>CM061753.1:157729425-158329425 GCA_030979885.1 Lolium multiflorum
TAGGTGTGTTGGAACACAAGGGCTTCTTGTATCTTAATTCTTGGGTTGCTTGAGAGGACTATCTTTGACCCTACCTCCCCGAGTTCGATAAACCTTGGGTGATTCACTTAAGGGAAACTTCTTGCTGCTGTTCTAAAAACCTCTGCTCTTGGAGGCCCAACAATGTCTACAAGAATAGAAGCACCCGTAGACATCATGACTAGTTGCTAGTGCTAATCAATTAAAAATTGACTACTCTAGATGGGAACTTGTGAATCAAATGACTTTGAAAACCTTAGAATGTTGAGTCATTCTATTGAAAGTTTTGAAGGTGAATATGACTGGTGAATGACATGGTGAATTTACAAATACTGATGGTTGGGTTCGGATGCGATACCATTCCAATTTTAAAGTACCCCACAATACCTGATCATGGGTAGGGCTTAACTGGAAATTTATGTGCTTTAGTATGGGTTCCCTCTAAACAAGCGTCATAGGGGTTATGCCGAGGCTGCCTCCATTGAAATGTGAAATGATGTGAAATGACGTGAAATGAGGTGAATGTCCGGCCCAAGCCCTGTGCAGTTCAGTGACCGGTTGATACGTCTCAAGCGTATCTATAATTTGATGTTCCATGCTTGTTTTATGACAATACCTACATGTTTTTGTTCACACTTTATGATGTTTTGATGCGTTTTCCGCGGAACTAACCTATTGACAAGATGCGAGTGCCGTTCTTTGTTTCTGCTGTTTTTGGTTTCTGAAATCCTAGTAAGGAAATATTCTCGGAATCGGGCCAATCAACGCCTAGTACCTGGCCCCACTCATAGGAAGCTTCGGAACATAGAGAGGGACAGGAAGGGGGCACGGGGCCCCACACCTTTGGGTGGGCGCGGCCGGAGGGGGCGCCGGCCTGTTCTGTGTGGGCCCAGGTAACCCTTAAGACTCCATCCCCTTTAAACCCATATAAGCTCATGACCCTAAAACCCCAAGGGCAGATAAGCCACGGTCGCGAAACCTTCCGGAGCGTAGCCATCGCGAAGCCAAGATGCAGGAGACCCGAGGTCTGTTCCGGCATGCCGCGGGGACGGGGAGGTGCCCTGGAAGGCTTCTCCATCGACACAGCGCCATCTCCACTAGCCATCTTCATCACCTTTGCTGTCTCCCATGAGAGGGTAGTTCTCCATGAGGCTAAGGGCTGTCATTGGCCTATGTGGTTAATCTCTCTCTATGTACTACAATGATCTCATGAGTTGCCTTACATGATTGAGATTTATATGAGCTTTGTATCGCTACTAGTTATGTGCTACTCATGTGATGTTATTAAAGTAGTCTATTCCTCCTGCATGGTGTAATGGTGACAGTGTGTGCATCGTGTGGTTCTTGTCGTAGATTATGATCATAATCTCTTGTAGGTTATGGAGTTGATTATCACTATGATAGTATTGATGTGATCTATTCCCCCTTCATAGTGTAAAGGTGACAGTGTGTATGCTATGTTAGTACTCGGTCTATTTTGCAAAGATCTATTATGCTCTAAGGTTACTTAAACATGAATATCGAATGTTGTGGAGCTTGTTAACTCCGGCATTGAGGGTTCGTGTAATCCTACGCAACGAATGGTGTTCATTATCAAACAAGAGTATATGTAGCACAAGGAAGAGAACTTATTTATTATGTGATCAATGTTGAGAGTGTCCACTAGTGAAAGTATAATCCCTAGGCCTTGTTTCCACCACAAAGAATTGCTTCCCACGCCAGCAAGCTATTTTCTGGCACCGCTTGTTTACTGTTTTACTGCATCTTTACTTTCTGCAATATTACCTGCCTCTATACCACCTGTGCTATCTCTTCGCGAACTAGTACCTATACATACGACAAGTGTATTAGGTCTGTTGGGGACATAAGAGACTTCTTGCATTGTGATCGCGGGGTTGCTTGAGAGGGATATCTTTGACCTCTTCATCCCGGAGTTCGATAAACCTTGGGTGATCCCTTGAGGGGAAAGGCTTGCTGTTTGTTCTACAAACCTGTTTGCTCTTGGAGCTCAAGACTATTTTCTGGCGCCGTTGCCGGGGAGCATAGCTCTACTCATAAGTTCACCTGGGGAGTACACTCTACCTCTCTCTCTGTTTTTATTTTATTTTGTTTTGCTTAGTTTACTTTTGTCTAGTTTATTTGTGCTTAGTTTATTTCTGTCTAGTATTATTTTGCTTAGTTTACTTTTGTCTAGTTTATTTTTGTCTTGTTTTATTTTCCCTATATACCCGAAAATCCATAAAAATTTGAAAAACCTAAAAATTAAAAACTGCTATTATGGGAGAACCTACAACCTATTTGGAGCTTATAGAATTATATAATAATTATAGAAAATCAAGAAAGGGTGAAGTTATGAGTGTTGTGATAGAAAAATTAAATCTTGCTTAAACGCCATGATATAAACTGTTGCTCTGAACAGGATACTAAACATCTTAAATTTCAATGTGGCTTTAGTGAGGAATTTTTAATTAAGAACTATAATTGGAATAGCTATATTCATTTTGGGTTCGAAGAGGTAGAACAATTTGTCATATTTATGGGAGCCTCTGAGATAGAATCATTCATGTCTAAAAATTATGAAACTTGTGTTGTTTGTAAGGACCTTAAAGATTATGTCTCTTCTATCCTTAATTTTTGCATAGAAAGCTACAGTGATAATCCTTATATCATTGATTATAAAGAGAGACTCATTAATGCACAAGAATGCACTCACAATTTGCAGGAACCAGTGGAAGAAGAAATTGATGAACCTGAAAGCTCATTGGATGAAAAAGAAGAGGAGAGTGATGAACAAAAGGAGGAAGAATGGATTAGCTACCCATGCCAACCTTCTAATGAGAGTAACTCTTTATCTCTTACACTATTTGATTGTCCTCCATGCTTACCGAAAGAGGTTGAATGTTATGTTCCTGTGGATTCTCTTGAAATAGTACCTATGAGTAAAACTTGTGAGAATAATTATGATGCTACTGTTATCTATGATAATCCATGCTACTTTGATAAATCTTATGATAATGCTTTGTTTGTGCCTGATGTCGAAATGCATGGTACTAAAGAGTTTTGCTTGGCAAATGTTTATGATAAATCTCTAGATGATGGTCCTATGTTACTTGATAATATTAATTGTACTACTAATGAAAAAGGGATTGGAGAGTTCTTGACTTTATCTATGAGTCCCATATCTTTTGAGATTGATCAATCATCTTGTTATATTATTGATAAAAGTGGGTTTGAAAGTTTTAATCCTATTATTTCTGAGCTTGATAAAAATTATGTGTTTGTGAATCATGAAAAGCATGCTTTATGTGATAGTTATGTTGTTGAGTTTATCCATGAAGCTACTGAAAATTATTATGAGAGAGGAAAATATGGTTGTAGAAATTTTCATGGTACTAAAACACCTCTCTATATGCTGAAACTTTTGAAGTTACTCTTGTTTTATCTTCTTATGCTTGTCACTTTGTTCTTCATGAATTTATTTGTGTACAAGATTCCTATGCATAGGAAGTGGGTTAGACTTAAATGTGTTTTGAACTTGCTTTTTGATGCTCTCTTTTGCTTCAACTCTCATCCTTATGTGAGCATCATTAAAATTGCTGAGCCCATCTTAATGGCTATAAAGAAAGCACTTCTTGGGAGATAACCCATGTGTTTATTTTGCTACTGTTTTGTTGTGTCTTGGAAGTTGTTACTACTGTAGCAACCTCTCCTTATCATGTTTTTGTGCCAAGTAAAGTCTCTATGGTAAAGTTGATGCTAGATTTGGATTTCTGCGCAGAAACAGATTTCTATCTGTCACGAATCTGGGCATATTTCTCTGTAGGAAACTCAGAAAAATCTGCCAATTTACGTGCGTGATCCTCAGATATGTACGCAACTTTCATTAGTTTTGAGTTTTCTGATTTGAGCAACGGAAGTACCATTTTAAAATTCGTGTTTACTGGCTGTTCTGTTTGGCAGATTCTGTCTCTGTTTTTTGCATTGTCTCTTGTGGACTTTAAGTGAGGCTTTCTAGACATGGAGAGCTGTAGCTAATGTTTTATTGAGTTCTTGCAATGTGTCACTACAGGGCCCAGGTGGATTAAGTTTTTTTAGTACTAACCCCTCTAATGAAGTTTATGAGAAGTTTGGTGTGAAGGAAGTTTTCAAGGGTCAAGAGAGGAGGATGATATATGATCAAGAAGAGTGAAAAGTCTAAGCTTGGGGATGCCCCCGTGGTTCATCCCTGCATATTTCAAGGAGACTCAAGCGTCTAAGCTTGGGGATGCCCAAGGCATCCCCTTCTTCATCAACTTATCAGGTTTCTTCTATTGAAACTATATTTTTATTCGGTCACATCATATGTGCTTTACTTGGAGCGTCTGTGTGCTTTTATTTTTGTTTATGTTTGAATAAATTCGGATCCTAGCAATCCTTGTGTGGGAGAGAGACACGCTCCGCTTTTTCATATGAACACATGTGTTCTTAGCTTTTAATGTTCAAGGGCGAAAGTTGATCGCTTCACTTGTTGCTATTTGGTTGGAATAAGAAAATGCTTCATATGGTCTTGAATAATTTGATACTTGGCAATTGTTTTGAGCTCTCATAAATCATTTAAGCTCTTGCATCATGTAGTTTAAATCTAGTAGTGGAGAACTACCGTAGAGCTTGTTGAAATTTGGTTTGCATGATTGGTCTCTCTAAGGTCTAGATATTTTCTAGTAAAAGTGTTTGAGCAACAAGGAAGACAGTGTAGAGTCTTATAATGCTTGCAATATGTTCTTATGTAAGTTTTGCTGTACCGGTTTATACTTGTGTTTGCTTCAAACAACCTTGCTAGCCAAAGCCTTGTATTGAGAGGAATTCTTCTCGTGCATCCAAACACCTTGAGCCAAAACCCATGCCATTTGTGTCCACCATATCTACCTACTATATGGTATTTCTCTGCCATTCGATAAATACTTCATGTGCTACCTTTAAACAATTCAAAAGCTATTATCTATTATTTGTGTCAATGTTTTATAGCTCATGAGAAAGTATGTGGTGTTTTATCTTTTGATCTTGTCATTTTACTTTGTGAGACTTTCACAATGGACCGTGGCTTCATCCGCTTATCCGATAATTTTGCAAAAAGAGCAATGGGGTTCCCAGCCTCAATTAATTAACTTACATTAATAATTCTCTTCACATGTTTTGCCTGATTCATCAGTAAGCAACTTAAATTTGCAAATAGACACTCCTCCATGGTATGTGAATGTTGGAAGGCACCCGAGGATTCGGTTAGCCATGGCTTGTGTAAGCAAAAGGTTGGGGGAGTGTCATCTAATAAATAAAACTAAAGTACATGTGTAAACAAAAGAGAAGAGGGATGATCTACCTTGCTGGTAGAGATAACATCCTTCATGGGAGCCGCTCTTGAAAGTCTCTGGTTGATAAGGTAGTTAGAGTACCCATTACCATTCGTTGACAACAACAAACACCTCTCAAAATTTTACTTTTATGCTCTCTATATGATTTCAAAACTTGAAAAGCTCTAGCACATGATTTAATCCCTGCTTCCCTCTGCGAAGGGCCTATCTTTTACTTTATTGTTGAGTCAGTTTACCTACTTCCTTCCATCTTAGAAGCAAACACTTGTGTCAACTGTGCATTGATTCTTACATACTTGCTTATTGCACTCATCATATTACTTTGTGTTGACAATTATCCATGAGATATGCATGTTGAAAGTTGAAAGCAACGCTGAAACTTATATCTTCCTTGTGTTGTGATGCCTTTACTTTGAATTTATTGCTATGAGTTAACTCTTATGCAAGACTTTTGATACTTGTCTTGAAAGTACTATTCATGAAAAGTTTTGCTATATATTATCTATTTGTTAGCAAACTATAGATCATTGCTTTGAATCACTCCATTCATGTCATATGCTTTACAATAATGTTGATCAAGATTATGATGGTAGCATGTCACCTCAGCAGAAATTATTTGTGTTATCGTTTACCTAGAACACGAGTAGGAACTAAACTTAGAGGATGCTGATACGTCTCAAAGCAGTATATAATTTGATGTGCCATGCTTGTTTGACAATACCTGCATGTTTTGTTCACACTTTATGATGTTTTATGCGTTTTCCGGAACTAACCTGTTGACAAGATCTTGGGAAGTGCAGTTGCTGTTTTCTGCTGTGTTTGGTTTCAGAAATCCTAGTAAGGAAATATTCTCGGAATCGGACGAAATCAACGCCCGGTACCCTATTAGTAATATTTTCCTTGGAGCTTCCGGAACACAGAGAGGGACAGGAGGGGGCCCACAGAGGCCACACTAAGCCGGTAGCGACCGAGAGAGGCGCGCCGGCACAGTGTGGGCCGTGTCTAGGCTCCGCCCTTCCCTTCTCGCTCACGGCCTAAAACCCCGAGGCGCGAATAAGCCACGGTACAGAAACCTTCCAGGCAGCCATGCCAGAAGCCAAGATGCGGGGACGAAGGAGTCTCTATTCCGGCACGCCGCCGGGACGGGGAAGTGCCCTCGGAAGGCTTCTCCATCGACACCGCTGCCATCTCCCACCATCTTCATCACCGCTGCTGTCTCCCATGAGGAGGGAGTAGTTCTCCATCGATAAGGGCTGTACCGGTAGCTATGTGGTTAATCTCTCCTATGTACTTCAATACAATGATCTCATGAGCTGCCTTACATGATTGAGATTTATATGAGCTTTGTATCGCTACTAGTTATGTGCTGCTCATGTGATGTTATTAAAGTAGTCTATTCCTCCTGCATGGTGTAATGGTGACAGTGTGTGCATCGTGTGGTTCTTGTCGTAGATTATGATCATAATCTCTTGTAGGTTATGGAGTTGATTATCGCTATGATAGTATTGATGTGATCTATTCCCCCTTCATAGTGTAAAGGTGACAGTGTGTATGCTATGTTAGTACTCGGTCTATTTTGCAAAGATCTATTATGCTCTAAGGTTACTTAAACATGAATATCGAATGTTGTGGAGCTTGTTAACTCCGACAGGCATTGAGGGTTCGTGTAATCCTACGCAACGAATGGTGTTCATTATCAAACAAGAGTATATGTAGCACAAAGGAAGAGAACTTATTTATTATGTGATCAATGTTGAGAGTGTCCACTAGTGAAAGTATGATCCCTAGGCCTTGTTTCCACCACAAAGAATTGCTTCCCACGCCAGCAAGCTATTTTGGCGCTGCTTGTTTACTGTTTTACTGCATCTTTACTTTCTGCAATATTACCACCATCTATACCACATGTGTTTTACTATCTCTTCGCCGAACTAGTGCACCTATACATCTGACAAGTGTATTAGGTGTGTTGGGGACACAAGAGACTTCTTGCATTGTGATCGCAGGGTTGCTTGAGAGGGATATCTTTGACCTCTTCCTCCCTGAGTTCGACACATCATAGGGGTTATGCTTGAGGCTGCCTCCGTTGTTGAGAAATGATGTGAATTGAGGTGAATTGTACGGCCAAGCCCTGTGCAGTTCCCAGGTTGACAGTTGGTCTTCACTGGGAGGCCAAGCTCATGGGGAGAGGTGCCTATACTAGGGTATGTAAGTGAAAGGTTATGGTTGGTAGTCCGCATACGGAGTAGGATCAGGGCCAGTTAACCCTGACGGATTATTGCAAATGTTGTGGCAAAAGTGTGCGACCTCTGCAGAGTGTAAAACTATTCGAATAGCCGTGTCCACGGTTATGGACGGTTGGAAAGGCCATACTGTTCCGTCATCAGACCATTTTCAAAAATGTGACATATGACTTGTGACTTGAACTTGAAAGGTGAATGGTGACTTTGACTTGAATCACAACAGAGTTGTGGGAATGACACTAATGTTCCCACTTGAGTTAGTTAGCAAATGAAGAGGCTTTTTACTAAATGCTTATGAAATAAAATTGGCTTTATGCAAATAAACTTAGAGCTTAGCACCCCCTTACTATAGTTGATAGTGCTTACATTAGTATTAGTTTGCGAGTACTTTAAAGTACTCATGGCTTTGTCCCTGGCTATTCAAATGGCCAGACTATGAAGAGAACAGCAGTACGAGGAAGATGGACAGCAGGACGTCTACGACAACTAGGATCGCTCCTGACGTCAACAGTTGCCTGTGGAATAGATGGACCGCAACCGTTACTTCGCTTCCGCTATGTGTTTTGTAATAGGATCTCTAGATCCACTATGATGTATTAAGACTGGATCATGTGATCCCTCTATGTAAGACAATTATGGGTTGTAATGAATGATGTGTTGTGATATCAATCTATTATGTCTCGCAAAAACAATATTCATGGGATTGCGATGAATGGCATAATAGGCATCTGGACTTAAAAATCCGGGTGTTAGCCGTCTTGGAGGTCTGGCTTGATCATGTACTCCGTGCCCAGCGGGGCGAATGGACTTGGCTACTACATTGCGGTGCGACGGGTGGGTAATGCGAGGATTAACTCGTCAATGTCTGATTGTAGACTTAGGGTTTGTAAGTAGAGAGGCAGTAGATCTCTAAGATTCGAAGTAGACAAGGTGCTCGACTCAAGATTATATGGTGGTTAAGTGGCAAAGATTTGATCCCTCGTTCCCCCTCCATCCCCTTTATATAGGAGGTGGGAAGCGGGAGCCTTCGTGTTATTACAAGTTACAAACTGTCCAAGGCGCATTGGGCCTTTCCTATGTTGATACATGATTCCTACAACAACTCTACTTTCCTTATCCGAAGATCTACGGAAGCCACGGGCCTCACAACTTGGGTCCATGGGCTTCATGTCTTCTTACATAACTAGGGTACTTCATTCGGCATGCAACTAGGTATACCTATGTCGGTAGCCCCCGAATCATAGAGTGAGAGTAAAATCTCCATCGTAAAACCGAACCACATGTTTACTTAAGCAAGACTTTAGAATCATAATGAATATTTTGCTTAATGTCTATTTTGTCTGGGATAACGGTGAATGAGGCTACAGTTCATCTAACGGATCAGGTCCAATTAATTGCTCTTGTGGCAAACCACGCAAACCTACATCAAACTCGGTCCACACGAACTCGAACTCGGGATGCAGGCGTAGTCGACACGCGCGCCTTAAGGTCTTACCAGATGCCGAATTCCAGTCATGTTTTATCGGGTCCACAGCGCGTCCGCCGGGATATTTCTTCACATCTGTTGATGTGGATAAAGTGGGAGAGCGCATTCGGGTGCGATGCCACGCCACACAGGACGGATCCTGGGGTCTTACCTTCGCAAAGTTTTGCGGCATTCAGAGTTTTTGCATGACGGTGCTGTAGAATATATTGTCGGGAGTGCCTTTGTGCGGTGATGTCCCCGTGTGCTTCTATTCTTGTAGGCAGTGTTGGGCCTCCAAGAGCAGAGGTTTGTGGAAGCAGCAAGTTTTCCCTTAAGTGGATCACCCAAGGTTTGCTCAGACTCGGGGAAGTGGGGTCAAGGTAGTCCTCTCAAACAGCCACATAATTAAGATGCAAGAAGTCTCTTGTGTCCCCAACACACCTAATACACTTGTCGGATGTATAGGTGCACTAGTTCGGCGAGGATAGTAAAACACAGGTGGTATAGATGGTAGTAAACGGTAATTGCGATATGAAGTAAATATTGCAGCAGCGAACATGTAGCAGAACTTGTTGGAAACGGTGTTTCAATGCTTAGAAACAAGGCCTAGGGATCATACTTTCACTAGTGGACACTCTCAACAATGCAATCATAATTGAATATAAATATAAGCACTTCACTATGCTATTCTGAATTACTCTCTGGCTGGATAACGAACACTAATTCACCATGTAGGGATGCAAAGCAAACCTTAAAGATGTATTCCCAAGTACTAATAAACACCCCACGCTGTCACTTTGAGCATTCATAGGAGGTACTAACACACCACAATTTCATAGAGACATCCAACTCAAATCATAACCCAGTGAACAAGTATTCTGTGAAATATAGCCTAAGAGACCCACACGGTGCACACACTGTCACCTTTACACACATGGGACAAGGAGTCTCCGGAGATCACATAAGTAAAATCCACTTGAATAACATAACTACATCTAGATTACAAAGCTCATCATATGGATCTCAATCATGCAAGGCAATTCATGAGATCATTGTATTGAGGTACATGAGAGAGAGATTAACCACATAGCTACCGGTAGAGCCCTTAGCCTCGAGGAGAACTACTCCTCCTCATCATGAGAGCCGACAACGGCGAGTAAGTGGCGGTGGTGTCGGTGGAATACCTTCGGGGCAATTCCCCGCGTCCTGGGCGCGTGTCGGAACAGAGACTTGTCCCCGAATCTTGGCTTCGCGATGGCGGCGGCTTTGGAAGGTTTCTCGTATCGTGGCTTATCTTTTTAGGGTTTTACGGAGGCTTTATATAGGCGGAAGGGCAGCCCCGGGAGCCACAGTTGCAGCCACACCATGAGGGGGCGCCCCCTTGGCCGCGCGGCAGCCTTGTGGGGTGGGGCCACACTGTAGCTCGCCTCTTGCCTCTTCGGTCTTTGACTTAGGAAAAGAAATGAATCTTTTGGCGTTGATTTCGTCCAATTCGAGAATATTTCCTTTGTAGGATTTATGAAACCAAAAACAGCAAAAACAGGAACTGGCACTTCGGCATCTTGTTAATAGGTTAGTTCCAGAAAATGCATCAAAACGATATAAAGTGTGAACAAAACATGTAGGTATTGTCATAAAACTAGCATGGAACATAAGAAATTATAGATACGTTTGAGACGTATCGCATCCCCAAGCTTAGTTCCTACTCGCCCTCGAGTAGGTAAACGATAACACAAATAATTTCTGAAGTGACATGCTACCAACATAATCTTGATCAACATTATTGTAAAGCATATGAAGTGAATGGAGTGATTCAAAGCAATAGATTGCTAACAAAGAGATAATGACTAAACAACTGAATCATATAGCAAAACTTTTCATGAATAGTACTTTCAAGACAAGTATCAAAAAGACTTGCATAAGAGCTAACTCATAAAGCAATAGATTCAAAGTAGAAGGCATTGAAGCAACACAAAGCAAAGGAAGATTAAGTTTCAGCAATTGCTTTCAACTTGTAACATGTATATCTCATGGATAATTGTCAACATAAAGTAATATAACAAGTGCAATAAGTAAACATGTAAGAATCAATGCACACAGTTGACACAAGTGTTTGCTTCTAAGATAGAAAAGAAGTAGGTAAACTGACTCAACATAAAGTAAAAGAATGGCCCTTCGCAGAGGGAAGCATGGATTACTGTTTTTGTGCTAGAGCTTTTATTTTGAAAACATAGAAACAATTTTGTCAACGGTAGTAATAATTCATATGTGCTATGCATAATACTTCCTACAAGTTGCAAGCCTCATGCATAGAATACCAATAGTGCCCGCACCTTGTCCTACTCGGATTAACACGGATTATCATTGCATAACATATGTTTCAGCAAGTGTCACAAGGGGTACCTACATGCCGCTGTACAAGGTCCCACTACAAGAAGAGTTACGATGGACAGCGTCTCAAAATCGTCCGCTAAGGGGTATTTTTCGTCGCCTATGGGCCTAACCCGACGATATGGGTTCCGTTGTGGAAACTGCGTCAGGCAAAGTCCAACGACGATTTTTTCGGTCCGTCGCGCTTGGGCGCCCTTCCGCCACGGAAAATCGGACCGTTGCCCAAGTGTTTCCGGGAGCCCGTTGACTGCTGACGTCATGCAAACTGACACGTGGCAGACGCCGTTAACTGCCAGTTAACGGCGTTAACCGGCTGAAACCCCGTGGTAGATGGTAGGCCCACACAAGGCCTGCCAGTCTTAAGCGGGCCGACCCATTAAGTTTGCGGGCCGGGCCAGCTGACTTAGTTTGACAGGTCAACTATAGCTGAGCTGATCCCATTAGTTACGTGGTAGGAACCTAACCTCTAAGGTTATTTGGTCAAACTTTAATTAGCCGGCCCACACTAAGCATGTGGGCGGACGAATGCACTCGTTGTGGAATCAACGAGGGCAAAAGAAGTGACCCACAAGACATGTAGGACCCCTTTCCTGATATCAGGCAAGCCAATTAACTAGTGGTCCACCTTAAAACTAATGGGCCGGCCCAAGTTGGGCGGCCCAGTGCCCATGTGGGTCCACTTTCCACCTTTGCTCGGTAAGCCCATTTAGTAAGTAGGGTCCACAATAGATCGAAGCAGTGCAGCCCAACAAGAAAGTGGGCCGGGCCAAAAACACAGTGCGTCCCTTTCTGTTAAAGGGCCGGCCCATTTCGTACGTGGGGTCCACAATAGATCAAACAGGTGGGCTGGCCCAGCAAGATAGTGGGCCGGGCCAAAAACACAGGTGGGTCCCACTTTACGATAAAGGGCGGCCCATTTAGTATGTGGGGTCCACCATCTAGCAAGTGAGGCGAGCCCAACAAGATAGTGGGCGGAGCAGAAACACGAGTGGGTCCTTTCTGTTAGTAGGCCCAATTAGTATGTGGGGTCCACCGTATAGCAAGTGGGCCGGCCCAACGAGATAGTGGGCCGGGCCAAAACACAGGTGGGTCCCGCTTTCCTCTTAAAGGGGCCGGCCCATTTAGTATGTGGGGTCCTCACAAAAGCAATTGGGCTGGCCCAACTAATTAGTGGGCCGGCCCAGTAGTGGGTGGGGTCCACCTTAAAGCAAGTGGGCCAGCCCAATTAGAGTGTGGGGTCCACCGTAAATCAAATGGGGCGACGATAAGTAAGTGGGCCGGACCGTTTAGTGCTGTTTATATGCCGGCATAATAGGCGCTTTAGGATTTTGCGGGCAGGCACATATGTGATTTTGCTTAATTGGGCCGTTTAAGGGATGGGAATTCGTGATTTAGATACTGAGAATATTTACGCAGCATTGATTTCTGTCGGATAGCCTCACTTACGAAAAAAAAATGCGCGAAAGAACTATAAAAACTAACTAAATATTACATCAGCTGCAAGGCATTGAAAAAATATTACAGAACCCAGAGAAATTGAATGGTAATTAAACCTAGCAATACAATGAAGCGATCCGGCAATCTTTTAAGTTGTCCATGCAACACCTATATCTGAAACAAAGACATTACAAGTTAAGACAACAACAATGGAAAGGCAAAGACACTACAATATTGTTTGCCAAAGAATTTGGAACTCATCATTTCGTCGTTATAACAAGATCATTGTAATGCGCACAATAAGCAAACAAAGAGTGCATGCCGCATACCAATAGCCAATATAACAGAGCATGTTAGAATGAAACAGCAGACTTACTACTGTCGAGTCCCATGCAAACCAACATGTTCAGGGAGTACAAAATTGGCATGAACAACATAGTAGCAGGCTATAAATTTTGTAACAACGACTGAGCAAGATGAAGTTATGATGGCTACATCTACAGAGCAGGGAATGTAAACCAAAAATAGAAGTTACGATGGCAAAAGCTAAAGAGGAGGGAATGTGAACCAACATGTGCCAAGTGCAATTACTTCATTTTGGCCGTGAACTAAATAATACTCCTGAACTTATAGTGAAGGGGATGCAAATCAAGATGTTTCGGGATATAAACTTGTAATGAGCAACACATAGAGGATAGTTAATGCTTGAGCTTAGGATGGACCAGATACAGAATATAGTGGGATCACCTATGAACTTGTATAAGAGGGAATGCAAACCAATATGTTCAGCTTTCCATATGTGAGCGTCATGCCAAGTCAGAGAAACAAGTCAATAATGCAGCTTTTGAAGAACAAGATGGCACGCAAAATTATTATCTAGTAGTATGACAAGTTTATTTGTACTACATGCTAGATAGCAGAGTGATAGCATGCCAAACTAAGTCCTTACTTTGTTAGCTTACAATGAACTAGATACAAAACAATGGCATCACCTACAGGGAATGCAAGCCAACATGTTCATGGAGTAAAAAATTGGCACAAACAACATAGTAGCAGGCCATAATTTTTGTAACAACAACGACTGAGCAAGATAAAGTTATGATGGCTAGATCTACAGAGCAGGGAATGTAAACCAAATATAGAAGTTACGATGCCAAAAGCTATAGAGCAGGGAATGCGAACCAACATGTGCAATTACTTAAAATTGGCCATGAACTAAATAATAGCAGGATGTTACTATAATACCTATAATTTTTGTAACAACGACTGAGCAAGATAGAAGTTATGATGGCTACATCTACAGAGCAGGGAATGCAAACCAAAATGTTCAATCGCTTAAAGTTAGCAATGAAGTAGAAAATAGCAACGTGTTACGGTCATAGCTAGGAATGAACTAAAAGAGCTTCAGACAAACAAGCATCTGAACCCAGAACATGGCGCTAAAACAAGGGACTTACATTAGGAGAAGCACTCTGTGGGAATCACAGCAGATCTTCCTGGGGTTGATAGATCCGGTGATGAAGTACGCTACATGTGCTACTTGGGGTTGGAGAGACGGCCATTAAACTTCATGGTTACTCATCTCATCTGCAAAGACGTAACGGCGCGTCGTTAGCACAAACAGGTTCCCCCAAGATTAAACAAGAACTTGCAGGCAAGCAATAGAAAAGCGACAGTAGAAGAGTTTAGATCATGCAAGGCGCCGGTGAAGCAGATCCGGTTCATGCACAGCGGTGTCGGTGAGCAAGATCCGATGCGGTGGACGACGGATCCGGCGAAGCGGCTCCGGCGGGGTGGACGATACCGCAGCTGAAGCGACTGCGGTAGACGCTATTTGGATGAGCATATGGTTTCGGGTTCGGCGAGATGATCGATCGGTTGATGACGAGGCGTCGATGAAGCGGCTCCGGCAGGCAGCCGGATGACGAGGATCGCGGGTAGGCCAGGGAAGTCCGGCGGGGATGTTCCGGTGCGGTGGTCGTGGAGGTGGTAGAGAGAGGGACTTGAGAAGTTCCGGTGGGTGGTCTCAGATGAGAGACTGAGGGAAATGAATTTTTTTGGGAGGGTATCCGGGGCTAGGGAGGTGGTGATCCAAAAAATGACGGCCAGACCCCCCCACCAACCGACTTTGCTGTCATCTCCACAGGGGTAGAATCGGAATTTGGAAGCGTGTGAAATTTTTGTATTTTGTGGGCGGGAAGTTTTGCCGCTATGAGATTTTGAATTTGGCTAAGGTCCAAGTATAATGATAAAAAATTGTGAGACCGTACTAGTACCTCTGTTCAAGGCCGAGTGCAAAATCAAATCATCATCACCTTGAATATCGGTCACTACCATGATCATGATCTATCTCTGCAATTAGCGTATCCGCTAGATCTTGCAAAGTATAATGATAAAAAAAATTGTGAGACCGTACTAGTACTTCTCTTCTAGGCGGAGTGTAACATCAAATCATCATCACGTTGAAAATTTGTTACCATGATCATGATCTATCTCTGAATTTGGCGCATCCGCTAAATCTCGCAAAGTATAATGATAAAGAATTTGTGAGACAGTAGTAGTACTTCTGTTCAAGCCCGAGTGCAACATCAAATCATCATCACGTTGAAAATTTGTTACCATGATCATGATCTATCTCTGAATTTGGCGCATCCGCGCTAAATGTTGCAAAGTATAATGATTAAAAAAATTGTGAGACCGTACTAGTACTTATGTTCAAGGTCGAGTGCAACATCAAATCATCATCACGTTGACAATTTCTGTTACCATGATCCTCTATTTGGGGATGCTGCTCCCACACCACACCAGCGGCCCCAAACGGCAGCCATTTTAAAATTAAAATTGACATTTAAAAACCCAAAATCATACGAAATTTATACCAAAGTAGCTCGACTTTAAACATAACTAAACTTAAACTTAATCCTGGTCTACGGGCCGTCGGTTGGGGCGCTCGACGGCACTGCCTCGTCGTTGTTCTTAGCCATTGCCGCCTGCTTTCGTGCCCGCTTCTCCTTCGTTGCTTCGCGCATCTGGCGGTGGAGCATGGCGGCCGGCGTCGCAGGGGCTTGCCGGCGGCGCTGTCCCCGCGCTTCCAGCCTTTCCCGAGAAGCTTCGATCTCGGCGCGCCTCGCCTGCTGGCGAGCGAACGCGTCCTGGTGGCGATGAGCGTTGAGCTCTGCGAGCTTCTGTCGCTCCGCCTCCTTGAGGCGGCGTCCCGCCTCCTCCGTGACCGCTCGCTGGCGCGATATCTCGAGGACGTGCTCGAGGTTCGCGTCGTTGACGAACTCGCGCTCCTCCTCCCTCAACCGCTGGTATCGTTGTGCGTTCAGCGACGCGAGGATCGCCGCCTGCTCCGGGTCGGTGGGGGCCTGCGGCGGCTCGCCCGACTGCGCTGACTCCTCGATCCGCCGCCTCTGCTTCCGCTTCTGCTACGTAGACATCGTGCCAGGACTCGAACCGTGGGTCCTCGTCCTCGTCGGAGCTGTGCTCGTCGTCGGCCTGCAGCTCCGGCTCCGGCTCCGGCTGCGGCTGCCGTGGTGGTGGAGGCAGCGCGCGGCCGTTGAGGCCAAGCATCGAGTAGGTGGTCTTCAGACGGCGCGGCATCTTGATGTGGAGAGTAGAGAATGGAGCGGCGGTGGTGGACGGCGTACGTCCTATATATCTAGCGGTGGCAACTACCCACATTTACGGCGACTGGACGCCGCGTGGCCAGTCGCTGCCCTCGTGGCCAGTCGCTGCCTCGGTTTCCGCGCGGGAGGCCATTTAAACGCCGACGACCAACCTTCCCGCGTCGTGGCCAGTCGATGCGAACCGTCGCGTCCTCTCGGGGATGCCGGAGATTCTACTGGGCTCGAAAAATGGCCGGCGCCGTTTGGAGCGCACCGGTGCGAGCCATAAAACGACGCCGGCCCCCAAATCGCTATCAGGCAGGGCCGCCGGTGGAGATGCTCTGAATTTGGGGCAACCGCTAAATCTTGCATAGTATAATGATAAAAAATTGTGAGACCATACTAGTAGTTCTGTTTAAGGCCGAGTGCAAGATAAAATAATCATTACATTGAAAATTTGTTACAATGATTGCAAACTATAGCAATAACAGGAAAAAATGCTCAAGGATTACAATAACAGCAAAAATTCTCAAATACAACAACAAGTCGAAATAACTCAAATGATACAAGCCATACAAATGGCATCATCGGCAAAACTGCATTTCTGTTAGGTAGAATTCATCGGAGTGCAAGTAACAGCTGGCTTTCCATTAGATCTGCAGAGTAGATTATTAAGGATCTGCTCAATCCAAGCTTGCCTATTTTTCAATTCATGTATCTCATTGACTGTTATGATGATATTTGAATCTCTTTCATCTCTTTGCTGCTGAATTATATCAATTGATTCGTGTGCAAAGGCAGCGATTGTTTGCGCTGGAATGGCTGGGACAGTAGCTATCATCTGACAATCAGATGAATTGGCATTGTCACGGCTGTGCTGTGGAAAGACCTGGACACTTGATGTACATGCCCTGCCATCTGCCTTCCTTGCTCTATTCAGGGGCTGAAAACAAGACAGTGCAAGTTACAGAACCATACAATTTGAGAAAACAACCATATTATTAGTTGTCACAGATTTTTGCAAAGCATCAAAACAGATGGCAGATTTTCACAAAGCACAAGGCATAATATAACAAAGCAAGCTATCAACCCCAATGCAACAGGCAGAGCAACCGGATGGCAAATATGAACAAAATAAATCAAGTAACTAGACAGTCTGTGCCTAATAAAATAAGCCAGGAAACTGCATAACAGCTGTCTATTAAAATTGACACTTGGAAGGGGTGCTTCAGATCCCTTAAGTTCCACAAAAGTGGTAGCCAGACATTGTGCAGTTGGAGAATCTCCAACCCCCTAAATTTCATTATTTTAATCATCGGCCAGCCATGGGAATGCCTCAGATAAAAGAGAAATATATCCATTTGGTGCCAAATATAAACGAGCAGGACCAATTAAGACAGATTAGACAGCAACCATTCTGGGATTCATATAAACTGACATATTATTTCAATGTTTAACCCATGAGCGCAATATAAGGGAAGGAGAAACAAACAAATGAACCATTTTGTGCCTAAAAATAAAAGATGGGTCAGCCAAAAAGTAACAACAAATCTTATTTATGATACCTACTGAAGGTGGATTTCCTACTACAGAAGGTGGCATTGGATTAATCAACAGTGAAATCCGAAAAAAGTCTTACAAAAAACAAATATGCTCATTATATCCCACAACAAGCATGCCAGATAGTCGCAAGGTTTATATGTTTTAATCATCAGTCAACTCAATGAATCAAGGACTAATAACCAATTGAATCATCATCTGACTCATATTCACCAAGCAAAACATTCTTATCATTATGGAAGAAATCCAGAAGACATAACGGTATGAGGAAGTGCATGAGCAATCAAACATTATGTGGCTGGAATAAAATGCCAGATCATTTAAGTTAAGCAGAACAATTAAATTGGTTTAATCACGATCAAACAAAAAAAGATTAGACAGGCAATAGAACAAGTTTGAGAAGCTAGCAGGAAAATGAACGAAGACGTGCAGTCATACAAATAGCATGATTTATTTCAAACCAGTTATCCTATCTATATGGAGAGTAAATGTGTTAAACACAAACTGGTTCCAGCACGATAAGCATATCAATACAAAAATGAAAGGTACTTACTGGATTATAGGGGTGATTCACTCCACGATTTGCTGTGTTCCATGTGATAGTGCAACATGAAATTACAGCAAAGAGTTAGGGTTGCAGCTCTTGAAGAAAAAAAACAATGAAGAATTTAAATGTACCAGAGCAATGAGTTCACACATGTACTACAGGATGGCAAAAGGATAGCAGAAAGGAAATAGTAATTGGCATTTACCGTCATTGTTTACAACAAAACAGATGGAAATTATAATGTAAAACCTTGTGAACACAGAAGAGCACAGAATGGCGGAATATAAAACAACATTTTGCAACGAACAAAACAGACGGCGGCTATGGTCCCAGCACACAACCTGTCACCTGAGAATAAGAAAAGCAAACAAACATGTAGGTTTCCTAACAAAAATAGATGAATTACATAGCATGCAATTACTGTTCTAACATTAGGACGAACTAGATAGATATTATAGGGGTGTTTCTTGAGAGTTTATAGAGCAGGGAACGCTTTGCTAGTCTTAGTATGAACAAGACAAAATTAATACTATTTTTTGCAACACACAGTACAATCATAGACGCTCACACGTACATACATACACTCATCACTCAAGCACACACACTACCCCTTCGAGCACCTTCAGGAAACTGCATCCAAGAAACTGTTCCGACGGGTATTGAGATTGACGAAGTCACCACTAGCACCACAATGTCATCGGGAACGCCGCATCCCACAGAAGAATATTCCTCCATTTTTGAGACACCAAAGCGTTAAATCTGGGGGTGCCACTGCCCTCCTAACCATCCAACCACAGGTTGGTTCTCAGTGATTTGGTACTTGACATGTACTACATGATATCTAAAATGAAGTCGGTGTCAGGCTAACAAGCAGGGTGCGGCGTCGTTGCTTGACGTGAGTCGGTGTGATGCCATCACAAGATGAAGTGCATGGTCCATGTGATCTGGATTAGGGGATACTAGCATAATACCCGTGTGTTGCAACGGGTTAATAACGAAAGATGGCTCCCTCCAAATATAGAATAAATGGAATATAATCGCAATGTCTATGTCCAGGATGTGTGGCCACATGGTCCTCATTTTTCTTTAGAATCTGTGGTACGTCAGTATCATACAATGTGCATTATTTTTTGTCATCACTGAGACAACTCTGATGCTCGATCGACCGATCCGAGTTGATCAATCGACCGATCTAATTAACATGTTTGAACAAACGATCGAATAATTCATAGTATTTATTGAATGATACTCCCTCCGTGCCAAAAATAAGGCGTCTAAGGATTAGTTAAAAGTCAATGTTTTTAAAGTTTGACCAAGTTTACACACAAAAATATAAATATTTACAATACTAAATCATTATCAATAGAGTCACCCTAAAGTATAATTTCTTAATATGTCAATTTGATATTGTAGATGTAAATATTTTTTAAAATATTTGGTCAAAGTTTGTAAGGTTTGACTTTTGACCAATCCTTAGACGCCTTACATTTTGGGACGGAGGGAGTATATCGTAAAAGGTGCCCGTTTTACACCATCTTTTTTAACAAAACACGGTACAATATAAATGCTCACTAAATGCATACTCGCTCCTACGAACGCACAAATGCACATGCAATCTCTATGAACACCTTCGAGATACTTTGTCTGAGAAACTGATTTGTCGAGAACACACGTCGAAACGTGGCCCCAACTGAACAGATATTTCTCTTTATTAATGAAACACCCACGCATGAAACATGGTTTTTTTAGGGAGAATGTCACTGCGCTCCAAAACATGTGGTTGATTCTTGTCACTAACCTCTTAAAAGCTGCAGGGTATGAAAGCTTTGTTTTTTTAAGGATTTTTAGTTGCATAAGTGTTGAGATTTGTATGTCCTACGAATTTTAAAGGGAAAATGCATGCACGTGCAAAAATTAGGAAAAGAAACCTAGAGTCATATAGATTGTCACTGTATGTTTGCGAATGAAAGAAAAGTTAGAAAATTTAAAGTAGCACGGCAAGAGGAGCCTAATCAATGGGTCTCTTTTGGCCTTTTTCTTTTTTGCCGATTGTGTCGATCTAACCGGGATTGCCGGACACGCGTTGATGAACTACGGCAGAGGAGAAAGGACGGATCACCTGCCGATCTTTTACAGAACTATGCCAGAAAGGATATAAAGATTGACCGGTACAAAAACCATCTCCATCAATCTACGCTCGTTAAGGAGAGGGTTCCTTAGAGAATAAAAAGGGGAGCGAACGAAAAAGATGTGTGGCTGGACCGATCTATGCTTGTCTTACCGATTAGAATTAGGAAAGGGATGCTGATTTTGCTACCTAGTGCTACGGATTGGATTTTGGTCGTGACCTAACTAATCCTGATAAGAACTCCTCATGGAGCCGGTCACGCTGACCTTACTTTTTATGTTCGGGGTGAGTTGTATACACGTTTGACGTACCATCACCAACCACCGCGGCCTATTTTAAATTTAATAGTAAAGATAGTTTATATGACAAGATTATGGGGGGATTGTTAGTAGTAATCTTATCAATGTGGTTGGCTAGTAAAGGAGCTAGCTTAGTCATGAAGTATCCAAGGTATGTAGAGAGAACTGTAGAATGGGGAATGTTCTAGAGTAAGATATTTACGAGTAGTATGAAATATCTAGAGTTTGTAGAGTATTCTAGAAGTATGGTATAGGGTTTGGATTCTGGCACATGGCAACAATCTAAAGGGTCATGTACAAAAGTTTAAATAGAGTATCACCCGTCCCATGTAAGTAAGCTTTGTACCACTGAGATATCCAATAAAGCTTCCTAGTAGTAGTAGCCCTGTGTGTAAGTGTATGTGAGGCACAAGCTTCCTAGTATTATAAGCCCTGTGTGTGAAGCACATCAAGACAGAGAGCTCGAGGAGTGGCATGGGCAAATGCGCAGGATCCTGCCATCTGCCACGCGCATTGAGAGCGGGGCGGAGCTGGATCTATGGGACTTCTCTGTCGATGCTTTTTTAGACGGACGAATCAGTATATAGACACATTCTAGTTGACCAAGACATGCTTGAACCTTCTATGGTAACAGACCAAAACGTGTAGGGGGGAGGGGGTCTGGTTACCTCGACGGCGGCTTCGTGTAGTCATACTCGGCATCCTTGCGGGTCACGTCGACGACGGCGGGGGTGCTGCGGTTGCGGTGGGCGTCGGCGTCGAGGAAGCAGATCTGGGGCGGTCGATGATGGGTTCGGGGAAGCAGATCTGAAACGAGGGAGTCGGTGAAGCAGATCCGGTGCAGTGCACGGCGTCGTTGGTGAAGCGGATCAGGTACGGCAGACGAGGGAGTCGGTGAACTCAGATAGTGCAGTGCACGGCGGCGTTGGTGAAGCGGATCTGGTGCTGCGGATGAAGCAGTCGGTGAAGCAGATCCGATGCAGTACACGGCGGCGTTGGTGAAGCGGATCTGGTGCTGCGGACGAGGGAGTCGGTGGCCTCAGGTAGGTGAGGTGGTATGCCGGCTAAGTACGGCTGGGATATTCCGGTGCGGTGGTCCGGCAGGTGAGAGATGATGGGCCTGGAGTATTGCGACAGATTTTTTGCGGAAATGGGGAAGACGAATGGAAGGCGGTAGACTATATATATCAGAGGGGATGTGTAAATTACGAACGAGACCCCAACCAACGCCGGCTTCACTTGTCTGCCTTTGCGTCATTGCTAATAGGGTCGAAAGGGAATTCGAAATATGTGTATGGAGGCGGGAGTTTTGGCGCTCAACTCGTATTTTGAATCTCCCTGGTGTATAAGCAGTACAGTATACTAGATATTGAATCATAGACCAGGGAAGACAAGTACAGTAGTACAAAAATACTGTAATGTCTACATTGCATGATGCTGATCTACCTTGCGTTAGTGTTTGTACTTTGTAGTGGTAGCTAAGTGGTGCAAAGAAGACATATTTGTAATTTCTACAACTAAGATATGTCTATATACATCCGTATTAGACAAAACTAAGACACCTCCTTTTAGACGAAGGTAATATTAATTTTGAATCTCTTTGTACTAATGTTGATGATTTTTAATAGATCTTCAGAGTTTCGTAGAAAAAAACTAGGCTCCTCTCGAGAAACAAATAAGCATACAATTAATTAAGTACGTGGGCGGTTATTATTATTTTAACAGGGAAACTGCATTCGTGCCCTATGGCCCGTCATCTTCAAAACCGTCCAAATGCATGCATCTAGCGACGGGCGGTTTCCAGGCCCTGGCGTGGCGGTTAACATTCGTCTTCCTCATTTCGTCTTCTCCCTGACACTCTCGCCTGTGCCCCTCTCTCGCTACCCTCCATGGAAGCGTTCTACCAAGGACACACTTTCCTCGCTCATGGAACAACCACCATTACGGCGAACTATACCAATATGGCGTCTAAGGTGGAGGAACACATCAACAAAATCGAGTTGATACTGGAGAAAGAAGACTCGTACAAAATTGTTGGCCTAGACGTAGAGTACACCTATGGGCCTGAACAGAAGGCTGCCCTCATACAGTTGTGCATGGGCACAGACTGCCTCCTGTACCAGATTTCCTCGGCCGACCAGCCCTGCCCCAAACTCGCTGACTTTCTTGGCAGGCCTGACATAACATTTGCAGGTGTTGACATCGGCAACGACATTACCAGGCTTGGGCGTTGCAACCTCTCAGTGGCGAACTTCGTGGACATCCAGAAAAGGTGGAAGCCTGCCGATTCCACTAGTAACAATAAGGATTCGTTGGCTGACTATGCTGCGGCCATTATAGACAGCCAGTACAAATCTATCATGAAAAAACTTACGAAAGAGGAACACAAGCTGTGGAAGCAGGTGCCCTTGTCCATGAAGCATATCCTGTATGCAAGCATCGACGCATACGCGACATATGAGGTATACAGGCGAATAGTGAACTTTGAGAAGGGTCAACAAAAATTGGCGGAATTCCAGGACAGCGGGAGTAAGAAGAAGAAGAAGAAGAAGAAGAAGAGCAACATGGTACAGGCTGTGGAAGCTGAAGAGGAAGACCACTGAAAAGGATAGCCTAGTGTTAAAAGTAGTACAGTACTAGTATGTATACGATCGTGTGTGTATGCACCCAGTGATAAGTAGTTCTGTACATCCAGCTATATTTTATCTTGCAAGTAGTTTTAAAAGTAGTACAGTACTACTGTAGTATGTACGATCGTGTGTGTATGCTCCCAGTGTCATGAGTACATAACTGATGATAATAATACTAATATGTATGGTAGATCTTTTTTTATCTTGCATACTCCCTACGATCCATAATAAGTGTGCCGTTTCACTCTAACAGCATCCACTGTGTTGTCCACAACAGCTATCCTCGTCCACAAGCAATAAGTGTAGTCCATGCCCATATATATAGTGGACACGTACAAGCTTTTGGTTGCCCATAAGTAAATAGTAATTATTTTACTCTGTGCTCTGTCTTGCATGTGTGTACTTCTAACAAATATGTGCGTCCCAGCGTGTGCCAAAGTTAACCTTATACTGAGTATATTGTACTATAGTATTACTCCCTCCGATCCACATTACTTGATGCTAAAATGGAAGTATCTATAGTTACAATATGTCTAGATACATCTACATTAGAGTCAAGTAATGTAGTTGCTGTTTCAGTAATCTTGTGGTTCCCATAGGTGGTGCCTTAAATGACAAAAGTCATGGCCATATCTAAACCATGATTAAGCCGAACCTCTGCCCCAAGACATGACATCTCTTCTAGTAGAATGCTCTCCGTCCATAATAAAATAATCAATGGATGGGACTGGATACCTTTGTTGGGAAGGTATCGTCACCTGCCGAGTAGGGTGTATGTAGGCATCCTATCACGTCAGGACAGCTATCCAGTAGTAATATCCATCTCCCAGTGACCCAGTCTATGTGTGTGTCTTGTCTTGTCGATCCATGGACATGGCACCTATCGAGGTACTCCACTGCTGATGATTTTGTAGAGTACGTATATTTATATGAGCACGATGCTTTGTACAAAGTTGTCCCGGTCACCTCAAGGTTGCATTAGCAGGACGAAAAACAGTTACTCCCTTTCTTGTTCTTTTTCTTTTGTTGTCACATATTTGAAACCAATAAGTTCAAGTTATGTTCCTGATGATGTTACCCAACAATAGAAGCGAAACTGAAATAATAGTACAACTCAGACAGTGTTAGTACTAGTACTTTACTAGAGGTTACATCCGCATTAGCACTATACTAGTACGTATCATCATATGGAGTAGGAGTACTTATTTTGAGGATTAATTGTTCTCCTTCTCGATGCGAATGTAGAAACGCAGCAGCTTGGAAGGTCCACCAAGCACCTGGTACAGCGGCGGTACCGAGAGGAACGACGTGAGTTCATCAAACGCGACGTCGCCCGGCAAGGCGCAGCTCGACGCCTCCAATGACACATTCACGGTGTCCGCCCTGCTCCTCGAGTGCGCCAACGAGCACGACGCCGGCCCATTCGCCCACATCTTTGCCGTGTACAGAGGCCACACGCACGCGGCCGCCCTAACGCACACGGTAGACACGATGGTGGTCGAAGTCGAACCGAGCACGCCGATGATCAGGACGAACACGGCGCCGTCCTCCCCTTCGGCGATGATCCGCAGGCACGGCGAACCCGGCACCGGCACCAGCACCTCGAACACTTTGGTCGTGTTGTACGGCGGGAGCTTGTGCACTTGGATCGAGTGGGCCGCTGCAAAGTGGGCGACGAGCGCTGTTGGCGGGGCGGCGAAGTCGCAGCCGGGCTCCGTGCAAGCGCAAGGGGCGTGCGGGCATGCAATCTTGTGGTCGTGGACCTGGTGGTAGGCCACCAAGCTCCCGCAGCTGCTGTGGGGGCACTCAACCGTCGCCGCTGATACGACGGCGTCCATTGCCGGGTCGTGCTCGAATCCGCCGCGGGGTTCCACGCACCTATGGCACCGGTTCAGCAAAATTTATCATTCCTCGTGACAAATTGACAGTTTTTTCAACTACGCAAAGTAGCAGTAGCTACATCTGCTTGCATATGCGAATGTAGAAACGCAGCTCCTTGGACGATCCAGCACCAACGAGGTATGGCCCCGGCACAACGAGGAACGACGTGAGCTCCTCAAACACGACAGCGCCCGGCGACGCGCTGCCAGAAGCATCGGCAGACATCTTCACGACATCCCGCCTGCAGTCCGATTTCGAGGACGGCGGCGGGCCGTGCGCCCAGATCTTCACCCTGTAGAGCGGCCACACGGATGTGGCCGAACTGACGCATACCAAAGACAAGACAATGGCCGGGCCGAGCGCGTCGATGTACAGGACGAACACGGAGCCATCATCCCCCACTACAAGACAAGTTCTGATAGACAACGTCCCAAAATCGTCAACTAAGGGGCATTTTTCGTCGCCTATGGGCCTAACCCGACGATATGGGTTCCGTTGTCGAAACTGCGTCAGGCAAAGTCCAACGACGATTTTTTCGGTCCGTCGCGCTTGGGCGCCCTTCCGCCACGGAAAATCGGACCGTTGCGGAAGTGTTTTCGGGAGCCCGTTGACTGCTGACGTCATGCAAACTGACACGTGGCAGACGCCGTTAACTGGCAGTTAACGGCGTTAACCGCTGAAACCCCGTGGTAGATGGTAGGCCCACAGAGGGCTGCCCGTCTTAGCCGGGCGGGCCGGATGACATGGATTTGGCCAGGTCAACTGTCATCAGGCTGGTCCATTTGAGTTAAGTGGTAGGGCTAACCTCTAAGGTTGGTGGTCAAAACAATCATTTAACATGTGGGGTCCACCTTACAATGGGGCCGGCCCAAGAAGCAAGTGGGCCGGGCCAAAAACACAGGGTCCACTTTCACAGCAAAGTGGCCCATTTAGTGTGTGGGGTCCACCGTATAGCAAGTGGGCTGGCCCAACAAGCTAGTGGGCCGGGCCAAAAACACAGGTGGGTCCCACTTTCCAGTTAAAGGATCGGCCCATTTAGTTTGTGGGGTCCACCATATAGCAAGTGGGCCGGCCCAACAAGATAGTGGGCCGGGCCAAAAACACAGGTGGGTCCCACTTTCCTGTTAAAGGGCCGGCCCATTTAGTATGTGGGGCCCACCATATAGCCAGTGGGCTGGCCCACCAAGATAGTGGGCCGGGCCAAAAACACAGGTGGGTCCCACATTCCTGTTAATGGGCCGGCCCATTTGGTATGTGGGGTCCACCATATAGAAAGTGGGCTGGCCCAACAAGATGGTGGTAAGACCCACTTCTGAGTGGGTCCCACCTTCCACTTAAACGGCCCATTTGCCATGTGGGACCACCATAAAGCAAGTGGGCCGGCCCAACAAGATAGTGGGCCGGCCCAATAAGCACGGGTGGAGCCCCACTTTCTGATAAAGAGGCGAAGCCCATCTAGTATGTGAGGTCTAATGTAAGTGGGCAGCCCAACAAGATATTGGGCCGGGCCAAAAACACAGGTGGGTCCCACTTTCCTCTTAAAGGGCCGGCCCATTTATTATGTGGGGTCCTCCAAAAAAGCAAATGGGCTGGCCCAACTAATTAGCGGGCCGGCCCAGTAGTTGGTGGGGTCCACATTAAAGCAAGTGGGCCAGCCCAATTAGTGTGTGGGGTCCACCGTAAATCAAATGGGGGCTGGCCCAATAAGTAAGTGGGCCAGCCCGTTTAGTTGCTGTTTATATGCCGGCATAATATGCGCTTTGGGATTTTGCGGGCAGGCACATATGTGATTTCGCTTAATTGGGCCATTTAAGGGATGGGAATTCGTGATTTAGATATTGAGAATATTTACGCAGCATTGATTTCTGTCGGATAGCCTCACTTACCACAAGCACCAAAGAAAAAATGTGCGAAAGAACTATAAAAACTAACTAAATATTACATCAGCTGCAAGGCATTGAAAAAAATATTACAGAACCCAGAGAAATTGAATGGTAATTAAACCTAGCAATACAATGAAGCGATCCGGCAATCTTTTAAGTTGTCCATGCAGCACCTATATCTGAAACAAAGACATTACAAGTTAAGACAACAACAATGGAAAGGCAAAGACACTCCAATATTGTTTGGCAAAGAATTTGGAACTCATCATTTCGTCGTTATAACAAGATCATTGTAATGCGCACAATAAGCAAACAAAGAGTGCATGCCGCATACCAACAGCCAATATAACAGAGCATGTTAGAATGAAACAGCAGACTTACTACTGTCGAGTCCCATGCAAACCAACATGTTCAGGGAGTACAAAATTGGTATGAACAACATAGTAGCAGGCTATAAATTTTGTAACAACGACTGAGCAAGATGAAGTTATGATGGCTACATCTACAGAGCAGGGAATGTAAACCAAAAATAGAAGTTACGATGGCAGAAGCTAAAGAGGAGGGAATGTGAACCAACATGTGCCAAGTGCAATTACTTCATTTTGGTCGTGAACTAAATAATACTCCTGAACTTATAGTGAAGGGGATGCAAATCAAGATGTTTCGGGATATAAACTTGTAATGAGCAACACATGGAGGATAGTTAATGCTGGAGCTTAGGATGGACCAGATACAGAATATAGTGGGATCACCTGTGAACTTGTATAAGAGGGAATGCAAACCAATATGTTCAGCTTTCCATATGTGAGCGTCATGCCAAGTCAGATAAACAAGTCAATAATGCAGCTTTTGAAGAACAAGATGGCACACAAAATTATTATCTAGTAGTATGACAAGTTTATTTGTACTACAGGCTAGATAGCAGAGTGATAGCATGCCAAACTAAGTCCTTACTTTGTTAGCTTACAATGAACTAGATACAAAACAATGGCATCACCTACAGGGAATGCAAGCCAACATGTTCATGGAGTAAAAAATTGGCACAAACAACATAGTAGCAGGCCATAATTTTTGTAACAACGACTGAGCAAGATAAAGTTATGATGGCTAGATCTACAGAGCAGGGAATGTAAACCAAATATAGAAGTTACGATGCCAAAAGCTATAGAGCAGGGAATGCGAACCAACATGTGCAATTACTTAAAATTGGCCATGAACTAAATAATAGCAGGATGTTACTATAATACCTACAGTATAATTTTTGTAACAACGACTGAGCAAGATAGAAGTTATGATGGCTACATCTACAGAGCAGGGAATGCAAACCAAAATGTTCAATCGCTTAAAGTTAGCAATGAAGTAGAAAATAGCAAGGTGTTACGGTCATAGCTAGGAATGAACTAAAAGAGCTTCAGACAAACAAGCATCTGAACCCAGAACATGGCGCTAAAACAAGGGACTTACATTAGGAGAAGCACTCTGTGGGAGTCACAGCAGATCTTCCTGGGGTTGATAGATCCGGTGATGAAGTACACTACATGTGCTACTTGGGGTTGGAGAGACGGCCATTACACTTCATGGTTACTCATCTCATCTGCAATCGTTAGCACAAACAGGTTCCCCCAAGATTAAACAAGAACTTGCAGGCAAGCAATAGAAAAGCGACAGTAGAAGAGTTTAGATCATACACGGCGCCGGTGAAGCAGATCCGGTTCATGCACAGCGGTGTCGGTGAGCAAGATCCGATGCGGTGGACGACGGATCCGGCGAAGCGGCTCCGGTGGGGTGGACGATACCGCAGCTGAAACGACTGCGGTAGACTGCTGGATGAGCATATGGTTTCGAGGTTCGGCGGGGATGATCCGGTCCGGTTGATGACGGCGTCGATGAAGCGGCTCCGGCAGGCAGCCGGATGACGAGGATCGCGAGGCCTCGGGTAGGCCAGGGAAGTCCGGCGGGGATGTTCCGGTGCGGTGGTCGTGGAGGTGGGAGAGAGAGGGACTTGGGAAGTTCCGGTGGGTGGTCTCAGAGGAGAGAGTGAGGGAAATGAATTTTTTTCGGGAGTTTCCGGAGCTAGGGAGGTGGTGATCGAAAAAATGACGGGTAGACCCCCCACCAACCGACTTATACATGGACATTGTTGTCATCTTTACGAGGGTAGAATGGGAAGTTAGAAGCGTGTGAAATATTTGTATTTTTCGGGCGGGAAGTTTTGCCGCTGGAATGAGATTTCGAATTTGGCTACAGTCCAAGTAATACAAAAATATGAGACCGTACTAGTACGGCCAAATGTCACATCAATTCATCATCACGTTGAAAATCGGTTACGACGATCATAATTATTGGCCGTTGGCACAACAGTTCTCCAACGCTTGATCCAACGGTCAAAGTTCCTTTTTTTAAGAGAACGGTCAAAATTCATTGGATTCGCTCGGGAACTGCGCGCGCCAAAACGAGTCAGACGAAGATGTTTCTAGAGTTCTCACGGACGCGTCTTGGCGATACATTGAATGCAAATCTTGCAAGGTCAAAAAAAATGCAAATCTTGCAGGATCGTATGTGGCTGCTATGAGCTGAAGTACTCCATGAAACCGTGAACATACATGTAGATGGGAATCCCATGTAGACGATCTGAAGAACGACCCGCTGCATCTTTCACAAATCCATCTACATGACATGATAAACTTTAATTAAGAAGCAGCCACGTAACAATTATTGCCCAAAATCTAACGGGTTCGACAATAAGCTGGTAATTCTCTATTATATATAAACACCAAAAAAATATAGCAAGTAAGAAAGGAGTGTCAATGCCACCAGGACTTACAAAAAAAGGGAATTAGCACTTCGTAATCTCTTTGTTTTTACACATACCTTCTGCTCAGGAATCCAGGGCCTAGGGTCACATCAAGTCATAATCAGAAACCAAAGTCGGTTCCCATGTTCTCCAATTCAAAACGCGTACAAAATATTTCAGTGTGTGAAATAATGTTGAGATTTTGAATTAGAGGGTTGTTAAGCTATTGATTATATGGAGTCGAAATTTGGTAGCATACATAAGTATCTCTGTTCACAACTCACCTGTACAGAAGCAGGAACAGCTGTTGTGTTGCAGCACAACACAAAGGAGAAGCCACTGTTCCGTTCATTGCACTCAATACAGCGATGAATGAACCAGACCAGTTGACAAGCTTCTAGACCAGTATGTAGAAAGATGGAAATCAATGGATCACAGAAAATCATCAGTGTCAAGCTTTAATGCACTAGCCAACGCGACCAAAAGTCCGAACTGATGGAAAGGGCTAGGCAATCCACTTTATACATCGCAACAAAAAGTCCAAACTGACAGAAAAGGCTAGACCGGGAGAAGAGAAGAGAAGGTTTGTGAAAGCGATGACTCGAACTTGAGACTATGGGCTCTGATACCACGTCAAGCTTCATCCACGAGCCAACGGAACCACAAGTCAGAACTGATGGAAAGGGCTAGGCAATCCACTTATAATATTAACAATCAGCAGGGTTCCGGTTCAAAAAAATCCACATCACAACAAGGAAACGACCACCAAGATCATAGCAATTGCAGATAAATGCACCTACGAAATATGCTCAGACTAAGGAACCATTTTACAAGACAAAGGTAATGACCTGTCACTGTCCCCGTTCATCTCCAATTATCTAGCAGATACTCTTCTTACTACTTACTAGCATTCCTAACCTGCTCCAGTAGGGCCTCCTTCTGTGCTGCTATCGTTCTAAAATTGTCGACTTCTAGTCTTAGCGCAGCTGATGCAGCTCGTTCTACTTGGAGTTGCTCCTTTAGAACTTGAGCATGCAAATACTTTGACTTGGACATGGACTTGCACTTCAGCAGTCCAGCATTTCGTAAGAAAGTGTTTTTGGCAATGCCTTTCTTTTTTATTGCCATAGAAAATGCCTTCACACATTCTTCATCGGTTTTTTCCAGACCGTTTTTACCGGTTTTTGCCATCTCTAATTTCATATCTTCCTGCAAAAAATTCAGTTCGTACACATGTGTAAACATGATAGTTACTACAGAGAAACTTGCTGATAGTAGATTTATCATGTGTATGACCTACTTTTATTCCTACAGTTTGGCATGTCTGATTCACATCACATGAATTTTAATAAACATATATAATATCATATTGACATGTACTTTACTACTCCTACAAGTTGGGATGTGAGTCGTCACAAAATTTCAATCTTTGAGAGAAGACTTACAAGAACACTCTGTGCGACTTCTCCAATCACTTCAAGTTTGTTCTTCTGGCATGCTTCAAAAATCTCTGGCAGAGTCATCTCTTTGTTTGGTTCCCTTTTACTTGCATTATGTAACATCTGCATTTTAGTACTACCATTTATAAATCGAATAACGTGGTTGAAATGGAGGATCATAATATAAGCTGCACACTGGTGTATATACTCTGCATGATCTTTTACTAAAATATTTCTAAATAGCAGTATAAAACAACATGTCCTTACTTTTTGCCGAATGTGCACTATAAGGTTACGAGATCCCGTACGGCTAGGTAAAAGTAGTTTACCGCGGTTTTCCTGATTCTGTTTAGCCAAATTCTGCAAAAAGGAGACTAGTGAGACACTGCTATAAATAAGAATCCAAGATGTGATCTGGTCTCAGTCTTACAAATCATACCATATTCTTTGGATCAGACCAGTGCTTCACAAGATCTCCCCACTGTTTGTCAGTCATTTGCTTAAGAGGAGATCTAGTTGGAACACTCCCAGTAATCTTTCCAGTGAAGTATTTCTTCTTTAGCCTGCTGCGATACTGGCGCAGACAGTCTGAGAATAGACTGTTGAGAACATGCTTTACTTCCTCTTGGTCCTCATCGAACTCGAACCTTAACTGTTCACAACAATATAAACCGTTGGTGTGATATACATAGATCCAACAACAAGCTAGAAGGAACGGGACGTGCCAATGTGGTATACTAGTATGAGTAACATTACCAAGAGAAAGATGACTTACGTGTAACCTGTGCACTAATTTTTCAAAATGCGCAGAGGTGTCTACGTGCTCTTTCCATGTTGGGAAGATAGGAATTTCATTCCTGACGAAAATTCCTACATCCGATGCTAATTTACAAGATTCTTCTGGGTCCAGTGGCCTTCTGCCACCTACGATAGATGAAAGGCGAAATCTTGATTCCATCCTAGCAAGCTTAGCTACGAACATTTTCCCTACTGTTGGGCCCCTCGTTTTTCTTGATCGTGGTGCAACTACAAAGTTAAGCATTACATCAAGCTATCAAGGTAGGTATATATATATATATATCTATAAAGTATAACTTTATAACGGAGAATGAAACTATAAGCATTGGAAAATGTACCTTCTTCGGTGTGGGGCTCATCCTCAGGGGAGTTGTCTATGGCAGGACTAATATGGGTCAGTGGGAGATCATCAACAGTTTGTTGATGTTGTGCTAGCAGTGTTTGGCCAGTTGTGGTTGTGTCAGCTGGGACTGGTACAGTGTGTCCTTGGGCAGTATTTCCTACCACAGCTACTGCTGATCCCAATTGTGGCTGAGAAGTTGCCGTGGAAACTGGTTCTGCTGCCAATTGTTGTTGAGAAGTTGCTGTGGAAACTGGTTCTGCTGCCAATTGTGGCTGAGAAGTTGCTGTGGAAACTGGTTCTGCTGCCGATTGTCGCTGGTTGACTGGATTGGTAACAGGTGGCTGATTCAACCGCTTGGGGTGTTCACCACGTTTTTTTATTTCAGTACTCTTAGAATTTTCGTTATTTTCTTCAACTGGTGCCATGAATCGCTGAGACTGTCTAGTAGCAGAAGCAGGTTTCTTTTTTGGTTGCAGCTGTTCTATCACCGATTCAGGTGCCTGTTGATTGGTCTTCCTCTCATTGGTGGTTCCTGCGAAATTCTTACTTGAAGCTGCAGATTCCTAGCACACATAAACGATATTTCAGTCTACATAAGTCCCATATATGATGATATGCAAATGGAATAGAATGAAGAACAGTAAAGGATGACGTGCATGCTGATACATATATATGATGCATTAAGGAGACCTAGAGGTGGCATGTGAACATGTTTGGTGGGATTCAGGATACAAGTATACAACACATGGAAGTTGCAACTTGCAACAGATATCTCAAAGTAAAAACACAGAAATCACCTGGTGGGGTTGAGGAGAATGGTCAGGCAAGGCATCTTCCTGAGTCAGCTCTCCAATGGGCTCAGCAGGATCAAATTGTGAATCATAACATTGTTCTTTATCTTTGGGGAGGGGAAAGGGTTCTTCTCCGATTTTGTTCAGGTTTGCACTAGAGGCAATAGCGTTACAAATGCTTGTGCCCACACGGCTTGCATATCTTCTACATATATTCCGTATCCGTTTCTCTTTTAATTCATTCTTCTGTATTGCAATAATATCTAGCATGCATTACAAAAAAAATGCTAATGAGATGGCGGTGCAAGTAAGCAAAAAAATACTTTTCGAAATCACATGCATAACGAATGCGGCCATATCAACCTTCTTGGAAGTGGGCGCGTGTACGCTTTGGTTTCCTGCCGTCGACCATGGAAGCGCCCATCTCTCCAGTCCGGTGGACGGAAGGAGTCGGGGATTAAGATACGAGAACCCGGCGATGGACTATAAATATGTATCTAAGGTTTATGGAATAGCTTAACCAACGTTCAGCTTTAAACCAATCTCGTAACGCCTTCCAACCTTAAATCTCGAGTTTCTCGTCTTCCATGCGCCTAGATCGCATCTTGCGATCTGAGCGGCTCTGGCTGCCTACGTTGTTCATGCGTTGCTCGTACTGAAGCCCTTTTGATGGCGAGCAACGTAGTTATCATAGATGCGTTAGGGTTAGCATTGTTCTTAGTATCATATGTTGTCGTAGTGCAACCCTTGCGCATCTAGCCGTCCTTGTACCTCATCATGGGTGCAGGGGCGGCACCCCGCTTGATCGTTATTTAGTAGATCTGATCCGTTACGGTTGCTCCTTGATTCATCAAGGATTAGTTTAACATCTGCAATAGTTAGGCCTTACAAAGGGTTGGAGGATCCAGCGGCGCGTAGGGTGTAGTTTGCTGGCCCTAGACAGGACGTTCCGAGGATCAACCTCGTGTTGGTTTTTAGGCCTTGTCTAGGATTGGCTTACGATCACCGTGCGAGGCCCAATCGTGAGTAGGATGATCCGATTATGCGGTGAAAACCCTAGATCGTCGTGGATCTCATATGCTTTATCTTGATCAAGCAGGACCACCATATGTTCGGCCACCTTGGACGAATCATGGGTGGATCGGCTCCATGAGCCGATTCACAGGACAACCTGAGAGCCGATCGAGGCTCGTATTTAACGTGTACGTGTGTGCCCTGCAGGAAACTAAGCGAGGCATCATCCACACCTTCCTGACCAGGTATAGGTCAGGTGGCACGCCCTTGCAATTTGCATCGGCGCGCGACCAGGAGGCTTTGCGGGCCGTCGCTCTGAGGGACTGGGGCCAGCCGCAGCCCTAGTTGTTCCCGGCTCTACGGTGTTGACCAGTCGCTGCCCGCCGGTGGGTTTCTGACGTCAACACATTCTGGCACGCCCGGTGGGACAATCCTCAACATCAACCACATCGCCGTCTACATCGGAGATGGCGGAAGAAACTCCGGTCACTTACGAGGATCTCAATGGCGAGCTCAAGAAGAAGTATGGCAGGGGTCAGGTCCTCTCGAAGCCGGCCTCCTTAATCTTTCCTCGGACCACTCCCACGGCATCGAGATGGAAGGGGTTCTCTCACTGAAAGAGCGCTTGATGGAGTGGACCTATCCACCCCGTCAGAAGAACGCCAGGTCGCTGCGTCAGGAGATCAACTTCATGGTGGCTCGTGTGCACCGCCGTGCGAGGCTTTGGTGAATACGTTGGACGCGTCGCTGCGCGCGTGATCCGAGGAGATCATGAGCCGTCGTGCTCGTCAGGGACCAGCTCTAGGGACTCACCAAGGAGGTACCCTCCGGTCCCGTCCACCGCCTGCCCGTTCGCGTTGGCGGCGCCGAGCCGCGAACTCATCGGCCTACGTACGTCTACAAGATTGGTGAGTGACCCCGGTGACTGAATTCCTACAACGCGCCAAAGAGAGATCCGCACGGATACGCATGTGCATCGTGCCGACTGACTTACACAGGCCACTCTCGAACCCGAGGTTGCGGCGGGACTTGGAACAACGGGAGAACGTCGGAGGAAGCGGACAGAAGCGACAGTGGCTGGTTCGCCACGCCACCCGACCAAAACTCCGAGAGCCCAGCTCTGCCGGTTGGCTCGGAAATAGGAAAAAACAAGCATGGGCCAGTTAAGTACGCCACCCCAGCGAATCTTCAAGGTTCGGCACCTTCAGCCATCACCGCGGATCAGATTTGTACGATCCTGAAAGATCAGTTCGGCATGATGCCGAAAAGGAAGACGGTCGGCTATACCAAGCCGTACCCCAACGAGTACGAATTGATCCCGCTACCACCCAAATATCGGCTCCCGGACTTCACAAAGTTCAGCGGATCAGATGGTTCCAGCTCCATCGAGCATGTGAGCCGATATTTGGCACAGCTGGGCATGATCTCAGCGTCAGACGAGCTGCGTGTGAGGTACTTCTCACAGTCCCTCACAGGATCGGCTTTCGGTTGGTACACATCGCTGCCACCGAACTCGGTCCAGACTTGGAAGCAGTTGGAAGAACGGTTCCATGAGCAATATCACTCGGAGGCTTCCGAGGCTGGCATTGCCGATTTGGCACAAGTACGACAGAAGCGCGGGGAAACAGTGTCGGAATACATCCAGCGCTTCAGGACCGTTAGGAACCGATGCTATTCGGTTCACGTAAGCGAAAAAGAAGCAGTCGAGTTGGCGGTGGTGGGTCTATCATCATCGATCAAGGACGTGGCCTCCCAAGCGGACTACCCTTCATTAGCACACATGGTGCAGAAGCTGTCAGCGTATGAACAGCGCCACCCAGATGTCTACCAGGACAAATTCAAGCGCGTGGTTACCATGGTTGACGCAGGCGAAGATGAAGGTGCTACGGGAGAACAAGAGGTCGCAGTGGCTGAGTGGACTCGAGCTGCAGGCCCAGTAACCTGCAAATGGGTGAAGCCACCAGGGCCTCCAAGAGGGTTCGACTTCGACGTGACGAAAACCGAGCAGATTTTCGATCTCTTACTCGCGGAGAAGCATATAAAGATACCCGAAGGCCACAAGGTCCCTACGGTGCAAGAGCTGAACGGAAAGCCATACTGCAAGTGGCATAACACGTTCACCCACACCACTAACGACTGCAGGGTGTGGCGTCAGCAGATCCAAATGGCAATAGAAAATGGGCGACTAATTTTTAACCAGTATGCCATGAAGGTCGACACACACCCCTTCCCCGCCGTCAACATGGTGGAGTTTACCCACCTCGGAGGGTGCCAGCCAGATTTCTCAGCCAACATCAACATGGTAGAGCTTGGACACCACTCTGAGAAGGACGGGGATGAGGGCAGCTGCTCTCAGAGCAAAGACACAGAGGGGGCCGCTCCATGCGATCGGCTCCGTCAAGATGGCAAGCGCTACGTCACGAGAGGGAGAAGTGAAGAACATAAGATATCAACGACCCCTCTCTGATCACCTCCTCAACAAGTATGTGAGTCGGTATGACCAACGCCGGCGACACGGCGACGATGATGAAAGAGATCGTCTGGCCAGAAACGACAGAAGGCATCGTCGGCATAATCACGATGAGGAGCGGCAGGAGCGCCACGCCAGGGAGCAAGACGACACGGGCAGGCATTGGGACTGCCCCTTCTTCAGACACTGCTGGGATTCAGGAATGAGCCGATTGCCTACGATCGGCAATTGCCCAGAATGCAATCGTAAGAAGAAGGAGGCAGCCAACGTGTCCGTGTTCGAGCGCTTAGGGCCTCTCCCACCACAAAGCAGACGTGCTGAGACCCCTCGGTTGGAAGATCTCGAGGATTCGGAAGACGAGGGGGAAGACGAAGAAGACAGGTACCACCGTCCAAGGTGGTGCCCTGATGGTCTCAGCCATTCACAAAAGCGCAGGGTTCAGCGATTGCGCGGTCTGGAGGAAGCCGAAAGGTTATACTTGCATACGCTGAGGAAGGCACGACCTGATCTGGCTGCGAAAGTCCAGAGGACCCTGGATGAGGAGGGACTGCCGCAAAGAAAAGAGTGGCGCCCCAAGCAAAGGAAAGCCGATGATGAAACATCGGCTGGCACAAACATGGTGCTCGTTCGTCCGGCGAAGTGTAGAGCTCCACGATCACACGATGCACCATCAGCAAGCGCTCCAACGTGATAAAATCGGAGATTGGGCTGGTTTTATCCACCGACATGGACGAGTAGCAAGACTACGTCAATAAGCAAACATGGCGAGGCTGATCCTTGCGATCGGCCCCCCACTGAGCAAGCAACGTGGAGGCCGATTCCAGCAATCGGCCAAGATTATCCTCACCATCTATTTTGCCTGGGATCAACGTTTGAACAGGGACTACCTAAGAGCCGATACCATCAATTCTCTTGACAGAATCGGCTCGGGGGGCAGGTGGATAAAACATGAGGATATGAGATAATACTATCAAGTATGGGGGCCGATACACAAATCGGCCTAAAATTAAGATGCAGACGACCGATACGCGAGGCATCGACTTAAGGATATAAAAGCCGATGCATGGACATCGACTCAAGAGGAATAGCGTAGGGGGATCAATGGGGCTGGGTTGGCAGTCCTTCCAAAACCTTTCAAGAACACGGGCTTCTCGCCGCGTAAGAATTCTTACCACTGTTTTGGTGGAAGGTACGGGTAACTCGGGGGCGGCTAAGCCTTGAAACATCAATGTTGCGGAGAGCCGATTTTGTTGAAAACGGCTAACATGGCGCTACGAGGGGGAATCTTATGATGGCAGTTCGGATGGTCCACTTTTATCCTCGCCCTGATTAAGGCTCGGGGGCAGCAGAACCCTGTGGAAGAAATTTAAGGGCTCTCCTGAGGATTCCACATTATCTACCAGTTAGAAGAACATCGGTTAGGGGATACTGAAGGGGTGAAGGATCGATGCATTGCTATCGGCTCATTAAGAAACGGTTTGAGAAATCGGCAAGATCAGTTAGAGCTCCTTCTGATAAAGGGGATTTCTTACAAAGAAAGAGCCGATTGCTCAAGGAAGGAAGAACAAAAGAAGGGTCTATTGACCCATCTACTACTGCTAGGCCTATGCTAGTAGATCCTAATCTACGGGCCATCACTGCCCTCGTCGTCGTCCTCGGAACCCTCATCGGCACTGCTGCCGATGGGCTCCTCGTCGCTACTCCCATAGCCCTCTACGGGAGCTTCATCCCCGTCCTCATCATCGGCTGTTTGTCAGTCCCGTCCCACCTACCGCGCGGGCCGGCCGGCGGATGGCCCTCGAGGAGTCGTCGTCGTAAGTAAGTCGTCCACCTCTTCCTCCTCTTCGGAGGGGCAGCCTTCCCAGTGCGTCCTCGCTTTCGGCTCCGGTTCCTCGTCGACAAAGGAGGTGAGTTTCATCTCTCTGCTGCCAAGAGGACTGGGCAGTCTTCAGTCCCAGTGAAGGAGGTGGTCCTCAGGTCCCATTCTTAGGGCCACGGGGATAGCTGTGTGGTGTCGTGGAGAAGGACCCATAGGAAGGGTTGGGAGGAGGAGAGACATGGTGGCGTGGGAGGATTTTATGGGTGCTAATGCGAGGAAGATAGGGAAGGAGGAGCAGGCTGTTTAGAACGGCTAAATAGAAGGGATGTGAGGGAGATTTAATGCCACAACGGTTTCCGGAGTGGTGCCTATGGGAAAATTTTTCGGACGCGTGGAAGTGGAAGGGGCAGAACATCATAGTGAGGGATTACAACGGTGATTTACTGCTCTGCCATGACATGACTGACGGAAGGGAAGCATAATGATTTTGGAAATGTCATTTCCAAAACCAGGGGGGCATGTGTTATCACCAGAATTTGACCAAGTCAGAGGTGGGCCGCGATCAAGATGGACTTGACGATATATGCGTGGGAGAGATATGTGAATCGGCCTTGTGTATCAAGTTTGGGCTAGTTAGCCCGTGTATCTTTATAGTAGGTTATGTAGAAGTTAGAATTTATCTCGTGCACGGTTTGGTGCACGCCCACATTAGAAAGTCCCTTTGGACTATAAATATGTATCTAGGGTTTATGGAATAAACAACAACCAACGTTCCAACACAAACCAATCTCAGCGCATCGCCAACCTTCGTCTCGGGGTTTCTCACGTGCGCCTATGCTGCTAGATCGCATCTTGCGAGTCTCTGGGCGTCTCAACTCTCTACGTTGTTCATGCGTTGCTCGTGCTGAAGCCTTTTTGATGGCGAGCAACGTAGTTATCATAGATGTGTTAGGGTTAGCATTGTTCTTAGTATCATATGTTGTCGTAGTGCAACCCTTGCGCATCTAGCCGTCCTTGTACCTCATCATGGGTGCAGGGGCGGCACCCCGCTTGATCGTTATTTAGTAGATCTGATCCGTTACGGTTGCTCCTTGATTCATCAGGGATTAGTTTAATATCTGCAATAGTTAGGCCTTACAAAGGGTTGGAGGATCCAGCGGCATGCAGGGTGTAATTTGCTGCCCCTAGACAGGACGTTCCGAGGATCAACCTAGCGTTGGTTTTTAGGCCTTGTCTAGGGCTGGCTTACGATCACCGTGTGTGAGCGCGAGGCCCAATCGTGAGTAGGATGATCCGATTATGCGGTGAAAACCCTAAATCGTCGTGGATCTCATATGCTTTATCTTGATCAAGCAGGACCACCATATGTTCGGCCACCTTGGACGAATCATGGGTGGATCGGCTCCATGAGCCGATTCACAGGACAACCTGAGAGCCGATCGAGGCTCGTATTTAACGTGTACGTGTGTGCCCTGCAGGAAACTAAGCGAGGCATCATCCACACCTTCCTGACCAGGTATAGGTCAGGTGGCACGCCCTTGCAATTTGTCGGCGCGCGACCCGGGGAGGGCTGCGGGCCGTCGCTCTGCGAGGGCCCAGGGCCGACCGCAGCCTAGTTGTTCCCGGCTCTACGGTGTTGACAGTCGCTGCCCGCCGGTGGGTTTGACGTCAACGATGGCAAAATACTTTCGAAATCACATGCATAACGAATGCGGCCATATCAACCTTCTTGGAAGTCGGCGCGTGTACGCTTTGGTTTCCTGCCGTCGACCATGGAAGCGCCCATCTCTCCAGTCCGGTGGACGGAAGGAGTCGGGGATTAAGATACGAGAACCCGGCGATGGTGACTGTCGCTGACAAGGCGGCGGTGGAAGTCGGCTACGGAGGAGCTCGTATGGTACAGTGGTCGTCGGTGGGGGTGGGGGAGGTGGAAGCTACTCCGGCTTGCTAAAAAGCAAGGGAGACGGCGGAACGTCGTCGGTCACTACGGTGGCCGATGAGAAGGCAGTAGTGCTGGTGTGGGAGTGGGACAGTGGGCCGGCGCCGGCGTGTGAGATGATCCGGTGGGTCATGCAGGGTGGAAGCGTGAGAGAGAGATGCGGGGTTCGGCGCCGCCGGTGATAGGTATGAATTGAGCGGTCAGAGGATGAATGGGCTCTTATGCTGCTTCAACGCGCTTTGAATTTTAGACGGGGGATTGGCGGGGTGCTGGAGATGAGTTGAGGTATTCTTGGTTGTTTCACAAGGCCTTGGAACCTAGCCTCACAAATCCCAGAGTACGAGGCGGGAGCCTTTGCTGACGGCTTTTTGACTTTTGGATTTTGGAAGCCAAAGAATATAGCTGTTGTTTTTGGCTTCCAAAAATCCAAAAAGCAAAAAAGCTAAAACACAACAAAAGGAACACCAGGTATATGTTCGGGTTCAAGGGGATATGCTTGTTGGTTCTTGGGTGCATATGATCTCTTTATTTCGAAATTCATCTTCTATACATTTTGAAATGTCAAAAAAGAATAAAACGAAAAATGCATGTGTACTTCTTCGCTTGCTTTATACACATAAAATATTTCAATGGAAAAATCGAATAGTAATTTGGGCTATGTAAAAAAGAGTTACTCCGTAAAAAAATTGTGCTAACCATAAGGCTTTTTATGAGACATGTTTTCTCTCTTTTTTTACATCGACCATGAAAAAAACTTGTTTTTTTACATCAACCATGAAAAATACTTTTTTTACATCGACCATGAAAAATACTAGGAATTTGCTAAGAGCATCCACAACGTGTAGCCAAAAGTGGTTCCATATTTGATTTTTGGCTTTTTGAACTAGTTCCATACATTGTAGAGGTAGTTCCAAAACCAGAAAAACAGGGAACCGGAGCAAATAGGTGCTCCGATGCCAAATTTCACTTTTGGCATTTGGAACTAGTTCCCTACATTGTGAGAGTAGTTCCATATTGGCTTTATGAGTTGTTTTAGCTTGATGGCGGGACCCACGTTATAAATATTTGGAACCACTACATTGTGGAGCTATTGCTATATTTCACACCAAAGCCAAATTCACCATCGTATCAGATTTGGCAATAGCAACATTGTGGATAGCCTAAAGTTATATTTTCCATCTTGTACACAATTAAAAATATCTTTAAAACAAACAAATCTCTAATGTCTAGGTGTACCATCTCTACTAGTACTAGTATATATACACGTGCCTTGCACGTGAGGGCTCTTTTTTTTAGTGAAACAACTTCGACGCAATAAGAATTCGATCTTTTTTTTAACAAAGGAGGGGGGCCCAAGGGCTTGGATACCATTAAGTGCAACAGAGGGGTACATATTACAGATTGCAGTCAATAGTCACTTGGGTTGAAAGCCAATGCAAGCCCGCCTACATGATAGCAGGATTTTGTGAAGCTTTTTAACTTAATTGGTCAAACATGCGAAGCATGTGCCATTTACTTGTACAACTTTATCGGAAAAAAATACTTGTACAAGCTAGTTCCCCTAAGTACTACCAGCACATAAGTAAACAAAAGAACCAGGGACATCATCAACTGAAAACAACAATCTATTCATATAGCGGCTCTTGCATCACCCTTTGAAAATCATCTACCTGCAAAGATGAGTGCAGAGTTTCTGCTCGTGCTTTCACCTGTTCCAAGATCGTCCAGTTGATCTCATGGACATCTGCATCAGCCAAAGCGGTAACCAAGTTGCCAGCCACTAGCTTCTGCAGATCAGCAACAGCATGTAGGCCATCTTGAATTGTAGAATTCCATCCTCGGTTCATTTCTTTGTTCCGCCAAGTGGCCACATCCAAGTCCTTTTGAAGACGCCTAATCTTAGCTTCCCCATTGCCACATCCTTCTGTTTTGTTCCTACAAACGTTTGCATCACTGGAACTCTGGACATCTGTGCTACAATGCTGCTTGGCAGGGACATGAGCAGTCACTTGCTTCTGCGATTTGCCATGCATAAAATCAATCAGCAGATTAAAAGGAAATATGTTGGTTGATTCATGTCACCACTTTCAGCAACCCATGAGTTTCTAAACCTTAAATGGAGTCTAAAACATTGCAATAAAAGGGTGGGTGCATCATTTGGATGCAGAGGCCGGGGCGACCCTATTTTCAAGAAAAAATTAGGAAATCTGAAATCTATATCTATATCTCTACCATCTATACCACTCCACTCCTGTTGACAGTTTGATCTCTTTCAGTACATTAGATTATGTCATGTTTAAAACACTATTATAAAATTACCTCCTTAATGTTGAGCTCAGGAGGATCCAGATGTGCTGATCCTAGGCGGCCACTCAAATGATTGCTTGCTAGAACAATAGGACCAAATCCCGCCTCCTTTCTACCAATGTCTGCATCACTGGCGCGCTCACTGTCTTTGTTAGGAACATGAGCAGTGGCTAGCTGCTGCAAATCAAAGTTCATCAAATCAATCAGCAAACAAGACATATGAAATTTGAGCAGTGCGGCTAAATACCTTCTTCAGCAGCTGCCCCACGGAATCGTCCTTTTGGCGGCACATCACACGTGTGAAAAATCTCGGCAACGACTTGGGGTGCGGTGATTTTGTCCCATTCCACAGTATGCCGAGCTTGGCTGCAATTATCATATTCTGCAAGATATTTTGCCTCCGAGATTCTTCGTAGGCATTCTCGAGGGGAATATCTAGCAGGCATTACAAAAAAAACAGATGCTAATAACAAGCAGTGGAAGCAAGCAATAAACTAGTCTCGGAAATCAAATACGGAGTACATAACAAAAGCTGCCGGACAAAGTGTTCAACCTTGGTCGACTGGGGAGGTGGCGCGTTGGCCGTTCGGTTTGGTTCGGTGGATCATGGTGGCGCTTTGTGTACCGATCTCGCCGGCCGGTAAGATGAACCAGTGAGTCGGGGAAGCAGATCCGACGAAGCGGACGGAGTGTGGTTGACGGCGTCGCTGAGCTGGCTCCGGTGCGGTGGATGTCGGCTACGGATGGAGGACTGAGAGGGAGCGAGACGGACTAGGTGCGAGGTAGGGAGAGAGGCCCTTGCTTGTCCGTGGGTGGGGCTGGATATAGGGGAAATGAAAGCGAGGTAGGAAGATAGCATCCTGCTAATATCCTAGTACAAAACAATTGAACTAGAAAATCCCGCCAATATATGGTGCTGAATTGCGGGCGGCTCATAGCTTGTGCACAAATAAAATGGGAAAATCCAAAAAATGTAGTTCAACAAAAAAAAAACTCTAGTAGGCAAAGTCGCTAGCTCGCCATGAGAAGATGCACTCCGCCAAAAAAATGTCATGACAAGCTAGTTTGCTATGGATCTTGCATTAACCCTGCTCGATAAAATGGTGGGCAAAAAAAGACAAGCTAAATCAAAAATAATGGTGGTAGAAAGATGTAACTCTCAAATGTAAACTCTACTAAACAGGGCCAGCTCAAAAATATGCCTCATATTATTAGTACTTTCCTCCGGTCCATATTAACTGCCACTAACATACATCGAGAAACAAAAAAGAGAAATCTGTCATGAATAGTTCCCGAATTCAAATCTGAGTTTCTCTGTAGACTATTCCCATCTGAGTTTCTCTTTTTTGTTTCTCGATGTATGTTTCGAATTTTGATCTGAAATTTTTAGGGGTTATCTTAATATGAGCTGTGAACGTGCATGATTTGTTTCAGATTTTTTTCGCAATGTTTAAATTTGGATTTAGGCCGCATGTCACCTCGCTACCGCTCGAGAAATGGAGCCCCTCTCCGCTGGGCTCCATAAAAGCTTCACTGTTCGTGTCAGACTGTTGAAGACACTGGCAAGTGCATGTCAGGGGGACAGAGAATAAATTTCGTCCACGCGTCGGCGCGTGCTGTCTACCCCAAACCCTAAACTCTGTCTTTATGAAGTCAAGCATGCATGAAGAGAAGTGGTTTTTGGTTTCAAACATGGAAATTTCAAAAACCCTCTCAAGAGCTACATTTTGGAGTGACTAATTTTTCATATTCATGATTTAAACTTGTTTAAATGGGCATAAAAATAGGCATAAAATTCAAAATAAATCAAAATAAATGAAAAACCAAGGCACATAGTCTTCTTATGTCATATAGTAAGCATTCAATTAAGTTGATAAACAAGGTCTAGACATATTCGAACCAGAAAAATCATGTATCTACCCCCTAACCCTAAACTCTGTCTTATGAAGTCAAGCATGAAGAGATGTGGTTTTTGGTTTCAAACATGGAAATTTCGAAAACCCTCCCAAGAGCTTCATTTTGGAGTGACTAAGAAGCATACATGCTTACTTTTTTATATTCATGTTTTAAACTTGTTCAAATCTTGGTCAAACCTAGGATTTGACCAAGATTCAAATGGGCATAAAAATTCAAAAAAATGAAGAAAAAAATGAAAAACCAAGGTCTTCTTATGTCATATAGTAAGCATTCAATTAAGTTGATAAACAAGGTCTAGACGTTTTAAACCTGAAAAATCATGTATCTACCCCCTAACCCTAAACTCTGTCTTATGAAGTCAAGCATGCATGGTGAAGAGAAGTGGTTTTTGGTTTCAAACATGGAAATTTTAAAAACCCTCCCAAGAGCTTCATTTTGGGGTGACTAAGAAGGATACATGATTACTTTGTCATATTCATGTCTTAAACTTGTTTAAGTCATGGTCAAACCTAGGATTTGACCAAGATTCAAATGGGCATAAGAATTCAAAAAAACAAAGCACATAGTCTGTGTATGTCATATAGTAAGCATTCAAGTTGATAAACAAGGTCTAGACATATTCAAACCAAATCATGGAAATTTCAAAAACATCCCACGAGCTTCATTTTGGAGTGACTAAGAAGGATCGATGCAGGTTACTTTTCATATTATTCATGTTTTAAACTTGTTTAAATCTTGGTCAAACCTAGGATTTGACCAAGATTCAACAAATGGGGATAAAAAAATGAAAACCCAATGCACATAGTCTTCTTATGTCATATAATAAGCATACAATTAAGTTGATAAACAAGGTCTAGACATATTCAAACCAAAAAAAACATGTATGTGGCTACCCCTAACCCTAAACTCTGTCTTATGAAGTCAAGCATGAAGAGATGTGGTTTTTGGTTTCAAACATGGAAATTTCAAATACCCTTCCAAGAGCTTCATTTTGGAGTGACTAAGAAGCATACATGCTTACCTTTTCATATATATTCATGTTTTAAACTTGTTCAAATCTTGGTCAAACCTAGGATTTGACAAAGATTCAAATGGGCATAAAAATTCAAATAAAATGAATACCAAGGTCTTCTTATGTCATATAGTATGTGCGCATTCACTTAAGTTGATAAACAAGGTCTAGACATATTAAACCTGAAAAATCATGCATGTATCTACCCCTAACCCTAAACTCTGTCTTATAAAGTCAAGCATGCATGGTGAAGATAAGTGGTTTTTGGTTTCAAACATGGAAATTTCAAAAACCCTCCTAATTAAGAGCTTCATTTTGGAGTGACTAAGAAGGATACATGCTTACTTTTACATATTCATGTTTTAAACTTGTTTAAGTCGTGGTCAAACCTAGGATTTGACCAAGATTTAAATGGGCATAAAAATTCAAAAACAAAATCAAAAACCAAAGCAAGTCTTTGCATGTCATATAGTAAGCATTCAAGTTGATAAACAAGGTCTAGACATATTCAAACCAGAAAATCATGTATATATCTACCCCTAACCCTAAACTCTATCTTTATGAAGTCAAGCATGCATGAAGAGAAGTGGTTTTAGGTTTCAAACATGGAAATTTCAAAACCCATCCCAAGAGCTACATTTTGGAGTGACTAAGAAGGATATATAGATGCTTAATTTTGCATATTCATGATTTAAACTTGTTCAAATCTTGGTCAAACCTATGATTTGACCAAGATTCAAATGGGCATTAAAAAATAGAAAAATGAAAAACCAAAGCACATAATCTTCTTATGTCATATAGTAAGCATTAAAGTTGATAAACACAAGGTCTAGACATATTCAAACCATACAAATCATGTATCTACCCCCTAACCCTAAACTCTGTCTTATGAAGTCAAGCATGAAGAGATGTGGTTTTTGGTTTCAAACATGGAAATTTCAAATACCCTTCCAAGAGCTTCATTTTGGAGTGACTAAGAAGCATACATGCTTACCTTTTCATATTCATGTTTTAAACTTGTTCAAATCTTGGTCAAACCTAGGATTTGACCAAGATTCAAATGGGCATAAAAATTCAAAAAAAATGAATACCAAGATCTTCTTATGTCATATAGTATGCGCGCAATCAATTAAGTTGATAAACAAAGTATAGACATATTAAACAGGAAAATCATGTATCTACCCCTAACCCTAAACTGTCTTATAAAGTCAAGCATGCATGGTGAAGATAAGTGGTTTTTGGTTTCAAATATGGAAATTTCAAAAACCCTCCTAATTAAGAGCTTCATTTTGGAGTGAAACCAGGCTTAATAGTCTTTGGGCAAAACCCTAGTTTAACCTAGTATATTTAATTATAGATTCGTAGGTCGATTTTTTACGTTATCCCTTCTTAGTCATCCAAAATGAAGATCTTAGGAGGTTTTGAAATTTCCATGTTTAAAACCAAAAAACCACATATCATCATGCTTGACTTCATGAGACAGAGTTTAGTATAGAAATAGGTATGATTTCTACGGATTTGAATATGTCTAGAGACCTTGTTTATCAACAATTGAATGCTTACAATATAACATAAGAAGACTATGTGCTCCTTGGTTTTCATTTTTTGTTTTTTTCTGAATTTTTATGCCAATTTTTGTCAAATCCTAGGTTTGACTATGATTTAAACAAGTTTAAAACATGAATATGAAAAAGTAAACATGTATCCTTCGTAGTCACTCCAAAATGAAACTTCGATCTTGAGAGGGTTTTGAAATTTCCATGTTTGAAACAAAAAACCACATACCTATCTTAATATGACTTATAAGGCGAGTTAATTAGGAGTTAGGGGTAACTTAAATACATGATATTTCAGATTTAGATAATATACAGATATTATTTATCAACTTAATTGAATGCTTACTATATGACATAAGAAGACCTTGGTTTTCATTTTTTATACCCATTTGAATCTTGGTCAAATCATAGGTTTGACCAAGATTTGAACAAGTTTAAAACATGAATATGAAAAAGTAAGCACGTACGTATGCTTCTTAGTCACTCCAAAATGAAGCTCTTGGGAGGGTTTTTGAAATTTCCATGTTTGAAACCAAAAACCACTTCTCTTCATGCTTGACTTCATAAGACAGAGTTTAGGGTTAGGGGTAGTAGATACCTAATTTTCTGGTTTGAATATGTGTAGACCTTGTTTATCAAAATAATTGAATGCTTACTATATAACATAAGAAGACCTTGTTTTTTTTGAATTTTTATACCCATTTGAATCTTGGTCAAATCCTTGGTTCCACCAAGATTTGAATAAGTTAAAAACATGAATATGAGAAAGTAAGCATGTATGCTTCTTAGTCACTTCAAAATGAAGCTATTGGGAGGGTTTTTGAATTTCCATGTTCGAAACTAAAAACCACATATCTTCATGCATGCATGCTTGACTTCATGAAACAGAGTTTAGGGTTAAGGGTAGATACATGCATGATTTTTCTTGTTTGAATATGTCTAGACCTTGTTTATCAACTTAATTGAATGCCTACTATATAACATAAGAAGACCTTTTTTTTAATTTTTATACCCATTTGAATCTTGGTCAAATCCTAGGTTTCACCAAGATTTGAATAAGTTTAAAACATGAATATGAAAAAGTAAGCATGCATTCTTGTTAATCTTCGAAATGAGAAGCTCTCGGGAATTTGCAGATATGTTTGAACAAAACACGTGGCTATAACTAAATAGCCTTTCATATAAGGCAGTTTGGATAGGTAACTTGATACATGATTTTACTGAAAGTTTGAATATGTCTGAGCCTTGTTTATCAACTTAATTGAATGCTTACTAGATGACATATATAAGATGACTTCATTTATTTGATTTGTTTTGAATTTTTATGCCCATTTGAATCTTGGTGAAATCCTAGGTTTGACCATGATTTAAACAATTTAAAACATGAATATGAAAAATTAAGCATGTATCCTTCGTAGTCACTTGAAACCAAAAACCACTTCTCTTCATGCTTGAATTCATAAGTCAGGGTTTAGGGATATATAGGGGGTAGATACATGATTTTTCTGGTTTGAATATGTCTAGAGCTTGTTTTTCAACTTGAATGCTTACTATATGACATACGAAGACTGTTTGCTAACGGAGGGATTAAGCACTCTAGCTATGAAAAGTACCAAACGATGCATACCAAAATGATTTTTTAGAGGAATACTAGTTCGGATTATATAATTTTATATTAGCAGGCCAAAATCGAACCCCGTAGTTGGATTTTCAGAAATTGATCCGTAGTACTGGGCAAAACCCTAGTTTAGCTTATTTAATAATAGATTCGTAGGTCGATTTTTTACGTTATTATTATTATTACTAGGCAGCACATGTGTTTGCCCGTCCAGTGAAACTCTTTCATTTCATTTTTCTTTTCCGCAAGGTCGGGAGTCGGAGGAAGAGGGATCACACGGGAGGAGACGAAGGGAGAGCAGTCACGGGGCCCCACTTATTTATGGTGTCTATCCTTTTTCTGGTGATGTTGACTGTTGTGCAGGGTTGTCAGTGCGCAGGGGGGTGCGAGCGAGCGAGAAAGGCCGAGAATGAGAGAGATGTTTTTTTAGAGGGACAACCGAACGATCCTGAAGGACCCAGATTTCCAATACGCATCAGAGCGCAGTTTACAGCAGGACACAAAATAAACAGGAAATTACGTCTAAATCCCTAAGATTTACATGGTAGACCCCATGCTGAAAGCAAGAAATGCGATCGGGTCCTTAATAGGCACCGTCCGGATTGATCCTCGTCGGAGCCGGGGACGAACCACTTGGCGCGACCAAATCGCCATGGCTACAGAGCCTGCACACCATGGCCTACGAGCTGAGCTAGAAACGACCTGCCAAAACCGGCAGCCAGTGGATGGTGGAGAGAGAGAGAGAGAGAGAGAGAGAGAGAGAGAGAGAGAGTGTGTTGATGCCTCTCTCTTGACAAAGAAGATGGCTGGGAGTTTGCTTACCTAGCGTACGTGACTTGTGCTCACTGAAGTGTGGGACCTCACGCATGGGAACCACACGTAAGTGACAGACTTGTTGCTCTAATATCGGGTGATCATTATACTGTATTAGTACATAGTTTCCTATGGATCCTTCTTAGTCACTCCAAAATGAAGCTCTTTGGGAGGGTTTTTGAAATTTCCATGTTTGAAACCAAAAATAAGAAGACTATGTGCCTTGATTTTTCATTTTTTAAAATTTTGCCCATTTGAATCTTGGTCAAATCCTAGGTTTGACCATGATTTAAACAAGTTTAAAACATGAATATGAAAAATTAAGCATGTATCCTTCATAGTCACTCCAAAATGAAGCTCTTGAGAGGGTTTTTGAAATTTCCATGTTTGAAACCAAAAAACCGCGTACTTCTCTTCATGCTTGACTTCATAAGAGAGAGTTTGGGGATAGGGGTAGCTTGATACATGAATTTTCTGGTTTGAATGTCTAGACCTTGTTTATCCAACTTAATTGAATGCTTACTAGATGACATAAGATGACTATGATGTGCATTGGTTTTTCATTTTATTGTTTTTTTTGAATTTTCTGCCACATTTGAATCTTGGTCAAATCCTAGGTTTGACCATGATTTAAACAAGTTTAAAACATGAATATGAAAAATTAAGCATCTATCCTTCTTAGTCACTCCAATATGTAGCTCTTGGGAGGGTTTTTGAAATTTCCATGCTTGAAACCAAAAACCACTTCTCTTCATGCATGCTTGACTTCATAAGACAGAGTTTAGGGTTAGGGGTAGATACATGATTTTCCTGGTTTGAATATGTGTAGACCTTGTTTATCAAATTAATTGAATGCTTACTATATAACATATAAGAAGACCTTTTTTTTTGAACTTTTATACCCATTTGAATCTTGGTCAAATCCTTGGTTCCACCAAGATTTGAATAAGTTAAAAACATGAATATGAAAAAGTAAGCATGTATGCTTCTTAGTCACTTCAAAAATGAAGCTCTTGGGAGGGTTTTTGAATTTCCATGTTCGAAACCAAAAACCACAAATCTTCATGCTTACTTCATGAAACATAGTTTATATTAGGGTTAGGGGTAGATACATGCTTGATTTTTCTTGTTTGAATATGTCTAGACCTTGTTTATCAACTTAATTGAATGCCTACTATATAACATATATAAGAAGACCTTTTTTGTTTTTTTTAATTTTTATACCCATTTGAATCTTGGTCAAATCCTAGGTTTCACCAAGATTTGAATAAGTTTAAAACATGAATATGAAAAAGTAAGCATGCATGTATGCTTCTTAATTAATCACTTCGAAATGAAGCTCTTGGGAGGGTTTTTGAAATTTCCATGTTTGAAACCAAAAACCACATATCTTCATGCATGTGCTTGACTTCATGAGACAGAGTTTAGTGTTAGGGGGTAGATACATGATTTCTCTCGTTTGAATATGTCTAGACCGTACCTTGTTTATCAACTTAATTGAATGCTTACTATATGACATAAGAAGACTATGTGCCTTGATTTTTTTAAAATTTTGTCCATTTGAATATATTGGTTAAATCCTAGGTTTGACCATGATTTAAAAAGTTTAAAACATGAATATATATGAAAAATTAAGCATGTATCATTCGTAGTCACTCCAAAATGAAGCTCTTGAGAGGGTTTTTGAAATTTCCATGTTTGAAACCAAAAAACCACGTACTTCTCTTCATGCTTGACTTCATAAGACAGAGTTTGGGGTTAGGGTTAGCTTGATACATGAATTTTCTGGTTTGAATATGTCTAGACATTGTTTATCAACTTAATTGAATGCTTACTAGATGACATAAGATGACTATGAGCATTGGTTTTTCATTTTTTTGAATTTTTATGCCCATTTGAATCTTGGTCAAATTCTAGGTTTGACCATGATTTAATCAAGTTTAAAACATGAATATGAAAAATTAAGCATCTATCCTTCTTAGTCACTCCAATATGTAGCTCTTGGGAGGGTTTTTGAAATTTCCATGCTTGAAAACCAAAAACCACTTTTCTTCATGCATGCTTGACTTCATAAGACATAGTTTAGGGTTAGGGGGTAGATACATGATTTTCCTACTAGTTTGAATATGTCTAGACCTTGTTTATCAATTTAATTGAATGCTTACTATATGACATGAGCAGACCTTGGTTTTAATTTTTTATACCCATTTGAATCTTCGTCAAATCGTAGGTTTGTTGACCAAGATTTGAACAAGTTTAAAACATGAATATGAAAAAGTAAGCATGTATGCGTCTTAACTAGTCACTCCAAAATGAAGCTCTTGGGAGGGTTTTTGAAATTTCCATGTTTGAGAAACCACTTCTTCTCTTCATGCTTGACTTCCTCATAAGTCAGGGTTAATTTAGGGATATATATAGGGGGTAGATACATGATTTTCTGGTTTGATATCTCTAGACCTTGTTTATCAACTTAATTGAATGCTTACTATATGACATAAGAAGACTACGTGACTTGTGCTCACTGGAGTGTGGGACCTCACGCATGGGAACCACACGTACGTAAGTGACAGACTTGTTGCTCTAATAACTCGGGTGATCATTATACTGTATTAGTACATAGTTTCCTATGGATCCTTCTTAGTCACTCCAAAATGAAGCTCTTTGGGAGGGTTTTTGAAATTTCCATGTTTGAAACCCAGAAACAACTTCTCTTCATACTTGACTTCATAAGACGAGTTTAGGGTTAGGGGTAGATACATGATTTATTCTGGTTTGAATACGTCTAGACCTTGTTTATCAACATAATGCTTACTATATGACATAAAGAAGACTATGTGCTTTGGTTTTTCATTTTTGATTTTTTCGATTTGTTATGCCCATTTTGAATCTTGGTCAATCCTAGGTTTTACCAAGATTTAAGCAAGTTTAAAACATGAAAATGAAAAGGGAAGCATTTATCCTTCTTAGTCACTCTGAAAATGAAGTTTTGGGAGGTTTTTGAAATTTCCATGTTTGAAACCCCAAAACCACTTCTCTTCATGCTTGACCCATAAGACATAGTTTAGGGTTAGGGGTACATACATGATTTTTCTCTTGTTTGAATGTGTCTAGACCTTGTTTATCAACTTGAATGCTTACTATATGACATAAGAAAACTACGTATGTGCTTTGGTTTTTCATTTTTCTGTTTTTTTTTTGAATTTTCCGCCCATTTGAATCTCTGTCAAATCCTAGGTTTGACCAAGATTTAAACAAGTTTAACACGTGAAAACGAAAAGGTAAGCATGGATCCTTCTTAGTCACTCCAAAATGTACCAATTGATAGATGTGTTAACTTTGCTTCATGGAAAAAATAATGTCATGTAAATGAGTTAACTTGGATTTCCTACCCTTGAATCCATAGGAAACTTTGTTCTAATGCACTATAATAATCAATCGAGTTTTTACACCAACAGGTCTGTCACTTACGTGTGGTGCCCATGCGTGAGGTCCCACACTTCAGTGAGCACAAGTCACGTGCAATAGGTACGCAAACTCCCAGCCATTTTCTTTGTCAAGAGAAGACGCATCAGGATGCGTATTGGAAGTCTGTGGGTCCTTCTGGATCCTTCGGTTGTCCCTCTCACAAAAAAAAATCTCTCTCATTCTCGGCCTCGCTCGACTCGCTCGCTCGCTCGCTCGCACCTCCTGCTCACTGACAAACCCTGCACAAAAGTCAACATCATCACCCGAAAAAGGGGAGACACCATAATGCTCTCCCTCCTTTCTTCTCTCCTTCCGAGTGATCCCTCTTCCTCCGAGTTTCACTCGACGGGCAAACACATATGTGCTGCATAGTAATAATAAAAAGGTAGAAAATTCGACCTACGAATCTATAATTAAATATACTAGGTTAAACTAGGGTTTTGCCCAGTACTACAGATCAAGGTTCAAAAAAATCCAACTACGGGGTTCGAACAACCCCATTTCTAATCAAAGATTTTTTTCGACGTCATCCAAATGGCCTCAAACTATAGCATGGGCGGATCCAGACTATAGCCAAGGGGGGCAGCTGCCCCCGCTCAATTTTCTGAAACCTTGTAATATGATATTTGCATCACTTATCATATGTTTGCCCATTTGAATCTTGTCAAATCCTAGATTTGACCAAGATAATTTAAACAAGTTTAAAACATGAAAATGAAAAGGGAAGCTTGTATCCTTCTTAGTCACTCTAAAATGAAGTTTGGGGAGGTTTTTGAAATTTCCATGCTTGAAACCAAAAACCACTTCTCTTCATGCTTGACTTCATAAGACAAAGTTTAGGGTTAGGGGTAGATACATGATTTTTCTGGTTTGAATATGTCTAGACCTTATTTATCAACTTAATTGAATGCTTACTATATAACATAAGAAGACCTTGTTTTTTATTTTGTTTTTTAATTTTTATACGGATTTGAATCTTGGTCAAATCCTTGGTTTCACCAAGATTTGAATAAGTTTAAAACATGAATATGAAAAAGTAAGCATGCATGTATGCTTCATAATTAATCACTTCAAAATGAAGCTCTTGGGAGGGTTTTTGAAATTTCCATGTTTGAAACCAAAAAACCACATATCATCATGCTTGACTTCATGAGACAGAGTTTAGGTTAGGGGGTAGGTACATGATTTCTCTGGTTTGAATATGTCTAGAGACCTTGTTTATCAACTTAATTGAATGCTTACAATATAACATAAGAAGACTATGTGCCTTGGTTTTTCATTTTTTGTTTTTTTTTAAATTATGCCCATTTGAATCTTTGTCAAATCCTAGGTTTGACCATGATTTAAACAAGTTTAAAACATGAATATGAAAAAGTAAGCATGTATCCTTCGTAGTCACTCCAAAATGAAGCTCGATCTTGAGAGGGTTTTTGAAATTTCCATGTTTGAAACCAAAAAACCACATACCTATCTTCATGCTTGACTTCATAAGACAGAGTTAATTAGGGGTTAGGGGTAGCTTGATACATGATATTTCTGGTTTGAATATGTCTAGACCTTATTTATCAACTTAATTGAATGCTTACTATATGACATAAGAAGACCTTGGTTTTCATTTTTTATACCCATTTGAATCTTGGTCAAATCATAGGTTTGACCAAGATTTGAACAAGTTTAAAACATGAATATGAAAAAGTAAGCACGTACGTATGCTTCTTAGTCACTCCAAAATGAAGCTCTTGGGAGGGTTTTTGAAATTTCCATGTTTGAAACCAAAAACCACTTCTCTCATGCATGCTTGACTTCATAAGACAGAGTTTAGGGTTAGGGGTAGATACCTAATTTTCTGGTTTGAATATGTGTAGACCTTGTTTATCAAAATAATTGAATGCTTACTATATAACATAAGAAGACCTTGTTTTTTTTTGAATTTTTATACCCATTTGAATCTTGGTCAAATCCTTGGTTCCACCAAGATTTGAATAAGTTAAAAACATGAATATGAAAAAAGCATGTATGCTTCTTAGTCACTTCAAAATGAAGCTATTGGGAGGGTTTTTGAATTTCCATGTTCGAAACTAAAAACCACATATCTTCATGCATGCATGCTTGACTTCATGAAACAGAGTTTAGGGTTAAGGGTAGATACATGCATGATTTTTCTTGTTTGAATATGTCTAGACCTTGTTTATCAACTTAATTGAATGCCTACTATATAACATAAGAAGACCTTTTTTTTAATTTTTATACCCATTTGAATCTTGGTCAAATCCTAGGTTTCACCAAGATTTGAATAAGTTTAAAACATGAATATGAAAAGGTAAGCATGCATGTATGCTTCTTAATTAATCGCTTCGAAATTGGGAGGTGTTTGAAATTTCCATGTTTGAAACAAAAAAACCACGTACTTCTCTTCATGCTTAACTTCATAAGGCAGAGTTTGGGGATAGGGGGTAACTGATACATGATTTTTACGGTTTGAATAAATTAGACCTTGTTTATCAACTTAAATTGAATGCTTACTAGATGACATATATAAGATGACTATGTGGTTTTTCATTTTATTGTTTTTTTTGAATTTTTATGCCCATTTGAATCTTGGTCAAATCCTAGGTTTGACCATGATTTAAACAATTTAAAACATGAATATGAAAAATTAAGCATGTATCCTTCGTAGTCACTCCAAAATGAAGCTCGATCTTGAGAGGGTTTTTGAAATTTCCATGATTGAAACCAAAAACCACTTCTCTTCATGCTTGAATTCATAAGTCAGGGTTTAGGGATATATAGGGGGTAGATACATGATTTTTCTGGTTTGAATATGTCTAGAGCTTGTTTTTCAACTTGAATGCTTACTATATGACATACGAAGACTGTTTGCTAACGGAGGGATTAAGCACTCTAGCTATGAAAAGTACCAAACGATGCATACCAAAATGATTTTTTAGAGGAATACTAGTTCGGATTATATAATTTTATATTAGCAGGCCAAAATCGAACCCCGTAGTTGGATTTTCAGAAATTGATCCGTAGTACTGGGCAAAACCCTAGTTTAGCTTATTTAATAATAGATTCGTAGGTCGATTTTTTATTATTATTACTAGGCAGCACATGTGTTTGCCCGTCCAGTGAAACTCTTTCATTTCATTTTTCTTTTCCGCAAGGTCGGGAGTCGGAGGAAGAGGGATCACACGGGAGGAGACGAAGGGAGAGCAGTCACGGGGCCCCACTTATTTATGGTGTCTATCCTTTTTCTGGTGATGTTGACTGTTGTGCAGGGTTGTCAGTGCGCAGGGGGGTGCGAGCGAGCGAGAAAGGCCGAGAATGAGAGAGATGTTTTTTTTTAGAGGGACAACCGAACGATCCTGAAGGACCCAGATTTCCAATACGCATCAGAGCGCAGTTTACAGCAGGACACAAAATAAACAGGAAATTACGTCTAAATCCCTAAGATTTACATGGTAGACCCCATGCTGAAAGCAAGAAATGCGATCGGGTCCTTAATAGGCACCGTCCGGATTGATCCTCGTCGGAGCCGGGGACGAACCACTTGGCGCGACCAAATCGCCATGGCTACAGAGCCTGCACACCATGGCCTACGAGCTGAGCTAGACAACCTGCCAAAACCGTGCAGCCAACGAGTGGATGGTGGAGAGAGAGAGAGAGAGAGAGAGAGAGAGAGAGTGTTGATGCCTACTCTCTTGACAAAGAAAATGTTTGGGATTTAACACCTAAGCGTACGTGACTTGTGCTCTTGAAGTGTGGGACCTGCACATGGGAACCACACGTAGTGTGGGGGACTTATTGCTCTAATAACACAAGGTGATCATTATCTTTAGCCTTAATTACATAGTTTCCTATGGATCCCTTCTTAGTCACTCCAAATGAAGCTCTTTGGGAGGGTTTTTGAAATTTCCATGTTTGAAACCAAAAAAAAGAAGACTATGTGCCTTGATTTTCATTTTTTTTAAAAATTTGCCCATTTGAATCTTGAGTCAAATCTGGGTTTGACCATAGTTTTTAAACAGGATTTAAAACATGAATATGAAAAATTAAGCATGTATCCTTCATAGTCACTCCAAAATGAAGCTCTTGAGAGGGGTTTTGGAAATTTCCATGTTTGTAACCAAAAAAGCAGCATTACTTCTCTTCATGTATTCATAAGAGAAGTTTGGGGATGGTGGCAGTACATGAATTTTCTGGTTTGAATATGTAGGCCTTGTTTATCAACTTAATTGAATGCTTACTAGATGACATAAGATGACTATGTACATTGGTTTTTCATTTTTATTGTTTTTGAATTTTTGTACCCATTTGAATCTTCAATTCCAAATCCCTGGGTTTGACCATGATTTAAACAAGTTTAAAACATGGAAATGAAAAGATCTATCCTTCTTAGTCACTCCAATATGTAGCTCTTGGGAGGGTTTTGGAAATTTCCATGCTTGAAACCAAAACCACTTCTCTTCCGCCATGCTTGACTTCTTCATAAGACAGAGTTTAGGGTTGGGGGTAGATACATGATTTTCCTGGTTTGAATATGTATAGACCTTGTTATCAACTTAATTGAATACTTACTATATAACATATAAGAAGACCTTTTTTTTGAACTTTTATACCCATTTGAATCTTGGTCAAATCCTTGGTTCCACCAAGATTTGAATAAGTTAAAAACATGAATATGAAAAAGTAAGCATGTATGCTTCTTAGTCACTTCAAAAATGAAGCTCTTGGGAGGGTTTTTGAATTTCCATGTTCGAAACCAAAAACCACAAATCTTCATGCTTACTTCATGAAACATAGTTTATATTAGGGTTAGGGGTAGATACATGCTTGATTTTTCTTGTTTGAATATGTCTAGACCTTGTTTATCAACTTAATTGAATGCCTACTATATAACATATATAAGAAGACCTTTTTTGTTTTTTTTTAATTTTTATACCCATTTGAATCTTGGTCAAATCCTAGGTTTCACCAAGATTTGAATAAGTTTAAAACATGAATATGAAAAAGTAAGCATGAAGCTCTTGGGATGGTTTTTGAAATTTCCATGTTTGAAACCAAAAACCACATATCTTCATGCATGCGCTTGACTTCATGAGACAGAGTTTAGGGTTAGGGGGTAGATACATGATTTCTCTCGTTTGAATATGTCTAGACCTTGTTTATCAACTTAATTGAATGCTTACTATATGACTTAAGAAGACTATGTGCCTTGATTTTTTTTAAAATTTTGTCCATTTGAATCTTGGCCAAATCCTAGGTTTGACCATGATTTAAACAAGTTTAAAACATGAATATATATGAAAAATTAAGCATGTATCATTCGTAGTCACTCCAAAATGAAGCTCTTGAGAGGGTTTTTGAAATTTCCATGTTTGAAACCAAATAACCACGTACTTCTCTTCATGCTTGACTTCATAAGACAGAGTTTGGGGTTAGGGTTAGCTTGATACATGAATTTTCTGGTTTGAATATGTCTAGACATTGTTTATCAACTTAATTGAATGCTTACTAGATGAGACATAAGATGACTATGTGCATTGGTTTTTCATTTTTTTTGAATTTTTATGCCCATTTGAATCAATTCTAGGTTTGACCATGATTTAATCAAGTTTAAAACATGAATATGAAAAATTAAGCATCTATCCTTCTTAGTCACTCCAATATGTAGCTCTTGGGAGGGTTTTTGAAATTTCCATGCTTGAAAACCAAAAACCACTTTTCTTCATGCATGCTTGACTTCCTAAGACATAGTTTAGGGTTAGGGGGTAGATACATGATTTTCCTACTAGTTTGAATATGTCTAGACCTTGTTTATCAATTTAATTGAATGCTTAATATATGACATGGGCAGACCTTGCTTTTAATTTTTTTATACCCATTTGAATCTTCGTCAAATCGTAGGTTTGTTGACCAAGATTTGAACAAGTTTAAAACATGATATGAAAAGGTAAGCATGTATGCTTCTTAATTAGTCACTCCAAAATGAAGCTCTTGGGAGGGTTTTTGAAATTTCCATGATTGAAACCAAAAACCACTTCTTCTCTTCATGCTTGACTTCATAAGTCAGGGTTAATTTAGGGATATATAAGGGGTAGATACATGATTTTTCTGGTTTGATATGTCTAGACCTTGTTTATCAACTTAATTGAATGCTTACTATATGACATAAGAAGACTACGTGACTTGTGCTCACTGAAGTGTGGGACCTCACGCATGGGAACCACACGTAAGTGACAAACTTGTTGCTCTAATAACTCGGGTGATCATTATACTGTATTAGTACATAGTTTCCTATGGATCCTTCTTAGTCACTCCAAAATGAAGCTCTTTGAGAGGGTTTTTGAAATTTCCATGTTTGAAACCCAAAACAACTTCTCTTCATGCTTGACTTCATAAGACAGAGTTTAGGGTTAGGGGTAGATACATGATTTGTCTGGTTTGAATACGTCTAGACCTTGTTTATCAACTTTAATGCTTACTATATGACATAAGAAGACTATGTGCTTTGGTTTTTCATTTTTCTGATTTTCTATTTTTGATGTAATTTGATCTTGGTCAGATCCTAGGTTTGACCAAGATTAAACAAGTTTAAACATGAAAATGAAAAGGGAAGCATTTATCCTTCTTAGTCACTCTAAATGAAGCTTTTGGGAGGTTTTGGAAATTTCCATGTTTGAAGGAAACCACTTCCTCTTCATGCTTGACTTCATAAGATAGTTTAGGGTTAGGGGTACATACATGATTTGTATGTTTTGAATATGTCTAGACCTTGTTTATCAACTTGAATGCTTACTATATGACATAAGAAAACTACGTATGTGCTTTGGTTTTTCATTTTTCTGTTTTTTTTTGAATTTTCCGCCCATTTGAATCTCTGTCAAATCCTAGGTTTGACCAAGATTTAAACAAGTTTAACACGTGAAAACGAAAAGGTAAGCATGGATCCTTCTTAGTCACTCCAAAATGTACCAATTGATAGATGTGTTAACTTTGCTTCATGGAAAAAATAATGTCAGTTAACTTGGATTTCCTACCCTTGAATCCATAGGAAACTTTGTTCAATGCACTATAATAATCAACCGAGTTTTTACACCAACAGTTCTGTCACTTACGTGTGGTGCCATGCGTGGTCCACGCCGGTGAGCACAAGTCACGTACATTAAAATTACGCAAACTCCCGACCATTTTCTTTGTCAGAAGACGCATGGGGATGCGTATTGGAAGTGTGGGTCATACGGATCCTTCGGTCGTCTCTCAAAAAAAAAACAAATCTCTCTCATTCTCGGCCTGGCTCAAACTATTTCACTCAACAAGCTCGCTTTCACTTTGCCTCACTCAGCAAACCACCTGCAAGTCAACATCATCACCAGAAAAGGGAGACACCATAATGCTCTCCCTCCTTTCTTCTCTCCTTGAGTAATCCCTCTTCCTCCGAGTTTCACTCGACGGGCAAACACACATGTGTTGCATAGTAATAATAAAAAAGGTACTACAGAAAATTCGACCTACGAATCTATAATTAAATATACTAGGTTAAACTAGGGTTTTGCCCAGTACTACAGATCAAGGTTCAAAAAGTCCAACTACGGGGTTGAACAACCCCATTTCTAATCAAAGATTTTTTTAAGCGTTGATGGCGTGTAACTCACACGTTCGTTGGACCCGAAGAGGAAGGTATGATGCGCACGGTAGCAAGTTTTCCCTCACACACACACGAGAAAGAAACCAGGTTTAGTAAGACATTAGGAACCAGAAGCACGTTGAAGGTTGATGGTGGCAAAATGTGATGCGGGGATTCCGGCGCCAACTAGGAACCTGCACAACACAACCCAAATACTTTGTCCCAAAACAGTGAGGTTGTCAATCTCACTGACTTAACATAACAAAGATTAAACGTATCGAGTGGAAGATGTTTGCAAAGAAAAACAGTAAAACAAGTAGATTGTATGCTATGTAAAGAATAGGACCGGGGTCCACGGTTCACTAGAGGTGTCTCTCCCATAAGATAAAAGCATGTTGGGTGAACAAATTACAGGTGGGCAATTGACAAATAGAGAATAACAATGCATATACATGACATGGTAAATATAGTGAGATTTAATTGGGCATTATGACAAAGAACATAGACCGCCATCCAGCCATCTATGCCTAAAAAGTCCACCCTCAGGTTATCATCCGAACCCCTCCAGTGTTAAGTTGCAAAGCAACGGAACCAATTGCATTAAGTATAGTGCGTAATGCCAATCAACAGCTACATCCTTAGACATAGCATCAATGTTTTATCCCTAAGCAACAACACATCCACAACCTTAGAACTTTTTGTCACTGTCATTCAATGAGAACTTGAACCCACTATCGAGCATAAACACTCCCTCTTGGAGTTAATAGCGAAAACTTGGCCAGAGCCTCTGCTAGCACGCAGAGCATGCAAGATCATAAACAACACATGAACAATAGATTGATAATCACCATAATCATAGTACTCTCATCCATCGGATCCTGACAAACACAACATATAGTATTAGGATAGATGATCTTGATCATGTTAGGCAGCTCACAAGATCCAACAATGAAACTGCAACAGGAAGGCGCGACCATCTAGCCTACTGGACCCATGGTCGAGGGTAGAACTACTCACTCATCACTCAGGCGACCTTGGCGTGTAGAGTCCTCCAGGAGATGAATCCCCTCTCCCGGTGTAGGAGCGTCTCCGAGAATCCGAGAGATGGGATTGCGGCGCGACGTCTGCATGAGTTTTCCGTATCGCGTCTGGTACTGGGGTTTCGCAGCCGGAGGCACTCGTGGCGGAAAGGTCAACGCGGCGGAGCCCACACGAGGGCTGAGGATAGGTCGAGGCGCGGCCAGAGCTTGGGCCACGCCGGCCACCTGGCCTCCTCGTGGCCCCCGCTGTTAGGTCTTGGTCTCCCAGGCTTGATTTTAAATGGGACCACAGGCGAAAGTTTCGTCCAATTCTGAGAATATTTCCTTACTAGGATTTCAACAAAAACAGCAGAAAACAGCAACTAGCTCTTCGGCATCTTGTTAATAGGTTGGTTTAAAATGCATAAATATGACATATAATGTGCATAAAACATGTGATATAATCAATAAAAGTAGCATGGAGCTGCAATGTAATTACGTTTAGACGTCGGCATCTAAGCAATTGCTCGTCAAAGCACATCAAGCGATAACAGATAATTGCAGAAGTGACATACCATCAAAATCTTCGATCCACATACTAATGTAAGAAACATACTGAATACGCGATCAAAAATAAAGGTAACAAGCATGATAAACAACTGAATCATAAGAGCAAGAACTTTTCATGAATAGTACTAAACTAAGCATCATATGATCACTTGCATAAGTTAACTCGCAACAATAATCAAAGTAAAGTGCCCAGAAACAACTACACAAGAGATTAAATTTCAGTTTGCACAACATAACATGTATATCATGGATATTATGTGACATAAATGTAAATATAACAAATGTGATATGCAAGTATGCCAGGAATCAATACACAGTTCACTGATGTTTTGCTTTAAGGTGGAAGATAATTAAATGACTCAACATTAAAAAGTAAAAGAAATGGGTCTTAAACTGAGAAGGCATAGATTGCTTGTAGTGCAGTGCTGAAACCTTTTATTTTGAAAACATGAAACAATTTTGTCAACGGTAGTAATAAAGCATATGAGTTACTGAAAATTATATTTTACAAGTTGCAAGCCTCACGCATAGTGCTAATAGTGTCTGCACCTCGTCCTACTTAACTTGGACTACGGTCTTCGCATGCCATCTGTTCAACCAAGTGTCACAGGGGTACACTCCATGCTTTGTCTGAGGTCTAAGGAAAATGTGCATTCGGTTCTACGCTTTGATTATTATCAACCAGACAGTATCACGAGATAACATAGACATGAGATAATGGACTCTCTTGAATGCATAAGCATGTACTTAAAGTTATTCTCATGTAGATTAGGATATATATTAAAAGCTAGAAACTTTCATGATTCATGGCCCCAGATTGTGACCAATATTCACTTCTCTATTAATTTTGCATGCTCCAACCACTAAAATGATAGATAACGGACAAGACGGACATACATAGCAACTCACATGATATTCAACAATAGTTGATGGCGTTCCCCAGAAGCATGGTATCGCACAACGAGCAACTTAATAAAATATAAAGTGCATAAGTACATATTCAATACTACGATAGTTTTTAAGGCTATTTTGTCCCATGAGCTATATATTACAAAGGTGAATGATGGAATTTAAAGGTAGCACTCAAGCAATTTACTTTGGAATGGCAGGGAAATACCATGTGGTAAGAGTGGAAATTATAATTGGGCCCTACAATAGCATAGTATTGGTTAGCTCAAGGGTTTTGGATTACATGATATTCCCTCTCATTAAGGTTTGAAGCTAGCAAGGTTATTTGAAGCAAACTCAAGGATGAACAGGTGTGCAGCAAAACTCACATAAAAGACATATTGTAAACATTATAAGACTCTACCCCGTCTTCCTTGTTGTTCAAAACTCGATACTAGATATTATCTAGACCTTAGAGAACTAAATATGCAAATCAAATTTTAGCAAGCTCTATGTATTTCTTCATTAATGGGTGCAAAGTATATGATACAAGAGCTTAAACATGAGCACAACAATTGCCAAGTATCACATTATCCAAGACATTTTAGAATTACTACATGTGGCATTTTCCAATTCCAACCATATAACAATTTAACGAAAAAGCTTCGCCATGAACATTATGAGTAAAGCCTAAGGACACATGTGTCCATATGCAACAGAGGAGCGTGTCTCTCTCCCACACAAAGTGAATGCTAGGATCCATTTATTCAAACAAAAAAAACAAAAATAAAGCCAAGTAAAGAACACAAGATGTGATTGAATAAAAATATAGTTTCGGGGGAGGAACATGATGATGTTGTCGATGAAGAAGGGGGTGCCTTGGGCATCCCCAAGCAAACGCTTGAGTCTTCTTAAAATATGCAGGGTTGAACCACGGGGGCATCCCCAAGCTTAGAGCTTTCCCTCCTCTTGATCATAGTATATCCATTCTCCTCTCTTGACCCTTGAAAACTTCCTTCACACCAAACTTCAAGCAAACTCATTAGAGGGTTAGTGCACAATTAATAATTCACTCATTCAGAGGTGACACAATCATTATTTTTACTTCTGGACATTGCATAATGCTACTGGACATTAATGGATCAAATAAATCCGACATAGCAAAAGAGGCAATGCGAAATAAAAGACAGAATCTATCAAAAAGAACAGTCCGTAAAGACGAATTTAAAGATGGCACCAGACTTCATCAAATGGAAAAACTCAAAACTAATGAAAGTTGCGTACATATCTGAGGATCACGCTCGTAAATTGGCAGATTTTTTCGAATTTTCTACAGAGAACTGTGCCCAGATTCGTGACAGACAGCAATGTTGTTTCTGCGCAGCGATCCCAAATATAACATCAACTTTGACATAGAAACTTTACTTGGCACAAAAACATGATAAGGAGAGGTTGCTACAGTAGTAAACAAATTCAAGACTCAACAAAAAAAAAAAAAACAAAAAATTGCTGTAGTAAAAACATGGGTTATCTTCCAAGAAGTTCTTTCTTTATAGCCATTAAGATGGGCTAGGTAATTTTAATGATACTCTCATAAGGATGAGAGTTGAAGCAAAGAGAGCATCAAAAAGCAAGTTCAAAACACATAACCTAACCCACTTCCTATGAAAAGGAATCTTGTACACAAATAAATTCATAAAGAACAAAGTGACAGCATAGAAAAGCAACACAAGTGCAATTTCAAGATTCTCAACATAAAGAGGAGAAACTAATATTATTAAGATGCATATAACCATGTTTCCCTCTCTCATAATAATTTTCAGTAGCATCATGAACAAACTCAACAATATAACTATCACATAAAACATTCTTGTCATGAGCCACATGCATAAAATTATTACTCTCCACATAAGCATAATCAATTTTATTAGTTGTAGTGGGAGCAAATTCAACAAAATAGCTATCATTATTATTCTCATCACCATAATCATCATACATAGGAGGCACATATTGTAATCATAATTAATTTTCTCCTCAATAGTAGGTGGACTAAAAATATCATATTCATCATTGCATCATATATAGGAGGTAAAGTATCATCCAAGTAAATTTTCTCCTCCATGCTTGGGGGACTAAAAATATCACAACCAGCTTCCCCAAGCTTAAATTCTTCCATAGCTTTAGCAATAATAGTGTTCAAAGAGTTCATGCTAATAACATTGCTACAACTATTTTGCAAACAAAGTTCCATGGGTTTTTTAATTTTCTCTTCAAACACATCATGTCCTAACTCAAGATAAATACTATAAAGATCTCTAATTTTTTTGTTGTTTTCCATTAAGCCTAACTAGGTGAAGAAGTAACAAGTACAGAACTAGACATGATAACAAAAGTAAACTAAATGCAAGTAACTAATTTTTTTGTGTTTTTGATATAGAGAGAAAGATAGTAAATAAAGTAAAACTAGCAACTAATTTTTTTGTGTTTTGATTTAGTGCAAACAAGATAGTAAATAAAGTAAAGCAAGACAAAAACAAAATAAAGAGATTGAGAAGTGGAGACTCCCCTTACAGCGTGTCTTGATCTCCCCGGCAACAGCGAGCGCCGGAAAAACGATGGTGTATGGCTGCACGTTCGTTGGGAACCCCAAGAGGAAGGTATGATGCGCCATTAGCAAGTTTCCCTCAGAAAGAAACCAAGGTTTAATCGAACATTAGGAGCCAAGAAGCACGTTGAAGGTTGATGGTCGCGAGAAATGTGATGCGGCGCAACACCAGGGATTCCGCCAACGCAGAACCTGCACAACACAACCCAAGTACTTTGTCCCAACGAAACAATGAGGTTGTCAATCTCACCGGCTTGCTGTAACAAAGGATTAAACGTATCGAGTGGAAGATGTTTGCAAAGAAAACAATAAAACAAGTAGATTGTATGCTAAGTAAAAGAATAGGACCGGGGTCCACAGTTCACTAGAGGTGTCTCTCCCATAAGATAAAAGCATGTTGGGTGAACAAATTACAGTCGGGCAATTAACAAATAGAGAAAGGCATAACAATGCATATACATGACATGGTAAATATAGTGAGATTTATTGGGCATTACGACAAAGAACATAGACCGCCATCCATGCATCTATGCCTAAAAGTCCACCTTCGGGTTATCACCGAACCCCCTCCGGTATTAAGTTGCAAAGCAACGAGACAATTGCATTAAGTATGGTGCGTAATGTAATCAGCAACTACATCCTTAGACATAGCATCAATGTTTTATCCCCAGTGGTCACACATCCACAACCTTAGAACTTCCTGTCACTGTCCCAGTTCAATGGAGGCATGAACCCACCTCGAACATAAATACTCCCTCTTGGAGTTAAGAGTAAAAACTTGGCCAGAGCCTCTACTAGTAACGGAGAGCATGCAAGATCATAAACAACACATGAACAATAGATTGATAATCACCATAATCATAGTACTCTCTATCCATCGGATCCCGACAAGCACAAATAGTATTACGGATAGATGATCTTGATCATGTTAGGCAGCTCACAAGATCCAACAGTGAAGCAACAAGGAAGACGACCATCTAGCTACGGCTATGGACCCATGGTCCAGGGAACTTCTCACTCATCACTCAGGAGGGCGACCATGGCGGTGTAGAGTCCTCAGGGAGATGAATCCCTCTCGGCAGGGTGCGGAGCGATCTCAGAATCCCAGAGATGGGATTAACGGCGCGAAAATCTGTGGAGTTTTTCGTATCGTGGCTCTCGATGCGGGGGTTTCGCGACGGAGCGCAATGGCGGAAGGTCAACGGGGGCCACACGAGGGCCTCGGGGATGAGTCGGCGCGGCCGGGGCTTGGGCCGCGCCGGCACCCTGGCCTCCTCGTGGCCCCACTTCGTTAGGTCTTCGGTCTTCTGGGAGCTCGTGCAAGAAATAGGACCACAGGCGAAAGTTTCGTCAATTAGGGAATATTTCTTTACTAGGATTTCTGAAACCAAAAACAGCAGAAAACAGCAGCTGGCTCTTCGGCATCTTGTTAATAGGTTAGTTCCAGAAAATGCATAAATATGACATATAATGTGCATAAAACATGTAGGTATCATCAATAAAGTAGCATGGAACATAAGAAATTATCGATACGTTGAGCCGTATCGGACGTCATCAAATGGCCTCAAACTATAGCATGGGCGGATCCAGACTATAGCCAAGGGGGCAGCTGCCCCCGCTCAATTTTCTGAAACCTTGTAATATGATATTTGCATCACTTATCATATGTTTGCCCATTTGAATCTTGTCAAATCCTAGATTTGACCAAGATAATTTAAACAAGTTTAAAACATGAAAATGAAAAGGGAAGCTTGTATCCTTCTTAGTCACTCTAAAATGAAGTTTGGGGAGGTTTTTGAAATTTCCATGCTTGAAACCAAAAACCACTTCTCTTCATGCTTGACTTCATAAGATAAAGTTTAGGGTTAGGGGGTAGATACATGATTTTTCTGGTTTGAATGTCTAGACCTTGTTATCAACTTAATTGAATGCTTACTATATATATGCCATAAGAAGATCGACTATGTGCATTGGTTTTTCATTTTATTGTTTTTTTTAATTTTATGCCCATTTGAATCTTGGTCAAATCCTAAGTTTGACCATGATTTAAACAAGTTGAAAACATGAATATGAAAAATTAAGCATATGTCCTTCTTAGTCACTCCAAAATGAAGCTCTTGGGAGGGTTTTTGAAATTTCCATGTTTGAAACCAAAAACCACATATCTTCATGCTTGACTTCATGAGATAGAGTTTAGGGTTAGGGGTAGATACATGATTTCTCTGGTTTGAATATGTCTAGACCTTGTTTATCAACTTAATTGAATGCTTACTATGTGACATAAGAAGACTATGTGCCTTGATTTTCCATTTTTTTAAATTATGCCCATTTGAATCTTGGCCAAATCCTAGGTTTGACCATGATTTAAACAAGTTGAAAACATGAATATAAAAAGTTAAGCATATATCCTTCTTAGTCACTCCAAAATGAAGCTCTTGGGAGGGTTTTTGAAATTTCCATGTTTGAAACCAAAAACCACATATCTTCATGCTTGACTTCATGAGATAGAGTTTAGGGTTAGGGGTAGATACATGATTTCTCTGGTTTGAATATGTCTAGACCTTGTTTATCAACTTAATTGAATGCTTACTATGTGACATAAGAAGACTATGTTTGGCTATCTCTAGATCTTTTAATTTGATCAAATACGGTCTATGCACATGCATGGTTGTTTGGCTGTTTCAGTGTCCCTAGAGGCATACATATATACTGTTATTTAGCAATCTTTATTACAGTACAAAGGTCTTAACCTCATGGTTCACAGAAAGTATAAACGTAGATCAACCATCTAAACATAGAAGACATTCTAGTGTATGATTCTTACATATACACATCAACATCCTATCAGAAAATCTTAATGTGAATTGTACTGGCTGTACAAACCCGTGCATCATTCTCTAGCCGGTTGCACCCAAAAACCAAATCGTGGTACTTCATAGTTGACTGTATGTAGGACAGCATACAGATCCAATGCGAAGCCATGGGTATCACCTGCATGACAGAACCATATTTCACATGGTTGGAGGTACTCCATATGGCATTTAAAATCATTCCTTGTCCTTCATATGGCCCTAAAAATAGTACAGTTGGATTTGTGGGTTTTAATTTTTTATTAACACACTCAATTGATTGCCCAAACATTGATTAATAATATTATTAAGGGGTGTGATGTTGAAAGCCATAAGAACAATGTGCCAAACAATCTTTGCTAGCGGACGGTAAATGTATACCCATCAGAAATAATCAGCAGACGTGCATGTTTCTTTGGTCAGAATAACTGCTGCACCATCTTAAAAGTAAATGGCATGACAATTTATTTGATTTGATAGCGTGCAGCTAGATGGCGTACATTACTATCTCTACTTCCTTGGGTCGCCCAAATCTGGAGTACTAAAAGCAAATCCTGGTGATTCATTTGACAAGACAACACAGATGCGTCCAAATTTCTCCGTCCATATTATTATAATCTGGAGTGCGTTGCCTCGTTGCCTTCCAAGAGAAGCTGCATTCCTTGCCAAAAAAGAGAGAGAGGCTGTATTTATAACTATCTCACCGGCCGCCACTAGTACAAACCATCACTCCCTCTCCACCTCCACCTCCATCTCTTCCCTAGTAGCTCCACCTCCATATCGGCGACGGACCACAATCGCGCGGCTTCGACTTCCTCTTCGACGGCGGCGGCGACAGAGGCGTGAGGCACCTTCTCCGCGGCGCATCACTCATCCTCGTCCCGCGGCAACAATGGCTGTATGTGAAATCACCATACCCTTTTGTATGGTAGAGATGATGATGTGCGGATAAAATTTTATTGGCGGTTGCTCATCCTTGTTTGAATATTTGGTGTAGATTCACATCTAGGGCAGGGTGTCAAGCGGGGTGGGTAGCGGGCTAGCTAGTTTCAGTGCGAGTGCTTTAAATCTGCTCTAATCTCAACCACTATTTGCTCTAATTTTCTGCTTTGCGGGACGATTCGCGGACGCCGCTTGCAACCCTAATCTAGGGTATTGATCCTAGTTTAGTAGACTACTAGGATTTACATGCCAATTTGTTTTTAGACTAGATCCGGATATTTGTCAATACTACTACGTACTTCTTCCGTTCGTATTTAATTGACTCTAGTTGAAAGCATCGACAGTTCATTTTCTTCTCTCCCTCGCGTCGACTAATTAAAACCGAACAGAGGGAGTATTAGGAATCCATGTGCATCCGTACTACCAGTAAGGTATTGCGTTGTTGCAGAGGCTCAGTGTAATCAATATCTTTCGATATTAATATACTCACTTTATCAGAAAATAAATTAGTAATCCATGTTCAAACTTGCTAGTTTGATCGACGTTTGATGATGATTTGTGAGGCCATGTATGGGCCTAGTTTGTTTTGCCTGGTGGTCAGTAGGCTGATGATTTATTTTTTTGCTTGGTCGATCTGTGGTCGTTCCATGGCCACTGCTGATTAAGCATTACTAGAATCAACAATTTTTTGCTTGTCTGGTGATTGGAAGTGTATGCGCTAGCACCATCGCACGATGATTAGTCTTAATGGAGATGCAGATGTCGATCAAGAGGGAGAAACATATCTTGATCATGCATTTCTCACGAGATTACTTGGTGATTGGAAGTAGAATCCACAATTTGTTGTGCAAACTTCTCAACATATGCATATATTCAATGAATTGGCTTTATGTGATCAATAGTACTTCTTATTGCAGATGGATGGAGGGGAAAGAGCGAAAAAACCGATACTTAGTGAGATGACTTCTCATTCTTTGACTTCTGATATCCCAGATAACAAGGTAAATATATAGAACGACGATTCGTAGGTGATAAAAGCAGAATCCACAATTTGCCGTGCAAACTTCTCAACATATGCATATATTTGATTAATTAGTTTTATGTGATCAATAGTATTACTTATTCCAGATGGACGTAGGGGAAGGAACGAAAAAGCGGATGCTATGTGAAATGACTTCTAAATCTGTGTGTTCTGATATCCCAGATGACAAGGTAAACATATGGACCGACGCTTGTTTTGCCGCTGCCCCTGTTAGATGGCTAGATGCTCTGGTCTAATTTCTGTTCATGTGCTTATTATTGCAGAAACATAGAGTTGAAGAAAACTCTATATTGTCTGATGACAAAGGTGAAATGGCATGCCAGTCTTTTAAACCTCCGACGCCACCTTGTTTACTGTCTATGGAGACTGATGCAGCTGGACCTGGTACTGATGAGCCTATACCTGGCATCATCGTGTCACATGAAGAAGGTTGTGGATTGGGTTTACCCCCTGCTGTAGAAACTGGTGGTGCAGCTGGAGCTGCTAGTGTAGAGCCTCTAGTGAACGGTGTCGTGCCACGGGAATTCTCTGAACTGGAGCAAAACGGTTTACCTATTGTCAAGACCGATATAACTGGTGCTGATGCTGGAGTTGCTACTGATGATCCTGCACCCGAAGGAGGTTTTGTATTGGTAGAACCCGTCATGACTATGCCCACAGTACTGACTGGTGGTGGACCTGGAGCTGGTAGGGTAGAGCCTCTAGCGAAAGGTGTCGTGCCACGAGAATCCTCTGAAGTGGATATTGGTGGTTTACCCTCTGTAGAGACTAGTGGTCTACCTGGAGCTGGTATTGTAGAGATTTCAGCAAGCGGTCCTGTCCGAGAACATATCTGGTCCTACTATCCCTTTAGGTTCTACCGTGCTACCGACTCCTATGAACCGGAGCATGTACCTGATGTGCCTTCTGTTGAACCTGACGCACCTGTAAGTAGTGGTGATGATTCCGCTGAATCTGATCAAGAAGGATCTGCATCTCTAGGACAAGATGTCAGCTGTCATTCACCTGATTCTGAGCTGAAGTCAGCAACGGTAGCTTATATAGCACGGACTGTCCTTCAAGCTCTAAAGATCCAGTTGGGTGGTTCACAGGACCAGCTACTCCAAGCCATTGTCACTACAAAAGACCAGCCAGCATGCTTCGTCATCTCCTGCATACTGTTTGACAAGCTGAAGCACTGCAACTGGCGCATTGTTCAATCCCATCAGCATGGAGAGAGGAGCTATGTTTATGTCAAGATGATTCATGCTGATTTGGTAAGGTTCCATGATAAGATGTATGGGTGGGGTGAGGCAAGAGCCACATTTTGCAGCATTCACACAGTCTTCGCTCTTGAGCCAGACCCCATGGATGCTTACCCAGTGGTGCAGCTGTCCTGACTTGATATATGTTTTATGATCAGTATGCTGCTGTCGTGGAACTGTGATGTGGAGCTACCTTTCTTATGGTTTCTAGGCTTTTGGTTTCAACATGTATTATGGAGCTTACCTTAGGACTTTCGCATGCGTTTGGCTGTTGACCTGTAATGTTTGTGGTTGGTTGTCTAATCTACTTGGCACAATCACATTGCAAAGGCAAATGTTCCTTTTCTCTTTAATTGTTATTATGACTTATGTGTTATAACCAGGCAAGAATATGCAATCTTGGTTCTCTGACCGATATATATGTACACACAACTTTTGTTCACATAATAACACTAGGCCCTGTTTGTTTGGGCTAGAGCTTGTGCTTCTGCTGCTTTTGGGTCCCTATAAGCACAAGCCCAAACAAACACCTAACTTTTGGATCCAGGCTTGTACAAGCGCTTGTTCATTTTGTACTACAAGCCCGGAAGCACCTTTGGAGGAACTTCCCGCAGCTTCCCGCAGCTGGTAATCCTCCCGCTAACTCATGCCACTCTGTATCTTCATATTTACGGCCAGAATGCCACCCGGTATATATACGGAAACCCCTCACAAAACTTCCACCAAATCTCACCCGTTTTCCCCATCCCCCCCGACCTGTCCCGAGATGCAAACCAGGGAGGCAGGGAGAGGCGGCTAAGGTTCTTCCAGGTCGCCGGCCTCTCCGGTCGCCACGCCGGCCGGCGCTCGCCGTGCGTCCGCCTCCACACGCTCGCCGCACGTCCATGTCCGCCTCCGCCCGCCTCAGCGCCTCCGCCCCCGCCGCACTTCTCCTCCCGACGGACGCTGCCCTTCCTCTCCCCGTCGCCGCCCCACCCGCCTCTCCCGCCTCTTCGGCCGCTCGCCGCGCATCCGCCGCCTCCACGTCTCTGCCCGCCCTCAACTCGCGGCGGCCCGCTGCTGCACTTCTCCTCCCGGTCGCCGCCCGCCCCAACTTGATTTAGGGGCTAAATCTTTGTTGTTATGTGTGTATATGTGTAGATGATTAATTATTGTGTTATATTACAGTGATTTAGGACTGAATCTTGATTCAATTGACAAAGTGTGCAGATGATACAATGTTGAAACTCGCTATAATATGGAACCAAATATTATTTGTACCTCTGTATGGTTTAATTGATTATAATCATTTATTAACAACTACAAAATTATTTTACCTAAAAAGTGATAAACCTATAATTTGAGCTAGCACACAAATCATAATCAGATTATTAGATCAAATTAGTACTTATACATCATCTTCAGCATACAGGGTATTTCAGACAATCACCACCAGCTATATGTCCACCAGCTGTCCTAAAAGCAGGTTGCCAAACAGCAATTTTACATTTCACCAGCTGTCCAGCTCCAGCCGCTTCTCAGATCCTACCAGCTCTAGCTGCTTCTTGTTCAGCTGCAGCCCAAACAAACAGGCACTTACACGGGAAAAGAGTAGCTTTCTATGTTGGACAAACACCAAACCACAAAAGGGGAACAACACAATATCCAAACTAGGTACGACACCTGTTGAGCATACATGACTTTTGTGGCGTAAAATCACGTTAACCAACACTAGCATCATCTTGTTCTTTGCAAGGTGCTATGCTTATCAGTCTAATCCCAATACACCACCTACTTCAGGTGGCACGATGATGTCAAGTGCAGGCTCACCAGTACCAACTCTCTTGCATCAGTCTCCATTGAATGTAAGCCACTGCTGCAGTAGACACCATTAGCAATGCAAGCTGAAGGTGTTCTTATCCTCATATCAGGATCACATAATACAGGTGTCAAGCTTCATGCACTAGCCAACACAATGAAAAGTCCGAACTAGGATAGCTAGGAAAAAAACATGAAGATCTTTTTTTCGAATCCCACGCTGAACATCTTTTTTTTAACTAATTAGGTAAGCTCCTGCTGACAAACATATTACAGCAACTCCAGCAGTGGCTCTATATTTTGGCGCTGTGGGCTGAATGGCTGATGCTGCGCATGGAGCCGGCAATAGCTTCACCGGAAGCTGCAAACTGTGGCGGCCAAATGCAGGGCTGAAACAGCGTATTTTCAGAGGCGCTATAAATGCAGCGCCAAAAACAGAATATAATGAAAAATAGAGTGCAGTAAAACAGAAGATCAAACAAAGACTAGAAATAGACATAAAATAGGATAAAATTAGCTTGATAGATACTCCGTAGTTCATATTTGTACAAAGTAGTGCGATAAAACTAAACTAAAACTCGACATCTGACGAGTCCGGTGTCGTGCCCGACACCGGATCCGACGAGAAGAGGTCAATCCAACGGGGGTCGTCCTCGCCAATGGTGGTCGGCCCGGCGAGCTGCGCTTCGATGAAGGCCCGCTTCGTCGCCTTCTCCGCCCTCCGTCGTGCGCGGTCCTCCTTCTTCGCTGCCCGCCTCGTCGCCTTCTCCGCCCTCCGTCTGCGGAAGTGCTCGTTCTCGGCGGCAACGTCCTCGGGGAAGCGGGCCGCCCACTCGCGCGCCGCGCGCTCGTCCCGCTCGGCGATGCGCAAACGGCGCTCCGTCTCGCGGCGGCGGTGCTGTTCCTCCTGTCTAACGATGTACGGCGGCGGCGCGAGATCCTCGGCCTGCTGGCGCGTCCACACGTCATGGAAATTCATCGACGATCGCGGGCGCCCGAGCCGCCACGCCACGGCGTCGTACGCGCGCGCGGCCTCGTGCGCGGTCTCGTAGGTGCCGAGGCCGATGCGCTCGCCGCCGTCACGTATCTCCGCGTAATACGTACCTTTGGGGCGCGCGCGGACGCCGCGGTACCCCGTGCCCGAGACGCGGCAGTACCGCGAGCTCGACGCGAGACGAGGCATGGCGGCGGCGGCGGAAGCGGAGCCGCGGCGGCGATATTAGGCGCAGATGGGCAAATTTCAGCAACCCGTGTCCATCTTTTTTTTGGCAGGATTACGCCATGTACCACCTTCCAATTAGAAAATAGTACTGTTCAGCCTTCCCCTGTTGGGCCCAATATTTCACTTTGGGTTGCCAACGGCCATCTACATGGTAATTGCTCTCGGCCTACTTGCTCCGGCCGTCGAAGCCCAATAACTACAAATGGGCCTTTCTGCTCATGCAATTTCGGCCCTTTTCTAATGAAACACAGATCCTATGATTGGCAAAAAAAAAAAACGCGGAGATTCTACATAAAAGTTGTTTTTAGTTATTTTGAATTATTGGGTTCCAATTTTTGAAACTGCTCATGCCCAATATGAAAATCCTTGTTCGCTCCATACCCACATGGATAACGGTATTTTTAATAATTCATAAAGTGGATTTGAAATTTAAAACATATCCTAATAATTCCATGATTTAATCTATCAACTTGCAAGATCTTGGAGAGAAAAAGCTTGTATTAGTCTGCAGAATCCGCACCGTTTCAAAGGCGGCAGTGGATCAAAAGAAAAAAGGAAGTAGCCAGAAATTAGGGGTCAAAAATAACTCCAAGAAATGAAACTTTTATTGTTCGTAGAGGATGACATGCGGGACCCATGAGCCAGCAGCTTACTCAACGTTTCAAAGGCGGCATGAGATCGGAAGAAAAATGCAAGTGACCAAATATCAGGTGCCAAAATAATCCAAGAAATGAAACTTATTGTACATAGAGGATGACATACGGGTCCCATTTTGCAGCCGGCCGGTTCCAGCGTTTCAAATCTGAGTTTTGAGATCAAAGAAAAAAGAAAGTAGCCGAGAAATTAGGGGTAAAAAACTCCAAAAAGAAAGTTGATTGTACATAGAGGATGACATGCGGGTCCCATGGGCCAGCAGGTTCCCCAACGTTTCAAGGCGGGGGATCAAAAGAAAAAGAAATAGCCAAAAATCAGAGAGAAAAAAAAACCAAGAAAAGAAATTTTATAGTACATAGAGGATGACATGCGCTCATGAGCCAGCAGGTTCCTCAACGTTTTCAAAGGCCGGTGGGGATCAAAAAAGAAAAGGCAAATAGCCAGAAATTAGGGGTAAACAATAAATCCAACAAAAGGAAAGGTTTATTGTTCATAGATCTTGACATGGGACCATGAGCCGGCAGCGTCAAAGCCGAAGTGACCAAAAATCGGGTAAAATCCAGGAAACGAAACTTTATTGTACATAGAGGGATGACATGTGGGTCCCATGAGCCAGCACCTTACTCAACGTTTCAGAGGCGGCTTGAGATCGAAAGAAAAAGGAAAGTGACCGAATATCAGGAGCTAAAAATAATCCAAGAAAGGAAACTTTTATTGTACATAGAGGTTGACATATGGGTCCCACTAATACAAGCTCTTTCGCTCGAAGATCTTGCAAGTTGATTGTACATAGAGGATGACATGCGGGCCCCATGTGTCAGCAGCTTACTCAATGTTTCCAAGGCGGCAGTGGATCAAAAGAAAAAGGAAATAGCCAAAATCAGAGGGTGAAGAATAAATCCAACAAAGGAGAGGTTTATTGTCCATGGAGGCTGACATCTGGGACCCACGAGCCAGCAGCGTCCTCTACGTTTAGAAGGCGACTGGGGATCGAAAGAAAAAAGGCAAATAGCCAGAAATTAGGGGTACAAAATAACTCCAAGAAAGGAAGTGTTTATTGTTCATAGAGGCTGACATGTGGGACCCATGAGCCAGCAAAGTCTTCAACGTTTCAAAGGCGGCAGGGGATCAAAAGAAAAAGGAAGTAGCCAAATTAGGGGTAAAAAAAATACAACAAAGGAAAGGTTTATTGTTCATAGAGGCTGACTTGTGGGACCCATGAGCCAGCGGCGACCTCAATTTCAAAGGCGGCATATGATCGAAAAGAAAAAGGCAAGTTACCAAATATCAGGACCCGAAAATAATCGAAGAAAGAAATTTTATTGTACATAGATGATGACATGCGGGACCCATTTAGCAGCAGCGGTCTCAACGTTTCCAAGGCGGCACGGGATCAAAAGAAAAAGGAAGTAGCCAGAAATTAGGGTTCAAAAATAACTCCAAGAAAGGAAACTTTTATTGTTCGTAGAGGATGACATGCGGGACCCATGAGCCAGCAGCTTACTCAACGTTTCAAAGGCGGCATGAGATCGAAAGAAAAAGGCAAGTGACAAAATATCAGGAGCCAAAGATAATCCAAGAAAAGAAAACTTTGTGTACATAGAGGATGACATGCGGGTCCATTGAGTCAGCGGTCTCAACGTTTCAAATGCGGCTTGAGATCAAAGAAAAAGTAACGAGAAATCGGGGTAAAAAGATAAAGGAAAGTTTTATCGATGAGCCAGCAGAGTCCTCAACGTTTCAAAGGCGAGGATCAAAAGAAAAAGGAAATAGCCGAAAATCAGAGGGTGAAAAAAAACCAAGAAAATGAACTTTTATAGTACATAGAGGATGACATGCGGGTCCCTTGAGCCAGCAGCTTACTCAACGTTTCAAACGTGGCATGAGATCGAAAGAAAAGGCAAATGACCAAATATCAGGAGCCAAAATAATTCAAGAAAAGCTTGATTGTACATAGAGGGATGGCATACGGGTCCCATTTAGCGGCGGTATCAGATTTGAGAGGCTGCGGGATGAAAGAAAAAGGCAAGTGACCAAATATAAGGAGCCAAAAATAATCCAGAAAAGAAATTTTACTGTACATTGAGGATGACATGCGGGTCCCATTTTGCGGCCGGCGGTCTTAGCGTTTCCCAGTGACACCCAGGGACCAAAAGAAAATGAAGTAGCCGAGAAATCGGGGGTGAAAAAATCCCAAGAACGATTTCAGTGGGCTGCATGTGGACATGGGCATTCGAACTATCCTGCTGGGCCTTTTGACTCGTACAATTTCAGCCCACTCAATGCAGGATAGTTCGGATTTTTCTAAAAAAACAGGAAAGTCCTATGCTTCGCAAAAACAAAAAACAAGGAGATTCAGCATATAAATTTGTTTATGTAAAAATAAAGATTTAATTTATCCGTTGAAATAGCTCAGAGCGCAATACACTGTTTATTGTCTGCAAAATAATCAAGATATCACATGTTTCTTGTACGGGAGGCTGACATCGGGGACCCATGAGCCAGCGTCGTCAACGTTTTAAAGGCGGCAGGGGATGGAAAGAAAAAATAAACCAAAAATCTGTTGGTAAAAAATCCAAGAAAAGAAACATTTTCGTTCTGAGAGGATGACATGCGGGACCCATGAGGCAGCAGCGTCCTCAGCGTTTATTGTTCATAGAGGCTGACATGTGGGACCTGAGCCGCCAGAACGTTTTAAAGGCGGCAGGATATCGAAAGAAAAAATAAGCCAAAAATCATTTGGTAAACAATATCCAAGAAAAGAAACATTTACCGTTCTGAGAGGATGACATGCGGGACCCATGAGGCAGCAGCATCCTCAACGATTCCAAGGCGGCAGGGGATCAAAGAAAAAAAAGGAAATATCCAGAATTAATTAGGGGTTCAAAAAAATCCATCAAAGGAAACTTTTATTGTTCATAGAGGATGACTTGTGGGACCGACCTGCCAACAGCGTCCTCATCGTTTCAAAGGGGTAGGAGATCCAAAGAAAAAGGCAAATAGCCAAATTATAGGTCAAAATAACTCCAAGAAAGGAAACTTTTTTTGTCTGAGAGGATGACATGCGAGACCCATGAGCCAGCAAACCTTACTCAACGTTTCAAAGGCGGTATGAGATCGAAAGAAAAAGGCAAGTGACAAATATCAGGACAAAAGATAATCCAAGAAAAGAAATTTATTATGGACATAGAGGATGACATGTGGGTCCCATTTTGCAATAGCGGTCTCAATGTTTGTAATGCGCTTGAGATCAAAAGAAAAAGAAAGTAGCTAGTAATTAGGGGGTGAAAAAAAATCCAAGAAAAGAAAGTTGATGGACATATAGGATGACATGCGGGTCCCTTGAGCCAACAGCTTACTCAACGTTTCAAAGGGGGCAGGGGATCAAAAGAAAAAGGCAAGCCAAAAATCGAGGGGTGAAAAAATCGAAAAGAAACTTTATTAGACATAGAGGATGACATGCGGGTCCCATGAGCCACCAGCAGGTTCCTCAACGTTTTCAAAGGCCGGTGGGGATCAAAATAAAAAGGCAAATAGCCAGAAATTAGGGGTAAACAATAAATCCAACAAAGGAAAGGTTTATTGTTCATGGAGGCTGACATGGGGACCCATGAGCCAGCAGCGTCAAGGCAAGTGACCAAAAATCAAAAAAATCCAAGAAAAGAAACTATTGCACATAGAGGATGACATGGTCCTGATGAGCCAAAGACTGACTCAACGTTTCGTATGCGGCTTGAGATCGAAAAGAAAAGGAAAGTGACCGAATATCGAGCTAAAAATAATCCAAGAAAGGAAACTTTTATTGTACATAGAGGTTGACATATGGGTCCCACTAATACAAGCTCTTTCGCTCCAAGATCTTGCAAGTTGATTGTACATAGAGGATGACATGCGGGCCCCATGTGTCAGCAGCTTACTCAATGTTTCCAAGGCGGCAGTGGATCAAAAGAAAAAGGAAATAGCCAAAATCAGGGAGGGTGAAAAATAAATCCAACAAAGGAGAGGTTTATTGTCCATGGAGGCTGACATCTGGGACCCACGAGCCAGCAGCGTCCTCTACGTTTAGAAGGCGACTGGGGATCGAAAGAAAAAAGGCAAATAGCTAGAAATTAGGGGTACAAAATAACTCCAAGAAAGGAAGTGTTTATTGTTCATAGAGGCTGATATGGGACCCATGAGCCAGCAAAGTCTTCAACGCTTCTCTCCAAAGGCGGCAGGGATCAAAGAAAAAAGGAAGTAGCCGTAAATTAGGGGTAAAAATAACTCCAAGAAAGGAAATTTTTATTGTTCATAGAGGATGACATGGGACCCATGCTCCACAGCCTTCCCTCAACGTTTCAAAGGCGGCATGAGATCTAAAGAAAAAGGCAAGTGACCAAATATCAGACCCGAAAATAATCGAAGAAAGAAATTTTATTGTACATAGATGATGACATGCGGGACCCATTTAGCAGCAGCGGTCTCAACGTTTCCAAGGCGGCACGAGATCAAAAGAAAAAGGAAGTAGCCAGAAATTAGGGTTCAAAAATAACTCCAAGAAAGGAAACTTTTATTGTTCGTAGAGGATGACATGCGGGACCCATGAGCCTGCAAGCTTACTCAACGCTTCAAAGGCGGCACAGGGATCGAAAGAAAAGGCAAGTGACAAAATATCGAGACAAAGATAATCCAAGAAAAGAAAACTTTATTGTACATAGAGGATGAGATGCGGGTCCCATTTAGCTGCAGCGGTCTCAACGTTTCAAATGCGGCTTGAGATCAAAAGAAAAAGAAAAATAGCCAGAAATTAGGGGGTAAAAACTCCAATAAAGGAAAGTTTTATCGATGAGCCAGCAGAGTCCTCAACGTTTCAAAGGCGGCGGGGATCAAAGAAAAAGGAAATAGCGAAAAATCAGTGAAAAAAACCAAGAAAATGAACTTTTATAGTACATAGAGGATGGCATGCGGGTCCCATGACCAGCGGGTTTTTCAACGTTTCAAACGTGGCATGGAGAAAGAAAAAGGCAAGTGACAAATATCAGGATCAAAAATAATTCAAGAAAAGAAACTTGATTGTACAGAGTATGACATCGGGTCCCATTTGCAGCGGTATCACCGTTTGAGAGGCTGGCAAGGGATCGAAAGAAAAAGGCAAGTGACCAAATATGAGGTGCCAAAAAAATCGAAGAAAGAAAGTTTTATTGTACATAGAATCGATGACATGCGGGTCCCATGAGCCCAGGGTTTTCAACGTTTCAAACGTGGCATGAGATCGAAAGAAAAGGCAAATGACCAAATATCAGGGGCCAAAAAAAATTCAAGAAAAGAAACTTGATTGTACATAGAGGATATCGGGTCCATTTAGCAGACCGGTATCGTTGAGAGGTTGCCGCACGATCGAAAAGAAAAGGCAAGTGACCAAATATCAGGAGCCAAAAATAATCTAAGAAAAGAAATTTTCTTGTACATAGAGGATGACATGCGGGTCCCATTTTGCAGCAGCGGTCTAAACGTTTCCAAGGCGGCACAGGACCAAAGAAAAATGAAGTAGCCGAAATCGGGGTGAAAAAATCCCAAAAAGAACGATTTCAATTGGGCTGCATGTGGACATCTGGGCATTCGAACTATCCTGCTGGGCCTTTTGACTCGTACAATTTCAGCCCACTCCAAAACAGGATAGTTCAGAATTTTCTAAAAAACAGGAAAGTCCTATGCTTGCAAAAAACAAAAAACAAGGAGATTCAGCATATAAATTTGTTTATGTAAAAATAAAGATTTAATTTATCCGTTGAAATAGCTCAGAGCGCAATACACTGTTTATTGTCTGCAAAATAATCAAGATATCACATGTTTCTTGTACGGGGAGGCTGACATCGGGGACCCATGAGCCACAGCGTCGTTTTAAAGGCGGCGGGGGATGGAAAGAAAAAATAAACCAAAATCTGTTGGTAAAAAATCCAAGAAAAGAAACATTTCGTTTTGAGAGGATGACATGACCCATGAGGCGCAGCGTCCTCGGCGTTTATTGTTCATAGAGTGACATGTGGGACCGTGAGCAGCCCGACGTCCTCAACGTTTTTAAGGCGACGAGGATATCAAAAGAAAAAATAAGCCAAAATCATTTGGTAAACAATATCCAAGAAAAGAAACATTTATTACGAGAGGATGACATGCAGGACCCATGAGGCAGCGGCATCCTCAACGGTTCCAAGTTAGGGATCAGAAAAAAAAAGGAAATATCCAGAAATTAATTAGGGGTTAAAAAAAATCCATCAAAGGAAACTTTTATTGTTCATAGAGGATGACTTGTGGGACGACCTGCCAACAGTGTCCTCATCGTTTAAAGGGGCAGGAGATCCAAAGAAAAAGGCAAATAGCGAGAAGTAGGGGTCAAAAATAACTCCAAGAAAGGAAACTTTTATTGTTAGTAGAGGATGACATGCGGACCCATGAGCCAACAGCTTACTCAACGTTTCAAGGCGGCATGAGATCGAAAGAAAAGGCAAGTGACAAAATATGAGGAGCCCAAGAAAAGAAAAACTTTATTGTACATAGAGGATGACATGTGGTCCCATTTTGCAGCGGTCTCAATGTTTGTAATGCGGCTTGAGATCAAAGAAAAGAAAGTAGCTAGTAATTAGGGGTGAAAAAATCCAAGAAAAGAAAGTTGATGGACATATAGGATGACATGCGGGTCCCTTGAGCCAGACTTACTCAACGTTTCAAAGGGGCGGATCAAAAGAAAAAGGCAAGCCAAAAATCAGAGGGTGAAAAAATCCAGCAAAGGAAACTTTTATAGCACATAGAGGATGACATGCGGGTCCCATGAGCCAGCTCCTCAACGTTTCAAACGTGGCATGAGATCGAAAGAAAAGGCAAGTGCCCAAATATGAGGTGCCAAAAAAACTCCAAGAAAAGAAAGTTGATTGCTCATAGAGGATGACATGCGGGTCCCATGAGCCAGCAGGTTCCTCAACGTTTCAAACGTGGCATGAGATCGAAAGAAAAAGGCAAGTGACCAAATATGAGGAGCCAAAAATAATTCAAGAAAAGAAAGTTTTATAGTACATATAGGATGACATGCGGTCCCATTTAAAGCAGCGGTATCCCGTTTGAGAGGCGGCGGGGGATCAAAAGAAAAAAGAAATTGCCAAAAATCAGAGGGTGAAAAAACCAAGAAAATGAACTTTTATAGTACATAGAGGATGACATGCGGGTCCCATGAGCTGCAGGTTCCTCAACGTTTCAAACGTGGCATGAGATCGAAAGAAAAAGGCAAGTGAAAAAATATCGGGAGCCAAAAATAATTCAAGAAAAGAAAGTTTTATAGTACATAGAGGATGACATCGGGTCCCATTTAGCAGCGGTATCACCGTTGAGAGGCGGCAGGGGATCAAAAGAAAAAGAAATTGCCAAAAATCGAGGGTGAAAAACCAAGAAAATGAACTTTATAGTACATAGAGGATGACATGGGTCCCATTTGGCAGTGGCGGTATCAACGTTTGAGCAGCGGGGATCGAAAGAAAAGTCAAGTGACCAAATATGAGGTGCCAAAATCCAAGAAAAGAAAGTTTTATAGTACATAGAGGATGACATGCGGGTCCCATTTAGCACAGCAGGTATCCTGTTTGAGAGGCAGCAGGGGATCGAAGAAAAAAGTCAAGTGACCAAATATGAGGTGCAAAAAAATCCAAGAAAAGAAAGTTTTATAGTACATAGAGGATGACATGTGGGTCCCATTTAGCAGCAGCGGTATCACCGTTTGAGAGGCGCAGGGGATCGAAAGAAAAAGGTAAGTGACCAAATATGAGGTGCCAAAAATAATTCAAGAAAAGAAAGTTTTATAGTACATAGAGGATGACATGCGGGTCCATTTAGCAGCAGCGGTATCACCGTTTGAGGCGGCAGGGGATCGAAAGAAAAAGGCAAGTGACCAAATTTGAGGTGCCAAAAAACTCCAAGAAAAGAAAGTTGATTGCACATAGAGGATGACATGCGGGTCCCATTTAGCGACGGCGGTCTCAACGTTTCAAGGCGGCAGGGATCAAAAGAAAAAGGAAGTAGCCAGAAATAGGGGTCAAAAAAATCCAAGAATAGAAAGAATTTTGGTTCATAGAGGATGACATGCGGGACCCATGATCCTGCATCGTAAACGGCTCGATCGGAGAACGTTGAACGAGATGGCGCGATCTAGAAAAAAAACAATGCCAGAGAGGCTGCCATCTGGGCCCTACATCCCTCGGCGGTGCGGATTTGCGTTGACTCGGCCGGCGAAGCTTTCGAGATGCACACGTCCCGGGCCACCATACGCGATGTTTTGGCCGCTTTCGTCGGGCTAGGTGGCCTCAAAAACGAGAAAAAAAGTTTTGACATGCACCACGGAGGGACCAAAAATCGTCGGCCATGGTACACCAGCAACTTCGTCAGCCATGGCAACTTTTCTTGTAGTGTTCCTCTCGCGACAAGATGTGTCCCACTTCCTTCAACCAAAACTCACACTTGCTGAACTTGGCGTACAGCTGGTGTTCCCGAAGAGTATCTAAGACCATTTCCAAGTGTTGCTCATGTTCTTCTTCGGTTTTGGAATAGATAAGGATGTCGTCGATGAAGACAACGACGAACTTATCCAGGAAGTTCATGAAGATCTTATTCATGAGATTCATGAAATAAGCGGGGGCATTGGTTAATCCAAATGACATGACATTGTACTCATACAATCCATATCTGGTGGTGAAGGCAGTTTTGGGGATGTCCGATGCACGGATCTTCAGCTGATGGTAACCAGTCCTAAGATCAATCTTAGAGAACACAGTGGCACCGGTCAACTGGTCAAACAGGTCTTCTATCTTGGGCAAAGGATACTTGTTTTTGATGGTGACGTCATTGAGCTAGCGGTAATCCGTACATAAACGGATCGCACCATCCTTCTTGTCAACAATACTGGTGATCTCCAAGGGGATGCACTTGGTCTAATCAAACCTTTGGCTAACATATCATCCAGTTGTTTCTTTAGTTCCACTAATTCTGCCGGGTTCATACTGTAAGCTCTCTGGGCTATAGGTCCTGTTCCAGGGATTAACTCGATGATAAACTCGATATCCCGATCCGGGGGCATACCGGGTAGGTCATCGGAAACACATCAGGGTATCTACAGACGACCCTGATTTGATCCAAGGTGGGTTTGGCTAAACTCTGGTTGCAGGTAAACTTTCTGGGCAGTCTTTCAGATATGTGCTCTACTAACACTCCGGTGCTACTAGTCATGGTGATGGCCTTCTTGGCACAATCAATCAGTCCATGATGTTTGGACATCCAGTCCATACCCAGTACTACTTCCAAACCTTTTGTTCCCAGAACAATCAGATTGGCATAAAAGTCTATTTCATGAATTCTGATAGGAACATCTTTGCAAATTTTCTAGCTTTAGTGGTTGATCCAGGTATTTGCACTACCATGACATGCTTCAAACTGATGGGGTGAATCTTACTAGTGCATGCAAACTCTTCCGTAACAAATGAATGCGATGCTCCAGAATCAAACAGCACTTGCAGGTATTGAGTTAACAGAGAACATACCCAGCACGACATCTGGGGCTTCCTGAGCTTCTTCCGCACTCATGTGAAAGAGGCGGCCGCTACGGTTGTTCGGGTTGTTGGGGGCGAACTTCTTGTTGTTGGCGACACGGCGTTGCTGCTGAGCAGGGCCAGTGGTGTTGGCGGCCATCTTGGCGAGTCTCTGGGGACACTCTTTGGAGTAGTGCCCCACCACACCACACTCATAGCAGTTGATGGTGGACTTGTCCTTGGGGGCGACAGGGATAGCGTTGCTCCCAGTCCTTGGAGCAGTGTTGGTGTTGGGGTTGGCAGGGGCTCTTGTCGGGGCGCGGTTGAAGTTGTTGTTGTGGTGGACGAAGTTGTTGTTGTTGTGGTGGTGTCCTCCCGTCCTGGGGTTTCCTCCACTCCGGTTCTGATAACCGGGGCGCGACATCTGTCGGTGGCCTGTTGTTTCTGGGTAAATCCTCCGCTTGAGCTAGGGCGAAACTTGGATGTGTTGCTGGGCCCACTCTGATGCGGCGCTTGCGGTTGTCATTGGCTTGGTTCAACTTGCCCTCCATCTGGATGGCGGAGTCAACAAGGGCTTCGAGGTCAGCAAAAGGGATGTTGACCAACACGGTATGCATCTCATCGTGCAGTCCGTTCAGGAACCTCTCCTTCCTCTTCTCGGTGGTGTCAGTCTCATCTGGGGCGTATCTTGACAGGGTGAGGAACTGATCGCGTGTAACTCACACGTTCGTTGGGAACCCCAAGAGGAAGGTATGATGCGCACAGTAGCAAGTTTTCCCTCAGAAAGAAACCAAGGTTTAATCGAACCAGGAGGAGCCAAGAAGCACGTTGAAGGTTGATGGTGGCGAAATGTGATGCGACGCAACAACAGGGATTCCGGCGCCAACGTGGAACTGCACAAAACAAGTACTTTGCCCCAACGAAACAGTGAGGTTGTCAATCTCACCGGCTTGCTGTAACAAAGTATTAAACGTATCGAGTGGAAGATGATTGTTTGCAAGAAAACAGTAAAACAAATTGCAGTAGATTGTATGCTATGTAAAGAATAGGACCGGGGTCCACAGTTCACTAGAGGTGTCTCTCCCATAAGATAAAAGCATGTTGGGTGAACAAATTACAGTCGGGCAATTGACAAATAGAGAAGGGCATAACAATGCATATACATGATATGATAAATATAGTGAGATTTAATCGGGCATTACGACAAAGTACATAGACCGCCATCCAACCGCATCTATGCCTAAAAAGTCCACCTTCAGGTTATCATCCGAACCCCATTCAGTATTAAGTTGCTAAGCAACAGACAATTGCATTAAGTATGGTGCGTAATGTAATCGACAACTACATCCTTAGACATAGAATCAATGTTTTATCCCTAGTGGCAACAGACACATCACAACCTTAGAACTTTCTGTCACTGTCCCAGGTGTCAATGAAAGGCATGAACCCACTATCGAGCATAAATACTCCCTCTTGGAGTTAAGAGTACAAACTTGGCCAGAGCCTCTACTAATAACGGAGAGCATGCAAGATCATAAACAACACATAAACAATAGATTGATAATCACCATAACATAGCATTCTCTATCCATCGGATCCCGACAAACACAACATATAGTATTACATAGATGATCTTGATCATGTTAGGCAGCTCACAAGATCCAACAATGAAGCACAACAAGGAGAAGACGACCATCTAGCTACTGCTATGGACCCATGGTACGGGGTGAACTACTCACTCATCACTCCGGAGGCGATCATGGCGATGAAGAGTCCTCCGGGAGATGAATCCCCTCTCGGCCGGAGGCGATCTCCTGAATCCCCGAGATGGGATTCGCGGCGGCGTCTCGGAAGGTTTTCCGTATCGTGGCTCTCGTACTGGGGGTTTCGCGACGGGGGCTTTAAGTAGGCGGAGGGTAGGTCGGGGGCGACGAGGCCCACACCATAGGCGGCGCGGGCCCCCCCTCGCGCGGCCTATGGTGGCGCGCCTCGTCGCCCCACTTCGTTATCTCTTCGGTCTTCTGGAGCTCCGTGCAAAAATAGGACCCTGGGCGAAGATTTCGTCAACCCGAGAATATTTCCTTACTAGGATTTCTGAAACCAAAAACAGCGAAAACAGCAACTGGCTCTTCGGCATCTTGTTAATAGGTTAGTTAAAATGCGCAAATATGACATAAAGTGTGCATAAAACATGTAGGTATCATCAATAAAGTAGCATGGAACATAAGAAATTATCGATACGTTGGAGACGTATCAGCATCCCCAAGCTTAGTTCTGCTCGTCCCGAGCAGGTAAAACGATAACAAAGATAATTTCTGAAGTGACATGCCATCATAATCTTGATCATACTATTTGTAAACATATGTAATGAATGCAGCGATCAAAACAAAGGTAATGACATGAGTAAACAAATGAATCATAAAGCAAAGACTTTTCATGAATAGTACTTCAAGACAAGCATCAATAAGTCTTGCATAAGAGTTAACTCATAAAGCAATAAATCAAAGTAAAGGTATTGAAGCAACACAAAAGAAGATTAAGTTTCAGCGGTTGCTTTCAACTTATAACATGTATATCTCATGGATATTGTCAACATAAAGTAATATAACAAGTGCAATATGCAAGTATGTAGGAATCAATGCACAGTTCACACAAGTGTTTGCTTCTTAAGGTGGAGAGAGATAGGTAAACTGACTCAACAATAAAAGTAAAAGAATGGTCCTTCAAAGAGGAAAGCATCGATTGCTGTATTTGTGCTAGAGCTTTTATTTTGAAAACATGAAACAATTTTGTCAACGGTAGTAATAAAGCATATGTGTTATGTAAATTATATCTTACAAGTTGCAAGCCTCATGCATAGTATACTAATAGTGCCCGCACCTCGTCCTACTTAGCTTGGACTACCGGATCTTTGCATGCCATGTTTCAACCAAGTGTCACAAAGGGGTACCTCCATGCCGCATGTACAAAGGTCTAAGGAGAAAGCTCGCATTTTGGATTTCTCGCTTTTGATTATTCTCAACTTAGACATCCATACCGGGACAACATGGACAACAGATAATGGACTCCTCTTAAATGCATAAGCATGTAGCAATGATTATTATTCTCATATGAGATTGAGGATATATGTCCAAAACTGAAACTTCCACCATGATTCATGGCTTTAGTTAGCGGCCCAATGTTCTTCTCTAACAATTTTGCATGCTCCAACCACTAAGGTGATAGATCCTTCAGACAAGACGGACATGCATAGCAACTCACATGATATTCAACAATAGTTGATGGCGTTCCCCAGAAGCATGGTTATCGCACAACAAGCAACTTAATAAAAGATAAAGTGCATAAGTACATATTCAATACTACGATAGTTTTAAGGCTATTTTGTCCCATGAGCTATATATTGCAAAGGCGAATGATGGAATTTTAAAAGTAGCACTCAAGCAATTTACTTTGGAATGGCGGAGAAATACCATGTAGTAGGTAGGTATGGTGGACACAAATGGCATAGTAGTTGGCTCAAGGATTTTGGATGCATGAGAAGTATTCCCTCTCGATACAAGGTTTAGGCTAGCAAGGTTATTTGAAACAAACACAAGGATGAACCGGTGCAGAAAAACTCACATAAAAGACATATTGTAAACATTATAAGACTCTACACCGTCTTCCTTGTTGTTCAAAACTCAATACTAGATATTATCTAGACCTTAGAGAGACCAAATATGCAAATCAAATTTTAGCAAGCTCTATGTATTTCTTCATTAATGGGTGCAAAGCATATGATGCAAGAGCTTAAAAATGAGCACAACAATTGCCAAGTATCACATTATCCAAGACATTTTAGAATTACTACATGTAGCATTTTCCAATTCCAACCATATAACAATTTAACGAAGAAGAAACTTCGCCATGAACATTATGAGTAAAGCCTAAGGACATATTTGTCCATATGCAACAGCGGAGCGTGTCTCTCTCCCACAAAGTGAATGCTAGGATCCATTTTATTCAAACAAAAACAAAAACAAAAACAAACCGACGCTCCAAGTAAAGAACACAAGATGTGATTGAATAAAAATATAGTTTCAGGGGAGGAACCTGATGATGTTGTCGATGAAGAAGGGGATGCCTTGGGCATCCCAAGCTTAGACGCTTGAGTCTTCTTAAAATATGCAGGGGTGAACCACGGGGGCATCCCCAAGCTTAGAGCTTTCACTCCTCTTGATCATAGTATATCATACTCCTCTCTTGACCCTTGAAAACTTCCTTCACACCAAACTTCAAGCAAACTCATTAGAGGGTTAGTGCACAATTAATAATTCACACATTCAGAGGTGACACAATCATTCTTTACACTTCTGGACATTGCATAAAGCTACTGGACATTAATGGATCAAAGAAATGAATCCAACATAGCAAAAGAGGCAATGCGAAATAAAAGGCAGAATCTGTCAAAAACAGAACAGTCCGTAAAGACGAATTTAAAGCTGGCACCAGACTTGCTCAAATGGAAAAACTCAAAACTAATGAAAGTTGCGTACATATCTGAGGATCACGCTCGTAAATTGGCAGATTTTTTCGAATTTTCTACAGAGGACTGTGCCCAGATTCGTGACAGACAGCAATGCTGTTTCTGCGCAGCGATCCCAAATATAACATCAACTTTGACATAGAAACTTTACTTGGCACAAAAACATGATAAGGAGAGGTTGCTACAGTAGTAAACAACTTCCAAGACTCAACAAAACAAAAAATTGCTGTAGTAAAAACATGAGTTGTCTCCCATAAGCGCTTTTCTTTAACGCCTTTCAGCTAGGCGCAGAAAGTGCAAATTAAGTAACATCAAGAGTAGAAGCATTACCATCATAACCAGGGGTATTGGGAGTTTTCTCAACCAAGCATAGTATATTGGATACATAAGTTTTAGCGTCTCCCTTTTCATTAGTCTTGGGCTTGCTACTCTCATCGAACAAATTTTCAGGAACAAGCCAAGCATAGTTATTTTCTAGTGCATCATTCATAGCTAGGAGTTTACATGGTATTGGTGCTTTGATTTCCCCACCATCATTAATGTTATTAGTGTACCTTATTCTATCCATGTCCATTTTTTCAAGGAGACCAATAAAATTGGTATGAGAACCTAGCATATTAAATTTAGCAAAAACCTTTCTAGCCTCTCTTGCTAATCCCCCAAATTCTCTAAGAAGAGTTTCTAGAACAAAATCTTTATTTTCCCCTTCTTCCATATCACCAAGTGTAAGAAACATGTGTTGGATTATAGGATTGAGATTAACAAATTTAGTTTCCAACATGCGAACTAAAGCAGCAGCAGCAATTTCATAGGTAGGTGCAAGTTCTACCAAGTGTCTATCTTCAAAATCTTCAGTAATACTAACATGATTGAAAAATTCTTCTATATTATTTCTCCCAACTATGGACCCACGTCCTACCGGTATGTCTTTTGTGGTAAAATTAAAAGGAAACATGATGCAATAAGCAAAAAGTAAACTAGGCAAACAAGGTAAAGTAAACAAGTAACTAATTTTTTTGTGTTTTTGATATGGAGAGCAAGACAATAAATAAAGTAAAACTAGCAACTAATTTTTTTGTGTTTTGTTTAGGTGCAGCAAACAAAGTAGTAAATAAAATAAAGCAAGACAAAAACAAAGTAAAGAGATTGAGAAGTGGAGACTCCCCTTGCAGCGTGTCTTGATCTCCCCGGCAACGGCGCCAGAAAAGAGCTTGATGGCATGTAACTCACACGTTCGTTGGGAACCCCAAGAGGAAGGTATGATGCGCACAGTAGCAAGTTTTCCCTCAGAAAGAAACCAAGGTTTAATCGAACCAGGAGGAGCCAAGAAGCACGTTGAAGGTTGATGGTGGCGAAATGTGATGCGGCGCAACAACAGGGATTCCGGCGCCAACGTGGAATCTGCACAACAAAACAAAAGTACTTTGCCCCAACGAAGCAGTGAGGTTGTCAATCTCACCGGCTTGCTGTAACAAAGGATTAAGCGTATCGAGTGGAAGATGATTGTTTGCAAGAAAACAGTAAAACACAATTGCAGTAGATTGTATGCTATGTAAAGAATAGGACCGGGGTCCACGGTTCACTAGAGGTGTCTCTCCCATAAGATAAAAGCATGTTGGGTGAACAAATTACAGTCGGGCAATTGACAAATAGAGAAGGGCATAACAATGCATATACATGATATGATAAATATAGTGAGATTTAATCCGGGCATTACGACAAAGTACATAGACCGCCATCCAACTGCATCTATGCCTAAAAGTCCACCTTCAGGTTATCATCCGAACCCCATTCAGTATTAAGTTGCTAAGCAACAGACAATTACATTAAGTATGGTGCGTAATGTAATAAACAACAACTACATCCTTAGACATAGAATCAATGTTTTATCCCTAGTGGCAACATCACATCACAACCTTAGAACTTTCTGTCACTGTCCCAGGTGTCAATGAAGGCATGAACCCACTATCGAGCATAAATACTCCCTCTTGGAGTTAAGAGTACAAACTTGGCCAGAGCCTCTACTAATAACGGAGAGCATGCAAGATCATAAACAACACATAAACAATAGATTGATAATCACCATAACATAGCATTCTCTATCCATCGGATCCCGACAAACACAACATATAGTATTACAGATAGATGATCTTGATCATGTTAGGCAGCTCACAAGATCCAACAATGAAGCACAACAAGGAGAAGACGACCATCTAGCAACTGCGCTATGGACCCATGGTCCAGGGGTGAACTACTCACTCATCACTCCGGAGGCGATCATGGCGATGAAGAGTCCTCAGGGAGATGAATCCCCTCTCCGGGGGTGCGGAGGCGATCTCCTGAATCCCCGAGATGGGATTCGCGGCGGCGTCTCTGGAAGGTTTTCGTATCGTGGCTCTCGATGCGGGGTTTCGCGACGGGGGCTTTAAGTAGGCGGAAGGGTAGGTCGGGGGCGAGGGGCCCACACCATGGGGCGGCGCGGGCCCCCTGCGCGCGCAGCCCTATGGTGGCGGCGCCTCGTCGCCCACTTCGTTATCTCTTCGGTCTCTGGAAGCTCCGTGCAAAAATAGGACCATGGGCGAAGATTCGTCCAATTCGAGAATATTTCCTTACTAGGATTTCTGAAACCAAAAACAGAAAACAGCAACTGGCTCTTCGGCATCTTGTTAATAGGTTAGTTCCAGAAAATGCGCAAATATGACATAAAGTGTGCATAAAACATGTAGGTATCATCAATAAAGTAGAATGGAACATAAGAAATTATCGATACGTTGCAGGCGTATCAGCTGTCGGGGTATTCTACCACGGTTAGACGGCCTTGCTTTAACTCGCGGAACTCATCCCGCATCTTCTTGATGAGACCCGGTGGCACGTGATACTTGCTAAACTTGAGCTTGAAATCTGCCCAAGGCATGATTTGCCCCGCATTCAATGCGCGGGCACTTGTCCACCAGGCACGTGCAGGTCCTGCCAAGTAGTGGGTGGCAAACAGCACCTTGTCATTATCTTCTACTCCGGCAACCTCAAGATTGTTCTCCATTGTTTGGAGCCAATCGTCAGCGTCAAGGGGTTCCTCTGTTTTGCTAAACACCGGTGGGTTGGTGTTCTGAAAGTTCTTCAGCTTGGAGCCCGGGTGGTCATGGTTCCCGTGGCCTTGGTTGTTCTGTGCCAGCTGTTGCAGAGCAGTGATATTGGCCTGCCTTTCGGCGCGTTCAGCCTCTCTGTCCTCCATCATGAGTTGCAGCATCTGCACCAGCGCATCCTGATTTGCGTTGCGATTTGGAGGTGCCATCTGAACAGAGATATGGATCATAAGATGAGAGGGAAATTTCTATGGCTCATTTTGGGGAGTAAAATCACATTTATTTAAAACTTGATTCATAAGATGATAATATTACACACCACATAGTCATGAAGGTAGCACTTATTACAAGCTAACAAATCCGGAGGGTTTGAAGAACCCTTTCACAATCTACGATACATGGGGCGGATACAAAGGACCGATACATCTCATACTACGCAAGTGCTCAGAGGGGGATGGAAGCTATCCATCGATGCGGAGCGGGAAGGTGGTGTCCATCCCGGCAGGCAGGTGCTGGTAGAAGTCCTGGTCTCCTTCTTCCTCCGGCTCGTAGTCATTGTCGTTGCTGACATAGGAGTAGCCATCCCCTTGGATGTCTTCCCCCTCGCCTTCTCCTTCCAGGATCTGGAGCTGCTCCGCCTGAGTGGAGATGGTCTCCTTCAGGACGGAGATCTTGGTCTTGAGGCGGTGGATGGTGGAGTCCCTCTTCGCAACCAGCTGGCGAAGAGTCCTGCGCTCCTTTGCGATGACCTTGATGGTCTCCGCATACTGGTTCAGCTGCTGCTGAGTGTGGTTGGCGGCGGCGCGGGAGTTATCCAGCGCAGACCGAGTCTCGAACAACATGTAGTCGAGATGATCCACATGGTGCCTCAGCACGGGGTGGTATGGCAGGCTGAGGGGCAGCCCAACAGAGGAGTGCCTTGCGAAGTGCGCAAAGCGTTCCCCTTCAATAGCCACCGAGTTTTGCCCGCACAGACGAGCGAGAGCCTCCTGGAGCGCACGGGCGAGTCCATCCACCCAGGTGTTGTCTCGGAGAGAGAACTGAATCTGGCGGAACATGGGTGACTCCGGCTTCCCAGGAAGGTTAGCCATGATGAGCCACTGGAGCTGGCCGTTGGCTTGGTCCGCGACCTGGCCTCCGTAAAACACGGGAGGCGAGCGTCCGAGGAACTCGGTGAGAGCAAACAGATCCCTTTCAAAGATCAGATCCCCACCGTTCGCCAAGTCGTACACTTGGGTTTGGATGAAGGGCTCCGTCGGGATGATAGGCTCCATCTGTAGAGGGAGTGATAAGCAAGTTAATAAGTGTAAGTGTTCAAAATTTTAAGTAATAATAACATGACTTGGTTATTTTGAAAAGATCTCAAGGTAAGGGTATGATTGTATTTTCATAACTATTTCTTTAAAAACTAAGTTTACCGGACGTCCGTTCTAACTAGGGTCTCCTAAGGTCAAACAATGGCTCGATACCAACTTGTCAACACCCGGATTTTTAAGTCCGGATGCCCTATTACATCATACATCGCAATCCCAGGAAGATTGTTTTTGCAAGACATAATAGTAAGTCGTTAGTCATCATTTATTACAACACATAAGGTCTTACAACAAGGGATCACATGATCCAATATTACATAAATAGATTGTTCATCACAAATAAGTAGCGGAAGCGTAGTAGTAGTGGACTATATATTCCATGGCAACGCTTGACGTTAGAAGACGGTCCTAGTTATCGTAGACGTCCTGCTGTCCGTCATCCTGATAATGTTGCTCCTCTTCAAAGTCTGGCATTTGAATAGCCAGGGCAAAGCCATGAGTACTTTTAAAGTACTCGCAAACTAATACTAAGGTAAAACATGTTAAGTGTAGTAAGGGGTACTAAGCTCTAGGTTTAGTTGCATAAAGCCAAGTTTTTATTTGATAAACATTTAGTAACCCCCCCATTATTTAATAGACTAACTCAAGTGGGAACATTAGTGTCATTCCCACAATTCATTTGGGGATCCAAGTCAAATCACCATTCACCATCATCATTTCAACATAAATTCTGATAAAGGAAATAGTATGGCCTTTCCAACCGTCCATAACCGCGGACACGGCTATTCGAATAGGTTTAACACTGCAGAGGTTGTACTCTTGTGCCACAACTTTTGATTACATCCGTCGAGGATAACCTCGAATCATCGTAACTCAGCACGCGGATCATCAACCATAACCTTTCACTTATATGTCCTAGTATAGGCACCTCTCCCCATGAGCTTGGCCTCCCGGTGAGAACCAACTGTTAACCCGGGAACTGCACAGGGCTTGGGTCGTACATTCACCTCATATTCACATCACTTCTCATATACGGAGGCAGCCTCGGCATAACCCCTATGATGCTTGTTTAGGGAACCCATACTAAAATACACAAGTTTCTAGTTAAGCCCTACCCATAATCAGGTATTGTGGGGGTACTTGTATAATTGGAAAGGTATCGCATTCAAACCCATATCAGGTTTATATCAAAAATCACCATCTTCCCTTGGTCATATTCACCTTCAAAGTCATTCAATGGAATGAACCATCATTCCAAGGTTTAAACTTCATTTCAAAGTCACATGTTCCCATCTAGAGTAGTCAATTTTTAATTGATTAGCAATAGCAACTATATGAGGGGTGCTATCTAGCTTGGAGTGGTGTTAATCTAAACCAAGTATTGTTCTACTCTAAACCAAGTGAATCATAAATCAAAAAGTACTTTGAAATAAATAAGCCAAAGTAAAAATAAGTAAAAACATGGGATAGGTAATACATAAAAGTAAAATGTGATGGTGCCTTTGCTCTTGTAGAGCTAAGCACTTGTGTTTAGCAAGGGTTAGCTTGCCTTGAGCTGAGTAGTGATCAAAATTCTCCTCTTCTTCTTGAGAGTAGGCCTCCTCCTCTTGATACTCCTCGTTACTAGCGTCTATATACGAATACGAGGTATAAATACTAAACCAAGCTCACATACTATACTAGAAACACTTAAAAGGTTTCACACACTAATCTTATCATCAATCAAACATGGCATGGTGGATTGTTGGATGAGTTCTTAAAATAAATTCCTCTTATGATTATTATTATTTCTTAACTTTGGTATGTAGCTCCTTAGAGAAATTTAGTTCCTCTTATTACCTTATATTAAGATTTAATCTCTTCATATAATAATCGGGTATGAAATATAGGTTGACCCAAGGTCAACATTTCATATCTATTATATGTGAGTGTATAATATTTGAAGTACTATACTTCACATAGTTTTAATATTTATTATTTAAATGAATTAAAATCTCTAAGTAATAATTATCAGAGGTTCATTCATCTAAGTCATTCCCTCTGGTTGTATTACTTAGGATCAAAGTTTAAATGAGAGGATAGCTCTCATATTACTTATTGAATTCAAATTCAAGTGGAAAATCATTAGAATTGACTACATAGCCTTTTTATTTCATCTTGTCCATGATCATGCAAATAACATATCTATATTATTGCATAATCAATTAGAGGACATCATTTGTGATTTATTAGAATTGGAATCAACTCAAAATTAATTATGGTTGAATTTTAAATTAAGTTTCAATTTGTAAAAGTCCCTGACTTGTTATTTTTAACATTTAAATTCTACTACGAATTTGGAGATGGGGCCAGTGGCATTAGTTAGATAATTTCATGGGCTTTCTAATGATATAAAGTTTGCTAAATTTGGTTTGGCAGATTTCAAACTATTCAATTTTTACTAAACTATCTGCAGCACAATTCAAAATAAGTTTAAACCTATATTTGAATCGTGGGCTTGGGCGGGAAACGCTACTGGGCCGAAACGGAGTTTAAAACTACTGCGCGGCCCATCACGCATCTGGTGCGAGTGGGCTGCCTGACGAGCGGGGGCCACCCGTCAGTGTGTCACCACGCAGCGAAACGGTATGCTCGATTTCGACCGTAGGATCTGAGAGGCGATCAACGGCGTGTGAGCGTCGTCGTCCCCGGCGGGATTCCGGCGAGCTCACGGCGTCAGTAGGGGGTCGGAGGGCGTACCAGGCCGTTGCAGGGGTCTGGCAGGGTGCGCGGAGAAGTTGTCGTCGACGAGGAAGCTACTGGTGCAGCGGTGGCGCTCGGGGAGGCTCCAATCGAAGCAGGGCTTCCGCGGGCTCCGGCGGACCTCAGCTTCCAATTGCTGCTGCTCCGGCGAGGTGGTGCTCAATTGAGGTGGGGAGAGTGTTCAGAGAAGGGAGAGGAGCAAAGTGTGTGAAGAAGTTGTGGGCTGAGGAGCTCTATTTATAGAGGGCGATGGTGGCCGTGAGGTGCTGCAAGGGCGCGGCCATGGCGCGGCTCCTGTGGCGAGCGAAAGGGCAAGGCGAGGACGGCATCTTGTAGGCGTCGTCCTAGCGATGCTCGAGGGCTAGCTGGCGCAGCGAGGGGACGACGGAATCACTCGAGGGCGTGCGGTGATCATCACAGTACCCGCGGTACCTCGCCGGCGAGGACGACGGTGACAAGGCCTCTGCGCGTGCTTGAGCGTGTCTAGCGGCTAGAGGGCGCAGAGGCGGTGCTCGATGCAGTGGTAGACTTTGCAGGGGCGGCTGGGTACCATTGGCGTCCTTGTGCTGCAGGGATGCTCGAGGACATGGAGAGAAAGTGAGAGGGAGGCCAGAGAGAGTTTTGGCCAAAGGTGGCCGGCATGGCCACGGCATGGTTGTTTTCTCACTTTTCCACTTTCCCTAACCCTAGCAAGTACTCAGCTCGATGCAGGGGTCCTAGAGATAGCTAATGATCACAAGTTTAAAGTGGTTTAGTGAAGAAACCACTGGATAATAGTGTGTAACACAATTTGGGAATGATGCCTGCAAGGTGTTTGTTAAAATGGCCGCATGAACTTTTTATTTGAATTTTGAAATTCTTTTTGGTGAATCTCTTTTATATAATTAAAGTGAAGTATTGGTGGTGGTGGCACTCAATTTAGAGTTGTTTTGCAAAATGTCAAAAGTGACATGATCTTCTCTTTATTTCAGCATCCCTACTTGTCACTTTTATTCTGGTCAACCTAGTCAACTATAGCCATGGTGGTCAACATCAAAGTTACTCACTTTGACATGGTCTTGGATGACATGGTTTTGTTTGACCAAGTTTAGTTTAGGAATTGAGAAATACAGAGGGGTAAAGTGGTGAAGAAAATATTTTGGTCCAAATGACCATTATCATATGTATGTAAGATTTTTGATTTCCTTGTGTTTGATTCTTGATCCAATGATGCAATTGTGTTAGTTTATCATATTGAAGTATTTTAGAAGCAAGGAAGCAAGCAATTATAGCCTTGGTTGAGGATTTGCCATTTTGCATATTGTGTATGTAAGTGAAAAATGGGTTTTTCCCATTTTCTCCAATTCACTTCAAATTAGGGTTTGGTGATCTTGGTTAGTGTTCATATAACAATAGTTAAGCATGCTAACACTCATCATGGCAATTGCACCAAAGAAATTTACTTAAATGCATGAATCTATATGTGGCACTACATGCATAGAAAAAGTTTTTGTTTGTTGTAAATTTTGAGTAATTGAAACTCTCTCTTGATTTATTATTGTTGAAACTTGGGATGTTACACAACGACCGTCTGCGTTGTGGCTGGGCCGGCTTCTACAAGCCATATCCGACTGGGATCTCATGCCCCTGACCGACTCGAGGCTGGCGAGCCTTGCAGGAGAAGGAGCTGGGTAGGTGATCCGGGTTCAAAGGTCCACGCTGACCTCATCTCCCGTAAAGTAAGGGGCACTGTAGAGCAATAGTGCCCCTCACTCGACAGGCCATCATGGCTCACGCCGCTCCGTACGGCTACAGGGCATGATGGCGATAGAGACATCTCCTCTCCATACCGCTGACCCTGGCAGGCGGATGGGACGGGCCACTACGCCTCAACGGCTCCTGACGTCAACGCCTCGGGAAGGAGAGGAAGCCGGAGGGCAAGCCAAGCCGGCCACTAGATCATAGGAACTTATGTAAAGTGCCAGTGTCTATATAAGCTGCACTACCCCCTCTCTTACAGGGGATCGATCATTCCACATTCATTCTAGTCTTAGAGCTGCCCTGTGAGAGAGACCATCGTCTTCCTTAGCGTCCCAGGAGCAGCCGGATACAGCTCTAGGAGCACCATTTTAACTGTGATATTGGTTATACACTCATAGCAGGAGTAGAGGTGTTACCTCCACAGGAGGGCCTCGAACCTGGGTACGTCGCCGTGTCGCTCGTCCCCATACCCGCATCCGGATACCGCCGTAGATCGTACTAGGAACCACTCTCTTTAGCCACCCTATGGCATATGCCGTGACGATACCACGACATAGTCCCGGTTGGCAACGGGCATTATCCGGTTGCATGGCAGGACTAATTAGCACGACTAAAGCCCCCCCTTTTAGTCCCGGTTGCTTGACGGGACTAAGGTCCATCCGCACAGTGCGTCCATTTGGGCGAAAATATCTCCCCACGTGAATTTTTCAAAAAAAAACTTCTAATTTTTTTCCACTCCATTTTTTTCCTATTTTTTTAGAATTTCTATTATTTCAGTTATTTGCATAGTTTAGTCTCTATCTCTAACTACACTTATCTCTAGTCAAATTACTTACTCATGGTCAAACTTCCCGCTCGGTCACCCATCCTCCCACTACTCTAGCACTAGCACGCTTAACTCCCGAGTTTCATCCCTTCCCGCATCCAAATGTTTTGCACGCATGTATGTGATATAGTATCATATCAATCCTATTAACATATGTTGGTCGATGTCACATTTCTTTATTGTTTGAATTTCAAATAATTCTTTTAATAAACAAAAGTAATGATGTAATAATAATCTTGAATAAATAAATAAACATTAACTTTTTAATTTGTATTTTTTTTGCCAAACCTAAAAATTTGAAAATCTAAAAAATGGGTAAAAGTAATAGTAATCTTTATGCATGATACAATTATTAATTTTAATTTTTTGAAAAATTAAAAAAATATAAAATCCAGAATTTATAGCAAAAACTAAAATCTTCCTGCTTTTATATTTTCATTTGGACTTTTGAGAATCTAAAATTTGGCTAACCGGGTAAACCCGGGTGAATTTGAATGTAACTTTTTCCCACGATCATTTTGATATATTATACGGTTTTTTTCGACGTGGTATGCAAAAGTTATTGCGGTTTTACCATTTTTCAAACCTTTTTTTCAAAAAAAATGAAAATGGAAATTTGTTAATTTTCCCAAATACTAGGTTGCATAACATACAAGAATCTGAAAACATTTTATTTTTTTGAATTTTCTATCATTTTATTTTCTATTTTACAGTTCTAAAAAAGGCGATCCACCGGGAGGAGGGGGGTGTGTGTGTGGAGCGTGGGGAGCCAAAAACCAGAAAAACCTTTAATCCCGGTTCCCTTTAGTCACGGTTGGTGTCCCCAACCTAGACTAAAGGTCTGCTTGGCGTACCGTATCCAGTAATCCCGGTTCTTGCAGCATTAGTCTCGTTATGTGAACCGGGACTAAAGACCCAATTAGTCCTGGTTCAAAATATTTGGGGACTAATAGGTTGGGATGGCAGGCCTTTTTTCTAATAGTGAATCCCTCCAACTGCCTAAATTTAAATTTTTTTGTCTGGTTGGTATTTAAAGATCGTGTTAACACTAGAGACATGATGCTGCGGAAGCATTGGCACCTGGACTCAGGCCCCTCATGTGTGCTTTGTTCAGAACAGATTTTGGAAACACGTGACCACTTGTTCTTTGACTGCTCTTTTGCTAAGGACTGCTGGAGCACCTTCCATATTAATTGGAACATGAATCTGCCAACTGCTAATCGGTTCATTGCTGCCAAATCTAATTTTGTGGGACCCTTTTTTATGGAGGTTTTGCCTGTGCGTCATGGAATATCTGGAAGGAACGTAATGCTCTTATTTTCAACAATATTGTGTCATCTTTGGGACGTTGGAGAGTTAGGTGTCAAAGTGATATTATGTTGCATCGTTTTAGAGTTAAGCCTGGACTAGTACAACCACTGGTTGATTGGGTAGTCCACACTTTTGTTTAAATCCATGTGTTCATTTTTTCACTTCCTCCCCCCTTGATGTAATTATTCAAACTTTGTATCCCTCTGTGCATAGTTATATAAAGAAATCACACCGCAGGGGTTTCCCCTACGGTACCTCGGTAAAAAAAAGATAATCTGTATTGTAGCCTAATTATATTCTACCCAGAAATTGTAGTATTGGGCATCTAATGCTCATAGATGATAGCTCAAGCCAATACTTATACCGACTAACATTGCAGGCTCAGCAATGGTTGTTTAGAGGAGTATAAGAGCATCTCTAACAGAACCCGTAAATGTGCAAACTGTAAAACATGAGTTCAAGCCACTGAACTCGTGTTTACGGCTCGAAAAATCAGAACCCGAAAACTAAAACTGTAAAAGCATATTCTAAAATATGCCACTGGACCCATTTTTTTTTTCCTTTTCCCATCAAATCTTCTTCTTCCTTATCTTCCTGCTTGCAAACATCACCCCACGCCCGCGCAACTCCGCCCCGCCTTGGCCACCCCGCCCAGCCCCGGCGCCACCCTGCCCAACCCGGCCGCGCGCCGCCCCGCCACGCCTCGCCCAGGCCTGCGCAACCTCGACCCAGCCCCAGCCGCGCGTGCGCTACCACGCCCCGGGTGCGCCGCCCCGCCACGCCCGCGCCGCCCGACACGCCTCGCCCAGGCCCGCGCAGCCCCGCCCCTGCCCCGCCGCGCCACCCCGGCCCCGCCCCGCGTCACCCCGACCTCGCGCCGCTCCGCCCCGGCCCCGCCCCGCCCAACACCCAGTGCTCGACGCCGTCCCGCCACACGGGCCGTCGGGGGCCGCCCGGCTGCGCACAGTGAACTCGTGGCCGGTCGGCTGTTCGCTCTCCCTTCCCCAAGCTCGCAACGCATGGCCCGGCCGAAATTTGGTTGACTTCCGGCGGGATTTTGTCAAATTTTGGGTCCTATTCCGGTAGTCCTCCGGCAGAAGTGCACTGTTTGGAGCTGAAGTTTCAGCCCGCGAAAACACCACTAGGAGTACAGTTCAGCGTTCAGTTCGACCTTCCGACCCTTACAAATAGGGGCCATAGTTTGGTTTTCAGTCTCGGCCTGTAAATTTTTTTGGTTCGTCCGGTTACAGTAACTGATCTGCGCTGATTTTTCGAACTGAACCCGACTGATGATTATTTTTCGGTTTTGGCCTTTTACGGGATCTGTTAGGATGCTCTAAACAAATGTTAACTGGTGTAGCATCCATCTTCACACCTAAAGTCAGTACCTTAGAATACCTTGTGAAATTGGAATTGCGAGTCTAGGAGTTATAATGGATTTGGATTTGCCTCCTATACGATGTGGACACACCCTCCATTCATCAAATGTATTTAGGTTAAAATAGCCGGCTATAGCTGATAGCCGCGAATTTTTTTGAAGCTATAAAAGGCTATAGCCGGGCTATAGCCATGCATATAGCCGATTTGCTAAATAATGAAAAAAAAAATGGGCAGCATATAGTCACATATATATATCAATAATTCACAAATTAATAACATAATAACATCTTCGCATAGGAGATACACATAATAGTTCACACATAGTTAAATACATAGTTTTGTCCAAATATTACAACATCATTACGTAGTTTAGGACATAGTTATGCTTGCCGCTCGGCTTGGTGGCTATTTCGCCAAGCAAATGGGCCGGTCGACTGAAATTTTTGGTCCAAAATTTTGGGCCCATTGAGCGGGAAGTTAGCGGCTATGCGGCTAAATTAAGGCTAAATAGTCTTAGCCGGGCTATTAGCGGCTATTTCTGTTTTAGCCTCTAAAGCCTCTAGCTTTAGCCGCAGGCCTCACGGAATGCTATAACCGGCTATAGCCCGGCTATTTTAAGGCTGATTTGGTTTTGAATACATGTTGAACAAGTGAAAACAACGGTCTTATCTATTTCTTACTCATGATTTATACTTCTTGTTTTGACCCCTCTTGCCACTGCTCATTGATTCTGAATCCTCATTTGCAGGAGTATTGTTTTTGAAAAGCAAGAACATCTTTATTGTTATTGTTTACATTGAGATATCGGTTGCATTGTGATTTGCAGGTGAGGATTGGGTTGGCAAGAGAGCCTGCCGTAGCATGTTAGTACTTGAGTTCATGTCCATCTCATCGACACGGTTTGTTGCCCTCCACCTCAACCATAGAGGCAAAGCACTTTGGTACTCTTCCTCCATTACCAGTGCTCTGATTCTTTTGTGCACCAGATGGATGTGTAAGCGTGTATGTATTCTATGCCCTCGCCTCTTCGTCATGCCCAGATACGTTATTGGCTTGGAAGTGTAATTAAACATTTTTTGTTTTATATTGAAGTCTTTATCTCTGAACGTTTTAGTCACAATTTCTTAATAATTAAGTGACTGATGAATGTAACTGTGTGATATATTTACTTCACCATGCCATCATTAGAATACAGAAATGCGCCGTTTACTTTCTGAGTTCTCATTAGATTAGCATTGATCAAGTCCTTGTCTTCAGAGTTCATACAGTTATAACATGTATCTTGCAAAGCATGTGCAGTCAAATTTCAATGTTGTAGGCTCACCGATTTTTGTGGCAATGCTAATAATAAAAATAATAACCAGAACAGTTTTTATTGGGCATCAATTTCCACATATGCAAGTGGTGTATGCAAGCATCACCTTATGGGCATCAAATATTCTTGTTGGATCCAAACTACTGAAATTTCCCTATTGTCACTAGTGGAGAAGAGGCCTTTGGTCCCAAGCAAATAACCCAGTGCAGAACCAAACCGGGTCCGATGGGGGCATTGGTCCCGGTTCGTTTTGCCCAGGGCGGCCCCACTGGTTCAGAGCCTGTCCGGTAGTGGCCTTTGGACCCGGTTTGTATTACAAACCGGGACTAAAAAGGGTCGAGCGCCAGGGCGCGCCAGGCCGTGTCAGGCGTGGGAAACCTTTAGTCCCGGTTTGTAATACAAACCGGGTCCAAAGGCCCCACCTCTGGACCCGGTTTGTATTACAAACCGGGACAAAGTCCCCAATCTGGCTATATGACCTTGCCCCTGCCCAAGTGTGAGCCACACTTGGCCATTTTTTCACTTTCTTCACAAGAGGGTGTATTGCTCTCCTCTCTTCTTCACATGCACAAGAGGTGTTCGATGAAATGCTTAAGAGGATTTGCCACTTGAGTTTACACAAATCAAGCCACACTTAACTTGCTTTTTTCTTCTTCATCGAGGTTAACAACTTTATCCTTTTCATCTGTAATTGATAAAATGCATGTGTATATATACATCGTGATTTTCTGTAATGGTTTTTGATAATCTTAATTATATCATGCAGATGAATCGGCAATGGATGTACATTGACCGACGGTTTGACGAGTTCACTTCGGGCCTGGAGAATTTCATCGCCGTGGCTGAGGCAAACAAACATGGTGGCTTCATATATTGTCCATGTGTCGACTGCAAGAATATCGTAAATTACGCTCACTCGAGTGTCATTCACAGCCACCTTCTGCGGGAAGGTTTCATGCCCAGCTACTATTGTTGGACCAAGCACGGAGAAAGAGGGGTTATGATGGAAGACAATGAAGAAGAGGAAGAGGATGATGACGGTTATCCCAATTTCCCTGAATACGATGATACTGCAGAAGGCAATGAAGACAATGAAGTAGAAGATCAAGAGGCACCAGATGAGCCTGCTGATGATGATCTTGGTCGGGCCATTGCTGATGCAAGGAGAGAATGTGAAACTGAAAAGGAAAGGTTGGCCTTCGACAAGATGATAGAAGATCACAACAAATTGTTATACCCAACTTGCGAAGATGGCCATAAAAAGCTAGGCAGCACACTGGAATTGTTGCAATGGAAGGCAGAGAACGGTGTCACTGACTCAGGATTTGGAAAGTTGCTGACAATAATTAAGAGGAAGCTTCCAAGGGGTAACGAATTGCCCGCCAGTACGTACGAAGCGAAGAAGATTGTCTGCCCTCTAGGATTAGATGTGCAAAAGATACATGCATGCATTAATGACTGCATCCTCTACCGCGGTGAGTACGAGAATTTGGATGCATGTCCGGTGTGCACTGCATTGCGGTATAAGATCAGACGAGATGACCCTGGTGATGTTGAGGGCGAGCACCCCAGGAAGAGGGTTCCTGCCAAGGTTATGTGGTATGCTCCTATAATACCACGGCTGAAACGCTTGTTCAGAAATAAAGAGCATGCTAGGTTGTTGCGATGGCACAAAGAAGATCGTAAGAAAGACGTGATGTTGAGGCACCCTGCTGATGGCTCCCAATGGAGAAAAATCGATAGAGAGTTCCCAAACTTTGCACAGGATGCAAGGAACTTAAGGTTTGGTCTAAGTACAGATGGCATGAATCCTTTTGGAGAGCAGAGCTGCAGCCATAGCACCTGGCCTGTGACTCTTTGTATATATAACCTTCCTCCTTGGTTGTGCATGAAGCGGAAGTTCATTATGATGCCAGTGCTCATACAAGGCCCGAAGCAACCCGGGAACGACATTGATGTGTACCTGAAGCCATTAGTCGAAGAACTTCTACAGCTGTGGTCCCTAGCAGGTGTACGTGTGTGGGACGAGCACAAGCAGGAGGAATTTGACCTAAGAGCGCTGCTTTTCGTAACCATCAATGACTGGCCTGCTCTTGGTAACATTTCAGGACAGTCAAACAAGGGATACAATGCATGCACGCACTGTTTACATGAGCTCGAAGGTGATTATTTGGAAAAAGGTCAGAAGGTCGTGTACCTGGGGCATCGTCGATTTCTTAGGATTACCCATCCCGTAAGAAAGAAAGGCAAGCATTACAACGGTGAGGCTGATCACCGGAGGAAGCCTCCCCATCGTGATGGTGTTGATATATTTGGTATGGTCAAGGATCTAGATGTAATATTTGGAAAGGGTCCTGGCGGACGGTCTGTTCCGAATGACGATGCCGGACACGCGCCCATGTGGAAGAAGAAATCTATATTTTGGGATCTACCCTATTGGAAAGTCTTAGAGGTCCGCTCTTCAATCGATGTGATGCACGTGACGAAGAATCGTTGCTAGGCTTTCTGGGCGTGTACGGGAAGACAAAAGATACACCAGAAGCACGGGAGGACCAGCAACGTTGGAAAGACCCCAAAAATCTGCATGAGAGAGTTAAAGGACGTCATTTCTCCAGCTACGCTCTTACAAAAGCAGAGAAGGAAATATTTTTTGAATGTCTGAGCAGTATCAAGGTCCCGTCTGGCTTCTCCTCCAATATAAAGGGAATAATAAATATGGAGAAGAAAACATTCCAGAACCTGAAGTCTCATGACTGCCACGTGATAATGACACAGTTGCTTCCGATTGCATTGAGGGGGCTTCTACCGGAAAATGTTCGAGTGCCCATTGTGAAGCTATGTGCATTCCTCAATGCAATTTCTCAGAAGGTAATAAATCCAGAAATTCTACCGAGGTTGCAGAATGATGTGGTCCAATGTCTCGTTAGTTTTGAGCTGGTGTTCCCACCATCCTTCTTCAATATTATGACACATCTCCTCGTTCACCTGGTCGATGAGATTTCCATTCTCGGTCCTGTATTTCTACACAATATGTTCCTCTTCGAGAGGTTCATGGGAGTCTTAAAGAAATATGTTCATAACCGTGCTAGGCCAGAAGGAAGCATCTCCAAGGGCTATGGAACAGAGGAGGTCATTGAATTCTGTGTTGACTTTATTCCTGACCTTAAGCCGATTGGTGTTCCTGAATCGCGGCATGAAGGGAGACTAAGTGGAAAAGGCACGCTAGGAAGGAAATCAATGATATGTAGGGACGGAATTTCTTTGACTCAAGCACACTACACAGTTCTACAAAGTTCCACCTTGGTGGCTCCGTATATCGGTGACCACAAGAACTTTCTACGCTCCCAGAACCCGGGGCAGTCGAACGATTGGATTAGACGTGAACACATGTCGACTTTCGGCGGTTGGTTGCAAAAACATCTCCTGAATAACAAACATATTGAAGATCAGTTGTACTTGCTGGCCCAGACACCATCTTCGACTGTAGTGACTTTCCAAGGGTACGAGATAAATGGGAATACATTTTACATGATCGCCCAAGATAAAAAGAGCACCAACCAAAACAGTGGTGTCCGATTTGATGCAATAATGAATGAAGGCCCAAATGACACATATTATGGTTACATAGAGGATATATGGGAACTTGACTATGGACCTTCTTTTAAGGTCCCTTTGTTTAGGTGCAAATGGGTCAACAAAACAGGAGGCGGGGTTCAGGTAGACAAGTTGTATGGAATGACAACAGTGGATCTCAACAATCTTGGGTATAGAGACGAACCATTCGTCCTAGCCAAGGATGTGGCCCAGGTTTTCTATGTGAAGGACATGTCTACCAAACCAAGAAAAAGGAAACATAAGGAAACAAATACATCAAACGATGAGCCAAAGCGCCACATAGTTCTTTCTGGAAAAAGAAACATCGTGGGAGTGGAGGACAAGACAGACATGTCAGAAGATTATAATAAGTTTGATGAAATTCCACCCTTCAGAGTGAACATTGATCCAAGCATCAAGTTAAATGATGAAGATGCTCCATGGTTAAGGCCGAAGAAGATTAAATGATGAAGATGCTCCATCATCAAGTTAATTGTAGAATGTTCATGGCACAAATGAGTATCTCAACATGGCAATCAATTTCCCATTTATTTTTGTGTAATCATTTAACTGTATGTAAGATATTAAAAGTGGAGATTTCCCAACCCCTTTCCCAATACTGTTAGAGGAGATGTAGTCGTTCGGGGGCTTGCGCGGGGAAAAATTCTAAGGCGCAGTTTCGAAGATGCCGTAGGGCGTGTGCACCAACGACATCTTCGAGAAACTGCGCCACGGGAGATTTCCAACCTTTCCCCAACAGTACTACTGTTAGAGGAGATGTAGTCGTTCAGGGGCTTGCAGGGAAAAATTCCGAGGGGCAGCTTCCGAAGATGCCGTAGGGCGTGTGCACCAACGACATCTTCGAGAAGCTGCGCACGGGAGATTTCCCAACCCTTTCCCCAACAGTACTGTTAGAGGAGATGTAGTCGTTCACGGGCTTGCCGGGAAATTTTTCCGAGGCACAGCCTCCGAAGATGCCGTAGGGCGTGTGCACCAACGACATCTTCGAGAAGCTGTGCCACGGGAGATTTCCCAACCCTTTCCCCAACACTGTTAGAGGAGATGTAGTCGTTCACGGGCTTGCCGGGAATTTTTTCCGAGGCACAGCTTCCGAAGATGCCGTAGGGCGTGTGCACCAACGACATCTTCGAAAGCTGTGCCACGGGAGATTTCCCAACCCTTTCCCCTTCATCCATGGGAATGAAACTCTGCTTGGCTTGTTGATCTGCTTGGCAAGGCGTATCGATGCTCCTTTTATAGGCATAGCTTCTACTTTGCTTGTTCTTCGAAGGGCGTCGTGCGCTACATGCTTTATCTCATCGAGCAGTGCGTCCACCCATGCGTTCTTATCCTGCCGACATCTTTAGTCCCGGTTGTACCCACCAGCCGGGACTAAAGGTTACCCACACGTCCTTATCCCACCGACAGTTTTGTTAGATGACAAAAAAAATGATCTTTAGTCCCGGTTGTACCCACCAGCCGGGACTAATGTTTTCGGCGCCACTGCGTTCCCGCCTATTTTTCTTCCCGCGCTTTCCACTGCTTCCCGCCTCCGTCCTCCCGCCATTTTTTCACTATATATATGATGGCTTGGCCTCCATTTACATATCACATCTAGACTCATATCTGCAAACCTCATCACTCTGTCCCATGGCTTCCATCGTATCTCTAACCCTCCGGGAGGCGGAGGCGCTTTGCGCGTCGAACTACCCTGCCCGCCGGGCTACCGCGTCCCGACCGGCTGGTTGCTGAGCGTCGGAGGCGTACCGGTCCCTCCTGTCCCTCTAGGTGTGGCGCGCGAGATGGCCATCACGAACCACTACTACTTCGAGCTCACGCCAGAGCAGCGGAGGAATCCCCAGTGGCATCCCGACTACTTCCCGACTTGGGAAAGCTTCTTCATCAATCGGCGTGAGAGGGCGCTTGCCAGGAGGAGGGCGGCCCGCCTCCTTCGGACTTCAACGAGGCCGGCCGTCGGCTGTGGTGGCGCGGCCGGACTCTCCAGGGCGTCATGGCCCACCGTGGCCCCCGCCTGTGCTACCCTCAGTCCCAGCCCACGCGTGCTCTCCCGCCGAGGTTCGACTACCGCGACCCCGATGCCAGCGACGATGATGACGGCGACTACGATGACTACAGTGGCGAGTACTATAGGGCTAGGCACGAGTATGACTGAATGACTCGAACAGTCGAATCTGGCCATGTATCTTAATTAATTTTCAGTTGAGCTCTGTACTTTAATTCCATGTATCTGGCGGGAAACTTTTCTCATCATCAGCGTCTGCCACAACGACTTTATTGAAAATACAATTAAAATAGATAAACAACTAGTCTAGTCGATCTACTCGTCGTCGGAGGTTGTCTCGGTCCAAATGTCGTCCCACCGAGGGTCGTTGTCGGCCCAAGTTGTATTCGGGTTGTCGAGCTCGAACACGGCGACGGCCCGACGGTGGCGCCTGTTGGACCTGCGATGTGCCCGGAGGTTAGCGAAGAACGCGTCGGTGTTGTCGACGTCGTTGGGGAACTGCGCCCTCCACTGGCGCATCAACTGCTCGTCGCGCTCGGCGATGGCGATCCTGCGCTGCACCTGGCGGTGCCGGCGACGGTCCTCGTCGTCGACGAGGCACGGCGGCGGCGCGAGGAACTCCGCCTCCTCTAGCGATTCAACATCCGGGAAGTTCATGTCGCGCCCTGGCCGCCGAAAGCGCCACGCCGCCGCGTCGTAAGCGCGCGCCGCCAGCTCCGGCGTGTTGTACGTGCCGAGGGTGAGGCGGAAGCCACCGGCGCGTATCTCGGCGGTGAACCTACCGCTCGGACGCACTCGAACGCCACGGAAACCGGACGCCCCTCGACGACGTGGAGGCATCCCGGAGATGAATGAGCGGAGGCGGTGGCGACGTGTGGTTGCGCCCGCACTCGTCGCTCTATATAGCGCACGCGGGGCATGGCACGTGTAAGCCACGGCTACACACGTCGCACGCCGGCGTCGGCGGGGCGAGGCACGTGGAAGCGGTGGCTACACGTCGCACGACGGCGTCGACGGGTGCGACACGTGTGGCACGGCGGAGGGACACGTGGCACGGGGAAGGGACACGTGTACACGGCGGTGGCCCGTACATGGCGGTGACGGTGGTGGCCAGTACATGCGGTGACGGTGGTGGCGGTGGGCGGTACACGCGGTGGCGCGGTGCATTACAGCGGTGGCGGTGGCGCGGTGGCCGGTACACGGCGGTGGACACGTGTGGCATGGCGGTGGCCAGTAAGTGTTTTTTTTATATTTGAAATAAGGTGGGAATGAATTTTTTAAAAAAGTTTGGCCTTTGGTCCCGGTTTGTAATACAAACCGGGCCTAAAGGCTTATTTTGCGCGCAGGCAGAAACCATAACAAAAATAGGCCTTTGGGCCCGGTTTGTGCCAAGCCCCGGGATGAGAGCTTGGACCGGTTTGTGTCTGACCAGGACCAAGGGTCGACCGATATATCTGAACTTCGTCTCCGCGGAGATCAATCCCGCGGAGACGAGCGCCCTGCGCCGCCGGCTGCCCAAATCGCCGCCCGACCACGTCTCCATCCTCGCCGCCGCCGCGCCGCCTCGGCGCGCCGCCCGCCACCCGTGCCATCGCGCCATCCCGCCCTCCTCTCTCTCCCCCGCGCGCACGTCGGTCGCCGCGCCCCTTGGCGCCTCTCCTCGACCGCCGCCGCCGCCGCAGCGCCCCTCCGCCTCTCCCTCGCCGTCCACCGCCATCGCCGCCGCCGACCTCGCCGCCACCGCGCCTCTCCCTCAGCCGGTAACGCGCCCGCCGTCTCCTCCTCTCCGACGAGCCGGGCCGGCCGTTTCATTTTTTTATTTTTATTTGTTAGATTATAGTGTAGTTCATTAGATTAATTAGTTGTACAAAATAGTTAGTTAGTTCTAGTGAAAATTTAGTTAGAATTTAAGGGAAAATAGTTCAAAATTAGTGGTGCAAAATAGTTAGAAATTAGTGGTGCAAAATTGTTAGTTAGTGTTAGTGAAAAATAGATAGAAATTTAGTGAACAATTAGTTAGTTAGTGTTAGTAAAAAATTAGTTAGTTAGTTTTAGTAAAAAATAGTTACTAAAATTAGTTATATATGGGATGGAAGTTAATTATGAGGGCCGACGCGCCGTTATGAGGGCCGCCGCGCCGGTAACCCTACGCTCGCGATGGCGCCACCAAAATACGGTAGTGCCGACGCCCCTGCCGGCGCCCCCAAAATAGAGTATGTAGTGCCGGCGCCCCCCAAATGGTAGTGCCGGCGCCGACTAACATATAGTGAAGTTATTTTTTAATTTATGTTAACGTTGGTACATATATATATGATTTGTTTTCGTAGCTACGATGCCGCGACAGCCGCCGCGCCGTGGTCTGACTCTTCTAGAGGAGATGCAGCAGCTGGGGGAGGTCCGGGACTGGGCTCCGCCGGGGTGGCACTGGGAGGTCTTAGCTTCCGGGTCGCGCACCTTGGTGCGGAATCCGGGTCCCGTCGTCGACCCGGATATTCTTTGGTGGAGGTCTTATGGGCCACGGTCGTTTCAGAGGGAGCCGGCCCCGCCGGAGGAGGTAGCTCAGCGCATTGCGGCGGAGGACGAGCACGTTCGCCGTTACATGTATGCGTTAGACAACATGTATAGGACCGGATGGAGGTTATGCGGGGATCTCATGTTAGCTATGCTCCCGTGACTGTTCCGTGGCTTTGGGTGTTCACCCGGCGCGGCTCAGGTCCCGGTCGGCGCGGTTGAGAGGTTGTAGTATTGATTGATGTATTAGGGTTAAATAAACATGAACCCGATCTATGTATGCATGTAACGCACTATCTGCTTTCAGCACTATATTATCGATCCTTAGTTAAGAACTACATATGTAACTCCATTTTCAGTTTTCTGCATTATCCTTAATTTGATCATATGATGGTTCCTATATATAGCTTGCAGGTCGTTGTAGAAAGCATGGAGAGAGATGAAACTCAAGAAAAATTCATGGCTGACCTCATAGCCAACGGTATTCTGGATGATCGCGACGACGACGTTATTCCAGATGATGGCGGTGACGATGTCACCGCAACTTTTTTGAATGACTCCGGTGAGGGAGCGGAGAATATTGAGGAAGAAGATCCTAATGGCGCCGGTGAGGAAGAAGATCATCATAATGGCTCCGGAACCGTAGTTATCACCCAGGTATATAAATTAATTAAGCCGTTGTTGATCGACTAGATGCATTAACTAATTAAATTGTACTGACTATGAATTATTTCTTTTTTAGCCCTCCGGATCGAGCACTTCTTCTGTAAAGTCGAGGAAGCGAGGCCCGGCCAAAAAGTTGGACGACGGTGTTAGGCACGACATCACCCACATCGCTAAGGATGGTAAACCGATTGCTCCAGAGAAAGGTGCAAAGGCATTTATAGCTCAATGCGGAGTGCTTGTTAGGGACCACGTCCCGATCACCGTTCGAGAATGGAACAAGCCAAAGGGACTAGTGTTGTCTGCAGAGGAAGAAGCTCAAGGTCTTTATATCGATGATGTAGCCAAAAACAACATTCTGACCAAGCTCATGTCACATTTCAACATAGTACCCGAAGAGGGGGGTGCCGCTGAAAAGGCCAAGATGGAGCAGGCCCTCCGCGAGTTTGCCAAGAAGAAGATGGCCGAACTATTCAAGAACCACAAGAAAAGATTGTGCGGCCTTATCAAGAAAAAGAAGACTCCGGACAGTGAGAAGGTAAAAAATCACTGGGACGAATTCGTGAAGTACAACACGGAGTCAGAAGAATTTAAGAAAAGGTCGGAAACAAATAAGGCAAATGCTGCGTTGAAGATATATCACCAAATTCTGGGTCCAGGTGGATACAGGGCTAACCGTCCTAAGTGGGAGGCAGCTGAGGCGGAACTGACCAGGAAAGGAATCAGATTAGGGACACACGGTTGGATCGAACGGTGTAAGGAGTGGTTCTACGGAATTGGGGGAATGTTGCATCCAGAAACAGGGAAGTGATGACCCACAAGTATAGGGGATCACAACAGTCTTCGAGGGAAGTATTACCCAATTTATTGATTCGACACAAGGGAGACAAAGAATACTTGTAAGCCTTAACGGCGGAGTTGTCAATTCAGCTGCACCTGGAAACAGACTTGCTCGCATGAGTTTATCAGTAGTAACAGTTTTATGGCAGTGGAAATAGTGAAATAACGGCAGCGGTGAAATAAAGACAGCAGTAGTGATTGTAGTAAACAGCAGGATTAAAATACTGTAGGCACAGGGACGGATTTAACGGGCGTTGCATGGATGAGAGAAACTCATGTAACAATCAAAGCAGGGTGATACGCGTGGATGCACACGTCCGTTGGGAACCCCAAGTGGAAGGTATGATGCGTATAGAAGCAAGTTTCCCTCAGTATGAAACCAAGGTTTAATCGAACCAGTAGGAGCCAAGAAGCACGTTGAAGGTTGATGGTCGCGAAATGTGATGCGGCGCAACAACAGGGATTCCGGCGCCAACGCGGAACCTGCACAACACAACCCAAGTACTTTGTCCCAACGAAACAGTGAGGTTGTCAATCTCACCGGCTTGCTGTAACAAAGGATTAAACGTATCGAGTGGAAGATGTTTGCAAAGAAAACAGTAAAACAAGTAGATTGTATGCTATGTAAAGAATAGGACCGGGGTCCACAGTTCACTAGAGGTGTCTCTCCCATAAGATAAAAGCATGTTGGGTGAACAAATTACAGTCGGGCAATTGACAAATAGAGAAAGGCATAACAATGCATATACATGACATGATAAATATAGTGAGATTTAATTGGGCATTACGACAAAGAACATAGACCGCCATCCAACTGCATCTATGCCTAAAAAGTCCACCTTCAGGTTATCATCCGAACCCCCTCCAGTATTAAGTTGCAAAGCAACAGACAATTGCATTAAGTATGGTGCGTAATGTAATCAACAACTACATCCTTAGACATAGCATCAATGTTTTATCCCTAGTGGCAACAGCACATCCACAACCTTAGAACTTTCTGTCACTGTCCCAGATTCAATGGAGGCATGAACCCACTATCGAGCATAAATACTCCCTCTTGGAGTTAAGAGTAAAAACTTGGCCAGAGCCTCTACTAATAGCGGAGAGCATGCAAGATCATAAACAACACATGAACAATAGATTGATAATCACCATAATCATAGTACTCTCTATCCATCGGATCCCGACAAACACAACATATAGTATTACAGATAGATGATCTTGATCATGTTAGGCAGCTCACAAGATCTAACAATGAAGCACAACAAGGAGAAGACGACCATCTAGCTACTGCTATGGACCCATGGTCCAGGGGTGGACTACTCACTCATCACTCCGGAGGCGACCATGGCGGTGTAGAGTCCTCGGGAGATGAATCCCCTCTCGGCAGGGTGCCGATCTCCTGAATCCCCAGAGATGGGATTCGCGGCGGCGGCGTCTCTGGAAGGTTTTCCGTATCGTGGCTCTCGGTACTGGGGGTTTCGCGACGGAAGCTTTAAGTAGGCGGAGGGTCAACGCGGGGGCCACACGAGGGGCCCAGGGGGTAGGTCGGCGCGGCCAGGGCTTGGGCCGCGCCGGCCACCCCCCTGGCTGCCTCGTGGCCCCACTTCGTTCTCTTCGGTCTTCTGGAAGCTTCGTGCAAAAATAGGACCCTGGGCGAAAGTTTCGTCCAATTCCGAGAATATTTCTTTACTAGGATTTCTGAAACCAAAAACAGCAGAAAACAGCAACTGGCTCTTCGGCATCTTGTTAATAGGTTAGTTCCAGAAAATGCATAAATATGACATATAATGTGCATAAAACATGTAGGTATCATCAATAAAGTAGCATGGAACATAAGAAATTATCGATACGTTGGAGACGTATCAGCATCCCCAAGCTTAGTTCTGCTCGTCCCGAGCAGGTAAAACGATAACAAAGATAATTTCTGAAGTGACATGCCATCATAATCTTGATCATACTATTTGTAAACATATGTAATGAATGCAGCGATCAAAGCAAAGGTAATGACATGAGTAAACAACTGAATCATAAAGCAAAGACTTTTCATGAATAGTACTTCAAGACAAGCATCAATAAGTCTTGCATAAGAGTTAACTCATAAAGCAATAAATCAAAGTAAAGGTGTTGAAGCAACACATAAGAAGATTAAGTTTCAGCGGTTGCTTTCAACTTGTAACATGTATATCTCATGGATATTGTCAACATAAAGTAATATAACAAGTGCAATATGCAAGTATGTAGGAATCAATGCACAGTTCACACAAGTGTTTGCTTCTTAAGGTGGAAGGAGATAGGTAAACTGACTCAACAATAAAAGTAAAAGAATGGTCCTTCAATGAGGAAAGCATCGATTGCTGTATTTGTGCTAGAGCTTTTATTTTGAAAACATGAAACAATTTTGTCAACGGTAGTAATAAAGCATATGAGTTATGAAAATTATATCTTACAAGTTGCAAGCCTCACGCATAGTATACTAATAGTGCACGCACCTCGTCCTACTTAACTTGGACTACCGGGTCTTCGCATGCCATGTTTCAACCAAGTGTCACAAAGGGGTACCTCCATGCCGCCTGTACAAAGGTCCAAGGAGAATGCTCGCATTTGGATTTCTCGCTTTTGATTATTCTCAACTTAGACATCCATACCGGGACAACATGGACAACAGATAATGGACTCCTCTTAAATGCATAAGCATGTAGCAAAGTTATTATTCTCATATGAGATTGAGGATATATGTCCAAAACTGAAACTTCCACCATGGTTCATGGCTTTAGTTAGCGGCCCAATGTTCTTCTCTAACAATTTTGCATGCTCCAACCACTAAAATGATAGATCCTTCAGACAAGACGGACATGCATAGCAACTCACATGATATTCAACAATAGTTGATGGCGTTCCCCAGAAGCATGGTTATCGCACAACAAGCAACTTAATAAAATATAAAGTGCATAAGTACATATTCAATACTACGATAGTTTTTAAGGCTATTTTGTCCCATGAGCTATATATTGCAAAGGTGAATGATGGAATTTTAAAGGTAGCACTCAAGCAATTTACTTTGGAATGGCGGAGAAATACCATGTAGTAGGTAGGTATGGTGGACACAAATGGCATAGTAGTTGGCTCAAGGATTTTGGATGCATGAGAAGTATTCCCTCTCGATACAAGGTTTAGGCTAGCAAGGTTATTTGAAGCAAACTCAAGGATGAACAAGTGCAGCAAAACTCACATAAAAGACATATTGTAAACATTATAAGACTCTACACTGTCTTCCTTGTTGTTCAAAACTCAATACTAGATATTATCTAGACCTTAGAGAAACCAAATATGCAAATCAAATTTTAGCAAGCTCTATGTATTTCTTCATTAATGGGTGCAAAGCATATGATGCAAGAGCTTAAACATGAGCACAACAATTGCCAAGTATCACATTATCCAAGACATTTTTAGAATTACTACATGTAGCATTTTCCAATTCCAACCATATAACAATTTAACGAAGAAGAAACTTCGCCATGAACATTATGAGTAAAGCCTAAGGACACATGTGTCCATATGCAACAGCGGAGCGTGTCTCTCTCCCACAAAGTGAATGCTAGGATCCATCTTATTCAAACAAAAACAAAAACGAAAACAAACCGACGCTCCAAGCAAAGAATACAAGATGTGATTGAATAAAAATATAGTTTCAGGGGAGGAACCTGATGATGTTGTCGATGAAGAAGGGGATGCCTTGGGCATCCCCAAGCTTAGACGCTTGAGTCTTCTTAAAATATGCAGGGGTGAACCAGGGGCATCCCCAAGCTTAGAAACTTTCACTCCTCTTGATCATAGTATATCATTCTCCTCTCTTGACCCTTGAAAACTTCCTTCACACCAAACTTCAAGCAAACTCATTAGAGGGTTAGTGCACAATTAATAATTCACTCATTCAGAGGTGACACAATCATTATTTTCACTTCTGGACATTGCATAATGCTACTGGACATTAGTGGATCAAAGAAATAAATCCAACATAGCAAAAGAGGCAATGCGAAATAAAAGGCAGAATCTGTCAAAAACAGAACAGTCCGTAAAGACGAATTTAGAAATGGCACCAGACTTGCTCAAATGGAAACACTCAAAACTAATGAAAGTTGCGTACATATCTGAGGATCACGCTCGTAAATTGGCAGATTTTTTCGAATTTTCTACAGAGAATTGTGCCCAGATTCGTGACAGACAGCAATGCTGTTTCTGCGCAGCGATCCCAAATATAACATCAACTTTGACATAGAAACTTTACTTGGCACAAAAACATGATAAGGAGAGGTTGCTACAGTAGTAAACAACTTCCAAGACTCAACAAAACAAAAAATTGCTGTAGGTAAAAACATGGGTTGTCTCCCATAAGCGCTTTTCTTTAACGCCTTTCAGCTAGGCGCAGAAAGTGCAAATCAAGTAACATCGAGAGTAGAAGCATCAACATCATAGCTTGTTCTAATAATAGAATCAAAAGGCAACTTCATTCTCTTTCTAGGGAAGTGTTCCATACCTTTCTTGAGAGGAAATTGATATTTAATATTACCTTCCCTCATATCAATAACAGCACCAACAGTTCGAAGAAAAGGTCTTCCCAACACAATAGGACAAGATGCATTGCATTCGATATCCAAAACAACAAAATCAACGGGGACAAGGTTATTGTTAACCGTAATATGCACATTATCAATCCTCCCCAAAGGTTTCTTTTTAACATTATCGGCAAGATTAACATCCAAATAACAATTCTTCAATGGTGGCAAGTCAAGCATATCATAAATCTTTTTAGGCATAACAGAAATACTTGCACCAAGATCACATAAAGCATTACATTCAAAGTCATTGAATTTCATTTTAATGATGGGCTCCCAACCATCTTCTAACTTTCTAGGAATAGAAGTTTCAAGTTTTAGTTTCTCTTCTCTAGCTTTTATGAGAGCATTTGTAATATGTTTTGTAAAGGCTAAATTTATAGCACTAGCATTGGGACTTTTAGCAAGTTTTTGTAAGAACTTTATAACTTCAGAGATGTGGCAATCATCAAAATCTAAATCATTATGAGCTACAGCAATGGGATCATTGTTCCCAAGGTTGGAAAAATTTCAGCAGTTTTATCACAAGCAGTTTCAGCAGTTTTAGCAATTTCAGGCAGTTTTGTTCGCTTTGCACTAGGAGTAGAAACATTGCCAACACCAATTATTTTACCATTGATAGTAGGAGGTGCAGCAACATGTGAAGAATTAGCATTACTAGTGGTGGTAATAGTCCAAACTTTAACTACATTATTCTCTTTAGCTAGTTTTTCATTTTCTTCTCTATCCCACCTAGCACGCAGTTCAGCCATTAATCTTATATTCTCATTAATTCTAACTTGGATGGCATTTGCTGTAGTAGTAATCTTATTATCAATATCATTATTAGGCATAACTTTCAATTTTAAAAGATTTACATCAGAGGCAAGTCTATCAACTCTAGAAGCAATAGTATCAATTTTATCAAGCTTTTCCTCAACAGATTTGTTAAAAGCAGTTTGTGTACTAATAAATTCTTTAAGCATGGCTTCAAGACCAGAGGGTACATTCCTATTATTGTTGTAAGAATTCCCATAAGAATTACCATAACCATTACCATTAGCAGAAGGATATGGCCTATAGTTATTACCAGAGTTGTTCCTATAAGCATTGTTGTTGAAATTATTATTTTTAATGAAATTCACATCAACATTTTCTTCTTGAGCAACCAATGAAGCTAAAGGAACATTATTTGGATCAACATTAGATCTACCATTCACAAGCATAGACATAATCACATCAATCTTATCACTCAAGGAAGAGGTTTCTTCAACAGAATTTACCTTCTTACCTTGTGGAGCTCTTTCCGTGTGCCATTCAGAGTAATTTATCATCATATCATCAAGAAGTTTTGTAGCCGCCCCCAATGTGATGGACATAAAGGTACCTCCAGCAGCTGAATCCAATAAATTCCGTGAAGAAAAATTTAGTCCTGCATAGAAGGTTTGGATAATCATCCAAGTAGTCAGTCCATGGGTTGGGCAATTCTTTACCAAAGTTTTCATTCTCTCCCAAGCTTGAGCAACATGTTCAGTATCTAATTGTTTAAAATTCATTATGCTACTTCTCAAAGAAATAATTTTAGCGGGAGGATAATATCTACCAATAAAAGCATCCTTGCATTTAGTCCATGAATCAATACTATTCTTAGGCAAAGATAGCAACCAATCTTTAGCTCTTCCTCTTAATGAGAAAGGAAACACTTTCAATTTAATAATATCACCATCTACATCTTTATACTTTTGCATTTCACAAAGTTCAACAAAATTATTGAGATGGGCAGCAGCATCATCAGAACTAGCACCAGAAAATTGTTCTCTCATAACCAAATTCAGTAAAGCAGGTTTAATTTCAAAGAATTCTGTAGTAGCAGGTGGAGCAATAGGTGTGCATAGGAAATCATTATTATTTGCATTTGTGAAGTCACACAATTTAGTATTTTCATGGTTGGCCATTTTAGCAACAGTAAATAAAACAAACTAGATAAAGTAAATGCAAGTAACTAATTTTTTTGTGTTTTTGATATAGAGAGCAAGACAGTAAATAAAGTAAAACTAGCAACTAATTTTTTTGTGTTTTGATTTAGTGCAGCAAACAAAGTAGTAAATAAAATAAAGCAAGACAAAAACAAAGTAAAGAGATTGAGAAGTGGAGACTCCCCTTGCAGCGTGTCTTGATCTCCCCGGCAACGGCGCCAGAAATTTAGCTTGATACGCGTGGATGCACACGTCCGTTGGGAACCCCAAGTGGAAGGTATGATGCGTATAGAAGCAAGTTTCCCTCAGTATGAAACCAAGGTTTAATCGAACCAGTAGGAGCCAAGAAGCACGTTGAAGGTTGATGGTCGCGAAATGTGATGCGGCGCAACACCAGGGATTCCGGCGCCAACGCGGAACCTGCACAACACAACCCAAGTACTTTGTCCCAACGAAACAGTGAGGTTGTCAATCTCACCGGCTTGCTGTAACAAAGGATTAAACGTATCGAGTGGAAGATGTTTGCAAAGAAAACAGTAAAACAAGTAGATTGTATGCTATGTAAAGAATAGGACCGGGGTCCACAGTTCACTAGAGGTGTCTCTCCCATAAGATAAAAGCATGTTGGGTGAACAAATTACAGTCGGGCAATTGACAAATAGAGAAAGGCATAACAATGCATATACATGACATGATAAATATAGTGAGATTTAATTGGGCATTACGACAAAGAACATAGACCGCCATCCAACTGCATCTATGCCTAAAAAGTCCACCTTCAGGTTATCATCCGAACCCCCTCCAGTATTAAGTTGCAAAGCAACAGACAATTGCATTAAGTATGGTGCGTAATGTAATCAACAACTACATCCTTAGACATAGCATCAATGTTTTATCCCTAGTGGCAACAGCACATCCACAACCTTAGAACTTTCTGTCACTGTCCCAGATTCAATGGAGGCATGAACCCACTATCGAGCATAAATACTCCCTCTTGGAGTTAAGAGTAAAAACTTGGCCAGAGCCTCTACTAATAACGGAGAGCATGCAAGATCATAAACAACACATGAACAATAGATTGATAATCACCATAATCATAGTACTCTCTATCCATCGGATCCCGACAAACACAACATATAGTATTACAGATAGATGATCTTGATCATGTTAGGCAGCTCACAAGATCTAACAATGAAGCACAACAAGGAGAAGACGACCATCTAGCTACTGCTATGGACCCATGGTCCAGGGGTGACTACTCACTCATCACTCCGGAGGCGACCATGGCGGTGTAGAGTCCTCCGGGAGATGAATCCCCTCTCCGGCAGGGTGCCGGAGGCGATCTCCAGAATCCCCCGAGATGGGATTCGCGGCGGCGGCGTCTCTGTAAGGTTTTCCGTATCGTGGCTCTCTGTACTGGGGGTTTCGCGACGGAAGCTTTAAGTAGGCGGAGGGTCAACGCGGGGGGCCACACGAGGGGCCCATAGGTCGGCGCGGCCAGGGCTTGGGCCGCGCCGGCCACCCCCCTGGCTGCCTCGTGGCCCCACTTCGTTAGGTCTTCGGTCTTCTGGAAGCTTCGTGCAAAAATAGGACCCTGGGCGAAAGTTTCGTCCAATTCCGAGAATATTTCTTTACTAGGATTTCTGAAACCAAAAACAGCAGAAAACAGCAACTGGCTCTTCGGCATCTTGTTAATAGGTTAGTTCCAGAAAATGCATAAATATGACATATAATGTGCATAAAACATGTAGGTATCATCAATAAAGTAGCATGGAACATAAGAAATTATCGATACGTTGGAGACGTATCACAGGGGCATTTGCAGATAATAATAAAACGGTATCCAAGTACTAATCAATCAATAGGCATGTGTTCCATATTTAGTCGTACGTGCTCGCAATGAGAAACTTGCACAACATCTTTTGTCCTACCAGCCGGTGGCAGCCGGGCCTCTAGGGAAACTACTGGATATTAAGGTACTCCTTTTAATAGAGTACCGGAGCAAAGCATTAACACTCCGTGAACACATGTGATCCTCACATCACTACCATCCCCTCCGGTTGTCCCGATTTCAGTCACTTCGGGGCCATTGGTTCCGGACAGCGACATGTGTATACAACTTGCAGGTAAGATCATAAACAACGAATATCTTCATGAATCAATAACATGTTCAGATCTGAGATCATGGCACTCGGGCCCTAGTGACAAGCATTAAGCATAACAAGTTGCAACAATATCATAAAAGTGACATCTACGGATACTAGGCACTATGCCCTAACAATCTTATGACTATTACATGACCAATCTCATCCAATCCCTACCATCCCCTTCAGCCTACAGCGGGGGAATTACTCACACATGGATGGGGGAAACATTGCTGGTTGATGGAGAGGCGTTGGCGGTGATGGCGGTGATGATCTCCTCCAATTCCCCGTCTCGGCGGAGTGCCAGAACGGAGACTTCTGGCTCCCGCGACGGAGTTTCGCGATGTGGCGGCTCTCTGGAGGGTTTCTGGCGACTTCGACTTCTCCCCGTGCGTTTTCAGGTCGAAACCAATAAGTAGTCCGAAGGGGGGCGTCGGAGGCCGGCCGAGGGGGCCACACCACATGGCCGCGCGGGCCCCCCTGGGCCGCGCCGCCATATGGTGTGGGGCCCTCGGGCCTCCACCTCTCTTGCCCTTCTGGCTCCGTCAATATTCTGGTAAAATAGGCCCTTCTGCATAAATTCCGAGGATTTTCCCGAAAGTTGGATTTCTGCACAAAAACGAGACACCAGAGCAGTTCTGCTGAAAACAGCGTTAGTCCGTGTTAGTTGTATCCAAAATACACAAATTAGAGGCAAAACAATAGCAAAAGTGTTCGGGAAAGTAGATACGTTTTGGACGTATCAACTCCCCCAAGCTTAGCTTATTGCTTGTCCTCAAGCAATTCAGTTAACAACTGAGCGATAAAAGAACTTTCACGAACACATTTGCTCATATGATGTATATATTCTCATGCTATGGCTAATACTTAAGCAGTTCATAATGAGATACATGCAAATAAGATCATCCAACAGCTATGTCAATCATGGAGAAGTACCAACAATTAATAATAAGCACCATGAATCATGTATATAAGCAGGATTGCAATGTTCATAAGAGAATATGATAAAGTGGTATCTCGCTTGCCCGTATTTGATCGGCAAAACATAAATGCCGAGGCACCTCTGGAGTTCATAGAAAGACTAGAAGTAGTGATTGTCAAAGATAAAAGCATCAAAGTTATACCACAATCAATCATATTTTGAGACAAGCATATTATACTAAGAATGACAGTTGTGCTCTCAAGATAGTGCTCAAAGAAAGAATGGAGACACAACATAAAAGTAAAAGATTGACCCTTCGCAGAGGGAAGCAGGGATTAACATGCGCTAGAGCTTTTCATTTGTAAAGCAGGAGTAAAATTATTTTGAGAGGTGTTTGTTGTTGTCAACGAATGGTAATGGGTACACTAACTACCTCATCAACCGGACTCACAAGAGCGGCTCCCATGAATTATTTTTGGGTGGCACTCCTTCCAACCTTTCTTTCACAAACCATGGCTAACCGAATCCTCGGGTGCCTGCCAACAATCACATACCATGAAGGAGTGCCTTTTTATTTAAGTTTATTAATTTGGGACTGGGAATCCCATTGCCAGCTCTTTTTGCAAAATTATTGGATAAGCGGATGTGCCACTAGTCCATATGAGAGTCCGTCAAAAGTAAATGACAAGGTTGAAAGCTAAACACCACATACTTCCTCATGAGCTATGAAACATTAACACAAATTGAGAAGCATTTTGAAAGTTTTAAAGGTAGCGCATGAGAATTTACTTGGAATGGTTTGAAATGCCATGCATAGGTATTTATGGTGGACACTTTTGGAACAACTTGGTTTTCAGGTGTTTGGAAGCACGAGCAGCGATACCGCTCAGTACAAGTGAAGGCTAGCAAAAGACTAGGGAGCGACAAATCAAGAGAGCAGTAACTGTCATAATCATGCTTGCGGCAAAATAAATTAACGGAGGCATAAAAGTGATACAAGAACTCTGAAGCAATATAAATCATCGAGGCTTAATTGACTTTTTGTTCAGTCATATGCATGCGTGAGCATGTGCCAAGTCGATATAAATGAATTATTCAGAGGAGGATACCACAATGCCATACTTACTTATGAATAAAACAATGCAAGCAAACATCCATGACATGCTACTCATATTAATAAATTGGAACTAAACATGAGAGATCATGAACTACTAGACTTTCTCAAATAACATATACCTCACATGAACCAACTAAGCATGATCATATGGATGAGTATATGTACAAAAATGAAAGCAAATAGAGTTCATACCAGCCTCTCACCACAATCAGATTGTCGTAGATCGTCATTATTGCCTTTTCACTTGTGTAGCTTGGATAATATGAAATGAAAACCACGCTCCAGCCACCGAAGACCATTGAACTCATGATGAACTTTACAAACCAAAGAAGAACAGCAAATATTTTTGGTGTTTTTGAATTAGAAACAAGAACGAAAGAAAACAAGCAAACAAAGCAAAATCTTTTTGGGTTTTCTCATAGCAAACTAACGATAGCAAATAAAGTAAACTAAGAGCAAGGAACCAAATAAACAAATGGTGAAGAGAAACAACAGAAATATTTTTGTTCTTTTTGTGTTTTAGGAAAGAAACAAAGCGAAAACAAAAGAATGCAAACCAAAAGAAACATAGAAAAGCAGGATGACAGAAATCTGCCAAATCCTGACAGCAGTACAGAAATCGAAATTAACAAAAATCTTCCATTGCTCAGACCAAAAAGTGTTCAACTAATGAAAGTTAGATAACAACCTGGGGAACATGCTCAAAAATTGGCAACTCAAAATAACGTTCTGGCTGTGCGTACGAATTTTTTTGGTAACAGCCCAGAATCTGTTTTTGGACAGCACTTCCCCAAATATCATCTCCCTCTCATTAGAAAACCACTCTAAGAGACTAAACAAGTATGTACAAGTATCCAGCAACCATAATATGCAAAGAATGAGTGATGCCGGTATACCTCCCCCCAAGCTTAGGCTTTTGGCCTAAGTGGAGTTCATTCCCAACGAGGGTCGGAGTTCCACGCCGGTGGATCATACATGGAGTGGTAATAGGGCCCCTGCGCAGAAGAATATCGTGGAGGCTCCACATGACCATGATGTTGATATGAGGAGCTCGCTGCATCGGATGAAGAGTCGGGGTGCTCCTCGGCCTCCTCCACATCTTCCCTTGCACGACGGCTTTCCCTTTCTATGTATGCGTTTAGCTCATTTTCTGTGATCGACCACCCGTCCCTGGCATCAAGGTTAAACAAAGCAGGTGCAGGCAAGCGTACTAATTTTTCAATTTTCTTAGTTATACTCCAACTTTTCTTATACAAAGTTATCCTATAATGCAGGTTGTTCAAATTAGATGCATCTGAAATAAACTCATGCCTGATCATGGAGAAAACATCAAGTTTCTCTATAGAAAGCGGAATATCTAAATGGTGAGGTCCTACACCATGCATAGCTAATAAGCGAGAGGCGATAAGACCTCCACAAATTCCTCCTTTCTCACGGTTAGTAGCAAGTCTACAAGCTATTAAAGCACCCAAATTATAAGTCCTATCCTGTTGCAAAGCAGCAGCTAAGAAAGCCAAATCTTGGACAGATAATTTACCTCCAGTCCTTCTCGCAAGAACGCACTTTGTAATGAAATAGGCAAAGTAGCGGATGGCTGGCTGTTGAATGCTACTAATCTTACCACTATCATTGGAGAAGCTCCTCCCATTACAAATCCTTGTATAAAGATTTGAGAGCTCCCGCGGTGTTCCCCTGATCTTCTCGCAAGATCCCCACCGCGGCACTCTAATCGCTGTACAAAAATCACTGAAAGGCAAGTCGATAGTTTTGTTATAAATCTTATACCGGACCATGGGGTCAGTTTGAGACCGGTGAAATTCGAAATCCTGCACAACCGACACCGTTAGTTTAGCATATTGGTGAGGTTCACCAACAGCAAAATCTCCCAATCCTGCATTGGAAATTAGTGTTTGAACGTCTTGCAGGATTCCTGCATTCCGCATAAAATCCGTGCATGGGTAATAAGAGGGGTATACTCCCTCTTCACGATGAACTCTCATGACTTGCTGTACCTCCAACTCTTCTTGGTTAAGTTGGTGCATACTTCCTTCCATTTTCTGAAATTTTTCAACAATCATTATAAAATTTGATTTCAAGGTATGTAATTGAAGGGAACTACTATAGGAACTTGCTAGAGTACTAAACATGCATCAAAACTAATTTCTTCCACTTAGAACAAGCATGCAAGCTCACTAAACATGTTATCTACAGCAGCAAAATATTCAAGATATACTCAACCAAATGAAATTCTAATTGGACAATCAAAGGAGTCACATACCAAGGAGTAAATGTGCCAAATTTCAAACAGAAATCTGGGCTGAGCAAGGAGATCGAAAAATCGCGAGTTCTTGAGCAGAAACACGAGTGAGAGAAACTTGGTACGAGTTTTTTCGGGAGAGAGAAGATGCTGGGAGGAAGAGATGATGTAGTGGGGCAAGGGGTGGCCCACACCACAAGGTGGCGCGGCCCCCTTGCTGGCCGCGCCGGCCTATGGTGTGGCACCCCCTGGTGCCCCACAGGTCATCCTCTGGTGCTCCCAGGTGCCTCGTCGAAAAATAGGACCAACGGTGTAATTTTTGTAATTTTTAGAGAACTTTGAAAAATGCACATTTCTGGGTATTAAATTAATGATTACTGCGCAGGAAAATGATTTCTAAAATCTTAAATGACTAAAGCATATTGCAAAACAAAAGTGCTACAGCAAATAAAATAGGTGGAGGGAGAAAGAAAGAAAGAAATGTTGTTTAGCTCTTTTATGCAATAAAATATACTTGTTAACAAGGTTGATCAAGTCTTGCTACCAAATAAATTTTATATGACATAAGAAGAAATAAACCTCAAATCAATCATGTTACCTTATATTGAATTGATATGGATCCAATCACAAGAGTTTGATATTCTTCTTTAGGCTCATATATAGGACAATCAATGGATCCCACTTTGATAGTTTTCACATTAAAAATTGTATTGACTCCACATACTTTATCGATCCTCTTGGGAAAATAGACAGTGTGTTCCTTATCATCAACATTGAAAGTAACCATGCCTTTATTGCAATCAATAACAGCCCATGCAGTATTAAGAAAGGGTCTTCCAAGAATAATGGACATATTATCATCTTCAGGCATTTCCAACACAACAAAATCAGTTAATATCAAGCAATGCTGAGTAACTTGAACAGGAACATTTTCACATAAACCAACAGGAATAGCAGTAGATTTATCAGCCATTTGCAAAGATATATCAGTTGGTATCAATTTATCTAAATCAAGTCTCTTATAAAGAGAAAAAGGCATTACACTAACACCTGCTCCCAAATCACATAGAGCAGTTCTAACATAATTATTCTTGATGGAACAAGGAATAGTCGGTATACCAAGCTTCTTTGGAATCTTACCATTGAAGGAGTAATTAGCGAGCATAGTAGAAATTTCCTCATTGGGGACTTTCCTTTTGTTAGTAACAATATCTTTCATATACTTTGAATAAGGAGGCAATTTAATAGCATCAGTCAAAGGGATTTGCAAAAATAAAGGTTTCATCCAATCACAAAATTTATTATAATGTTCCTCCTCCTTTGATTTTAATTTCTTAGCAGGAAAAGGCATTTGCTTTTGAACCCAAGGTTCTCTTTCATTACCATGTTTCTCAGTAATAAAATCTTCTTTAGTGTACTTTTTATTTTTAGCAGCTTTTCAGGTTCTTTTTCAATTTCTTCTTTATCAGGAGTATCATTCTTATCATTATCTTTCTCATGTTCATTACCACTTTCAGTTTCAGCATCAGAAATAGAAATACTATTAGGATCATTAACAGGTTCAGAGGATTCTACAACATTCTTATGTTTCTTTTTCTTTTTCTTAGATGGAGCACTAGTTTTAATTAGTTGAGAATCTTGTTCAACTCTTTTGGGATGCCCTTCAGGATATAGAGGATCCTGGGTAGAAACACCACCTCTAGTTGTTACTTCATAAGCATGTTTTTCTTTAGAATTATTTCCCAACAAGTCATTTTGCACTTTAGTAAGTTGATCAATTTGAGTTTGAACCATTTGAAAATGTTTAACAAGTATCTTAACATCATTGGAGGTTCTCTCCACAATACCATGCAATTCACTAATAGCTAGCTCGGGAATTTTCCATTAAATGATTCTCTACTCTCATATTAAAGTTTTCTTGCTTAACAATATAATTATCAAATTCATCTAAGCATTGAGCAGGAGATTTTGAATACGGAATATCTTCCCTAGTAAAGTGTTGAAGCGAGTGTACCTCAATCATGGATGAAGGGGGAATCGTCTCACATATATCTTCTATAGGAGGTAAATTCTTCACATCTTCAGGTTTAATACCCTTCTCTTTAAGAGACTTCTTGGCTTCCCTCATATCTTCATCATTCAATTTAATCATACCCCTCTTCTTCACTATCGGTGTCGGGGTTGGTTCAGGTGTAGACCAATCATCATGATTCCGGCCTATTTTAGCCAATAATTCTTCAGCGTCGTCTGGAGTTCTTTTCCTGAAAACACAACCAGCACAACTATCCAGGTATGCCCTAGACTCAATAGTTAGTCCACTATAAAATATATCAAGTAAATCATGCTTTTCTAAATCATGGTCAGGCTGAGCTCTAATAAGAGAGCAAAATCTCGCCCAAGCCTCGGCAATTTCTCTCCATCTTCCTGGTCAAAATTATAAATTCTCTGCAAAGCAGCATGTTGAGCACTAGCAGGAAAGTATTTTCGAAAGAAAACATCACGCAAGTCAATTGGACTTTTAATAGAACCAGGAGGCAAATTATTATACCAAGTTTTAGCATCATCCTTTAATGAGAAAGGAAAAATTTTAGCGACAAAATAAGTACGCATCTTGACATCATCGGAAAACACGCCACTAAGAGTAGATAACTCAGTCATGTGTTCAACAGCACTTTCTTTTTCAGTACCACAAAAGGGTGTTTTCTCAACAATAGCTATATGAGATAGATCAAGAGAAAAATCATAATCTTTATCCCTAATGTTTATAGGAGATGTGGCAAATTTAGGATCAGGAGATGGTTTATATCTAACAGCATGTTCTGCAAGCAACTTTTTAATTTTTCTTGCATCAGTAGTAGCATTGCATTTTTCAATAAAATCATCATCAAGCTCTACATAATCTTCATCAAGATCATCACTAGAATATTCAACAGACTCAGGTGAATTAACAGGTGTAGCAGCATTTTCATTAGGAGTTTCCGTTTTCAATTTGTCTAGACTTAGCAATTGTAGCATCTAGAAAAGATCCTAACGAACCATCATTATCAAGCACAGCAGAAGCATCATCACAATTATGAGAAGAAATTTCAGATTCAGCAGAAGTAACATTTGAAGTTTGTGGTGGTGAAACAAGTTTACTTATCACAGATGGTGAATCAAGAGCAGCAGAGGTACTAAGAGTTGTACCTTTTCTTGTAGTGGATGGTAATATGGCGATCTTAGTATCGCGAGGTTTACCCATGATGGAGAATTTGCAGCGAACAATATCAATCCAAGTGAACTTCCAAATAAAGCTATGCTCCCCGGCGCCAGAAAATAGTCTTGATGACCCACAAGTATAGGGGATCGCAACAGTCTTCGAGGAAGTATTACCCAATTTATTGATTCGACACAAGGGGAGACAAAGAATACTTGTAAGCCTTAACAGCGGAGTTGTCAATTCAGCTGCACCTGGAAACAGACTTGCTCGCAAGAGTTTATCAGTAGTAACAGTTTTATGGCAGTGGAAATAGTGAAATAACAGAGCGGTGAAATAAAGACAGCAGAGTGATTGTAGTAAACAGCAGGATTAAAATACGTAGGCACGGGGACGGATTTAACGGGCGTTGCATGGATGAGAGAAACTCATGTAACAATCAAAGCAGGGGCATTTGCAGATAATAATAAAACGGTATCCAAGTACTAATCAATCAATAGGCATGTGTTCCATATTTAGTCGTACGTGCTCGCAATGAGAAACTTGCACAACATCTTTTGTCCTACCAGCCGGTGGCAGCCGGGCCTCTAGGGAAACTACTGGATATTAAGGTACTCCTTTTAATAGAGTACCGGAGCAAAGCATTAACACTCAGTGAACACATGTGATCCTCACATCACTACCATCCCCTCCGGTTGTCCGATTTCTGTCACTTCGGGGCCATTGGTTCCGGACAGCGACATGTGTATAACAGGTAAGATCATAAACAACGAATAATCAATAACATGTTCAGATCTGAGATCATGGCACTCGGGCCCTAGTGACAAGCATTAAGCATAACAAGTTGCAACAATATCATAAAAGTGACATCTACGGATACTAGGCACTATGCCCTAACAATCTTATGACTATTACATGACCAATCTCATCCAATCCCTACACTAGTAGGAAAACCATTGTAGGTAGAAACAACAACTGTGGCGCACGAAACTGTCCATGCGCCACAAAATTATTTCGCACCACATTCCCGCCACAAAAATGTCGACTTTCCGTGGCGCACCGTCAGCCCATGCGCCGCGAATGTCAACTTTCAGGCGCACCGTGGCTGGTGCGCCACGATTTCCATGGGGCCCACGCGGGGTCCAGTGCACATGGGCGAAGTGAATTCTGTGGCGCATGGTGGCATGTGCGCCACAGAAGTTCAAAATTACGTGGCATGGTGGCATGTGCGCCACAGAAGTTCAAAATTCTATGGCGCATGGTGGCATGTGCGCTACTAATTAGTAACTTCGTGGCGCACCAACAATATGAGCCACGAATTCTCGCAGGATTTTTCTCCCCACGCAACTCCACCCCCCCCCCGTGATCGCCTTTTTACCTTTGTAAAAAATAAAAGAAATAGATAGAAATTTCAAAAAATAAAATCCTTCGAGATTCCCATATATTATGTCATCTAGCACCACTGAAATTTAACAAACATGAATTTTGACTTTTTTTGCAAAATTACGTGGGAAAATCATCAAACTGGATTTCTGGTTGCATACGAACTCGAAAAAAAACGCACAATATATCAAAATGTTCCCACGAAAATTCTACATCCGAATTTACCGGGCTTGCCCGGTTGGACAATTTTTAGAATCCCCAAATTCGAAAAGAGTAAAAAGTTACGGCAAAATTTTTTTGCAAAATAGAAAAATTTAAAAAATTTTTTACAGAAGTTTGGCCCGAAAATTTTGAATTTGGCCGGCGCCAATCCCCTCCACCTCTTCTCCTCCACCACTTCTCCTCCACCACTTCTCCTCTCACTTCTCCATCTCCTCACTTCTCCCACCACCACCACCACCTCCCCCCTTCTCCGGCGACCACCACCACCTTCACCTCCTCCTCCGGCGACCACCACCACCTCCTCCGGCGAACAACTCCGGCGACCAACACCACCACCACCTCCGGCCACCACCACCACCTCCTCCGGCCACCACCACCTCCGCCCACCACCACCACCTCCTCCTTCGGCCACCACCACCTCCGGCCACCACCACCACCACCATCACCACCACCACCATCACCACCACCACCACCACCACCATCACCACCACCACCACCACCACCATCACCACCACCACCACCACCACCACCACCTCCGGCCACCACCACCACCACCACCTCCACCACCACCACCACCACCACCACCACCACCACCAACACCACCACCAACACCACCACCTCCTCCACCGGCCAACACCACCACCACCACCACCACACAAAAAAACGGCGAAATTCCGGCGGCCCCAGATCTAGATCTAGATCTAGATCTAGATCTGGCCGCACCTTTTTTTAAATTTGAAAATTCTGTGGCGCATATTGGCATGGTGCGCCACAGAAGTTTGATAGACAATTCTGTGGCGCATATTGGCATGGTGCGCCACAGAAGTTTCAAAATTCTGTGGCGCACGTACATATGCGCCACAGAAGTTTCAATACTAGTCGCGTGGTAACTGTGGCGACCTGGATATGCGCCACTCGACCAACCTTTTCCAATCCCTACCATCCCCTTCGCCTACAGCGGGGGAATTACTCACACATGGATGGGGGAAACATTGCTGGTTGATGGAGAGGCGTTGGCGGTGATGGCGGTGATGATCTCCTCCACTCCCCGCCCGCGGACCGGAGACTTCTGGCTCCCGCGACGGAGTTTGCGATGCGGCTCTCTGGAGGTTTTCTCGCGACTTCGACTCTCCGTGCGTTTTCGGTCGAAACCAATAAGTAGTCCGAAGGGGGGCGTCGGAGGCCGGCCGAGGCGCCACACCACATGGCCGCGCGCCCCCCCCAGGCCGCGCCGCCATAGGTGTGGGGCCCTCGGGCCTCAACCTCTTTTGCCCTTCTGGCTCCGTCAATATTCTGGTAAAATAGGCCCTTCCGCATAAATTCCGAGATTTTCCGAAAGTTGATTTCTGCACAAAAACGAGACACCAGAGCAGTTCTGCTGAAAACAGCGTTAGTCCGTGTTAGTTGTATCCAAAATACACAAATTAGAGGCAAAACAATAGCAAAAGTGTTCGGGAAAGTAGATACGTTTTGGACGTATCAGGAAGTGCATCTATAAGAAAGCTCATCTGAAGATTCCCATTGAAGCCCTGGAAAAAGCACATAAGGACGTGGAGGAGGGGAGGTTCCAGCCCGACAGAGAGAACGATGAGCTGACACGCGCCCTTGGGAACAAAGAACACGGCGGACGAACACGAGGCACAGAAGGCTCCGTTCCGTGGAACATTGGCTTTCCTGCGGAAAGGAAGAGATTTCCTGATAAAAGCCATGAGAGGAGAAAGGCAAGGGAAACAGACCGCATAGCATCCTTAGAGGAGGGTTTTACCACCATGCAAGCCCAATTAACCATGGTAACCCAAGTACTTACATCCCAGATGGCTCAGGGGCAGGCTGTAGATCCTGCGCCATTGCTCAATGCCCTCGTCCCGCTGCAATCTCAACAACACCGGAGAAGCAGCGTAGCTTCCTCTCAGCAGGCCGATCATATTAATGATGAGGTGGTCGAGCCTCGCTACCCCCCGTGGATGATCTCACTGAGAGCCGTCCTTGTGAGCTGCATGTTAAAGTTTTCAACCTATCCTTCAAGGCGGCGGTCGGCATCTTCTTACCTACAAGGTCTTACCATTGCCGTCCGGTCCAAGACGACTTTGTTGTTGTGATGGTGGATGAAGTGTTGAGAGATTATGAGGGGATGGTGCTTGAGCACCCTGCAGGTGAAGATGGGGAAATCAAAGAACTGGGAGAAGCCCGTAGAACCACCGTGCAATGGCGGAAGGAGAACATTGTGTTTCCAGGTGAGAAGCCACCAAGCAGGCCACCTCCTCCGCCTCCTCCGCCACCTGCAGGGTCTCCTCCGCGTGATGATTCTCCTATGCGCGATGATGATTCCCCTGTGCATGAGCAGTCTCCTCCGCGTGAAAATACTCAGCCGCCTCCTCCTCCTCGTCAGGAGACTCCGCCGCCTCCACCTAAGCAAAAGAGGAAGCTAACCGCGACACCTCCTACAGCTCCGAAGAGATCATCAACTCCGATGAGGGCACAGACTCCAGAGTTGTTACCACATGAGCAGACTGAAGAGCAAAAGGCGTTTCTTGCACCGAAGAAGATGTTTATTAAACCGCAAACAATGAAGCACTTTGCCGAGACGAGAATGAAGAGACCTGAGCTGAGATCTGATTATGACCGCTCTCTTGGACAGTCCTATAGAGCGAGCAAAGAAGCAAAAAAAGTCGCCCAGCTTGGACAGCAGGACAATCAGGCCATACCCCACTTCGTCGTGCAGCCCTATGATGATCCAGAGACGGCATCGATGATCGAACGGGAGGCTAGAGCTCAGGGAGCATCAATTGAGTACGAAGATTACTATCCAACGGCTCAAGTGGTAAACAAGTATAGATACGGAAAAGATCTCGTCAAACCTGGCGAGCTCGCGCGTCTAGGGACTCAGATGCGAAGGTTGCATGACTGGTACTTGAAAGCCTGTCGAAGAGGTGATCGCTACCTCACGGTGTATCTTAGAGATGAGCATTACTTCCGGGGGGTCGAGATAAACCTTGAGTTAGAAGAACTGTTTCAGTTATTCAATCAAGACGCCCTCGACAAAGCTGTCATCAGTTGCTACTGCCTGTAAGTGATTTATTTATGTAATTAAGTCTGTAGCTCAGCGCTCATTCATTTGCACTAACAATTATCCTCACTATATTCTTTGTGTACGCTATATATTTAATTATGCAGAATGAAGAAGCTCGAATGCAAAAGAGGCAAGCTCCTACCGCTGGGGTTCATAGACCCAAACACAGTTCATGAAGTTACGGTTCGAGACTTCGCCAAGGACACAGAGGACAACATGGTAATGTTTTTAGTGAAGCAAGCAAACAAAGAGGAAATATTCTTTCCCTACAACTTCAAGTGAGTGTTATATATAACATACATTATGCTTGTGGAGCTTCCACTTTATTCTCCTAATCATTGAGCTATGCTTGTGCAGATTATCATTGATCTTCACAAAGGAGTCGTAAAGGTCATGGACTCGAAACGTAAAGAATATGCGGAATGGGCGGACATGGCTGTCATCCTCCGAGGTAATTTCAATCAATTTCGTATTGGCATCTTCATCTGTTCTAATTCGACGATATCATCAACTAATCAATAACTCATTTACTCATTATTTTTTGCCGGGGCTTGGAAACGGTTCATCACTACTGTTCCGGGTAAATGGAAACCGGAGCTTACATTTGAAGATTACCATGTAAGTAGTACTATATATATAGCTATGTCCGTGAAACTCTATGTATGATATTTACTTTCAATACGATGCTTGATTATTAGTTTGATCGAACTATTTTTTCGTAAAGTGTATGTGGCAGGAACGCGGGAATAACTTATGTGGATACTACGTCTGCACCTTCATTCGTGACATGTCCTGTCCCAAGGGTGGGGATGCCCAAATACATGACACTCGTGTACGATAACAAATTCTCACAATTATCTTAATTAGTACCATCTATTGTATTGATTTCCATTCATATATTGATCTCCTTTTTAAATATAGATGATACGCCTGCGGGACACTCTCATAACGGAGGATCAAATACGAGCAATTCAAGAGGAACTCGCGGGATTCTTTCTTACCGAGTGCATTACCCCAGGTGGAGAGCACTATGCGAAGGTCATAGCTAGGTGTTGAGCAACTTCGTAGAAGCTAATAGATTTAGTAAAGAGATCCGACTTTATATTGTAAATATGCATGCATTACGTGTACTGTTGACGATGTCTATATATATTCACGACGATTTTTTGTGGTTTCTTGAATGATATATATGCATTGCTGAAACTCAGCGCGGAGAGAAACGCCTGTTTTTCTGCCGCGGCAGAAACGCTGCTGCACCCTAAACCTGTGCCGTGGCAGAGAAATAGCAATTCTCTGCCGCGGCAGAGTACCCCAGGCCCAACCCATGACCATCAAAGGCCATCCACCGCGAGATCCCTGGCCGCACCACGTGGCGCAGCTTTTAGGCCCGGTGCAAGTTTGAACTCCAGTGTTCTTGTCATCTATTTTTAGCAGCTGCTCTTGGTTATATAAATACTATGGGATTTTTTTTGTTGGTTGTGGGATGCACGGGTGCATGTAGTAAATGTTATTTTTTAAATTAGTAATGAGAATCTTAAAAATTGAGAAGATAGAAAACCTCACAAGAATAAAGGCAGGGACTACACCCATTCATTTCTAAAAATTGTCAGAATGATCTTGACTTGTCAATAATCCCCTTCAATGCTGGTAAATATACATATTGTTGAAACATGTTTGAGAAACTAATGTAAAGTAAGCCAACAATAGAGAAGTGACATTTGAGTATATATATTATTTTTTGGAATTTTAATAAACTAATGTGTGGAGTATAACTGAATTTTCGTGCGTTGCGCGTGCAATATTGCTAGTGTTAGAAACAAACTAATAATTAATGTGTACGTTGCTGAGTATATATGATACTAACTCTGTTTATTTTTTGATGTTGAAAGTTTTATCTAAACTAGTTGAATGCCCGTGCTTCGCCACGGTTTAACAAATTTATCCAAATTTATCCAATTAGTCAAATTTATATGTATGGAACCCTAGCCGCCACCCTCCCCATCTCCCCTCCCGCCGCCGTCGGATCCTAGTGGGGCGAAGACCGTGCGGGGGAATGATGGTGGCAGTAGAATGTCCCTCCATCATAGCTACGAGGTGTGGCTTCGGCGGAGGATCTTGAGCGGGCGCCTCGGGACGGCGTGTGTGTGGCCATGGCACCGGTCACGCAGAGATGTGGCCTCCTCCACCTTCCACGGTGAGGGGGAGACGGTTGTACGGCTGCTGAAGCGGGTGTGTATGCCACCATCGACGACAACGCTCGTGGGTGTCGTATTTCTCGTAGGAAGTTATGGTGGGGTGGCTCTCTCTACATTATTTCCGTGGAAACCTCAGATCTAGGGGAGAACATGCCATCTACCATCGTCGGCGGCATGGTGCAGCGGGGTCTCGATCATGAATGTGGGATGATGGACGCGCACAGGGCGGTGGCGCCATCTGGCGTCATGGCGGCGTCGAGGGCACCCTGGAAAGGTCAATGCATTGATCCCTCTTGGATATGGGTTCGCGGAAGACGGAGGTAGCGACCTCTACGGTGTGTACGTTGGTGCATGCTGAGGGTTTGCTAGACCGGTTGTGCTTCTTACTCGCCAATAGGTGGTTTGGTGAGGATTTTCGGTTTTTAGATGATGTGCATTGGTGTGATATCAGGCACTGGCTCTGTTCATGATTACCCCCTTCATCGGTAGGTGTAGCGATGTTGATAGGATGGTGGCTTCGAGTTGATCTTTGTATCTCTCTCTTAAGTCTTTGTTCAATAATATAATAAAAATATATGTGCATCATTTGTATGCAGAAGCTCGGGAAAATCCTCCATTTCGAAAAAATCAATTATTATTGTGTTCAATGCATAGCTTTATGGTGGACCATCGAAAATGAAAATGCATGCCTGTTAATAGCCCAGACATGTTATAGCTCGATAGTTCATATGCCCAGTTGTAGCACAAGAATTCCTATAACAGATGAAAACGGTAGTTCATTTAACGGACGAAAATGCCCGATAGTTCAAATAACATATGAGAACACATGTCTCTTATTGCCCGACAGAGAGCGTCAATATGGCCAACGAGTTATCCCCGTGAAGGTCACGGGTTCAACAGAATTCCTGCCTCGTCTGACCGGAGGAGCACCGGGGCAAGTGGCTTCAACTCCGGCGCATTGCTCCTCTCCGTCGGCAAGAGCTCCAAGAGCGGAACATGCGCAGGTAGTGTCCATTCAGAACCATGTAACTTGAGTCCACGGGAAGTTCCACACCTTGCGTGTGTTCACCGAATTCATGCTCCTCCACTTAGAGGAGCACCTCCTAGGGTGGGTGGCTACAAGGGAAGACGTGGCGTGGGTGCCGATGTCACGTGAGCTGGCAAGAAAAATCAGTTCTTCTCCGTGCCCGCACCAGGCCTCTTCCTCCGCCAAGCTGCTCGACCCCAACTGCCTCTCCATCTAGAACGATGGCCTTCTATAACGTCGCGGCAGTGCAGTCATGGACGCAGGTCAAGGACGCGAGGACGCAAGCACAACAGCGACCCACATCGTGGATTGTTATTGTTTTGCTACTTTGTTGAGAGTTGTTAGCTTGACCAGCAGCGCCGGGGCCGGCGCATATACTCAGGAAGGTTAAACTATTGTTGAGATAAGATAATTTTGTTACCCAAGTGTGTTAGTTAGTGAAGATAAGGTTTGTTAGTTCCACCGATAGTGACATTTAGTATGTAAATTGTGATAAGTGTGGCATCATGAGAAGCATGATATTGCATGTTTCACCTTAATAGTAAAGATTAGTAGATCATCTGCAACACTTCAAGTGAAAAATATACCAAGCAACATTTTAAGTGTTAATACATATTGATAATCTTCCAAATTTATTAGCTTATCACTGAAGTTTAATCTTGAAAATACCATACGACAGTAAACCCACAGTCATTGTCTTTATCCTCATTAGATGAATCAGATCAGTGGTAACCTGCAGTCATTGGTCTTCAAAATCAATGTATGAATCAAATCAACTGGAAACAGAATATGTAGAACCATCATCTATTAGATTGGTGTGTGAAATATCTGGTTTAACTTTTGTCTATGATATAATGATGTAGAAACATTCTTCGGTTTCAGATTTACCTTTAATAGTAAATATTGTCGACAAACACATTTCTGAATGCAACATTAAATTAGGGGGCATGTTTCGTAAGACATGGATCCACCTATTAGCCAAACTGCATGGAGCCTAGGTTACTTTTCATGTGTGTTGCATAATTAGTTTTCTACGACAACAGTCAAAATTTTCATTGCTAATGTTATGTAGCTTATGTTTTTGTAGACCATGTTGTATCTGACTATCTAAGCAAATATGTACCAGAATAGAATTGGTAATAAATCTGCACCGAAGATAAAAGTAAAAAGGTTGGCATGATTTACCCGTACCATGAAGATGTTTCTGCATAAAAAGAGCAGCAGCTAGAAACAATTAACATCATATGAATTACCTCCACTTTCAAATGCACATGTATTATGATTTCCCCTTACCATGAAGATGTCTCGTGGGATTTTATACTTGCGTACTTGAGAGGCTTAATGATCTGATGAATGGAAAGCTGATAAAAGGCTCTTGCTGCCAGAAAGTAGTGTTCTTTGCTGACTATATTGTTCACATAGTTTAATGCGGCAATGTGTTAAATTGATAATGTAAAGAACCTAGCCACGCCGCTGCAACTGCACCTGGAGAAAGAAGATGGGTACGCGAGCTCCTCCTCGGCTACCATCACCACATGCCCATGCATCATGCATCCCGGCCGGCTATCCATGGCCATGGCCTCCCAAGATGCTGAGTACGATGGCGTCGGAAGGAGACCATGAGTACGTGAACGTCGTGTCAGCTGGTCTCGTCCTGTCGTCCAGAACCGGCGGCGGCGGAATAAACGAGAAGATTTTCTCCGGAGTCCGGACTGCCAGCACAATTGCACGGATTGGTGATTCAGTTACGAGAAACCTCAAATTGATACCAACGCGTACAGTGGGGAAAGGTTATCTCTTATCTGTATCTAGCGAGTTTTAAGGATCTCAACCGTCCACAGCGGATGGAGCCCGTGGGAGGAGGCCGTGGCAGGGCGAGGAGGCTTGGGCGCGGGCGGCTGAGCCCTGAGCGGCGCAGTAGGCGTCGGTGTGGGTGAGGATTTGACGTGATTTGCGGTTAGTTCCGCGTTTCTGAGAGGTATACGCGGTTGCTGTTAATTAGTTGCTGAATTTTAGGGATAAGAAGCGGGGTGGCATTTTCAGGATAAATATGTGGGGGTATTATTGTTGCGTTTTCTTTGTTCCGCGCGCAGGATAAAGACGTGGGGTATTATTGTCCATCCTAAAAATGTGACACCAGGCATTCACGAGTTTGCTCTTAATAGTAGAGATTCATATGTATCTAGATATTCTTTAATGCATAGATACATTTAAATTTAGACGAAACTTCCTACATCAATTAATAGACGGAGGGAGTAGTATCTGTTTACCTGAAAAAATGTTCCGATGACTGTTTTTTTTAAACAATGTTCTGATGACTTTATAGAGATGAAAAGGAGAATGCAACGGCTAGCACGCAACGGTCGACTCTGTTTCCCAGAGTTTCTCCTGTGAACTGAACAGACCACTTTTCTTCCCTCAATATTTAGTTCTGTTTTCCACAGGTTTGCTCATTCCGCCCAATTCCGAACATCGCGTCTCCACGTAAAAAAAGAACATCCTTTCCGCCGCTCCTCGTACTCAATGGCGTCGGCCGTCAAGGTCACCCCGCTGGATGACGCCGAGGGCTACCTCCGCTGGAAAGAGCGGATGCTCCTCCGCCTCCGCATCGTCCGCGTCGCCCACGTGCTCTCCGAGGACCCGCCGGCCGGCGACGAGGGCGGCGCGCCGGCGGCGGCGAAGCAGTGGGCGCACGACGACGCCCTCTGCCGCGGCTACATCCTCGCCACGCTCTCCGACCGCGTCTTCCCCGACTATGTCCGCCACGCCACCGCCAGGGAGCTGTGGGACGCCGTGGCGCGCACCTACGACGTGGGCACCTCCCAGGTCGAGCTGCAGCGGATGCTCAGAGAGTTCGCGTTCGACGTGCGCGCGCCACTCCTGGAGCAGGTCGCGCACGCGGAGGCGCTGGGCGCCCGCCTAGTGCCCTCTTTTGGTTGCATGGCTTACCACCTGCGCAGCAGGCATCCTGTCTTTTCCTCCCTCTCCACATAGGCATGGACGACATCTGGAGTACCGCTCGACTCTTCGATGAAATTCGCGTCTCGCTCAATGAGGACCAGCTCGATAAGCTTCTCCGGGACTTGGTTAAGACGGGGCGATTCTACTGCAAGCCGGAGTAGAAGAAGAGGCCGCAACGATGCTGAGCTTTTGCTTCCTCATGGTGCTATTTCAGTAGTGTTTAGCTCTGGCTAGCCGTCGTCATTGACACCCGCAAGGTGTTCGACCAACCCCTGGTCGGTTTTTCTTCTTTTTTCCAGCAACTTGATGATGATGTTTGAATGACTAGTCAAATTGGTGATGTTAAACTTAGGTAGACATAATCTTAGTACTCATCTATGCAGTGCTACTGTTCGAGAAAGAAAATCTATGCACTACTACTTGGTATGCTAAAGATTTCAGAGCAGTCTGGACTCCGGAAGGAAGAAGCCATGTTATCGGTGGATCGACAATGTTGTTGCTCCTGATCGTTATCAACTTGTCAATGTGATACCTAGCTTGTCCGCGAATATACAAACGAGCGGACCTTATGGCGCCCGGACCTTATTCCGGCCGTCAGATACGCGCGGAGATTCGCGATCGACCATTTTGCAAAAATAGCCCTCTACTTCTTTAAAATCCGGGCGCCATCCTCAGATTTGGTCATATAAATACAGAAAATCGGCTGGAAACCCTAGCCCACATCCTCCACAATCCAACTGCCAGCCGCCGCCGCCTTGCTCCGCCCGGCAAGAGAGCCCCTCCGCGTCGCGCCCCCCCCCCCCCTGCGCCCCTCCCACGCGCCGGCGTGGTCCGATGGGGCCGCTCGCCGCTCGCGTGCCGGCGTGGTCGGACGGGGCCGGGGCGTCGAGGCGCCTCCACAGCTCGGGCTACTCTGCCACGCCGCCGAGCAGGAGCTCCGTGGGCTCCGCCGCGCGAGAGCAGCCGTGGTCGGGCGGCGCCGCCTCCATCCGCTTGCTCCGCCACCGACGACGGACGGCCGGTGCGCGTCCCGCGCCACCCAGGCCGCCGCCAGCCAGCACGGCCGAGCCGCGGTGGACACCGGCGGCTAGCTGGATCTTTTTTTTTTTTCTCCTCTTTTTCTTTGTTAGGATCTAGTTAGGATTTTGTTAGGATCTCTTGTTGAATCTACTTGATCCACCGGTTGTTAGGATCTAGCTGGGTCATGTTTGAGCAAATGGATCCAATTTATGTTTTTGATGGATCTTATGAAGATTGTTTCAAAGATACCTTTGAATTTGTGTTAGATATTCATGGTCAAATATGTTTTCTTATGAAGATCTGTGCTTCTAATCAAAGAGATCTGTGCTTCAAATCAATAGATCTGTGGTTCCTTATGACATTCCATGGATTTTTTTCATATGGAAAAAATGTTACTTTGAATTGCAACAGTGGATACTCTGCAATTTTGCGAAGAACTTTAGACCGGCAAAAGTGGATCCACATTGGATTGTCTGAAGAACTTCATAAGCAGCAAGGACGACCTAATATAAATCTGATCAAATCTAGGGTCTTTTTCGCAAAAAACGATTCACCAATCTTGACGCCTCTGATGAAATAGACGGCGCGGGATAAGCTCCGGGCGCCATAAGGTCCGCTCAAAATGCGCGTTCGCTTGTCGGTTACTATTAAAGGAGGCCTTAACCCATGTCCCCATCAAACGTGCATTACTGATTCTGCTCACGGTGACCTTTTTTGCGCTGCTTTTATCGTGAGATCTTCTTTGTTACGATAGCTCAGTGATGACACCAATATTTGGTGCAGTATTACTGTATTAGCGTTCTATTATTATTATCAACCCAAGAGTAAAAATGCATCATCTATCCTTCAGCTTAGAATGCATCATCAATCCTTCAGCTCAAGCTTGTCGGTACACAATATCTGGTACAGTTCGAATTCTTTGTTCGGTTCTGGTCTCACTTAGGTTACTTGTACAGATCAAATTCTTTGTTCAGTTCTGGTCTCTGGCTTCTGGAAAAGCTCAAGGGGACAAAATGCATCCATCAGCTTACTTTCAATGATGATCGAGACACCCAGAAAACCTTTTTTCTTTATAATCGTTGAAACATAAAATATCACCCAGCTTCATTTGGGACGTGGAGTAGCTTTGCCGATCCAACCTGTACTTATAGTAGTTACACTTTTCAGCAAGATTTGACCATATCATTCAAAAACACCATATTCTTATCATCACCACAGTTTAGTCCTTTTTCTCCTTTCTAACGACTTCACTTTACTTGTGGATCTGAACTATTAGCTGGATGTTGTAAACCTTTCAGCCTCTATGGTTGTTTCCAGGCCACTCAGAAGTCATGTGTGTTTTCTGCCAGGATAAGTATGCACCATATCATTCAGCAAGAATTGAGCTCTGCCCATCTGCATCATCCGATAATTCAACGAAAGGTCAAGTCTTCATGGAAATGCTCAATAATTTCTTGGATTGGATCGTGCGCCATCGTCTGAAACCATGATCATGAGATGCGATGTTAATTTCGACAAATCTACCCAAAGACGGAACCTCAATACCATGATTGGCAGAGCACCCCACGTAGAGTTCTTGGAGACTGGCATCTATGCCAAGTTCATCATGTGGTCCTTTCTTGAACTTTTTCGATGGCAATGCTCATGTTTGGGACGGCATCAACCATAACTGGACACTGACCAAGAAAGGAAAGGTTACTCTTGCTGTTGCATAAAGGTTTGAAAAAGTTGTCGAGCCTACGATTTTCTTAGATTACAAATCCAAGAAAAGGTACTCCCCCCAATCCATATTAATTGACTTCAGTATGGATCTATCTAGAACTAAAATGTGTCTAGATACATCCATATTAGAGTCAATTAATATGAACCGGAGGGAGTAGTTGTTCTTAAGCAATTTACTATCATTCAATCCATTTCTTTTCTTATCTTTGCATAGACAAGAATGTTGCAGTACATGTTTTATCAAACATTGGAAGTAGTACATAGGTGAGCTAAGGTAGCTCGAGTTCTACATGCAAGAAAACAGAGGAGGGAACCAACATGAGGTATCTTGTTGGTGTAGGAGTTAGGTGTAATTGGTATATTTGTAATATTAATATAAATTTTATATATATATCCATAATTGTTCGGCAGCACAAACTAACCAATTTCGACTTGATTGTCTTTTACATCTTTTATGCTAATTACCCATGATGATTTATGATTGTTTTGCACTTGATTCTTTTTAAAGATTCCTACTGCTATTCAATGCAACTAGCATGCATGTTGGAGAGAGTGTGGCGTTTTGGAGGCCGAGTTACATGTAGCTCTTTATTCAAAGTTTTAAAAAGTGTGAAATAAAATCCTAGAGGTAGCAATGATGTATGCTACAAATGATGCAAAATCTTAATGCAAACTGATTTGCATTCTAGGCTACACGAAATTAACAAAATATGATAAAATTAGTAATTTTGAAATATGTACTGTTCACTATAAAATTTGTCATTTGTGTGTAGCCTAGAATATAAAGTAGTTTGTATTGAGATTTTACACCAGTGTACTATACATCATTGGCTATCTCTAGAATTTTGATTCGAAATTTTTAAAATTTTAAAGTACAAATTCTAAGTGTTCAAAAATAAAGAGCTATGTGTAGTTCGGTCTCTATTTGAAGTCTTCCGGCCCTGTTCCCATGGCTGCCCCCGCCCTCACTTATTCAACCGATTACGACGATCACACAAAAGATGGCGAAGAAGTGGAAACATGCATGGTGTGGTTGGATATAGTGTTGATGGGCCTCCGGTGAGTACGTGGCCGCAATGGACGATGGTACAACTAAGTTTTATCGTGATTTTATTAATGTTGCATAAGTTTGCTAATTTTGTAACAAGCACATATGAACTTTGTAGCAAAAGCACATGCAAGTTGTTGTACTGTTTAACTAGGTGTTTGCCATAAATTTATATTTCCCTCATATTATTCGATGTGGCATTAGTTATTTAAAAATTTAACATGCTCATATAAATTTTGTTGGGAAAGCAGACGCTAAATGTTGTAAAGGTTGACTACAAGTGGAAAAAAATCAACTAGATTGGTTAAACACTTTCATTTTAGTCATCTATAAATTTTGATAAAATAGTTGTTCATTTTTGTTGTAAATAAATATGTAGCTATCACATACCAAATTTTCATAGCCACAAACACATGTTTTTTTTTGTTGTAATAGTTTATGATTTTTGTGGGAATTGACGATGATTTCTGTTGTAAACCAACCTATAGCAAAATAATTGTTGTTTAACCAATCTTTTATATACTTCAAAAAAAATTGTAAAGATTTTATTGTAAATCAATCTGGAGAAAAATAAATTTATTTTGTTAGATAGTGTAAAACAAACTTGAAAAAAGTGGTGGCATAGCCGGCGCTAAATGTCCTAAACACGTCTACGTCAAATATTGTTGTGAGTTGCCTTGTTAACATTTTGTTGGGCAGTCCTCTTGAAACATTACCATATAGCTGCACTGCTCCAGTGAGGACTGAGGATAGATTGGTTCGGAAGAGGCATTGCCTTCTATTTGAGGGAGCATCAGAAAAATGAATTCATCTTCTTTTCTTACCGCTTTTGATAGTTTGAATTCCTCTTGCGTCAATTGGCAAGATGCTAAAACATGTCAAGAAGTGAGGAACACACTAGTTAATGTGTATGTTGCTCAGTATATGATATTTGTTTACCTGAAAATAAAAGTTATGATGTCTGTTTGCAGATGCAACGGCTAGCAGGCAACGGTCGACTCTGTTTTCCAGAACTTTTTCCTGTAAACGGAACAGACCACTTTAGTTTCTTCCCTACATTTCTTCAGTTTTCCCACAGGTTTGCTCATTCCACCCAACTCCGAACACCCGCGTCTCACACCCTCCTCGTACTCAATGGCCGTCAAGGTCAAGCCGCTGGATGACGGCGTGGGGTACATCCGCTGGAAAGAGTCGATGCTCCTCCGCCTCCGCATCGTCCGCGTCGCCCACGTGCTCACCGAGGACCCGCCGGCCGGCGACGAGGGCGGCGCGCCGGCGGCGGCGAAGCAGTGGGCGCACGACGACGCCCTCTGCCGCGGCTACATCCTCGCCACGCTCTCCGACCGCGTCTTCCCCGACTACGTCCGCCACGCCACCGCAAGGGAGCTGTGGGACGCCGTGGCGCGCACCTACGACGTGGGCACCTCCCAGAACGAGCTGCAGCGGATGCTCAGAGAGATCGCGTTCGACGTGCGCGCGCCACTCCTGGAGCAGGTCGCGCACGCGGAGGCGCTAGGCGCCCGCCTAGTGCACTCTTTTGGTTGCTTGGCTTACCACCTGCGCAGCAGGCATCCTGTCTTAATTTTCCTGCTGGGCCCTCCCTCTCCACATAGGCATGGACGACATCTGGAGTACAGCTCGACTCTTCGAAGAATTTCGCGCCTCGCTTAATGAGGACCAGCTCGACAAGCTTCTCCGGGACTTGGTTAAGACGGGGTGATTCTACTGCAAGCCGGAGTAGAAGAAGAGGCCGCAACGATGCTGAGCTTTTGCTTCCTCATGGTGCTATTTCAGTAGTGTTTAGCTCTGGCTAGCCGTCGTCATTGACACACGCAAGGTGTTCGACCAACCCCTGGTCGGTTTTTCTTCTTTTTATCCAGCAACTTGATGATGATGTTTGAATGACTAGTCAAATTGGTGATGTTAAACTTAGGTAGACATAATCTTAGCACCCATCTATGCACGGCTACTGTTCGAGAAAGAAAATCAGTCTGGACTCCGGAAGGAAGAAGCCATGTTATCGGTGGATCGACAATGTTGTTGCTCATGTTCAGTTATCAACTTGTCAATGTGATTACTACCTAGCTTGTCCGCTACTCCGTATTAAAGGAGGCCTTAACCCATGTCCCCATCAAACGTGCATTACTGATTCTGCTCACGGTGACCTTTTTTTGCGCTGCTTTTATTGTGAGATCTTCTTTGTTATGCTAGCTCAGTGATGACACCAATATTTGGTGCAGTATTAGCATTCTATTATTATTATCAACCCAAAGAGTAAAAATGCATCATCGATCCTTCAGCTTAAAATGCATCATCAATCCTTCAGCTCAAGCTTGTCGGTACACAATTTCTGGTACAGTTCAAATTCTTTGTTCGGTTCTGGTCTCACTTAGGTTAGTCGTACAGTTCAAATTCTTTGTTCAGTTCTGGTCTCTTTTTTTTAGATATAAGGTTCCACGAGCCCGACTTTAAATTAATAAAACTCCCATGGGCTAGAGTTTACAAAATGCTGACAAACAGCTTACAGGCGACGAAAAAACGAGCACTAAAAAGAAAAGAACACATTGAAGCGAAGCTTGATCATCGACGCCATTGTCCCGCGCTACGATCTTACTGAAGAGGAAGCGAGGTTCTGGAAGCACGCCGCGGAGGACTCGTACCATCGTTGAACACCATAGGAAAAACACAATGCCAGTCGCTCCACCTCGGAAGAAAACACCCTGTTTTCTCGCCCCGGATCGGGGGCGCCACACCTTTCAAGAGGGGGATCTGCTCCCCTGAGCACGCCTAGGCAAAGATATGGGATTGGGAAGACGCTGAACACCACCTCACCGCGTCACTACCGGAGACCGCCACCGCCGCGAGAGCACCCATCACCACGCTGCGACCCAAACTACCAGAAGAGAACACACCGAAGCTGCGGGAAAGATTGTGCATGTGCCCATGGTTGGCACCACAGCTCAACCACCGGAGCACTGCGGCTACCGGAGAGGGGAGCCCTTCCCCTCTCACTCACCAAGTCAGAGAGCACCGGGGAGAGCAGAACGCCACGCCAGCACTAGCCCTGCAACACAGAAAACGCCCGCTCCCAGCAGCCAAACCACCGTCGAAGAATCGACCACTGACCTAGCCATCCCAAGGCGGCGCCTTTAGGAAGGGGACGACGCCGGAGTGCCGCCGCCGCCCAAGCCGAGGCTTTTGGGTTTTCACCCGAGATAGGCTAGACAGGGAGGGGATAGAGTACCTCGAAACCTCCTTGAAGAAGGAGATCGACGTCAACAGCGTCGACGACTTCGTGGCTGCCCCGTCGGCCAAGAGTTTCCCTCGGTCCAGCGCTCCACCTCCAACTGCAGCAACCCACCAGAGCAAGTCCAGGGTTCGGCAGGGTCAAGCTTGACGCAGAGAGGCAACATCGCCAGATCCGGCGCGGGAGACCACCGGGGCGATCTCCCCACCACGTCCCTACCACCGGCGCCTCGCCACCCGCGTAACCAAGGCGCACAGCAACCAATATCAGCAGACGGAGCACGCCGGCAGGCCCACGCCGCCCTCACCCAACACGAGGCCGCCGCCTCAAAACCCAGAGCCCCACCGAGGCCACCGCCGTAGAACGCCTCCCGAGCCTTCGGCCAGGCCAGAGACCTGCCGACGGAGCAGAGGGCGCCCCGGAACGGCGACGTCGACCAAAGCAGTCCCGGCGCGAGATCCTCCAGCTAGCGAACGCGCGGGGAGGCGGGCGCCCAGATCCCCGCCGCCCCCTTCACCGGCGTCACGGGCTTAGCCCGGCGGCGCCTTGGGGGCGACGAGGAGAACCTGAAGGGGGGAGGGGGGGGGAGGGGCGGCGGCGGGCTAGGGTTTCGCCTGGAGGGGCGACCCGAGAGAGCAAAACCGTTCGGGCCTCCTAGCTCTGGTCTCTGGCTTCTGGAAAAGCTCAAGGGGACAAAATGCATCCATCAGCTTACTTTCAATGATGATCGAGACACCCAGAAAACCCTTTTTTCTTTATAATCATTGAAACATACAGTATCACCCAGCTTCATTTGGGACGTGGAGTAGCTTTGCCGATCCAACCTGTACTTATAGTAGATACACTTTTCAGCAAGATTTCACCATATCATTCAAAAACATCATATTCTTATCATCACCACAGTTTAGTCCTTTTTCTCCTTTCTAACGACTTCACTTTACTTGTGGATCTGAACTATTAGCTGGATGTTGTAAACCTTTCAGCCTCTATGGTTGTTTTCAGGCCACTCACAAGTCATGTGTGTTTTCTGCCAGGATAAGTATGCACCATATCATTCAGCAAGAATTGAGCTCTGCCCATCTGCGTCATCCGATAATTCAACGAAAGGTCAAGTCTTCATGGAAATGCTCAATAATTTCTTGGATCGGATTGTGCGCCATCGTCTGAAACCATGATCATGAGATGCGATGTTAATTTCGACAAATCTGCCCAAAGACGGAACCCCAATACCATGATTGGCAGAGCACCCCACGTAGAGTTCTTGGAGACTGGCATCTATGCCAAGTTCATCATGTGGTCCTTTCTTGAACTTTTTGGATGGCAATGCTCATGTTTTTTTTTTTTTTTTGCGGTAAGGCAATGCTCATGTTTGGGACGGCATCAACCATAACTGGACACTGACCAAGAAAGGAAAGGTTACTCTTGCTATTGTATAAATGTTTGAAAAAGTTGTCGAGCCTACGATTTTCTTGGATTACAAATCCAAGAAAGAGTAGTTGTTCTTAAGAAATTTACTATCATTCAATCCATTTCTTTTCTTATCTTTGCATAGACAAGAATGTTGCGGTACATGTTGTCGTGTGGGCCGCATGGTTTTTTTTATCAAACATTGGAAGTAGTACATAGGTGAGCTAAGGCAGCTCGAGTTCTACGTGCAAGAAAACAGAGGAGGGAACCAACATGAGGTATCTTGTTGGTGCAGGAGTTAGGCGTAATTGGTATATTTATAATATTAATATAAATTTTATACATATATCCATAATTGTTCGGCAGCACAAACTAACCAATTTTGACTTGATTGTCTTTTACATTTTTTATGCTAATTACCCATGATGATTTATGATTGATGACCCACAAGTATAGGGATCGCAACAGTCTTCGAGGGAAGTATTACCCAATTTATTGATTCGACACAACGGGAGACAAAGAATACTTGTAAGCCTTAACAGCGGAGTTGTCAATTCAGCTGCACCTGGAAACAGACTTGCTCGCAAGAGTTTATCAGTAGCAACAGTTTTATAGCAGTAGGAATAATGAAATAACAGCAGCGGTGAAATAAAGACAGCAGTAGTGATTATAGTAAACAGCAGGATTAAAATACTGTAGGCACATGGACGGATGAATGGGCGTTGCATGGATGAGAGAATTCATATAACAATCATGGTAGGACATTTGCAGGTAATAATAAAGCGGTATCCAAGTACTAATCAATCAATAGGCATGTGTTCCATATATAGTCGTACGTGCTCGCAATGAGAAACTTGCACAACATCTTTTGTCCTACCAGCCGGTGGCAGCCGGGCCTCTAGGGAAACTACTGGAAATTAAGGTACTCCTTTAATAGAGTACCGGAGCAAAGCATTAACACTTCGTGAACACATGTGATCCCTACATCACCGCCTTCCCCTCCGGTTGTTCCAATTTCTGTCACTTTGGGGCCTCGGGTTCCGGACAGCAACGTGTGTATACAACTTGCAGGTAAGATCATAAAACAATGCATATCATGATGAAACAATAACATATTCAGATCTGAGATCATGGCACTCGGGCCCTAGTGACAAGCATTAAGCATAACAAGTTGCAACAATATCATAAAAGTAACATCTACGGATACTAAGCACCATGCCCTAACAATCTTGTGACTATTACATGATCAATCTCATCCAATCCCTACCATCCCCTTCAGCCTACAGCGGGGGAATTACTCACACGTGGATGGGGAAACATGGCTGGTCGATGGAGAGGCGTCGGTGGTGATGGCGGTGAAGATCCCCTCCGATTCCCCGTCCCAGCGGAGTGCCAGAACGGAGTTTGTGGTCCCGAGGCGGAGTTTCGCGATGGCGGCGGCGTACTGGATGGTCTCTGGAAATATCGACGTACCCCTGGTGTTTTTAGGTCGAAAGACGTATATAGTCTAGAGGAGAGCGTCGGGGGGCCGCCGAGGCGCCCACACAACAAGGCGGCGCCCCCCCCCCTTGGCTGCGCCGGCCTAGTGTGTGGGGGCCTCGGCCCCCACCTGGCTTGCCCTTCTGGCTCCGTCAGTATTCTGGGAAAATAGGGCCTTTCGCATAAATTCCGAGGATTTTCCTGAAAGTTGGATTTCTGCACAAAAACGAGACACCAGAGCAATTCTGCTGAAAACAGCGTTAGTCCGTGTTAGTTGTATCCAAAATGCACAAATTAGAGGCAAAACAATAAAAAAAGTGTTCGGGAAAGTAGATACGTTTTGGACGTATCAACTCCCCCAAGCTTAGCTTATTGCTTGTCCTCGAGCAATTCAGTTAACAACTGAGTGCGATAAAAAAACTTTCACGAACACATTTGTTCATATGATGTAAATATTCTCATGATATGGCAAGTGCTTAAGCAATTCATAATAAGGTACATGCAAATAAGATCATCTAGTAATTGTGTCAATCATAAAAGAGATACCAACAAACTAATAACAATCATCATGAAACACTTCAACAAGCAGGATTGCAATGTTCATAAAAGGATATGATAAAGTGGTATCTCGCTTGCCTGTATTTGTAGCAAAACATAAATGTCCAGGCACCTCTGAAGTTCATAGAAAGACTAGAAGTAAATTTGTCAAAGATAAAAGCATCAAAGTCATACCACAACTGATCATATTTTGGGACAAGCATATTATACTAAGAATGACAGTCATGCTCTCAAGAAGGTGCTCAAAGAAAGGATGGTGAATCAACATAAAAGTAAAAGATTGACCCTTCGCAGAGGGAAGCAGGGATTAACATGTGCTAGAGCTTTTCATTTTCAAAAAAGAAGTAAAATTATTTTGAGAGGTGTTTGTTGTTGTCAACGAATGATAGTGGGTACTCTAACCACCTCGCCAACCAGAATCTCAAGAGCGGCTCCCATGAAGGACGTTATCTCTACCAGCAAGGTAGATCATCCCTCTTCTCTTTTGTTTACACATGTATTTTAGTTTCATTATGGATGACACTCCCCCCAACCTTTGCTTTCACAAGCCATAGCTAACCGAATCCTCGAGTGCCTTCCAACATTCACATACCATGGGGAAGTGTCTATTTGCAGGTTAAGTTGCTTACTGATGAATCAGAGCAAAACACGTGAAGAGAATTATTAATGAAGGTTGATTAATTGGGGCTGGGAACCCCGTTGCCAGCTCTTTTTGCAAAATTATTGGATAAGCGGATGTGCCACTAGTCCATTGGTGAAAGTCTGTCCGGAGTAAATGACAAGGTTGAAAGATAAAACACCACATATTTCCTCATGAGCTATAAAATATTAACACAAATTGAGAAGTAGTTTGAAGGTTTAAAGGTAGCACATGAGAATTTACTTGGAATGGTTTGAAACGCCATGCATAGGTATTTATGGTGGACACTTTGGAATAACTTGGTTTTCAGGTGTTTGGAAGCACGAGCGTTCCCGCTCAGTACAAGTGGAGGCTAGCAATAGACTGGGAAGCGACAATCAAGAGAGCAATAACTGTCATAATCATGCTTGCGACAAAATAAAATTAACGGAGGCATAAAAGTGATACAAGAACTCTGAAGCAAAGTAAATCATCGAGGCTTAATTGAATTTTGTTTAGTCATATGCATGCGTGAGCATGTGCCAAGTCGATTCAAGTGAATTATTCAGAGGAGGATACCACAATGTCATACCGATCTATGAATAAGACAATGCAAGCAAATATCCATGACATGCTACTCATTATTAATAAATTGGAACTAATTATGAGAGATCATAAACTACTAAACTTTCATTAAATGACATATACCTCATATGAACCAACTATGCATGCTCACATGGATGAGTATATGTACAAAAATGAAAACAAATAGAGTTCATACCAGCCTCTCACCACAGTCAAATTGCCGTAGATCGTCATTATTGCCTTTCACTTGTGCAGCTTGAATAATAATATGAAATGAAACCAAGCTCCAACCAACGGAGACCTCTGAACTCCCTAATGAACTTTACAAAACCAAAGAAGAACAACAAATATTTTTGGTGTTTTCGGGTTAGAAACAAGAACAAAAGGAAACAAGAAAACAAAGCAAAATCTTTTTGGGTTTTCTCATAGCAAACCAACGATAGCAAATAAAGTGAAATAAGAGCAAAGAACCAAATAAACAAATGGTGAAGAGAAACAACAGAAATATTTTTGGTCTTTTTGTGTTTTAGGAAAGAAACAAAGCGAAAACAATAGAATGCAAACTAACAGAAACACAAAAGCAGGATGGCAGAAATCTGCCAAAACCTGACAGCAGTACAGAAATCGAAATTAACAAAAATCTTCCATTGCTCAGCTCAAAAAGTGTTAAACTAATGAAAGTTAGATAACAACCTGGGGCACATTCTCAAAAATTTGCAACTCAAAATAACGTTCTGGCTGTGCGTACGAATTTTTTTGGTAACAGCCCAGAATCTGTTTTTGGACAGCACTTCCCCAAATATCATCTCCCTCTCATTAGAAAACCACTCTAAGAAACTAAACAAGTATGTACAAGTATCCAGCAACCATAATATGCAAAGAATGAGTGATGTCGGTATACCTCCCCCCAAGCTTAGTCTTTTGGCCTAAGTGGAGTTCATTCCCAACGAGGGTCGGGGTTCCACGCCGGTGGATCGTACATGGAGTGATAATAAGGCCCTGCGCAGAAGAATGTCGTGGAGGTTCCACATGACCATAATGTTGATATGAGGAGCTCGCTGCATCGGATGAAGAGTCGGGGTGCTCCTCGGCCTCCGTGCCGTCCCTTGCATGATGGCCTTCCCTTTCTATGTATGCATTTAGCTCAATTTCCGTGACCGACCACCCTTTCCTGGAATCAAGGTTAAGCAAAATAGGTGCAGGCAATCGTACTAGTTTTTCAATTTTCTTAGTTATTCTCCAATTTTTCTTATAAAATGTTATTCTATAATACATGTTGTTCAAGTTAGATGCATCTGAAATAAACTCGTGTTTAATCATGGAAACAACATCAAGTTTCTCCATGGAGAGCGGAATATCTAGGTGGTGAGGTTCTACACCATGCATAGCTAATAAGCGAGAGGCGATAAGACCTCCACAAATTCCTCCCTTCTCACGGTTAGTAACAGTCTACAAGCTATTAAAGCACCCAAATTATAAGTCCTATCCTGTTGCAAAGCGGCAGCTAAGAAAGCCATATCTTGGACAGACAACTTACTTGCATTCTTTCTAGCAAGAATGCACTTTGTAACGAAATAAGCAAAGTAGCGGATAGCTGGGAGTTGAATGCTACTGATCTTACCACCATCATCGGAGAAGCTTCTCCCATGACAAATCATTGTATAAAGATCGAGAGCTCCCGCGGCGTTCCCCTGACCTCTGAAAGTGCATGGAGCCCCCATGTGTGGTTTTGGTAATTAATGACAATCCCTAAGGACTAATGTTTGCATTGAGTTATATTTGTAGGAGTTGTCCATAGGCAATTCTTGAACCATTTGTTGGCTTCAAGGTTGCAATAAGAAGAAATTGATGAAGGATATCAAGTGTCAAGTATGTCTTGAAGATGAAGATGAAGTAAGCTCTCAAGTTACTTCAAGACATCAATATGATGAAGAATGAAGAATGAAGTGCAAGTTCAAGATGAGCCATCTCGAAGAGATCCTTTGCTTGAGTCTTGCCATCCACATGGTGGTCATGGCTATGTGAAGATGCGCCGAAGAAGAAGCTCTCCCATGGTGGATTATGGGGGAGCAATCCACAAGACTTCGTCAAGCAAGCACAAGCAAGAAAGGCGTTCCATCTTGTTGAGGTCAAGATCGTCGTCATCGAGCTCAAGTGGAATGCGCAAGTATAAGGTTTGCTCTTGATAGGGTTTCTTTCTCACCGGTCTCATAAGTGTAGTTGGAGACCGGTTTATAGTTTAGTTGCCGTACTATCAAGAGGGCTCTCGAGTGAGTAACTCGATCGTATCGTTCGGAGAGAGCTCAAACCTTTGCATTCTTGCATCATCTTTCTTGGTTGTTATTGGGATCTTATCCATGTGATGTTTTAGAGCTTGTGCTTATTCTCATGACAAGCTCTAGTTCATTAAGAATGGTTTTTCCATGGGCAATTTGTTGCATTTTCAAGATTGGAGGTTTTACCGGTATGTCTTTTTGAGATAGGTCAAACCTTTCATCATTTGTTTCTATCCTCCTTTGCTGGACTATGATGTTTCTATGCATATTTTTGTAGAGCTCGTTGTTGTGATTTCAACGAGCCTAAGATCATCGAAATCGGAGTCCAGATGCAAAAGTTATGCCCGTTTTAGTTTTGGTGTTTCTGCAGTTTGCTTAGGCCGGATATTTCAGAAATATCCGGCCGGATTATCCGGGCCGGATATTTCGGAAATATCCAGCCCCCCGAAATCGGCTAAGGACCTGAGGAATTGCTGCTCAGTATAGGGGCCGGACATTTGCCCGGATATTGTCCCGGTTCTGTCCCAGGCCGGATTATCCGGGCCGGACATTTCGGAAATATCCGGCCCCTCGAAAAATGGCTAAGGGCCTGAAGAAAAGCAAGTCTGATGTGAGGCCGGACTTTTGGCCGGATTTTGACCAGGTTTTGTACCTGTGGCCGGATTATCCGGGGGGGCGGATTATCCGGCCCTTACTTAGGCCGGATTATCCGGCCCTGGTTTTGCCCAACGGCTCGATTTTCTTGGGGGTATAAATACCCCCTTCTTCCTCCTTGGGCTGTTGCTTCTCTCACTCTCTCTCTCCTCCCTTGTTGAACTAGAGAAGCTTGCACTATCTCTCAATCCCTCCATGATTCTTGCCCCCATTTGATGGAAAAGAGAGAGGAGATCTAGATCTACACTTCTACCAATCAAATCCATCTCTTTGTGAGTGGAACTCTCTAGATCTTGATCTTGGTGTTCTTTGTGAATTCCTTTGTTCTTCCTCTCTTATTCCCCCAATAGCTTTTGTAGCTTTGTTGGAATTTGAGAGAGAAGGACTTGAGCATCTTTGTGGTGTTCTTGCCATTGCATTTGGTGCATCGGTTTGAGTTCTCCACGGTGATTCGTGGAGGTGAAAGCAAGAAAGTTGTTACTCTTGGGTTCTTGGAACCCTAGACGGATTCTAGGCCTTTGTGGCGGTTTGTTGGGAGCCTCCGATTAAGTTGTGGATGTGTGCCCCAATCTTTGTGTAAGGCCGGTTTCCGCCTCGAAGGAAATCCCTTAGTGGAACCGTGACCTAGGCCTTTGTGGCGAGGGTCACCGGAGATTTAGGTGAGGCGCCTTCGTGGCGTTCGGTGTGTGGTGTGAGTACCGCATCTTGGGGTGAGGCCTTTGTGGCGTTGGTGTGCATCGAGCAACCACACCTCAAGGTGAGCCTCTTGTGGCGTTCGGGAGCACTAAGCAACCGCACCTCTCCACCGGAGATTAGCACTCGCAAGAGTGTGAACTCCGGGATAAATCATCGTCTCCCGCGTGCCTCGGTTATCTCTATACCCGAGCTCTTTACTTATGCACTTTACCTTGTGATATCCATCGTGCTTGAAGTTATATATATCTTTCTATCACATACTTGCTTGTATTGCTTAGCATAAGTTGTTGGTGCACAATGTGAACTCTTGCTTAGAATAAGTTGTTGGTGCACATAGGTGAACCATAGTATATAGGCTTTGGGCTTGACAAAGTAAACGCTAGTTTTATTCCGCATTTGTTAAGCCCATCTCGTAAAAGTTTTAAATCGCCTATTCACCCCCCCTCTAGGCGACATCCGTGTCCTTTCAATTGGTATCAGAGCAAGGTCTCTCATTCTTAGGCTTCACCGCCTTGAGAGTAAAGATGTCGGCTAGGGGATTAGCGCACAATAACTTGTTTATATTTGATGGCACAAATTATGATCTATGGAAAATTTATGTGCTTAATATTTTGCGGCGTATGTCCCCGGACATGGAGCGATTTCTTGACATGGGTTTTTCTTCTCCTAAGGATCCTCAAAATTTATCTCTTGAGGAGGAGAAAAACTCTTGTCTCGATGCTCTTGCTTCTCATGTGTTTTCCATTGTTGTGAGCAATGTAGTTACTTCTTCAATCATGCCTTTTGGGAGCGCTCATGAATTATGGACAACGTTCAAGACAAATATGAAGGTATGATGTAGCAAGTTTTCCCTCAGAAAGAAACCAAGGTTTAATCGAACCAGGAGGAGCCAAGAAGCACGTTGAAGGTTGATGGTCGCGAAATGTGATGCGGCGCAACACCAGGGATTCCGGCGCCAACGTGGAACCTGCACAACACAACCAAAGTACTTTGCCCCAACGAAACAGTGAGGTTGTCAATCTCACCGGCTTGCTGTAACAAAGGATTAACCGTATTGTGTGGAAGATGATTGTTTGCAAGAAAACAGTAAAACAAGTATTGCAGTAGATTGTATGCTATGTAAAGAATAGGACCGGGGTCCACAGTTCACTAGAGGTGTCTCTCCCATAAGATAAAAGCATGTTGGGTGAACAAATTACAGTCGGGCAATTGACAAATAGAGAAGGGCATAACAATGCATATACATGATATGATAAATATAGTGAGATTTAATCCGGGCATTACGACAAAGTACATAGACCGTCATCCAACTGCATCTATGCCTAAAAAGTCCACCTTCAGGTTATCATCCGAACCCCATTTATTAAGTTGCAAAGCAACAGACAATTGCATTAAGTATGGTGCGTAATGTAATCGACAACTACATCCTTAGACATAGAATCAATGTTTTATCCCTATTGGCAACAACACATCACAACCTTAGAACCTACTGTCATGATCCCAGGTGTTAATGAAGGCATGAACCCACTATCGAGCATAAATACTCCCTCTTGGAGTTAAGAGCAAAAACTTGGCCAGAGCCTCTACTAATAACGGAGAGCATGCAAGATCATAAACAACACATAAACAATAGATTGATAATCACCATAACATAGTATTCTCTATCCATCGGATCCCGACAAACACAACATATAGTATTACAGATAGATGATCTTGATCATGTTAGGCAGCTCACAAGATCCAACAATGAAGCAACAAGGAAAAGACAACCATCTAGCTACTGCTATGGACCCATAGTCCAGGGGTGAACTACTCACTCATCACTCCGAGGCGACCATGGCGGTGTAGAGTCCTCCGGGAGATGAATCCCCTCTCCGGCAGGGTGCGAGGCGATCTCCTGAATCCCCGAGATGGGATTCGCGGCGGCACGTCTTAAGGCCGTATCGTGGCTCTCGTACTGGGGGTTTCGCGACGGAGGCTATTTGTAGGCGGAAGGGTAGGTCGGGGGCTCACGAGGGCCCAGATGACAGGCGCGGCCGGCCCGCGCCGCCACGTGGTCTGGCCACCTCGTGGCCCACTTCGTTATCTCTTCGGTCTTCTGGAAGCTTCGTGGCAAAATAGGACCCTGGGCGGTGATTTCGTCCAATTCCGAGAATATTTCGTTACTAGGATTTCTGAAACCAAAAACAGCAGAAAACAGCAACTGGCTCTTCGGCATCTTGTTAATAGGTTAGTTCCAGAAAATGCGTAAATACGACATATAATGTGCATAAAACATGTAGATATCATCAATAAAGTAGCATGGAACATAAGAAATTATCGATACGTTGGAGACGTATCAGCATCCCCAAGCTTAGTTCTGCTCGTCCCGAGCAGGTAAAACGATAACAAAGATAATTTCTGAAGTGACATGCCATCATAATCTTGATCATACTATTTGTAAACATATGTAATGAATGCAGCGATCAAAACAATGGTAATGACATGAGTAAACAATGAATCATAAAGCAAAGACTTTTCATGAATAGTACTTCAAGACAAGCATCAATAAGTCTTGCATAAGAGTTAACTCATAAAGCAATAAATCAAAGTAAAGGTGTTGAAGCAACACAAAGGAAGATTAAGTTTCAGCGGTTGCTTTCAACTTATAACATGTATATCTCATGGATAATCGTCAACATAAAGTAATATAACAAGTGCAATATGCAAGTATGTAGGAATCAATGCACAGTTCACACAAGTGTTTGCTTCTTGAGGTGGAAGGAGATAGGTAAACTGACTCAACAATAAAAGTAAAAGAATGGTCCTTCAAAGAGGAAAGCATCGATTGCTGTATTTGTGCTAGAGCTTTTATTTTGAAAACATGAAACAATTTTGTCAACGGTAGTAGTAAAGCATATGAGTTATGTAAATTATATCTTACAAGTTGCAAGCCTCATGCATAGTATACTAATAGTGCCCGCACCTTGTCCTACTTAGCTTGGACTACCGGATCTTCGCATGCCATGTTTCAACCAAGTGTCACAAAGGGGTACCTCCATGCCGCCTGTACAAAGGTCTAAGGAGAATGCTCGCATTTTGGATTTCTCGCTTTTGATTATTCTCAACTTAGACATCCATACCGGGACAACATGGACAACAGATAATGGACTCCTCTTTAATGCATAAGCATGTAGCAAAATTATTATTCTCATATGAGATTGAGGATATATGTCCAAAACTGAAACTTCAACCATGATTCATGGCTTTAGTTAGCGGCCCAATGTTCTTCTCTAACAATATGCATGCTCCAATCATTAAGGTGATAGATCCTTCAGACAAGACGGACATGCATAGCAACTCACATGATATTCAATAAAGAGTAATTGATGGCGTCCCCAGAAGTATGGTTATCGCACAACAAGCAACTTATTAAGAGATAAAGTGCATAAGTACATATTCAATATTACGACAGTTTTTAAGGCTATTTTGTCCCATGAGATATATATTGCAAAGGTGAATGATGGAATTTTAAAGGTAGCACTCAAGCAATTTACTTTGGAATGGCGGAGAAATACCATGTAGTAGGTAGGTATGGTGGACACAAATGGCATAGTGGTTGGCTCAAGGATTTTGGATGCATGAGAAGTATTCCCTCTCGATACAAGGTTTAGGCTAGCAAGGTTATTTGAAGCAAACTCAAGGATAAACCGGTGCAGAAAAACTCACATAAAAGACATATTGTAAACATTATAAGACTCTACACCGTCTTCCTTGTTGTTCAAAACTCAATACTAGATATTATATATCTAGACCTTAGAGAGACCAAATATGCAAATCAAATTTTAGCAAGCTCTATGTATTTCTTCATTAATGGGTGCAAAGCATATGATGCAAGAGCTTAAACATGAGCACAACAATTGCCAAGTATCACATTATCCAAGACATTTAGAGTTACTACATGTAGCATTTTCCAATTCCAACCATATAACAATTTAACGAAGAAGAAACTTCGCCATGAATATTATGAGTAAAGCCTAAGGACATATTTGTCCATATGCAACAGCGGAGCGTGTCTCTCTCCCACAAAGTGAATTCTAGGATCCATTTTATTCAAACAAAAACAAAAACAAAAACAAACCGACACTCCAAGTAAAGAACACAAGATGTGACTGAATAAAAATATAGTTTCAGGGGAGGAACCTGATGATGTTGTCGATGAAGAAGGGGATGCCTTGGGCATCCCCAAGCTTAGACGCTTGAGTCTTCTTAAAATATGCAGGGATGAACCACGGGGCATCCCCAAGCTTTCACTCCTCTTGATCATAGTATATCATACTCCTCTCTTGACCCTTGAAAACTTTCTTCACACCAAACTTCAAGCAAACTCATTAGAGGGTTAGTGCACAATTAATAATTCACACATTCAGAGGTGACACAATCATTCTTTACACTTCTGGACATTGCATAAAGCTACTGGACATTAATGGATCAAAGAAATTCATCCAACATAGCAAAAGAGGCAATGCGAAATAAAAGGCAGAATCTGTAAAAAACAGAACAGTTCGTAAAGACGAATTATAAAATGGCACCAGACTTGCTCAAATGGAAAAACTCAAAACTAATGAAAGTTGCGTACATATCTGAGGATCACGCTCGTAAATTGGCATATTTTTTCGAATTTTATACAGAGACCTGTGCCCAGATTCGTGACAGACAGCAATGCTGTTTCTGCGCAGCGATCCCAAATATAACATCAACTTTGACATAGAAACTTTACTTGGCACAAAAACATGATAAGGAGAGGCTGCTACAGTAGTAAACAACTTCCAAGACTCAAATATAAAACAAAGTACTGTAGTAAAAACATGGGTTGTCTCCCATAAGCGCTTTTCTTTAACGCCTTGCTAGGCGCAGAAAGTGCAAATCAAGTAACATCAAGAGTAGAAGCATCAACATCATAGCTAGTTCTAATAATAGAATCAAAAGGCAACTTCATTCTCTTTCTAGGGAAGTGTTCCATACCTTTCTTGAGAGGAAATTGATATTTAATATTACCTTCCCTCATATCAATAACAGCACCAACGGTTCGAAGAAAAGGTCTTCCCAACACAATAGGACAAGATGCATTGCATTCGATATCCAAAACAACAAAATCAACGGGGATAAGGTTATTGTTAACCGTAATGCGCACATTATCAATCCTCCCCAATGGTTTCTTTTTAACATTATCGGCAAGATTAACATCCAAATAACAATTCTTCAATGGTGGCAAGTCAAGCATATCATAAATCTTTTTAGGCATAACATAAATACTTGCACCAAGATCACATAAAGCATTACATTCAAAGTCATTCAACCATCTTCTAACTTTCTAGGAATAGAAGTTTCAAGTTTTAGTTTCTCTTCTCTAGCTTTTATGAGAGCATTTGTAATATGTTTTGTAAAGGCTAAATTTATAGCACTAGCATTAGGACTTTTAGCAAGTTTTTGTAAGAACTTTATAACTTCAGAGATGTGGCAATCATCAAAATCTAAATCATTATGAGCTACAGCAATGGGATCATTGTTCCCAATGTTGGAAAAAATTTCAGCAGTTTTATCACAAGCAGTTTCAGCAGTTTTAGCAATTTCAGGCAGTTTTGTACGCTTTGCACTAGGAGTAGAAACATTGCCAACACCAATTATTTTACCATTGATAGTAGGAGGTGCAGCAACATGTGAATCATTATCATTACTAATGGTGGTAATAGTCCAAACTTTAGCTACATTATTCTCTTTGGCTAGTTTTTCATTTTCTTCTCTATCCCACCTAGCACGCAATTCAGCCATTAATCTTATATTCTCATTAATTCTAACTTGGATGGCATTTGCTGTAGTAGTAATCTTATTATCAATATCATCATTAGGCATAACTTTCAATTTTAAAAGATTAACATCAGAGGCAAGTCTATCAACTCTAGAAGCAATAGTATCAATTTTATCAAGCTTTTCCTCAACAGATTTGTTAAAAGCAGTTTGTGTACTAATAAATTCTTTAAGCATAGCTTCAAGACCAGAGGGTACACTCCTATTATTATTGTAAGAATTCCCATAAGAATTACCATAACCATTACCATTAGCAGAAGGATATGGCCTATAGTTATTACCAGAGTTGTTCCTATAAGCATTGTTGTTGAAATTATTATTTTTAATGAAATTCACATCAACATTTTCTTCTTGAGCAACCAATGAGGCTAAAGGAACATTATTTGGATCAACATTAGATCTACCATTCACAAGCATAGACATAATCACATCAATCTTATCACTCAAGGAAGAGGTTTCTTCAACAGAATTTACCTTCTTACCTTGTGGAGCTCTTTCCGTGTGCCATTCAGAGTAATTTATCATCATATCATCAAGAAGTTTTGTAGCCGCCCCAAAGTGATGGACATAAAGGTACCTCCAGCAGCTGAATCCAATAAATTCCGCGAAGAAAAATTTAGTCCTGCATAGAAGGTTTGTATGATCATCCAAGTAGTCAGTCCATGGGTTGGGCAATTCTTTACCAAAGTTTTCATTCTCTCCCATGCTTGAGCAACATGTTCAGTATCTAATTGCTTAAAATTCATTATGCTACTTCTCAAAGATATAATTTTAGCGGGAGGATAATATCTACCAATAAAAGCATCCTTACATTTAGTCCATGAATCAATACTATTCTTAGGCAAAGATAGCAACCAATCTTTAGCTCTTCCTCTTAATGAGAAAGGAAACACTTTCAATTTAATAATATCACCATCTACATCCTTATACTTTTGCATTTCACAAAGTTCAACAAAATTATTAAGATGGGCAGCAGCATCATCAGAACTAGCACCAGAAAATTGATCTCTCATGACAAGATTTAGTAAAGCAGGTTTAATTTCAAAGAATTCTGCTGTAGTAGCAGGTGGAGCAATAGGTGTGCATAGGAAATCATTATTATTTGCATTTGTGAAGTCACACAACTTAGTATTTTCAGGGGTATTCATTTTAGCAACGGTAAATAAAGCAAACTAGATAAAGTAAATGCAAGTAACTAATTTTTTTGTGTTTTTGATATAGAGAGCAAGACAGTAAATAAAGTAAAACTAGAGACTAATTTTTGTGTGTTTTGTTTACGTGCAGCAAACAAAGTAGTAAATAAAATAAAGCAAGACAAAAACAAAGTAAAGAGATTGAGAAGTGGAGACTCCCCTTGCAGCGTGTCTTGATCTCCCCGGCAACGGCGCCAGAAAAAGAGTTTGATGGCGTGTAACTCACACGTTCGTTGGGAACCCCAAGAGGAAGGTATGATGCGCACAGTAGCAAGTTTTCCCTCAGAAAGAAACCAAGGTTTAATCGAACCAGGAGGAGCCAAGAAGCACGTTGAAGGTTGATGGTCGCGAAATGTGATGCGGCGCAACACCAGGGATTCCGGCGCCAACGTGGACCTGCACAACACAACCAAAGTACTTTGCCCCAACGAAACAGTGAGGTTGTCAATCTCACCGGCTTGCTGTAACAAAGGATTAACCGTATTGTGTGGAAGATGATTGTTTGCAAGAGTAAAACAAGTATTGCAGTAGATTGTATGCTATGTAAAGAATAGGACCGGGGTCCACAGTTCACTAGAGGTGTCTCTCCCATAAGATAAAAGCATGTTGGGTGAACAAATTACAGTCGGGCAATTGACAAATAGAGAAGGGCATAACAATGCATATACATGATATGATAAATATAGTGAGATTTAATCCGGGCATTACGACAAAGTACATAGACCGCCATCCAACTGCATCTATGCCTAAAAAGTCCACCTTCAGGTTATCATCCGAACCCCATTCGGTATTAAGTTGCAAAGCAACAGACAATTGCATTAAGTATGGTGCGTAATGTAATCGACAACTACATCCTTAGACATAGAATCAATGTTTTATCCCTAGTGGCAACAGCACATCACAACCTTAGAACCTGTCACGATCCCAGGTGTCAATGAAGGCATGAACCCACTATCGAGCATAAATACTCCCTCTTGGAGTTAAGAGCAAAAACTTGGCCAGAGCCTCTACTAATAACGGAGAGCATGCAAGATCATAAACAACACATAAACAATAGATTGATAATCACCATAACATAGTATTCTCTATCCATCGGATCCCGACAAACACAACATATAGTATTACAGATAGATGATCTTGATCATGTTAGGCAGCTAACAAGATCCAACAATGAAGCACAACAAGGAGAAGACAACCATCTAGCTACTGCTATGGACCCATAGTCCAGGGGTGAACTACTCACTCATCACTCCGGAGGCGACCATGGCGGTGTAGAGTCCTCCGGGAGATGAATCCCCTCTCCGCAGGGTGCCGAGGCGATCCCTGAATCCCCGAGATGGGACGGCGGCGGCGTCTCGAAGGTTTTCCGTATCGGCCTCGGTATGGGGGTTTCGCGACGGAGGCTATTTGTAGGCGGAAGGGTAGGTCGGGGGGCTCACGAGGGCCCAGATGACAGGTCGCACGGCCGGGGGCCAGCCGCGCGCCGCCTGGTCTGGCCACCTCGTGGCCCCACTTCGTTATCTCTTCGGTCTTGGAAGCTTCGTGGCAAAATAGGACCCCGGGTGATTTCGTCCAATTCCGAGAATATTTCGTTACTAGGATTTCTGAAACCAAAACAGCAGAAAACAAGAACTGGCTCTTCGGCATCTTGTTAATAGGTTAGTTCCGAAAATGCATAAATACGACATATAATGTGCATAAAACATGTAGATATCATCAATAAAGTAGCATGGAACATAAGAAATTATCGATACGTTGGAGACGTATCAGAGCGCTCATGAATTATGGACAAAGCTTCAAGACAAATATGATGTGTCCAATATTATTGAGGATGATTGTATTGCTTCCACTTCCGGCCGTGATGAGTTCTCATCTTCATCCACTTCACCAAAGTGTGGTAAGACACAAGGTAATGATATGGTGAGTGGTGATGAAAATTGCAATGTTGATATTGAGCTTACTATTGATGATTCATCATCTCTATCTCATTGCAATGGTTCATCTTTGGACTTAAACACATCTAGCACTAGAAATGATTTACATGCTTGTGTTGATAGTCCTTGCATATCATGTGTAAGTTGCTTGAATAAATCTAATGATGATATGCTTGCTTTGTCTTGTGGCCATGATAAAAATGCTTCTATTTCCTCTAGTTGTTGTGTGACTAACAATGTAGAGGAAACCAAAGATTCTATTGGTCAAGACAAGATCTTGAAAGGAGCCTCAAGTAACTCCTCATCTTTATCTCACGGTCCTCATATATGCCTTATGGCCAAGGGTTCCACGGTACCTCCTACCATGGAACCTAATATGTCTCGTGGTGATAAGGATGAGGATGAATATGAAGAAGAGGATTGGGTTGTCTCTCTACGCGATAAGGGTAAGAGCGTATTCAAGGTTATTTGCAAAGATAAAATTGCTAGCACTCACTTCTTTGAAATCTTGACTACCGCTATTGAGAGCCAAAAACTTATTTGGATGCATGAGAACACCATTGATAAAAAGGGTGCTCTTGAACGAGAGTATGCCGATGATGTAGCATCTTTAAAGAATGAACTTGAAGAAGAACAAACCATCAAGGAAGCTCTTGAGGAGACCTTTGCTCTAGAATTGTCTAGAGAAAAGGAAAACCATGATAGAGCTCTTGAGATGGCAAATGAACTAAAGCTAAAAAATGATAAGCTTGTGTTTGTTAATGCTAAACTCCTTGAGGATTTTGAGCAACTCAAAAAGGGCTCAAGGGTCATTGAGAGTGCGCTCACCAAACTCACCGAGTCGCATGAGCAACTTAAAGCTTCTTATCTAAAAGAGCATGCCAACTTGCCTTCTCCTATTACTACTAATAATGATGCTTGTGCTACTAACTCTACTTCTTGTGAAGCATCTATCTTGAAGGAGAATGTTGAGCTAAGGGCTCAACTTGATTTGCTAACTTGCAATTATGGGAAATTGGAAGAAAATCATGGAAAGCTTTCTAGCTCCCATGAGGATCTTCTAGCCTCTCATGATAGGCTAAAGTTAGCTCATGAGGCTATCATATCTAAGGCAACACCTTGTGAGCCTCATGTGGATACTAGCACTACTACTCAAAATGCTATATTGCCATGTGCTAGTCCTAGTAATTCATCCACTCATAATATTGCTAAATCTTGTGATGAATTATCTTCCTTGCCTTGTTGCTCTAACAATGAAGATTCTACTTCCTCTAGTACTTGTGTTGTTACTAACCATGTAGAGGAAATCAAAGAGCTCAAGGCCCAAGTCACTTCTTTGAAGAATGACTTGGTAAAGGGTCATGAAGGGAAATGCAAACTTGACACAATGTTGAGTATGCAACAATCCCCCAATGACAAGAGTGGACTTGGATTCAAATCCAACAACAAGAACAAGTCCAAGAACAACAACAAGAAGAAGGGCCAAGTACAAGTCAAAGACCCGGCCAAGATTGTTTGCTTCAAGTGCAATATTGAAGGGCACCATGTTAGATCTTGCCCTTTGAAGAAGAAGCAAAAAGGGAAGCGGCCTCAAGCTCAAACTTATATTCAACCTCAAGTTGAAGAAATGTCACTTCCCAAGAAGAAACAAGCCAATGCTCCCATTGTGGAGAAACCTAGTGAGAAGAAGGAGAAGAAAAGAACTTGCTACATATGCCGTGAGAAGGGCCACATCTCCTCCTTGTGCACTATTGGTACCTCATCCAACTCTATCACCATTGATGATGTTTATTCTCTTCGTAAGGATGAGGGTGGCAATGTGTTTGCCAAATATGTTGGTGCTCAAAGTGGTGTCAAGAAAAGAACCATTTGGGTTGCCAAGCCTATTGTGACTAACATCTTAGGACCCAACTTAGTTGGGGACCAACAATCCAAAATTTGATCAATAGGTGCTTGTTGGAGGGCATTGGAGACTTGGCTACATCATGAAGAATTAAGGGATCTTCATCATTTATATTATCTCAAGCCAAGTCTTTTGATTATCTTGCTACTATCATATATCCAATGTTCCTCCTTGCGGTAACATGTTCTCAACTCATTTATATTGAAAGTTACTCGCCCCTTTGCATGTGTTAGTTTTGTTCCTAGCATGTGTTTGTATATGTTGTGCTTCCTACTTGCTTTTCTTGAGAAATCAAGTCTATGTATGTTGGGTTGCACACCATGTATTTGTGTTTGTGTTGGAGCCACTTTGCATCTTGTTGTATCTTATATGGCTCTTATGAGCGATTAATGGACTATCCCATTTTGGGGGAGTGATATTCCTTTGGGAATTTCATGATCCTAACAATGTGTGTACATGAGGAATATCACTTAGAATTGATATTGCAAGATTATCTAGTCTCTATGTGGTATGTCATCTTCATGAGAAATTCAAATTCCAATGTCCATTAATATCTCTAGTTGGATCTTATTTGCCTCTTGTGAAAATAAATTCCTTATCACATTATGGGGGAGTAATAAGCTTTGTGCATATTACAAGCCTAGAAAATGTGAACATTTGAGGTTGTGTCACATAGAATTGATATTGTAAATTATCTCTCTCCTATGTGGCATGTTTGCTCAAACAAGCTCCAATTTGCTTAAATGGCTTCATTGCTAATATCTTTGTGGATCTTATTTGTGAAAGTTCTTCTTGGCATGGTTTTTCACAACGTGTCCCTCAATACATTTTTGGAAAACCATGTGCTTCAAGTCATACTATTAATTGCTTTGCATGTTGGTATGAATACTATTAATTGCTTTGCATGTTGGTATGAATACTATTAATTGCTTTGCATGTTGGTATGAATACTATTAATTGCCTTGCATGTTGGTATGACTAAATGAAGCTATCAAGAAACTATCTTTGCATGATGGTTAACTCTTATCTTTTACCATATGCTTTGTTCGTTGTAAATATGATCTTATGTATACTTACAAACTACCACCGGGAAATATTTCCTAATACCTCTTGTCCTAGGACAATTGGTAATCAATTATGAGGTAGATATTTATTGATCATATCTACATTGGCTCTTGTATTTATATTGCCTTATTTATTGCCATGAATTTGTTGTGCTTTGACTCCCATGTGTCTTCCTTGCATCTTATGGATCTAAGTTGTCTATTCAAACTTTCTTAGCATTGTTAGAAGATATAGGTAGCGTGATGATCCTAGTTTTGTGCATTTTGTATTCATATAAAAAATCCTTGATAATGCACCAAACTTGGGGGAGCTCTTCTATATTATTAGAATGCTTAACATCTCTTGATCATTATCAAAAATTTGGTTTTGGGAGACATAAAATTTTCTTTTTGGTACTTTGTGCCATCATAAAAAGTTTCGAGGGTTTGGTTTATTTGTTGGAACCTTGCTCTCTTGGGAGTTGGTTATCTCATTCCTTTGTGTTTAGGTTTAATTAGCTTCTTATAATGAGATAAGTCTTTGGAGTCAATCTTGTGTTGATTTGATTCTTTGATATAATTTGGACAACCATTGTCTCTTGGTTTATTTGGTGTTTTGTCCAAATTATATCTTTCTTTGGTTCTTGAAAGTATTGTGCATGCATCTTTAATTTATGTCTATCTTATGGCATGTGTTACTTTCTTTGATCCAATATATAGGGTAAACTCCATCAAATCCTAATTTGGCTAAGATGTGCATGAAATTCAATTTCATATCTATATGCACATAGTATTGTGGAGTTTGTCCTATATGTTGTAGTGTGTCTAACTACTTCGGACCCAATTAGTTTGGGGACCTTTTTGTACTTACCTTTGTGTTAGGTACAATGGATATGCATTGGATGCTTGTCTCACTCTTGGGGAGAAGTGGTGACTCAATGGTAACTTGAGGCAAGCTAGGATGGTCAACGAACACATATCTACTACATCCACACCAATGCTATCTCGGTAACAAGTATCTTCTCATGCATCTTTTTCTAGCATCCAACCATGTGGTTGCATCTTGGCATGAATCTCTTTATTTGCAAATATTGTGCTTCTTGCTAAAGTCTTAACGAAACCTCTTTATTGCGAATGTGAGTAATTTGAGATGAGTACATATGTTGGGAAGTATATAAAATCATGCTCATGATTCACCCATCCCATCTATGCCCATCTAGCAATTTTATTGCATATCAATTCCTCAAGGCTCTCACGTGTGCAATATAGATGAAATTGCAAATTTAGTTATTTCTTTTGGTATCCTCGCTTGTGATACTTGTTGCCTTTCTAAATGCATCTCAACTAACTTCTATCCCTTGTTGATATTTGTGATGTATTTTAGATGTTTGTGGTTGAAGTTCATGAATGTACAATAAGACAAAATTGAGCCTTTGGCCATGCTATTAAGAAAAAATTCTTATTGGTATATTGCATGACTTCATTTTGGGATATCATACTATATTTCTTGAGTATCCATTTTGTGTGTGCATGTTTCTTTGTGGATAAATATCTTTGTGATATTGCTCACTTAGAGAAACTTATACACATAAGAGATGATACATCTCCATTTGATATCTTATTTATTTGTTGCATGTTGATTGGTCATGCTAAGCAATATAATTCATTGAAGACTATGATGATGCTTTTTGCTCATCCTTGTAATAGTCTTATAATATGCTTTATCATGCCTTTCACATACCCTGGTTGAGCCTTTTATTATGGTGCCTCCTACTTGTTGCTCAACCATTTGTTTGTTGCAAGTGTTAAGCTTAATTTTCTATCTATGATCTATTGCAAATGTTTGTGTTTTAAATGGTAATGAGGGAGTAAGGATTCCATGTTATGCATATTGTATTCAAATGCAACATTTTAATTTATGCATGTACCTTGGGGAGCTTCCTCATTCTATTTAAGGCACTATTTTGTGGTGATCATTAGAGTTTGATTCACTTAGTATCTTTTGTTTTTGAATGATATTATGGTAGTGATGATTCCATGTTTGTGCACTTTATACTCCAATGCAAATTGTCTTGTTTTGTGCACAAACCTTGGGGAGCTTCCTCATATTATTTAGAGCAATCTTCTTGATCTTATCATAATATCTATCTTTCTTTTGGTATCTTCCTTGTGGTTCATTTGGTTGCTTGCTTCATTTGTTGAAGCTTCTTGACTTTGTTATCTTTTTGCAATCTTTGATCCTATCTATAGTGTGATTCCTTCCGAATATTCGTCATTGGATATGTGCATTTGATTCCACTCAAATTATGAGAAATGCACACGCTATGGAGGAACTCTCACTATTTTGGCCTTCTAAATTTTTCACCCATTTCGGCAATTGGTGCCAATGGGGGAGAAGTTTGGAGGGTTTAAGGGAATTTGGTTATGTCTTTGCTTTGTGCTTAAGCATGTGCCTTTATTGCATTGCATCTTGTTGCTTTGCATAGTTGAATATTTAGAGAAAACTCCACTAGGCTTTGAATGCCAATATATGCAATGAAAGTCAAGATCATTCACACATGCATATATTATGGGGGAGTTTGCTCTATATATTCAACTTATTTGTTACTTAAATTCCTTATATAAACCCTCTCAAAGAGATTGTCATCAATTACCAAAATGGGGGAGATTGAAAGTGCATGGAGCCCCCATGTGTGGTTTTGGTAATTAATGACAATCCCTATGGACTAATGTTTGCATTGAGTTATATTTGTAGGAGTTGTCCATAGGCAATTCTTGAACCATTTGTTGGCTTCAAGGTTGCAATAAGAAGAAATTGATGAAGGATATCAAGTGTCAAGTATGTCTTGAAGATGAAGATGAAGTAAGCCCTCAAGTTACTTCAAGACATCAATATGATGAAGAATGAAGAATGAAGTGCAAGTTCAAGATGAGCCATCTCGAAGAGATCCTTTGCTTGAGTCTTGCCATCCACATGGTGGTCATGGCTATGTGAAGATGCGCCGAAGAAGAAGCTCTCCCATGGTGGATTATGGGGGAGCAATCCACAAGACTTCGTCAAGCAAGCACAAGCAAGAAAGGCGTTCCATCTTGTTGAGGTCAAGATCGTCGTCATCGAGCTCAAGTGGAATGCGCAAGTATAAGGTTTGCTCTTGATAGGGTTTCTTTCTCACCGGTCTCATAAGTGTAGTTGGAGACCGGTTTATAGTTTAGTTGCCGTACTATCAAGAGGGCTCTCGAGTGAGTAACTCGATCGTATCGTTCGGAGAGAGCTCAAACCTTTGCATCCTTGCATCATCTTTCTTGGTTGTTATTTGGATCTTATCCATGTGATGTTTTAGAGCTTGTGCTTATTCTCATGACAAGCTCTAGTTCATTAAGAATGGTTTTTCCATGGGCAACTTGTTGCATTTTCAAGATTGGAGGTTTTACCGGTATGTCTTTTTGAGATAGGTCAAACCTTTCATCATTTGTTTCTATCCTCCTTTGCTGTACTATGATGTTTCTATGCATATTGTTGTAGAGCTCGTTGTTGTGATTTCAACGAGCCCAAGATCATCGAAATCGGAGTCCGGATGCAAAAGTTATGCCCGTTTTAGTTTTGGTGTTTCTGCAGTTTGCTTAGGCCGGATATTTCGGAAATATCCGCCGGATTATCCGGGCCGGATATTTCGGAAATATCCCCCGAAATCGGCTAAGGACCTGAGGAATTGCTGCTCAGTATGGGGCTGGACATTTGCCCGGATATTGTCCTGGTCCAGGCCGGATTATCCGGCCGGACATTTTGGAAATATCCGGCCCCTCGAAAAATGGCTAAGGACCTGAAGAAAAGCAAGTCTGATGAGGCCGGACTTTTGGCCGGATTTTGACCAGGTTTTGTACCCGTGGCCGGATTATCCGGGGGCGGATTATCCGGCCCTTACTTAGGCCGGATTATCCGGCCCTGGTTTTGCCCAACGGCTCGATTTTCTTGGGGGGTATAAATACCCCTTCTTCCTCCTTGGGCTGTTGCTTCTCTCACTCTCTCTCTCCTCCATTGTTGAACTAGAGAAGCTTGCACTATCTCTCAATCCCTCCATGATTCTTGCCCCCATTTGAGGGAAAAGAGAGAGGAGATCTAGATCTACACTTCTACCAATCAAATCCATCTCTTTGTGAGTGGAACTCTCTAGATCTTGATCTTGGTGTTCTTTGTGAATTCCTTTGTTCTTTCTCTCTTATTCCCCCAATAGCTTTTGTAGCTTTGTTGGAATTTGAGAGAGAAGGACTTGAGCATCTTTGTGGTGTTCTTGCCATTGCATTTGGTGCATCGGTTTGAGTTCTCCACGGTGATTCGTGGTGAAAGCAAGAAAGTTGTTACTCTTGGGTTCTTGGAACCCTAGACGAATTCTAGGCCTTTGTGGCGGTTTTTTTGGAGCCTCCGATTAAGTTGTGGATGTGTGCCCCAATCTTTGTGTAAGGCCCGGTTTCCGCCTCGAAGGAAATCCCTTTGTGGAACCGTGACCTAGGCCTTTGTGGCGAGGGTCACCGGAGATTTAGGTGAGGCGCCTTCGTGGCGTTCGGTGTGTGGTGTGAGTACCGCATCTTGGGGTGAGGCCTTTGTGGCGTTGGTGTGCATCGAGCAACCACACCTCAAGGTGAGCCTCTTGTGGCGTTCGGGAGCACTAAGCAACCGCACCTCTCCACCGGAGATTAGCACTCGCAAGAGTGTGAACTCCGGGATAAATCATCGTCTCCCGCGTGCCTCGGTTATCTCTATACCCGAGCTTTACTTATGCACTTTACCTTGTGATAGCCATCGTGCTTGAAGTTATATATATCTTGCTATCACATACTTGCTTGTATTGCTTAGCATAAGTTGTTGGTGCACATAGGTGAACTCTTGCTTAGAATAAGTTGTTGGTGCACATAGGTGAACCATAGTATATAGGCTTTGGGCTTGACAAAGTAAACGCTAGTTTTATTCCGCATTTGTTAAGCCCATCTCGTAAAAGTTTTAAATCGCCTATTCACCCCCCCTCTAGGCGACATCCATGTCCTTTCAATCCCCACTGCGGCACTCTAATTGCTGCACAAAAGTCACTAAAGGGCAAGTTGATAGTTTTGTTATAAATCTTGTATCGGACCACGGGGTTAGTTTGGGACCGATGAAATTCGAAATCCTGCACCACTGACATTGTTAGTTTTGCATATTGGTAAGGTTCACCAACAGTAAAACTTTCCAACCCTGCATTGGAAATCAGTGTTTGAACATCTTGCAGGATTCCTGCATTCCGCATAAAATCAGTGCATGGGTAATAAGAGGGGTATACTCCCTCTTCGCGGTGAACTCTCATGACTTGCTGCACCTCCAATTCTTGTTGGTTTAGTTGGTGCCTACTTCCTTCCATTTTCTGAAATTTTTCAACAATCATTATAAAATTTGATTCAAAAGTATATAGTTGAGGGGAACTACTATAAGAACTTGCTAGGGTACTAAACATGCATCAAAACTAGTTTCTACCACTTAGAACAAGCATGCAAGCTCACTAAACATGTTACCTACAGCAGCAAAATATTCAAGATATACTCAACCAAACAAAATTCTAATTTGATAATCAAAGGAGTCACATACCGGAGTGCAAATGTGCCAAATTTCAGACAGAAATCTGGGCTGAGCAAAGAGATCGGGAAATCGCGAGTTCTTGAGCAGAAACGCGAGTGAGAGAAAGTGAGTACGAGTTTTTCGGGAGAGAGAGAGTGCAGTGAGTGAAAGGGATGATGGAGTGGGGCAAGGAGGGGCCCACACAGTGGCGCGCCCCCTTGCGGCCGCGCCGGCTTGTGGGTGCCACCTGGGGTGCCCCACTGGTCATCCCCAGGTGCTCCAGGTGCCCCTTCGAAAAATAAGACTACCAATATAATTTTTGTAAATTTTTGAGAACTTCGAAAAATGCACATTTCTGGGTGTTAATTATTACTGCGCAGGAAAATGATTTCCAAAATCTTAACAACTAAAGCATATTGCAAAACAAAAGGTGCTACAGCAAGTAAAACAAGTGGAGGGAGAAAGAAAGAAAGAAATGTTGTTTAGCTCTCTTATGCATTAAAATATACTTGTTAACAAGGTTGATCAAGTCTTGCTACCAAATAAATTTTATAAGACATAAGAAGAAATAAACCTCAAATCAATCATGTTACCTTATATTGAATTGATATGGATCCAATCACAAGAGTTTGATATTCTTCTTTAGGCTCATATATAGGACAATCAATGGATCCCACCTTGATAGTTTTCACATTAAAAATTGTATTAACTCCATATACTTTATCAATCCTCTTGGGAAAATAGACAAGTATGTTCCTTGTCATCAACATTGAAAGTAACCTTGCCTTTATTGCAATCAATAACAGCCCCTGCAGTATTAAGAAAGGGTCTTCCAAGAATAATGGACATATTATCATCTTCAGGCATTTCCAACACAACAAAATCAGTTAATATCAAGCAATGTTGAGTAACTTGAACAGGAACATTTTCACATACACCAACAGGAATAGCAGTAGATTTATCAGCCATTTGCAAAGATATATCAGTTGGTATCAACTTATCTAAATCAAGTCTCTTGTAAAGAGAAATAGGAATTACACTAACTCCTGCTCCCAAATCACATAGAGCAGTTCTAACATAATTATTCTTGATGGAACAAGGAATAGTCGGTATACCTGGGTCTCCAAGCTTCTTTGGAACCTTACCATTGAAGGAGTAATTAGCGAGCATAGTGGAAATCTCCTCATTGGGAATTTTCCTTTGTTAGAGACAATATCTTTCATATACTTTGAATAAGGAGGCAATTTAATAGCATCAGTCAAAGGGATTTGCAAAAATAAAGGTTTCATCCAATCACAAAATTTATTATAATGTTCCTCCTCCTTTGATTTTAGTTTCTTAGCAGGAAAAGACATTTGCTTTTGAACCCAAGGTTCTCTTTCATTACCATGTTTCTTTGTAATAAAATCTTCTTTAGTGTACTTCTTATTTTTATCATGCTTTTCAGGTTCTTTTTCAATTTCTTCTTTATCAGGAGCATCATTCTTATCATTATCTTTATCATGTTCATTAGCACTTTCAGTTTCAGCATCAGAAATAGAAATACTATTAGGATCATTAACAGGTTCAGAGGATTCTACAACAGTTTTATGTTTCTTCTTCTTTTTCTTAGAAGGACTATCAGTTTCTTTAGTTCGTTGAGAATCTTGTTCAATTCTTTTGGGTGCCCTTCAGGATATAGAGGATCCTGGGTAGAAACACCGCCTCTAGTTGTTACTTCATAAACATGTTTCTCTTCATGATTATTTTTTAACAAGTCATTTTGCACTTTAGTAAGTTGATCAATTTGAGTTTGAATCATATTGAAATGTTTAACAAGCATCTTAACATCATTGGAGGTTCTCTCCACAATATCATGCAATTTACCAATAGCTTGAGAATTTTCCATTAGATGATTTTCTACTCTCATATTGAAATTATTTTGCTTAACAATGTAATTATCAAATTCATCTAAACATTGATCAGGAGGTTTTGAATATGGAATATCTCCTCTATCAAAGCGTTGAAGAGAATGTACCTCGATTGTGGATGAAGGGGGAATTATCTTACATAGGTCTTCTATAGGAGGTAAATTCTTCACATCTTCAGGTTTAATACCCTTCTCTATAAGAGAATTTCTTGGCTTCCCTCATATCTTCATCATTTAATTCAATCATACCCCTCTTCTTCAGTATTGGTGTTTGGTTCAGGTGTAGACCAATCATCATGATTTTTGCTTATCTTTGCCAATAATTCTTCAGCTTCGTCCGGAGTTCTCTTCCTGAAAACACAATCAGCACAACTATCTAGGTATGCCCTAGACTCAATGGTTAGTCCACTATAAAATATATCAAGTAAATCATGCTTTTCCAAATCATGTCAGGCCGAGCTCTAATAAGAGAGCAAACCTTGCCCAAGCTTCAGCAATTTCTCTCCATCTTCTTGATCAAAACTATAAATTCTCTGCAGAGCCATATGTTGAGCACTAGCGGGAAAGTATTTCCGAAAGAAAACATCAAGCAAACAACTTGGACTATTAATAGAATCAGGAGGCAAATTATTATACCAAATCTTAGCATCATCCTTTAATGAGAAAGGGAAAATCTTAGCAACAAAATAAGTACGCATCTTAACATCATCGAAAACAAGCTACTTAAAGTAGAAAGCTCATTCATATGTTCTACAGCACTCTCTTTTTCAGTACCACAAAAGGGTGTTTTCTCAACAATAGATATATGAGATAAATCAAGAGAAAAATCATAATCTTTATCCTTAATGTTTATAGGAGATGTGGCAAATTTAGGATCAGGAGACAGTTTATATCTAACAGCATGTTGTGCAATAAGCTTTTTAAGGTTACTTGTACTAGTAGTAGCATTGCATTTATCAATAAAATCATCATCAAGTTCCACATAATCTTCATCAAGATCATCAATCTCGGGTGAATTAACAGGTGTAACAGTATTTTCATTAGGAGTTTCAGTAGTTTCAATTTGTCTAGACCTAGCAATTGTAGCATCTAGAAAAGGACCTAATGAACCAGCATTATCAAGCACAGTAGAAGCATCATCAAAATTATCAGAGGAATTTTCAGATTCAGCAGAAATACCAACACGTGAAGTTTGTGGTGGTGAAACAAGTTGACTTATCACAGATGGTGAATCAAGAGCAGCGGAGGTACTCAGAGTTGTACCTTTTCTTGTAGTGGATGGTAATATGGCGACTTTAGTATCGCGAGGTTTACCCATGATGGAGAATTTGCAGCGAACAATATCAATCCAAGTGAACTTCCAAATAAAGCTATGCTCCCCGGCAAAAATAGTCTTGATGACCCACAAGTATAGGGGATCGCAGTCTTCGAGGGAAGTATTACCCAATTTATTGATTCGACACAAGGGGAGACAAAGAATACTTGTAAGCCTTAACGGAGTTGTCAATTCAGCTGCACCTGAACAGACTTGCTCGCAAGAGTTTATCGATAGCAACAGTTTTATAGCAGTACGAATAGTGAAATAACAGCGGTGAAATAAAGACAGCATTAGTGATTATAGTAAACAGCAGGATTAAAATACTGTAGGCACGGACGGATGAACGGGCGTTGCATGGATGAGAGAATTCATATAACAATCATGGTAGGGCATTTGCAGGTAATAATAAAGCGGTATCCAAGTACTAATCAATCAATAGGCATGTGTTCCATATATAGTCGTACGTGCTCGCAATGAGAAACTTGCACAACATCTTTTGTCCTACCAGCCGGTGGCAGCCGGGCCTCTAGGGAAACTACTGGAAATTAGGTACTCCTTTTAATAGAGTACCGGAGCAAAGCATTAACACTCCGTGAACACATGTGATCCTCACATCACCGCCTTCCTCCGGTTGTCCCAATTTCTGTCACTTTGGGGCCTCGGGTTCCGTACAACAACGTGTGTATACAACTTGCGTAAGATCATAAAACAATGCATATCATGATGAAACAATAACATGTTCAGATCTGAGATCATGGCACTCGGGCCCTAGTGACAAGCATTAAGCATAACAAGTTGCAAAAATATCATAAAAGTAACATCTACGGATACTAAGCACCATGCCCTAACAATCTTGTGACTATTACATGATCAATCTCATCCAATCCCTACCATCCCCTTCAGCCTACAGCGGGGAATTACTCACACATGGATGGGGAAACATGGCTGGTCGATGGAGAGGCGTCGGTGGTGATGGCGGTGAAGATCCCCTCCAATTCCCCGTCCCGGCGGAGTGCCAACGGAGTTTCGGTCCCGGCGGAGTTTCGCGATGGCGGCGGCGCGTGGATGGTCTGGAAATATCGACATACCCCTGGTGTTTTTAGGTCGAAAGACGTATATAGTCCGAGGAGAGCGTCGGGGGGCCGCCGAGGCGCCACACAAGGCGGCGCCCCCGGGCCGCGCCGGCCTAGTGTGGGGGCCTCGGGCCCCACCTGGCTGCCTCTGGCTCCGTATTCTGGAAAATAGGGCCTTTCGCATAAATTCCGAGGATTTTCCTGAAAGTTGGATTTCTGCACAAAAACGAGACACCAGAGCAATTCTGCTAAAAATAGCGTTAGTCTGTGTTAGTTGTATCCAAAATGCACAAATTAGAGGCAAAACAATAACAAAAGTGTTCGGGAAAGTAGATACGTTTTGGACGTATCAATGATCATTTTGCGCTTGATTCTTTTTAAAGATTCCTACTCCTATTCAATGCAACTAGCATGCATGTTGGAGAGTGTGGCGTTTTGAAGGCCGAGTTACATTAGCTCTTTATTCAAAGTTTCAAAAAAGTCTGAAATAAAATCCTAGAGGTAGCAATGATGTATGCTACAAATGATGCAAAATCTTAATGCAAACTGATTTGTATTCTAGGCTACATGAAATTAACAAAATCTGATAAAATTAGTAATCTTGAAATATGTACTATTCACTATAAAATTTGTCAAAATTTGTCATTTTTGTGTAGCCTAGAATATAAAGTAGTTTGTATTGAGATTTTACACCATTGTACTATACATCATTTACTATCTCTAGAATTTTGATTCAAAATTTTTAAAATTTTAAAATATAAATTCTAAGTGTTCGAAAATAAAGAACTATGCGTAGCTCGGTCTCCATTTGAAGTCTTCGGCATGTTGGATCAATAGCTTTCTAGCTCGCTGCTAACTAGCATCAGCTTTGGCTAACATAAGATGTGTACTACCTAGCTAGCTTTAGAGTACCTAGCTAGCTTTTGCTCTTAATTTTTTTTACCAACCTTTGCTCTATTTTTGGATGCTCGTGCGATGTTCGATGGTCGGCCCTGTTCCCATGGCTGCCCCCGCCCTCACTTATTCAACCGATTATGACGATCCCGCAAAAGATGGCGAAGAAGTGGAAACATGCATGGCGTTGTTGGATATAGTGTTGACGGGCCTCCGGTGAGTACGTGGCCACAATGGACGATGGTACAACTAAGTTTTTCCGTGATTTATTAATGTTGCATAAGTTTGCTAATTTTGTAACAAGCACATATGAATTTTGTCGCAAAAGCACATGCAATTTGTTGTACTGTTTAACTAGGTGTTTGCCATAAATTTATCTTTCCCTCATATTATTCTATGTGGCATTAGTTATTTAAAAATTTAACATGCTCATATAAATTTTGTCGGGAAAGTAGACGCTAAACGTTGTAAAGGTTGACTACAAGTGGAAAAAAATCAACTAGATTGGTTAAACACTTTCTTTTTAGTCATCTATAAATTTTGATAAAATAGTTGTTCATTTTTGTTGTAAATAAATATGTAGCTATCACATACCAAATTTTCATAGCCACAAACACATGTTTTTTGTTGTTGTAATAGTTTACGATTTTTGTGGGAATTGACGATGATTTCTGTTGTAAACCAACCTGTAGCAAAATAATTGTTGTTTAACCAATCTTTTGTATACTTCAAAAAAAATTGTAAAGATTTTATTGTAAATCAATCTGGAGAAAAATAAATTTATTTTGTTAGATAGTGTAAAACAAACTTGAAAAAAGTGGTGGCATAGCCGACGCTAAATGTCCTAAACACGTCTATGTGAAATATTGTTGTGAGTTGCCTTGTTAACATTTTGTTGGGCAGTCCTCTTGAAACATTACCATATAGCTGCACTGCTCCAGTGAGGACCGAGGATGGATTGGTTCGGAAGAGGCATTGCCTTCTATTTGAGGGAGCATCAGAAAAATGAATTCATCTTCTTTTCTGACCGATTGGCAAGATTTTAAAACATGTGTAGAAGTGAGAAACACACTAGTTAATGTGTATGTTGCTCAGTATATGGTATTTGTTTACCTGAAAATAAAAGTTATGATGTCTGTTTGCAGAGATGAAAAGAGAATGCAACGGCTAGCAGGCAACGGTCGACTCTGTTTTCCAGAACTTTTTCCTGTAAACGGAACAGACCACTTTAGTTTCTTCCCTACATTTCTTCAGTTTTCCCACAGGTTTGCTCATTCCACCCAACTCCGAACACCGGCGTCTCACACCCTCCTCGTACTCAATGGCCGTCAAGGTCAAGCCGCTGGATGACGGCGTGGGGTACATCCGCTGGAAAGAGTCGATGCTCCTCCGTCTTCGTACCCTCCGCGTCGCCCACGTGCTCTCCGAGGACCCGCCGGCCGGCGACGAGGGCGGCGCGCCGGCGGCGGCGAAGCAGTGGGCGCACGACGACGCCCTCTGCCGCGGCCACATCCTCGCCGCGCTCTCCGACCGCCTCTTCGCGGACTACGTCCGCCACGCCACCGCCAGGGAGCTGTGGGACGCCGTGGCGCGCACCTACGACCTGGACACCACCCAGGAGGAGCGGCGGCTGATGCTCCGAGCGTTCGAGTTCGACCTCGACGCGCCGCTCCTGGAGCAGATCGCGCACGCGGAGGCTCTAGCCACTGGCCTAGATTTCCCTTGGACTGATGGCCATTACTTGGCTCGCAGCCTATGCAGTAAGCATCCCGAACTGCTCCACGCGAGAAACCGAGGAGGGGACATAGACATGAACGATATCTGGCGTGTCGCTCGAATTTCTGAAGAAACGCGCGGGTTGCTGGCCGGCGTGGCCGCGATGAGGGCCAACTCGAGACCGGCCGTTACGGCAAGGCAGAAATAAAGAGGGGGCGCCGCTACGCCGGCAAGCCAGAGTCCAAGGAGAGGCCGTACGTTCTGGAGCAAGGATGCTGAGCTTTAGCTTCTTGGGTGGAATTGGACTAGAGTTTACCTCTGGTTGGCCGTCGCGGTCGACACCCGCAAGGTGTTCGACGAATAACCTGGTCTGTTTTTTTATGTTTCTTCCTCTTTTCTCCTGCAAGTTGATGATGTTTGAAATCAAATTGGTGATGTTTAAATTAGGTGTAGGTAATCTTAGTACTCATCTATGCACTGCTAGTGTTCGAGGAAAAAAAATCTATTGCACTACCACATGGTATGCTAAAGATTTAATAGCGGTCTGGACCCCCTGGACTATGGAAGAAGCTTTGTTATCTGCAATGTTGTTTTGCTACGGCTCAGGTATCAACTTATCAATGGGCTTACTACTTAGTAGTAGTTTGTGTCCTATCAACCCGGTCTTATCCCATGAAACGTGCATTACCGATTCTACTCACAGTGACTATTTTCTTCTGTTTGCAGTACTAACTGATAAGTCATTTTCCCTCAAAACACACAAAAAAAAACTGATAAGTCATACTCTGGTATGCTATCTCGGTGGAGAGACCACTATTTGGAGTACTACTAGAATTCCATTATTTATCATTATTAACCCAAGTGTAAAATGCCTATTAGGTCCTTAAACTTTAATCCGACCAGTGCATGTCAGGTTTATATTGTTGCAGTTTGCACAATGAAACAAAGCTTTTTACTTGGCAAAGCTTTTCTCATGTAGCTTTAGCTAATATCTGTTAAGGTTCATGCACTAGCCACTTGAACCAAAAGTCCGAACTGATGGAAAGGGCTAGGCAATGTACTTATACACTTCACAACACCCCCACTCGCGTGTGACGGGAGAAAAGAAAGTCAACACGTGAAAGAAGAAGAGCACACCGAAACAGGCATCAGCGGTGGCTAAAGAGGGGGCAACAACAATTTTAGGCTTAATTGCGAAAACCGGGGCAACAACAATTTTTAGGCTTAATTGCGAAAACCATGTGAAAGCCAAGATTTGAACTCGAGACCTAGGGTTCTGATACCATGTTAAGGTTCATGCACTAGCCACTTGAACCAAAAGTCCAAACTGATGGAAAGGGCTAGGCAATGTACTTATACACTTCACAACAATATCATCTCAGAGGTGTAAGTTGATGCACTCCCAAATTTCTATCATTTCAGATAAATCCAAATTCAATAGAATGGAATTGTAGCATTATTTAAAATGTCTCCTCGCATCTATGTTTCACACGACAACTATCACCCATATTGGAAGCAACAAAACATGAGCTGAAACTAATTCACCCATCTTGGAAGAAATAAAACATGAGCTGAAACAACTTTACGAAATCATTCCTCCTTCATGTGCTCTCATGGAAGATTTTGCCGCCACCACCAGATCTCAGCATCATGATCATATTACATTTGCTGATGGCCTCATAGGTGTGTGCAGTGTGCTACTTGGAGCATTGTGCGTGCAGTGCTAGCTGCTAGGTGTACATGATGGCCATGCCCATCTAAAGGTGCCGATCATGAATGCATAATGTCTGCAGGTGGTGCCTCCTGGATACAGTCGTCCCCACTCCTTTGCCAACCATAGAGCATTCTTTCTCCTCCCTCAGACTCTGCCCCCGCGTGTGTGTCGGTTTCACCACGTAGAGAGACTTAAGAAAAAAAAAGGCCCAAGGAACCAAAGTCAGTCTAGAGGCCAAAATCAGTTTATAGTTCATATGAAAGTTTAGCAACAAACCTGTACTAACCTCAAACTTTTGAGGGGTTTCTATCCCTCAGCCGCGCCTGTGCTTCAGCAATCTCTTTCTTCAGAGAGTCGATTGTTTTTTGCAGCACAACATTTTCGGTTTCTCGGGCAGCAGATGCCTCTTCAATCATTTCCCTCGATCCAACTTCCCGTCTTGGCAGGTAAGCTCCTTTGTTCCTATTCGTTCCAGCTGCATCTCCGTCCTTCGCGTCTTTCACCCGCCCAAATGGTTTGAGGTAGTAAAGTGTATTTGTTGAAACTGCTCTCCTGGGAAGTTCAGAATTTGCATCGACAAGATTCCCAGAAGACATCTTATTGTTTCCTACAGAATTTTAAAAAATAGATGTGAGGAAGGCTGCATTAGCAATAGATTGTTGTGATCTCTGATTTTCCTTTTGTCTGGATTGAAGTATGGAACTGCCGCTTCATGAACTCTTATACCTGTGCTCTTCCTATTAACCAAAGTTTTAAATAGCGCTATCTTATCGCTATAGCATCGTTATAGCGGATTCGCATACCTTCGGGAACATGACCTCTTCTCGCCACTAGTACCTACTAAGGGGTCGCAATTCTGGAACTCAATCCAGAAAGTCAAATGGTACTTCAAGCTTGGCGCGAAGCATTGTGTCCGGAATGGGAAACGGACTTTCTTTTGGCTTGATTGGTGGCTGGGCACCTCTCCTCTCAGGGACAGGTACCCGGTGCTTTTCAGCTGCTGTGACTCACCGTTTATTACGGTGTCTGGGCCAGGGATGGCCTGGGTTGGCGCTTGCGGTTTCGTCAATCCTTCTCCCTAGCTGAGTCGGTTGAATGGGATAATCTCACTAGGGAGCTTGACTTCACTTAGGCAAGTGTGGAGGACGACTCAGTTTCTTGGCGCTTGGAACCTTCTGGGGATTTCTCTGTAGGCTGTCGCAGGGAGCGGCAGTCACGCATTTTAGGGAAGTCTGGCGGACGAGGATGCCTCCTAGGATAAGAGTGTTCCTGTGGCAACTCCTCTGGGGAAAACTACCGTGCTCGATGCAGGTGGCCAAACGGAGAGGGCCGTCGAACGGGCTTTGCTCCTTATGTGGCGAGCCTGAGGACTGTGATCATATTTTCTTTAAATGCTCATTGGCACGGTTTATGTGGGCGGGAGTAAGGGAACTCTTGCATTGCTCTTGGAACCCTGCCGGGACAGGTGATTTCCTCGCTATTTCTCATGGTTTATCCGGGGCGTATAGGAGAGTTGTTTGGTTCTCCTTCGCAGCGTTAGCTTGGGCGTTATGGAATATCCGAAATAAGCTAACAATGGAAGGTGTGCTTATTGGCAAACCGGCTGACGCCATGTTTAAAATGATCATATATATGCAGCAATGGAGGATGCTGGTGAAGTGGAAGGATAGAGGACTTGTGGACGCGGCGATGGAGACCCTGCGGAGCTTGCGGCGTCGACGGTGCACTGACATCGCCATGTATCCGGGTTGAGAGTGTGGGCTTAGCTATGAACTGCTTATGCTATGTGTTGCTGTACTTTCATTAGTGGCTTGTGTCTCGGTCAGGGACCTGTTAGTTTTCGTGATGTGTTTGAGCGGTTGCTCGTTGATTTGGACGTGTGCTGTTGGAGCGGTGGCTCAGTATGTATCCTGACTTTGTATGTGTCGTTGCTTTATTAATTTAAAGCAGGGCTAAGGCCTTAAGTTTAAAAAATAGCGGATTCACAACACTCCCGCTAAAGATACGCCCTTTTAACTCTAAATAGAATCTCCCACCAATAGCTCGCTAAATCGTGTTAAAACGCTAAATAGGGCTAAAATATAGCGCTATTTCTCCAGCTAAACCCAAATATTTCCATATTTGAATTTGAAAGATAACCTGGGTATGTAATATGTATTTATGCACTACTTTTATTACTACAATCATCATTATTGTTTAGTACAAGTTTGTATCATTGAATTTCTTGTCATATTTATAAATGATATGAATATGTGATGACTAATTTTTCTAGGAGTTTTTTTGTTTTGTGGAAAACGCTAAATGGCTTAGCTTTTCTATAGCTTCGCTAGTTTTCTTAGTGCCTGGAAATAGTAGCTGCTAAGACGCATAGCCGCTATTTTAAACTTTGCTATTAACTACTGCACAATTTTCCAAAAGGGGAGCTGATTGTTTGTTTGAGGCTGATGCATCTTTATTTTCTTTTTCATTACCTTCAATTGGCGTTGCACCCACCTCATGTTCCTCACCCACTAATTCATCCGACTCGTCATCACTGATCATCACGATGTCTTCAAGACTTGACTGCAGAGGGGCTGCAGACCCACTGGCTTTGCTGCCAGTTGTGCTTAGTGCTCCCTTGGGCAGTTCAGGATTTGCATCAACCGGATTGCTAGAAGACATCTTATTGTTTCCTAAAAAAAAAGAAGGTAAAAAAATGAGGACTGAGGAACGCTACATTAGCAATAGCTTATTGTGATCTCTGATTTTCCTTCTTTCTGGATTTAGAACTTTAGGTATGGAACTGCCACTTCATGAATTCTCATACCTGAGCTCTTCCTATTGACAACTGCACAATCTTCCAAATGGAGCCCTGATTGTTTGTTTGGGTCTGATGCATCTTTGTTTGCTTCTACATTACCTTCAATCTCCATTGCACCCAACTCATGTTCCTTGCCCACTAATTCATCAGACTCGTCATCACTGATCACCATAATGTCGTCAAGACTTGACTGCAGGTGGGCTGCAGTTGCAGATCCAGTGGCTTTGCTGCTGTTTGTGCTAACTGCTCCCTTGACAAGGTGATGGTGGGCTGCTTCACCATGTTCTGTGCTGCTATTCTGTTTAATGATAAGGCCGGGAGATCCTTCCTCTTTACTACCATTATCTTCACGAAGAACTTTTGCATTTTCTCCCCTTGGAATAACCAAAGCACGGAATTCTTTCAACTTTGCAGAGCTAGCAACAACAGTAGCACATGCCGACGAGTAAGACTCCCACCATTGTGCGTACTCAATCGTCACACCCAGCATGTACTGGGGAACGATGAATGCAAATTTTCTAGGCTCCATCATGTATGTTCCCCAAGCAATCTCCCAATTTGAGTTAACACGGGCAAGAGATGCAGGCACGTCCTGATCGAAGCCAAGCTGCCTTGCAACACGATGAGGATTGTACTGCTCAATGCAGCGCATGCCTACAAGCTCGCAAGCCCGCAGACACTGTGCAAAGGATTGCAGCTGTTTACTTCTTGCTATGTCCCGGCCATGAACCAAAGAGCAAGCCTTCTCAGGAGGCGGAGCAAAGCTGCTACTTCCGTACGGCCTGCACTCAAACTCCCTTGGCGACATGAACACTGCGTGAAGATACATCGGGTCAATCTCCTTGTGAACTTCATGCCACCGGGCAGCCCATGGCTGGCTACGAGCAGTGATCGCCATCTCAGGGCGAAGCTCGGGGAACCTAGCCCAGACCCAGAGCTGGAGGATGTGTAGCGGCGCCCACGCCACGAATGGCTGGTATCTCTTGTCCAAATTCATGTAGCGGTTCAGCGCAGAGAGGTCGCTGTAGATGCTGGCGAGAGCAGCGGGCGCTAGCGCAACGCACTCGCCACGCGCCAGCATGGCAGCGACGGGGAGCACGTCCGCCCGGATCACGTCGAACGGCGGCGCCGGCAGCACGAAGAGAGACAGCCACATGGCGAGGAATGCCCCGTGCTCGAGCAGCCTGGCCGCTTCACCGTCGCGGGCGGCGGGGCCCTCTCCCGACGGAGGCTCCAGGAAGCGCATCGCCCAGGCGGGGTGGTCAGGTTTCCGGCTCTTGCTCCGGTAGAGCGCGGAACGGACGGCCTGGAGCGCCTCCACGTCCCCGCAAGTCGCGTCCTCCAGCGGCGCGCGCACAGCCCGGCCGAGCAATGGCAGCCCCCCGAGCACGGCGACGTCCTCCAGCGTCACCGTCGCCTCGCCCCACGGGAACAGAAACGTGTTGGTCTCGGCGGACCAGATCGAGGCGAGCTGGAGCATGGCGCAATGGTCGCGCCGCACCCGGCAGGTGGTCGCGAGGATGGCGTCCAGGATCCCAGCCGTCCGCCACCGGCGCTCGTAGCGCGGGCGGAGCTTGTCCACCCACCGCCTCCACAGGATTGGGGATTCCGCCCAGCCCTTGAATTCGACCTGGAGCCCGTCGGCGAGAAGAGGGCCGGTGTTACGGGGCGGAGAGGGTAGGGCGGGGCGATGTGCACCGCCCGCACGGGGGTGGAGGAAGTGGGCCAGTCGAACGGTGGGACATGAAGGATGGACGCCGCTAGAGATGACGGGGACAGAGGACTCATGGACAAGGAGCTGCTCCTGCTCGCCGCCGGCCATGGCGGTGGTGCGGCTTGTTGGGGTTCTGGGCTTTGACGGGCAGGTGTGCATTCATCTCGCCATTGATTAGATTAATGTGTGGTTTTCGAAGCGTCACCGGTAAGACTTCCAATTCTGCAACATTTTTTTTATAGTACTCCCTACTCCGTATGACTTTTGTACGACGAAACTGTGCCTAACTTTGTCACGCATGGTCAACGTTCTGTCACCTCTGATGTCGTACCAAATCGTAACTACATACTCGTAGTAGATTCTCCTAGCCTACAAAAAGTTGTACAAAGCAAACAAATGAACGAATGGTTAAAAAAGAGCCACCGGGAGGTGTTGTACGGCCATGAGCGTCGTCGTCCTTTTTCTGACAGATAGTGTGCTTTCTATTGTTTGGTCGTGCGGTGGCGGTAGGACGAACAAGATTTTTTTTTCGAAAATGCATCTTGGAAGGTGTATCCGTCATATAGAAGAAAGGCTAAGACATCGTACAACGCAAAAAGGCTGCAACTCCACACATACACCACGATACATTGCCGACCGACAAACGACATACCCTCTACAAGCTCGATGATAAGCGACCCGCCTTGCCCAACTGAAGCACATGGCTTCAGGACCATGTCACGAACCAAGCAAGACACCACCGAAGCTCGGCTTCAACTCCAAGGCAACCCGGCCAACGTACTTCTCCTCATGCGCTTAGAGGAGACGACGAGAAGGAGGCAGGGTCCCAACAGACTCACGGAAGATGCCGACCAAGATGCATCTGCCATGTCGTACATTGAGCCCCAGAAGACCAAGCCCTAGGCAAGTAGCGAACCGCTAGCGCTTCACCTTGCTACCAACCTCCAATTGTTGCATCTGCCTATCCCCAAACGGCCTAGACGACGTCTTCAAGAAAATGATGACACCATGGTGCCGCCGCTTGGTCCGGCGGACAAAACCAAGGCTTCCAAGAAGGAAACGACGCACGTATGCGTCGTCGTAGTCAGCAGGGATTTCTCCCTGGCCATACATCGTGATGCAGATGACACGCAAGCCAGATTGAAGATGTTGCACAAAGATGAAAATTGATGGCTTTAGGCTTTAGCCACCACCGCCGAGATGAGAGGAACACCACGGTAGGAGAAGGGCATTGACCACCACTGGCACCTCCACCTAGGGAGCAGGAGGAGCTGACCGCCGTCTCACCATCTGCACCTAGGGAGCAGGAGGCTGTGACCACCGTCTCACCACGATCAGAACCACACGGGGTAGGATAGTAAGAATCTTGCCCGTCGCAGCATGGTCGCCCGCCGGCACCACCATGATCCCTAGCAACCGACGCCGAGAGACGCCACCGCTCCAACCTGTAGCCACGGGACCAAGAACAGCAGGCCCGCCCAGGCCCATATGGGCTGCGAGCAAGCCCTAAGCTCCCAGTTGCAGCCGCAGGGATGCCTCCGCCGCGGGAGGACGCGCCTCCACCGTTGTCGCCGGGTCGCGTGCATTCATCAGGATCCCGCAACACCTCACTACCAAATCGCCACCATGCTACGCGCCACCGCCATCAGGGAAGAGCACCACCAACGCGCGAGGGAGGCCCCACCGCCGCTGTCACCGTCCGGGTGTGGGACCTCTAGCGGTGGCGGGGCGAGGGGGGAGGGCTCGAGGCCGGCGGCGCTAGGGTTTCTCGCGGGTCGCCCGCTCAGGGAAAATGCATGTTTGGGTTCTTGCATCAGTGTGGGATCCTCGACGAACGAGAATTGGTAACTATGGATCACTGTGATTGTTAGTGGATTGATTTGGAATTGTTGCCTGTATGATAAACCGCAGTACTACGACTAACTGTACCGTCTGGATTCACTTCTGAAAGACTGAAACCTGTATAATTGTAACTTGTACGAGGATACACAGATATGCATGAAATTACTTTGAAGAAGGCTTGTTAACTTGGCTTAGAGCATCTCCATCGGCACTCCCCAAAAAAACGCCGGTATGCATGCCGGCACAGGCTATGGGGAGCGCCGGCTGCATGCAATTAGTGTTCGGGAATCGTGTCTCACACCAATTAGCCCAATAGAGACGCTGGCACCATGCATGCACATGCAAGTGGGGACAGAAAAAGTAGGAGATGGGAGAATCTTTAGAGGGTTGTGTCACATGCAAATCGGGCACATGCAACTTTTCAGCAGAAATTGGAACGTCAGCACTCCCAATCGGCTCCCTTCGCGAAGGCATTGCTACGGGCGTACTGAAGCTTTTATTGGGGTCTCAAAGTGGCCAGCGGTTTATTGGGACCGCCGGTGTGAACACTTTCTCTCTCTAGAACCCTCAAAGTGCCCTAGGGAGGACCGGTGGAGATGCTCTTAGGGCATCTCCGGCGCAAGATGCGCTTGCGTCCCGCGTGCAGCACGCTGAAATGAATAGCGCGTCCGTTTGCGTCTTTGGCTCCAGCGGCCCGACGCATTTTTGTTTTTCTCTTTTCCATTTGAACATAGTTCCAAATATTACAAATTGGAAGATTATTTTACACAAACTAATACATAGTTTGGAACATGGTTTACACAAACTAATACATAGTTTGAACCATAGTTGACACAAATATAAATATTTTAAAAATAGAAACCAGTTGTGTTGATTTCGTATGTTCGCTGCCAAGAAAGAACATTCGAGGGCACACCCAGTCACCCAAACTGGAAAATCCAGCGGGAGGCATGACGGTGCCCTTGTTGGTTCTACCGAGGAAGAACAGACAGAAACCTTCCACTACTAGCTTCGTCTGGCCCGTAGCCAGATTCGCTGCAAAGAAAGAACACTCTAAGTTCTAACTATCGGTGTCCGAGGCGGATTCGCCGGTGTGGTAGTGTCTGCGGCAGGCCGTGTCGTCGAACACCTTGACGACCATATCACCGTCTCCCTCGTAGAGGAAGGTGAGCCGGCAGCCGGGCTCGAGCGCGAGGTCACGGGCGAACTTGCCACACCCGGTGTGCACATCTTGCCCTGCCCCGAAGGACCTCCACGGTCCAGCGGCGAAGTTGCACTGGCCTCCGTAGGCAAAGCGCGGCTCGACGCCATCGACGAACTCGGCGAACTTGTCCGGGAGCCGCTTGATGCCAGCGGGTCGTCGTCGATGCGGAGGAGGAACTCGGCGGTCCTCCTGCGAAGACGAAGAGGGCGCGAGCGACGAGCGGGGCCGTAGCTGCTCCACCACGGCGCCCTGCCCCGTCCCCGGGCGCCCAGGCCGCGGCCTCGACCGCCTCGCCGGCCACCAGGACCCGCCATGGATTTCCTCGCGGGCCTGGCTGCGTTGCAGGAACACCTAGGCGGCTCTACGGTGGAGCTTTGTGGCGGCTAGAATTTCTTTGGAGGGGTGGATGAGGAAGAAGAACGCGCGCCCCCTTTATATAGGCCGGAGGCATGCGGTGGCCGCGGGACGCGTGGCGACGCCATTAACGTGGTTGGCGGAGGTGAAGGTGGGTTGCGGCCGCTCGGCAGCCGAGGCATCACCATTAACGTGGTGTAGACTGCCGAAGCGACGCAGCAGCGCCAGTCGCTGGCGCGTTTGAGAAGACGCATCGATGAAGGGTCGCTGCCAGGCGGGCCCGACGAAACGTCCGCCATATGCGAGCGGACACTTTCGGCGTCCGCGCAGTGTCCACAGAGACGCATCCGAGGCGCATATTTGGGCCAGGTTTGCGTCTCCACGGACGACCCGGTCACTTTGCGTCGCCCCGCTGGAGGTGGTGCCAGACGCATTTCCGGTCACGGCGGACGAAAACGGTCGCTCAGCATCCGTTTGCGTCGCGCCGCTAGGATGCCCTTACGACTCAGTATTGTGCCTCTCAAAATGTTAAAACGTCATAGCACACATGTTAATCAGCTAATGGATGCAACTCATTAGTGTTGCTCTGTGAAGTTGCAGCCGACGAATTCAGTATTCGATTAGATATGTGCAGAATTAGTTTTTTTTTTCTTGCAGAATGAGTTAGTCATATGCACTGCCACAAATAGACCACAAGGTTGAGGTGCTACCATTGATTTCAAAACATTTAAATGAGCATTCATTTAGATACAGCACTAAGATATACCGTGCATTGGAAGATTTGTATCCAAATACGCATTTAATATTTAAGATACGGTTTTAAGATACAATGCAATGTGATTGCCCTTATATCTTTCTCCCTCGGTCCACCTTTCCTTGAGCACACTCATTTTCAGCCAATTTTTTGAATTTGCAGCATAAAAACTGATTGGCTCAAAAGCCCAGCACTATTAAGGAGATGGGCATGCACAAAAATAAAGTCTGTGTGTGTGTTGGGCTAGGGTGGCCGAAGCCAAAGACAAGTAGAAAGCCTTGCAAGTGGCTTTCCCCTAGCAAATGGAGAGTTTTTGTTAAAATTGCCTAGGGCTTCTTTCATTTACCAAAGAAGATCATGTAATTCTGATTTATAAATGGCTCAGTAGCATCAAACATTCAACACCCCCAGCAAAAATACAGTGTGCTCATTAACAGGAAATCATGGGCACAAATACTACATGTTCGAGAAAGTAATTCTCTCTTATATGCAGGTTCTTGGCATGCAGGCTGAGTACACACCTGATTCGCGTCAAGCTCCATATTCCCAGGTTCTTATCTATGAAACAAAAAAACTAAATGAATGAAGAAATATATGTCCACTTCAACAGCCGGCCCAGGGGTTCCCGCTGCAGCAGCCATATGCGCCGGGCGTGGCACCTAAACGTAAGAACAAGAAGAAGAAGGCAGGGGCTGCTGTCGGCGCGGCGCCTGCTGCTACTCCTTCCCAAACACTTCCTATGCAGAACCAAGGACAGGCCATGCAATTCCAGGGTCAGATGCAGCAAGGGTTGGGCCATCCCAACATGTACCAATATCCCTTTGTTCCGCAAGGTTTCCCGCAGCAACCCGCGGTTCCGCAGCAGCAGCTATTGACACAGCAGCCGGGGGTGGCATTGCAGGCGCAGACACAGGATGTTGCGCCCGTTGTGCCCCTACAGGTCACGACCGCATTGGATGGCGCTGATGGAGGCAAGGCTGCGGCTAAGGGTAAGAAGACGGCGTGGTGCTCAAAGTGTTCTGACCGATCTCATGCCACCAAAGATTGCAAGGTCAAACACTTTTGTTACTTCTGTGATAAGATTGCTCATCCGACATTACGTTGCCCCGTGCTTAGAGCGCCACGGCCTTCTGCTTATGTGACTGGGGCTGGACTGTTGGAGACTTATTTTACTGCGATTCCTGATTCCGTGGTTAATGATGCGCTTGCACCCTCTCAATCACCAGTTGCTTTGGTGGTCGTGGTTGGAGATGTTGTACCAGCTGATGTGATTGCCAAGCAGGTGGCGAGACGGTGCTCAGACCGTCCAGGATGGAAATGGGAGGCTGTGCCTTCAGATGAGCTCAAATTCCTTATCAGTGTCCCTTCCTTCGAGGACCTCGACAGGGTTGATGGTATTCAAGTTGCAGTACCTGGTTTCAGTTCCACTATGACTATCTCAGCTTGGCAGTCCTGGGAAGTACCGCACAAATTTGAGCTACATAAGGTGTGGTTACATGTCGATGGAGTTCCGCATACGTTGAGGCATTTCCTAGGTCTGTGGGCTGTGGGATCGCTGCTGGGTAAGACGGTTGATGTTGACCTCCTCAGCCTCAGACGCAGAGCAGTGGTTCGCATTCAGGTGGCTATGATTGATGCTAAAGTTCTTGAGAAGATTTCTGACTCGGGGAAAATCATCAAATCAGATGTTGTGGTGAAGCTTAAGGCCTTCGAGTTTCGTTTCCGTAGAGAGCCCGAAGACTATGTACGAGACCCAAATTTTATTCCTTTGATATGGGTAAAGAAGGATGATGCGGATGATGAAGGCGATGGGAATGACGCTGGGGATGAGGATGCTATGGATACATCGGAGGCTCGAGTTGGTCCGGCTACATCGGTGGCGTCCCTTGGGGCGGTGGGAGCAGGAGGGTCACAGACAGCTGGTGGTACTCGCTCTGTGCAGGCTGTTATGGCTCTCACTCCTTTCAACCCAAACCCTCAGACTCCCAAGGCTATGGAGGTTGTCGATAGATTGCGACGTACTAGTCCTACACTTGAGGCTAGCGGGTTGAGGATGCCGTCTATGGGTGTGTCCGCTGCGCTTCAGGGTGATACGATGTCTCCGAGGAATTATAGACCTGCGCGTGGTCGTGTGTGCACCCCTGGGCGCACGACGCCGGCTGCCGCTAGGAGAGCGGCTTCGAGTTCGCCCTCGTCTGCATCCGTTCGAGTTCCTTCGGGTTCTGTTCCCGGTGGCATTGTTACCTCGTCTCCGTGCGGTGTTGGGTTGGACGCCCTTGCTCCCTTTCACCCGCACCCTGTTGTCGGCTCCGGTGGGGCGGCTTCGCCGGGGAGCCTGGTGGGGCAGCTGGGTGCCGTGCGGCCTCACCGACCCGAGCTGGCTGCGGCCTCGGCAGTCTCTGGCACGCTGCGGCCTCAGCCGACCGTGGTGGAGCACCACGGCGCTGGTCAGCAGGCCCAGGCCGCTACAGCGGCGGGTTCTGCCAGGTCGCCGTCCGTGCCCGCTGCGCCTCGCTCGCCAGCCGCTGTGTCCGACGCGCCGGCCCAGACTGGGGCGCCCAGCCAGGATCCCGGTTTGGTCGGGTCGGCCACCTGCCCCGCCGACACAGCAGCCGGTCGGCCGACCGGGGACCTGGTTCACAAGGCTGCGTCGGGGGGACGACCTTCATCCACCTGCGTTCCCCCGGCCTCGACTATGGAGGTGGATGTTGTTTTAGAGGAGGGGCCTGCTTCGCCTATACCCTCCTCCAAAACAGCCACAATCTCCAACGCTGGCAAGCAGACTCCGACACGGCGTAGTACACGCCATGGAGTTGCTGCTGACGGAGCCTCGGTCACGGATGAGGATTCCATGACCAAGGCTATGCGTCGTAAGGCGGCGGCTAACCTCGACGATAAAGGTATGGATAAATGCTCTACCTCTTTTTTATCTTTTTCTACACCTCAGGTTTCCCCCAAACTAAATAGTGTTGGTGTCTCCTTGGGTACGTCTTTACATGCTATTTCAGTTTCGACTAAAGTTCTAAAACATTTGGAGTTTGATAGATTAAAATTCACTCCAGTGTCTGGAACTAAGTCTTCTTCCCCCCGACTATAGTTGATGATGACGAAGCGTACGCCACCACGGATGGCCAGCTTCTCACACAACTTGTTGGAGAGGTTTTAGAGGTAGGCACGGATGACGCGATGCTTAGTTCTTGTTTTGAACTACAAGCAACAAATCGTAAATCCAGAGCCTCCCAAATTAAAAGGAATGCTTGGCCTAATAAAAAGGCTAGAGTGACAAAATCTACAACAGTTTCCAAATGAATGGCATGTTTAAGAATAGCAGAGGTCTACAAGACTTGGCTAAACACTTACACATTGCTGAATCCATTCGAGACTATGTTTTAGATTTTGTGGCCATCTCCGAGACAGGTAAACGGAATTACTCAACAAATTTTCTAAATCGCCTATCAGGCGGGGAAGATTTTGATTGGGTATCCCGTCCACCTAGGGGACGTTCTGGCGGCTTATTGATAGGAGTCCGATCTTCAACTATGGAAATTCTGGATAATTCCGGTGGTGATTTTTATATCAAACTCCACATTCGGAATAAATCAGATAATTTCATTTGGAGTTTGGTTTCTGTTTATGGGGCCGCACAGGATAACTTCAAGCCTGCTTTTCTTCGTGAGTTGGTTAACTTAGCGAAAGACAATCCATATCCTATTGTCATAGGAGGTGATTTTAATTTGCTAAGATACCCTCACGAAAAGAGCAAGGGAAGATTTGACAATCATTGGACTTTTCTGTTCAATGCTGTTATAGACAGTTTGGACTTAAGAGAAGTGGCAACGGTTGGAAGACACTTCACTTGGGCTAACAGTCTTCCTGAACCTACTTATGAGAAGTTAGATCGCGTACTAATGGATTCGGACTGGGAACAGAAATTCCCTCTCGTATCAGTACGGGTTTTACCACGGATTACGTCTTTATCGGATCATGCTCCTATCTTACTTACCACTGGAATACCATCGCCTTAGCGCCGAAGACAGTCCAAATTCGAACTTGGATGGTTGCTTAGGGATGGTTTCTCAGATATGGTTAAGAAGGTATGGGAGCAGCCGGTCGCTGGGTCTACCCCCATCCAAAGATGGAATAACAAGCTCCGATCAGTTCGGAGATATCTGGGTGGATGGGCGAGACGCTTGGCTGGGCAGCTTAAGCAAGAGAAACTCTTTCTCTCCTCATCAATTGATGATTTAGAGGCAATCGCCGAAGTACGACCACTAACTACGCAAGAAATTGAACTTAAAAGTCAATACAATGCGAAGTTGGCGGGATTACTGAGAGAAGAGGAACTCAAATGGTACCAACGATCAAAATCCCAATTCATACTTCAAGGAGATTCGAATACGCGATACTTCCATAGTGTGGCCAATGGGCGGCATAGGAAGAAACGAATTCATTCTCTGACACAAGATGAGGGTCTGATCGAGGGCCATGAGCAGCTCAAATCTTACATTACTTCCTACTATAAGGGCTTATTTGGCCCGCCGGAGGAAACATCGATATCCTTAGATGAGTCTAGGATTGATGATGTCCCTCAGGTATCTCCACAGGAAAATGCTTTTCTTACTAATCATTACACAGAAGATGAAGTGAGAAAAGCGGTATTCCAAATGGAGCTTAATAAAGCACCTGGTCCTGATGGATCTCATTAAGAATGATCTTATGGGTTTATTCGTTGAGCTACATGCTGGACAGTTGGACCTTTTCCGAATCAACTTCGGGGAAATTATTCTTCTCCCTAAAATTAATGATGCGGAACGGATCCAACAATTTATACCAATTTGTCTGTTAAATGTATGCTTTAATTTTTTTTACTAAAGTCGCTACTATTAGACTAAATTCGGTGGCTGATCATGTGGTCTGACCTACTCAGACTGCTTTTATGCAAGGACGATATATCCTAGATGGAGTCGTTACTCTACATGAAACAATCCATGAGTTGCACCGCAAAAAGTTGAATGGAGTGATCCTAAAAATCGACTTTGAAAAAGCCTATGATAAAGTCAAATGGTCGTTTCTACAACAAACACTCCGGATGAAGGGTTTTTCGGAGGAGTGGCGCGCGTTAATTAATAACTTTGTTTTTGGAGGAAGTGTCGCCATCAAAGTAAATGATGATGTTGGTCGATACTTTCAAACAAAAAAAGGTTTAAGACAAGGTGATCCGCTATCTCCAATGTTATTCAACATTGTGGCGGACATGTTGGCAATTTTAATTGAGCGTGCTAAGGTTGATGGACAAATTGAAGGAGTGGTGCCTCATTTAGTTGATGGAGGCTTATCAATCCTTCAATACGCTGATGACACAATTCTGTTTATGGATCATGACCTACAAAAAGCTACAAACCTGAAATTAATTTTGTCAGCGTTTGAGCAACTGTCAGGTCTAAAAATAAATTTCCATAAGAGTGAATTGTTTTGCTTTGGCGAAGCCCAAGACGAGGCAAACTCATACGCCGAACTTTTCGGCTGTGGGTTAGGCAGCTTTCCGATCAGCTATTTGGGCATTCCGGTTCACTACCGGAGACTCACACTCGCTGAATGGAAACTCGTTGAGGAAAGGCTCCAGAAACGACTTAGTAGTTGGAAGGGTAAATTACTATCTCTTGGTGGAAGATTGGTTCTCATTAACTCAGTACTCACGAATATGGTACTGTATATGATCTCCTTCTTCCAGCTGCCTAAAGGAATACTACACAGATTGGATTATTTCCGATCTAGGTTCTTTTGGCAAGGAGATAGTGAGAAGAAAAAATACCGGTTGACAAAATGGAGTGTAGTCTGCCGTCCTAAGGATCAAGGTGGACTTGGTGTCCATGATCTAGAGGTTAAGAACAGAGCTTTGCTAGGAAAATGGCTAGCTAGGTTGTTAACCGAGGAAGGGGTTTGGCAGACTATGCTGCGGAGGAAGTATGTTGGCTCAAAGGCAATCTCGCAGGTTGTTTGGAAACCAGGAGATTCACATTTTTGGGCAGGCATAATGGCAACAAAAAAATACTTTTTCCCTCATGTCTCCTTTTCCATTAGAGACGGGTCTGAGATAAGGTTCTGGGAGGATATATGGTTGGGAACAACCACTCTTCGTGAACAGTATCCAGCCTTGTTTAATATTGTGAGATATAAACATGATACCTTACAGAAGGTGATGGAAACATCTCCACCGTCAGTAGCATTCCGGCGTGATCTCATTGGCCCTAGGTTGAACTCTTGGATTGAGTTAATACAAAGATTGGATTCTGTCCAACTGCAACACGGATCAGATGTGTTCCGCTAGAATCTTACAAAAAACGGGATTTTCTCTGTTGGTTCTATGTACTCCGCCTTAATTGAACCTCTTCAACCGGTATTTAATAATAAACCTATTTGGAAGATGAAGATACCATTAAAAACTAAGGTTTTTGCTTGGTACCTTCGTCGAGGTGTAATTCTTACTAAAGATAATCTTGCAAAGCGTAGCTGGCATGGGTGTACTAAGTGTGTTTTCTGTCATGAAGAGGAAACAATAAAACACTTGTTCTTCCGGTGCCAGTTCGCTAGATCTATATGGTCAATCATTCAGATAGGTTCCACCTTATATCCTCCAAAAAGCGTTGCAAATATATTTGGCAATTGGCTAAATGGAGTAGATGCTAGGTTCAAAGTTCTTATCAGAGTGGGAGCGATGGCAGTTTTATGGTCGCTTTAGCTATGTAGAAATGGCAAGGTTTTTGATAATAAAAACTCTTCTCTTATGCAGGTTATTTACCGATGTACGGCGTTGCTCCGTTCATGGTCGTCGCTTCAGCGGTTGGAGGATCGCGACCTATTTACGGAGGTGTCTACACGCTTAGAGGAAACGGCGAAAGACTTTATTACCCAACATGGGTGGCTGCATACTAGAAGGATCTTGCCTTCTTCAATCTAGTTTTTTCCTTTTACTTCTCATTGTACTCGTCAGTTCTACTTTTTTTGGTTTTGCAACTGGAACTATCAGCGGCTGTGTGCATCCTAGATATGCAGAGGCCGGGTGTATTGCTTGAACTTGTGTAATAATAAAGCACCCTTTATCGAAAAATGTCCACTTCCTATTACAATGGAAGTTCTTATCTGGTGAACTGATTAACTAAGGAAATAGGAGACATCAACAAAACTAGACAGGGTCGAAATGGATTGAGCTGCGCGGGCTATTGAAATGAAAATTTATGGAACACTAGATCATGAAAGCGCGCGTTGCCGCGCCCGTTCATATTCAAGGAAATAATATATAGTATAAAAATGTATGGATCTTTCTATGTTATGTAAATAAAGTGTAGAATGCACTTGAAGCATCATGATGTTGTAACCAAACTCTCAAATATATGGTTTGTGTACATTGTATGTAGGCATTAGGCATGCATAAGTGCACAATACATAACATTGTAAATTTTCTAATGGAGGAAAAAAGTAATTATTTGTAGATGAAGACGCAAGCTAGGTTCTTCCTGTCCTCGCAAATCCAAGTCAATGTCTTCTGAGGTGTTCATGAGCAGTTTCTTTTGGATAGATGGATTTTTCGGTCTGTTTCTGCATTGTGGTTACAAATACAATGCACTCCCTCCGTTACGTAATAGAAGATGTTATTACTACAACCGTACATAGGCTTTAATAGTTTGTAATAATATTTTATATTGTGGGACAGAGGGAGTAAATTGTTAGCTAAACACATATACTAACTTAACCGGAATGATGCCAAACAAAAGGTAGTAGCTACTTAACTTATTATACCATTCTTCTTACCTTTTGATCCAACGTCTTCACCAACTTCTCGGACTGTTCAACCTGGCAGCAGTCTACCATCACACGAGACAAGAGCACCATTACTATAGGAGACTATGGATAGCAAGTACATAACGACATAATCATACAATGTAATGGACTTACCATGGGCAGAGTAGGAGGCACCTCTATTGTGGCAGATGGGGAGTGCAATTTCATTTCTTCAGTTAGAGTACTCGACATCTTCAGATTCAATCTGTTTCAGAAGTAGAAATTTCAGGATAAAAATACTGAGAAGCTAAAGGGAGAAATAAGGCATGGCCAATTGTTGTTGCTAGTAACACCGAGCGGACCTCCTTATAACATGAGCTCATTAGTTTGACCAAGAAATCATCTTGAGTATGTCAAATTTGAATGAGATTCAGACTTACGAAATTAATACCACATCAATATAAGAAATTGCACCTAGAGAGATAGGTCCTAATAATGTAGTCTTTTTTTCTTTAGCACTAATAAAAATTCATCTTCTTTGCAAATGTAGTTGAGCAAGTCATAGTAAATAAAATTAAAATCTCACCCGCACTGCGACTCGGCAACCAAACACTGTTCAAATTTGGCAGTACCTCAGACTCGACCTGAATATCTTTCCAAGGTGTGCTCGTCATCATAAACCTTGCATACACAACACCAAACATGTTATCTGCTGATTCGACAAAGAAATCTCGAACAAGGCATAACCTTCCTTTCCTGAAGCCGGGTTCTGAACTTCTCTGCATGATTTGTTCCTCTTCGTGCATTTTGTTCCCCTGCATAAAGTTTTAGTAATGAACACATAGCTCTATTGATTTGAGTATATAAGCACATGGAGAGATATATGTAAATAATAACAGATATCTTGCACAAGAAAATATTAAGTCTAGCAAAAAAAAAGAGTAAAGTGCACACAATTTTCGACACCCTGTACCAGCAAAAAACGAAGATTTATCTTTAGCACATATGAAATTAAATTCTACCTCAATTTTATATGCTAATTTAGTGCTGAAGGAAAGGATTAACATTTGATTAACTTGACTTCAATTTTGAAGTCAAGGATATCACTGGTTCATTCACAAAGACACCAGGATACCTTTAGTAGTAATGGGATGTCACTATAATCAATTACCATGAAAAATACTTGGCATAACTGAAAGATAAACCGTGGGAATAAAATAGGTTGACACAAAGTTCAATACAGGCTCCATCAAACATATAACTCCGTCGAAGAATTTTGTAGGAACTTATGGTAAAAAAAGGTACTTGTTCATCAAATAATACAATGTCCAGGGCAAAGATCATTTGCCAGGACGATACTTTTCAAAAGGATCTGGAACTTGATGATTTATTCATAACCTCTTTAGATTGTTTGAAATGTGATTTTTGGAACTGCTTCATTTACGATAACCACGCACATCTAGAATCATGCCTAAAATATACCTCGACAGAGTAGAAACAAAGAGTCTGCTCATCATTTTTGGAACTTCCTTATATGAACTTTCACCAGCATAACCCCTTTTCGCATCACTAATCCCTAGACATTTTTTTAGTTTTATGAGATCTGAGCATGTAACTCTATATATATTTATTCACCCATGAAAAGACAAAAGGTATCCAGAAAATAATAATATATTTCCAGAAAAAAAGAGAACACCATAATATAGCTTTAGCTGGAATCAGAATAAACTGCATGTACCTAGCAATGGTTGTGGTGTTCAAATCCATCAATATCAGTATACATCAAGTAATTCAGTGGACCAGTTAAAGCCAATACTTCATGCTGTCGGACAATGGTATGGAATCACAAGGGTGGCAATGGATGGCCATATCAAAATTAACTAACTTCAGCAATGATTAGTGAATAATTGGATGTGACATATAGTTACAAGTAGTCATGTTTGTTTGTGATATAAGCACGACCGAGTCCATTGCCTAGGGAAAGAGTTAATTGAGCTTGCATAGAAAACCGCATCGACTTGTAGCTGATAACTGACATTTGCCGATTTGCACACAGCTAAAGGATGGAAGCGATTTCATATTTTGCTCTTGGCTTTCATACATGATAAATTTCTCTCGGAGAAACATGTTTTCCACTGCACGTCCGCGGAAACGATAATAACACATTTTTAGCACAACGAAAATCAAAATAAATTGTCTACTACTGAGGCCTCAAGTATTTCGTTTTGCCTGCAATATTGAAAAACTAACTACACTACATACGGCCTGACCCAAGAGGTCAAAGCTGCTTCTAGAAACAACATATATTAGTATTGAACAAACATACTGAGTTCAGCGAAGCATAATGTATGTAAGGAGACAAGAAAACCAACTCATCTTCTCCTAAGAAAAACACATGTCCACAAATAAGAAAATACATCTCGCTGATTAATATTGAGAGGAAGGAGAAGGAAAAGGGGGACTGTGCAGAAATTGAAGACAGCATGACCATGGCGAGTGGCGATGGAGGCACAGCATCTCTCTGTTCCCCTTCCCTTTTCTCCCGCAAAGCCATAAGACAAGATGGTCACTGATGTGCGGACGGAGGATCAGAAGACTGCGGGGAGACATGTAGGCGCTCGAGTTTTTGCAAGGCGCGAGACGATGAGAGGAGCCTGATCGATACTGCCGCCACCACCATCGCTTGTGCGACGAGGTAAGGTAGGGTTCGTTCTGCAACCGAGGCCTGTCGGGAAAGAAAACAAAAGAAGGGTTCAAGGTACTTAACAGGCTGTCGGCCCATGGGAGGTCTTTCAGCCCGGTTGACAAAAAAACGCGTAACTCGGCCTGCGGAGTAGCAGCCCAGCAATGTAGGGGGGCCCTTTTGACGGAAATCGCAGATGGGAAACGATTCCATCGATGTTTCGGTGAGGCCGGACGATCTGAAGCGTTGAACCATCGTATCCGACGGTTTCAAGCGCCAAATCGCTGTGTGAGGCCGTAGGTAGTTCAGTTATACTGATAACTAATTCATATAGTACGTTGCTTTCATCTGGTAATGGATTCAGAATCCCGACCATAAGAGCATCTCCAACAGGCGCTGTAAAATCTTGCGCGCTATACCGGCGATTGGGCGCGCTGTATACCGCTCGCGCGCGGCATAGCGAATTTGTCCCCGGCGGAGGCTGTATTTTGCAGCGCGCGTTGGTGTGCGAAAAACGCACCTCCGCCAGAGGCGCTATTTTGCAGCGCGCGCGCGTCACAAACTGCTAAATCGGACCGTTTGTTTTTGAAAATTCATCAAACAAACTGAAATTTGATCGAAAATACGAATATATTTTAAAAGTGCGCGATACAATACGACATTTTAACGAAAATACTAATAAATAAACTACTCCTCGCCGTCGTCGGACTCCCAGTCGAAGTCGGAGCTGCTCAGTGTCGTGTCGACACCGGCGTCGACGTCGTCGTGTACTGGAACTCGGAGGAGGACGAAAGGACGACGGTCGACGGCCCTGCGGCCTTCTGCCGTTCCTCCTTCCTCCTCGCCGCCGCGTTGGCCCTCGCCTTCTTCCTCGCCGCGGAATCGGCGCGGCGCTTCTCGCGACTCGCCTTCTTCATCGCCGCTCGCGCCGCCTTGTCCCCCTCCTTCTCCGCGTAGAAGGCCGCCGTGGCGGCGACGTCCTCCGGGAACGCGCGCGCCCACGCAAGGCGGTTGCGCTCGTCCTGCTCCGCCACGCGCAGGCGCTGCTCGAGGTCGCGGGCGCGGCGCCGCTGCTCGTTCGTGATGAGCGGCGATGGCGGCGCGAGCATCTCCGCCTGCTCGCGCGTCCAGACGTCGTCGAAGTTCATCTGCCGGCGGGGGCGGCCGAGGCGCCACGCGACGGCGTCGTAGGCTCGCGCCGCCTCATGCGCGGTGTCGAAGGTGCCGGCCGGATCCGCTCCTCGCGGAGCGAATCTCGGCGTCGAAGCGGCCGCTCGGCGCGCGCGGACGCCGCGGTAGCCGGAGCGGAGCGGCGCCGCGGAGGCATGTCGCCGGAGCGGAGGCGGACGGCGGCGGAGGTAGAGCGGTGGCGCGTGGCGCGGAGACAGAGCGGTGGGGAAGAGGCGGAGGGACACGCGGAAGTTTCAGAGGTGGGGGAGGCAGTTGGCGCGTTCGCGCGTGTCGTCTATATAGCGCGCGCGGCAGCGCACGCGGCAAATTTCCCGCGTGGGATGGCGCAAACGCGCGGGCGCGGCAAATTTACCGCGCGCGCCTTTTTCCCGCGTCTGCTGGAGCTTCGCGCGAGCGCTCGCGCGCGCAAAAGTTGAGATAAATGCAAAGTTTCGTTGCTGGGTAGCTGAGAGAAGAGCGACCATGGTCGCGACGGGGAAAGTTTCTCCGCCGCCGCCTTGATCTCCCATCTCCGGGCAGCTCTACCTCCACCGCGACCAGATCCGGCATCTTCTGGGCGTCCTCTCTCCATCCATCCAACGGTAAAGCCCGTCATCGCCGGAATCGAAGCGGCCGCTCCTGCTCCGTGCGGTGCTGCTGGCCATCCTCTCCCCTGAGCTGCGAGCCTCCGTCCACTGCTGAAGCTTCCGCCTCCTCCAGCCCTACTGACGCAGCGAAGTGGGAGTGGAGAATCGAAGGGGCTGCTGCAGTTCTGGTCTGCCTCGTCGCCGTCGTCGGTTCTGCCCAGGGCATCGTCTGGCGACGAAGCAGTCGCAGCGCCCACCGCCATGGGCGGCCCTGGATGAGCTCACGGCGCGTTCGTCTGGCCGGCTGGCATGCTGCTGCAGCCACCGACGGCCCCGTCCGCCGGGACAACCTCCCTGTCTCCGGTGCCCGCCGCCGTGCTTGCTGCGGCGGCCCTTGCTCGCCGCAGGTCAGACCCAGCCGTTGGTGGGCAGATGCGTCGAGCTCGTCGTTTCAGCAAGTCAGCATTGGCATACCCTGCTGCTTCTCGCCCTCCTCCCGGTGAGCTCCGTGACCCGGCCGTGGTGGTTGAGGGGCTCGGGTCCCTGTCGATGCCGATGCCGCTGCTTTAGAAGATTACCCAAGCTCCATCGTTACTCGTGACGGAAGGCCGTGTCTCTGGTGATGCCCAATGCACCGATGATGTGCGCGATGGGGAGAAGTCGCAAGAGAAGATGGAGTGTGTCGACGATGTGCTCTTTGAGGAGATAGCGTCTGAGAAGTTGGAGCCTCCTCTGCTTGGTCCTTCTTCAACGTTGGCATTCGGCGACCTCTCTGCTGCCGCTACTGTTAGGGAGGGTTGGGTGCATGTGGACCGGGGGCGCCGCTCCAGCCAGAGCGCTTCCCCCGAGCCATCGAGGGAAGGTCTCGAGCGTAGCCTCGCCTTCAAGCGATGGGCTCGAGGAAGGTGTTTTCGTTGCCTTGAGCATGGCCACAAGGTCAGCGCATGTCGTGACTATTTCAGGTGCATTCGTTGCCGCCGCCCTGGGCATCGGGAAAGGTTCTGCCGTGCTCGCTCTCCTGCCCCTAGAGATCGTTCTCCGGTCACCCATGCTCCTGGCCAAAGGAGCTCCTCCCCATCTGTCCAGCCTTGTCAACCTGCGCTGACCCGTAATTGGGCTGAGGTGGTCGGCCGCTCGTCGTTGAGTGTGATGGTACCGCCTAGGTCCCCTTCCCGGTGTTGCAAAGATTCCAATGCCAACAACAGTTTGGACTCTGCTTTGCATTCCCAGTTTGCCTTGCTACGCACAGAGCTTGTTCAGCTTGTCGATGCCCGCGTCGTAGAGGTGGCTCGTCCTTTGCGTGATGAGGTGACTAAATTGAAGCTTTTACTGGCGCGTGTTACCGAGTCTGTGGGGCATGCAGACTTGTTTGCTTCCTTTGAGTCCTCTGAGCATGAGTCGCATGATGAAGCCATTGATGACACGGCCCATGTGGAGTCGGATATGGTTGGGGAGGAGGGATGCTTCTTTGGTTGTTTCTCCCCTCGGGCATCCCCGTCGCCGCAACCTGATGTGCTAGTTGGCTCTGAGTGCGAGGATATCGATGTGATCATGCCTGTGATCCAGATCATGCCCGACCTGCAGGAGCTGTGTGAGGGCCTCTCCCCTCCTCTATCGATGGTTCACTTGCAGGTGGACTCGCTTGTGACCTCGGAGGTGGCTTCCACACCACCACCGGCGGAGGCAAGCTGTTGTGGTGATAAGGTCATCGAGTCAAGCGCTTTGGCACCTAACTCTGATGCGCTCTTTGCTAGGGAGCTTGGTGACCTTCTTGACAGGTTGGAGGCGGCTAGCCCAGGATCTAGCAAGGAGATTGCTCGCCTCCTAGAGGATAACTCTTCGAGGGGCAAAATACAGAAGGTGAAAGAGTACCTCAAAAGCAGAAGCAGAAAAAGTGGCACCACAAGAAACGAGTCCGCAGTTGGTTGATGGATGTATTTTGTCTGTAAAGTTTATGGTTGTAGGAGTTGCTTGGCTTGGGAGTAGTCTCTTGTGTTGTAGGTATTGCTGGTGTTTGTGGCTGTTGGTGGTGTCGTTGTAACGATCTTTTCGTCCAGTTTCCCGGTAATTAACTGGACAATTCTCTTCTTAATTAATGGATTGGGGCAAAGCTTTTGCCCCCCTCCCCCCTTTAATTTTTTTTTATGAGCACATCATTGTCTATCTTCAGATTAGGTTTCAGCATGAACTTCCTCGAGCTTTGAAGTAAATAGGACCATTTGCTGTGATATCATATTATGATTTTGTATAGCGCAATGCACCCATCACCAATGCAACTATTACACTCCCAGGGATATTGATCTACAAAACTATTTCCTTGAGGTTTTTTTTTACATGCACACGAGGAATATGTTGTAGGAAACCAAGAAAAAGAAAAGGAGAGAAAAAAGCTCGAGACAACACAGCCTTCATATCCATCTTTGAAATATGCAGGGGGTAAAGAGACGCAACACGGCCCAGAAACAAATATGAAGAGAGAGACGGAAGAACACGCATAGAACATCTGAAAAGACACCCATACAGTTGCAATTAAAATTCAAATACCATTTTCTACGTTCAGATTCAAAAAGAACCACCGGATCAAATCTCATCTGGCATGGTAGAAGGTGCACGGTATATTTGGGAACAAGCTTCTTGCTGGATAAAAGGAAAACCAGAAAGCAGCTAATCTGGAAAATCAAGAGCGACAACACTATCCAGCTAATGTAATCAGCAAACTAAAAAAAAACGGCAACACACATAGAAAGAGGCCTGAACTATGCATGTGCTCCACATATTTTGAGTACATACCACGGAATATGTGGCAAAATCTCCACTTATTATTATGCAGGTCCCTTGCGATCAGCTCCTGGCATGAAGGTTGCAGCGAAAAATCCTGTAGAAAATTGAGCATGTCAAATTTATAAAATGCAGAAAATGTGACCCTCTTATAAATGCATTGAGCAGGAAATGAGAACTGGAAATAAAATGCTGAGATACTAAGAAACTGAGACTGCAAATGAAGAAGACTAAGATCATTATACAGAAAAGGAAAACTTAGAGAAAGAATAAGAACTGAAGAATACTTAACGCTGAAGGTAAGGCTGAAAAACGACTGGCTGAGCAAATGAGACTGAAATGATGAACTGAAGAAATAAGAAATATTTGCTAAACTGATAGACTGGAAAAGATACGACTGAGATAAGACTGAGTCGACAAATATAACTGAGACTGAAGAAAGAAAAACCCCATAACTAAAGAGAATGGGGATTGAGCTGTAAAAAAAAAGTTAGTAAGCAAGCATACTGAGAAACTGAGTAGACTGAAAACTAAAGAGACTGAGAAACAGAGGACCGAAGAAACTAAGGACTGAACCAAATACAATGAAGGAAAGCCCCAACATAGAATGAATCGCTAGAGAATGAAAGAGAGGCTTACAAAGAATGAGAATGAGGAATCAAGAAATGATGCAATAGAGAATGAATAAATCATGTGTGAAGAAATAATATTTAGACTAAAAAAATAAGAAATTCAGGAAAATGTGTAATAAAAGAAAAGAATGACATAAGACATGACTGGTGAAAATGTAGACAGAACTGAAGAAGATGAGGGTGATTACAAAAATAAAAGTGAAGCATGAGAGAAGAAAAAAATATGCAATAGGCTACAATCATGCACTTAGCAACAGATGATTTACAACAGCTTCGCACTAGCTGCGTATCACTTGGCTGTCTACCGAATTACATTGACTTTATTAGTTTTTATTATTAACAAGTCACATAAATAATGATAGAACTAAAGGATAAAACCAGGAACTTTACTCACACTATACTGACACAGGTAAATAAATCATCAAATACAGGGAAAATGACACGTTTGAATAGCTATTCGAACACATGAAACATTACCCTTTCAAAAGGCGAAGACACAGTTACCATGCCCATCAACAGACTAAAGAGGTCTACTGTTTCAGCCTGCTGAACCACGGCAAATTAAGACAGAGAATGCGACCTATGCCATACATATTACATTTAGTATCTTAGGAAAGTGAGATATAGACCTATGCCATACATATTACATTTAGTATCTTAAGAAAGTGAGATATAGACCTATGCCATACATATTACATTTAGTATCTTAGGAAAGTGAGATATAGCAAACCACGAGAAGCATTAGATTTTGCATGCATTTTAAAAAAAATAGCAGCATATATATTCCATGGCCAAAAAAGGATAAAAACCTAGTCTAAAAAGCATCAAGTTTCTGCCCAAACGAAATAATATGAGGATACTTAAACAACACACATCAACATGGTTACATGGACCGTTGACACATATCACTATAACAGATAGCGCTAAAAGTAGGGAAACGGCCCACGCCACTGTTATGGTCGGTCTGACCTATCACTACAAGAAAAGTTGCCATGGCCGACGAAGTTGAAGTCGCGGCGTGGTTGCTGGTGTACCATGGCCGACGATTTTTGGTCCCTCCGTGGTGCATGTCAAAACTTTTTTTTTCTCGTTTTTGAGGCCACCTAGCCCGACGAAAGCGGCCAAAACGTCGCGTATGGTGGCCCGGAACGTGGTGCATCGCAAATTCTCGGGTTCGCCGGCCGAGTCAACGCAAATCCGCACCGCCAGGGATGTAGGGCCCAGATGGCAGCCTCTCTAGCATTGTTTTTTTTCTTGATCGCGCCATCTCGTTCAACGTTCTCCGATCGAGCCGTTTACGATGCAGGATCATGGGTCCCGCATGTCATCCTCTATGAACCAAAATACTTTCTTTTCTTGGATTTTTTTTGACCCCCTGATTTCTGGCTACTTCCTTTTTCTTTTGATCCCTTGCCGCCTTGGAAACGTTGAGACCGCTGCTAAATGGGACCCGCATGTCATCCTCTATGTGCAATCAACTTTCTTTTCTTGGAGTTTTTTTTGGCACCTCAAATTTGGTCACTTGCCTTTTTCTTTCGATCCCCTGCCGCCTCTCAAACGGCGATACCGCTGCTGCTAAATGGGACCCGCATGTCATCCTCTATGTACTATAAAACTTTCTTTTCTTGAATTATTTTTGGCACCTCATATTTGGTCACTTACCTTTTTCTTTCGATCCCCTGCCGCCTCTCAAACGGTGATACCGCTGCTGCTAAATGGGACCCGCATGTCATCCTCTATGTACTATAAAACTTTCTTTTCTTGAATTATTTTTGGCTCCTCATATTTTTTCACTTGCCTTTTTCTTTCGATCCCCGCCGCCTCTCAAACGGTGATACCGCTGCTGCTAAATGGGACCCGCATGTCATCCTCTATGTACTATAAAACTTTCTTTTCTTGAATTATTTTTGGCTCGATATTTTTTCACTTGCCTTTTTCTTTCGATCTCATGCCACGTTTGAAACGTTGAGGAACCTGCTGCTCATGGGACCCGCATGTCATCCTCTATGTACTATAAAAGTTCATTTTCTTGGTTTTTTTCACCCTCTGATTTTTGGCAATTTCTTTTTTCTTTTGATCCCTGCCGCCTCTCAAACGGTGATACCGCTTGCTAAATGGGACCCGCATGTCATCCTCTATGTACTATAAAACTTTCTTTTCTTGAATTATTTTTGGCTCCTCATATTTGGTCACTTGCCTTTTCTTTCGATCTCATGCCACGTTTGAAACGTTGAGGAACCTGCTGGCTCATGGGACCCGCATGTCATCCTCTATGTGCTATAAAAGTTTCCTTTGTTGGATTTTTTTCACCCGCTGATTTTTGGCTTGCCTTTTTCTTTTGATCCCCTGCCCCCTTTGAAACGTTGAGTAAGCTGTTGGCTCAAGGGACCCGCATGTCATCCTCTATGTCCATCAACTTTCTTTTCTTGGATTTTTTGACCCCTAATTACTAGCTACTTTCTTTTTCTTTTGATCTCAAGCCGCATTTCAAACATTGAGACCGCTGCTGCAAAATGGGACCCACATGTCATCCTCTATGTACAATAAATCTTTATTTTTGGCTCCCGATATTTGGTCACTTGCCTTTTTCTTTCGATCTCATGCCGCCTTTGAAACGTTGAGTAAGCTGCTGGCTCATGGGTCCCGCATGTCATCCTCTACGAACAATAAAAGTTTCCTTTCTTGGAGTTATTTTTGACCCCTAATTTCTGGCTATTTGCATTTTTATTTTGATCCCCTGCCCCCTTTGAAACGATGAGGACGCTGTTGTCGGTGATGGCGTGTAACTCACACGTTCGTTGGGAACCCCAAGAGGAAGGTATGATGCGCACAACAGCAAGTTTTCCCTCAGAAAGAAACCAAGGTTTATCGAACCAGGAGGAGCCAAGAAGAACGTTGAAGGTTGATGGTGGCGAAATGTGATGCGGCGCAACACTAGGGATTCGCGCCAACGTGGAACCTGCACAACACAACCAAAGTACTTTGCCCCAACGAAACAGTGAGGTTGTCAATCTCACCGGCTTGCGTAACAAAGGATTAACCGTATTGTGTGGAAGATGATTGTTTGCGAAGAAAACAGTAAAACAAGTATTGCAGTAGATTGTATGCGATGTAAAGAATAGGACCGGGGTCCACAGTTCACTAGAGGTGTCTCTCCCATAAGATAAAAGCATGTTGGGTGAACAAATTACAGTCGGACAATTGACAAATAGAAAAGGGCATAACAATGCACATACATGATATGATAAATATAGTGGGATTTAATTGGGCATTACGACAAAGTACATAGACCGCCATCCAGCATGCATCTATGCCTAAAAAGTCCACCTTCAGGTTATCATCCGAACCCCTTCCAGTATTAAGTTGCAAGCAACAGACAATTGCATTAAGGATGGTGCGTAATGTAATCAACAACTACATCCTTAGACATAGCATCAATGTTTTATACCTAGTGGCAACAGCACATCCACAACCTTAGAACTTTCTGTCACTGTCCCAGATTTAATGGAGGCATGAACCCACTATCGAGCATAAATACTCCCTCTTGGAGTTAAGAGCAAAAACTTGGCAGAGCCTCTACTAATAACGGAGAGCATGCAAGATCATAAACAACACATAAGTAATAGATTGATAATCACCATAACTTAGTATTCTCTATCCATCGGATCCCGACAAACACAACATATAGTATTACAGATAGATGATCTTGATCATGTTAGGCAGCTCACAAGATCCAACAATGAAGCACAATTAGGAGAAGACGACCATCTAGCTACTGCTATGGACCCATAGTCCAGGGGTGAACTACTCACTCATCACTCCGGAGGCGATCATGGCGATGAAGAGTCCCCCGGGAGATGATTCCCCTCTCCGGCAGGGTGCCGGAGGCGATCTCCTGAATCCCCGAGATGGGATTCGCGGCGGCGGCGTCTCTGGAAGGTTTTCCGTATCGTGGCTCTCGGTACAGAGGGTTTCGCGACGAAGACTTTAAGTAGGCGGAAGGGGCGGGGGGCCACACGAGGGCCCCACACACCAGGGCCGCGCGGCCAAGCCCGCGCCGCACTGTTGTGGCGGCGCCTCGTGGCCCCACTTCCTTTCCCCTTCGGTCTTCTGGAAGCTTCGTGCAAAAATAGGACCCTGGGCGTTGATTTCGTCCAATTCCGAGAATATTTCCTTACTAGGATTTCTGAAACCAAAAACAGCAGAAAACAGCAACTGGCTCTTCGGCATCTTGTTAATAGGTTAGTGCCGGAAAATGCGTAAATACGACATATAATGTGTATAAAACATGTAGATATCATCAATAATGTAGCATGGAACATAAGAAATTATCGATACGTCGGAGACGTATCAGCATCCCCAAGCTTAGTTCTGCTCGTCCCGAGCAGGTAAACGATAACAAGGATAATTTCTGAGTGACATGCCATCATAATCTTGATCATACTATTGTAAACATATGTAATGAATGCAGCGATCAAAACAATGGTAATGACATGAGTAAACAAATGAATCATAAAACAAAGACTTTTCATGAATAGTACTTCAAGACAAACATCAATAAGTCTTGCATAAGAGTTAACTCATAAAGCAATAAATCAAAGTAAAGGTATTGAAGCAACACAAAGGAAGATTAAGTTTCAGCGGTTGCTTTCAACTTATAACATGTATATCTCATGGATAGTGTCAATATAAAGTAGTATAACAAGTGCAATATGCAAGTATGTAGGAATCAATGCACAGTTCACACAAGTGTTTGCTTCTTAAGGTGGAGAGAGATAGGTAAACTGACTCAACAATAAAAGTAAAAGAAAGGTCCTTCAAAGAGGAAAGCATCGATTGCTATATTTGTGCTAGAGCTTTTATTTTGAAAACATGAAACAATTTTTTCAACGGTAGTAATAAAGCATATGAGTTATGTAAATTATATCTTACAAGTTGCAAGCCTCATGCATAGTATACTAATAGTGCCCGCACCTTGTCCTAATCAGCTTGGACTACCGGATCATCGCAATACACATGTTTCAACCAAGTGTCACAAAGGGGTACCTCCATGCCGCCTGTACAAAGGTCTAAGGAGAAAGCTCGCATTTTGGATTTCTCGCTTTTGATTATTCTCAACTTAGACATCCATACCGGGACAACATGGACAACAGATAATGGACTCCTCTTTAATGCATAAGCATGTGGCAACAATTATTATTCTCATATGAGATTGAGGATATATGTCCAAAACTGAAACTTCCACCATGATTCATGGCTTTAGTTAGCGGCCCAATGTTCTTCTCTAACAATATGCATGCTCCAACCATTAAGGTGGTAGATCTCTCTTACTTCAGACAAGACGGACATGCATAGCAACTCACATGATATTCAACAAAGAATAGTTGATGGCGTCCCCAGAATGGTTATCGCACAACAAGCAACTTAATAAGAGATAAAGTGCATAAGTACATATTCAATACCACAATAGTTTTTAAGGCTATTTTGTCCCATGAGCTATATATTGCAAAGGCGAATGATGGAATTTTAAAGGTAGCACTCAAGCAATTTACTTTGGAATGGCGGAGAAATACCATGTAGTAGGTAGGTATGGTGGACACAAATGGCATAGTGGTTGGCTCAAGGATTTGGATGCATGAGAAGTATTCCCTCTCGATACAAGGTTTAGGCTAGCAAGGTTATTTGAAGCAAACTCAAGGATGAACCGGTGCAGCAAAACTCACATAAAAGACATATTGTAAACATTATAAGACTCTACACCGTCTTCCTTGTTGTTCAAAACTCAATACTAGAAATTATCTAGACCTTAGAGAGACCAAATATGCAAACCAAATTTTAGCAAGCTCTATGTATTTCTTCATTAATGGGTGCAAAGTATATGATGCAAGAGCTTAAACATGAGCACAACAATTGCCAAGTATCACATTATCCAAGACATTTTAGAATTACTACATGTAGCATTTCCCGATTCCAACCATATAACAATTTAACGAAGAAATTTCAACCTTCGCCTTGAACATTATGAGTAAAGCCTAAGGACATATTTGTCCATATGCAACAGCAGAGCGTCTCTCTCCCATACAGTGAATGCTAGGATCCATTTTATTCAAACAAAAACAAAAACAAAACAAACCGACGCTCCAAGCAAAGTACATAAGATGTGATGAATAAAAATATAGTTTCAGGGGAGGAACCTGATGATGTTGTCGATGAAGAAGGGGATGCCTTGGGCATCCCCAAGCTTAGATGATTGAGTCTTCTTAAAATATGCAGGGATGAACCACGGGGCATCCCCAAGCTTAGAGCTTTCACTCCTCTTGATCATAGTATATCATACTCCTCTCTTGACCCTTGAAAACTTCCTTCACACCAAACTTCAAGCAAACTCATTAGAGGGTTAGTGCACAATTAAAAATTCACATATTCAGAGGTGACACAATCATTCTTAACACTTCTGGACATTGCACAAAGCTACTGGACATTAATGGATCAAAGAAATTCATCCAACATAGCAAATACGGCAATGCGAAATAAAAGGCAGAATCTGTCAAAAACAGAACAGTCCGTAAAGACGAACCTGAAAGGGGCACTAGACTTGCTCAAATGAAAAAACTCAAAACTAATGAAAGTTGCGTCCATATCTGAGGATCAGGCTCGTAATTTTGCAGATTTTTTCGAATTTTCTACAGAGACTTATGCCAGAATTCGTGACAGACAGCAATGCTGTTTCTGCGCAGCGATCCCAAATATAACATCAACTTTAGTATAGAAACTTTACTTGGCACAAAAACATGATAAGGAGAGGTTGCTACAGTAGTAAACAACTTCCAAGACTCAAATATAAAACAAAGTACTGTAGTAAAAACATGGGTTGTCTCCCATAAGCACTTTTCTTTAACGCCTTTCAGCTAGGCGCAGAAAGTGTAAATCAAGTAACATCAAGAGTAGAAGCATCAACATCATAACTTGTTCTAATAATAGAATCAAAAGGCAACTTCATTCTCTTTCTAGGGAAGTGTTCCATACCTTTCTTGAGAGGAAATTGATATCTAATATTACCTTCCTTCATATCAATAACAGCACCAACGGTTCGAAGAAAAGGTCTTCCCAACACAATGGGACAAGATGCATTGCATTCAATATCCAAGACAACAAAATCAACGGGGACAAGATTATTGTTAACCGTAATGCGCACATTATCAATCCTCCCCAAAGGTTTCTTTTTGACATTATCGGCAAGATTAACATCCAAATAACAATTCTTCAATGGTGGCAAGTCAAGCATATCATAAATCTTTTTAGGCATAACAGAAATACTTGCACCAAGATCACATAAAGCATTACACTCAAAGTCATTGAATTTCATTTTAATGATGGGCTCCCAACCATCTTCTAACTTTCTAGGAATAGAAGTTTCAAGTTTTAGTTTCTCTTCTCTAGCTTTTATGAGAGCATTTGTAATATGTTTTGTAAAGGCCAAATTTATAGCACTAGCATTAGGACTTTTAGCAAGTTTTTGTAAGAACTTTATAACTTCAGAGATGTGGCAATCATCAAAATCTAAATCATTATGAGCTACAGCAATGGGATCATTGTCCCCAAGGTTGGAAAAAATTTCAGCAGTTTTATCACAAGTGGTTTCAGCAGTTTTAGCAATTTCAGGCAGTTTTGTATGCTTTGCACTAGGAGTAGAAACATTGCCAACACTAATTATTTTACCATTGATAGTAGGAGGTGCAACAACATGTGAATCATTATCATTACTAATGGTGGTAATAGTCCAAACTTTAGCTACATTATTCTCTTTAGCTAGTTTTTTATTTTCTTCTCTATCCCACCTAGCACGCAATTCAGCCATTAATCTTATATTCTCATTAATTCTAACTTGGATGGCATTTGCTGTAGTAGTAATCTTATTATCAATATCCTCATTAGGCATAACTTTCAATTTTAATAGATCAACATCAGAGGCAAGTCTATCAACTCTAGAAGCAATAATATCAATTTTATCAAGCTTTTCCTCAACAGATTTGTTAAAAGCAGTTTGTGTACTAATAAATTCTTTAAGCATGGCTTCAAGACCAGGGGCTACACTTCTATTATTGTTGTAAAAATTCCCATAAGAATTACCATAACCATTACCATTAGCAGAAGGATATGGCCTATAGTTATTACCAGAATTGTTCCTATAAGCATTGTTGTTGAAATTATTATTTTTAATGAAATTCACATCAACATTTTCTTCTTGAGCAACCAATGAAGCTAAAGGAACATTATTTGGATCAACATTAGATCTACCATTCACAAGCATAGACATAATCGCATCAATCTTATCACTCAAGGAAGAGGTTTCTTCAACAGAATTTACCTTCTTACCTTGTGGAGCTCTTTCCGTGTGCCATTCAGAGTAATTTATCATCATATCATCAAGAAGCTTTGTAGCCGCCCCCAAAGTGATGGACATAAAGGTACCTCCAGCAGCTGAATCCAATAAATTCCGCGAAGAAAAATTTAGTCCTGCATAGAAGGTTTGGATGATCATCCAAGTAGTCAGTCCATGGGTTGGGCAATTCTTTACCAAAGATTTCATTCTCTCCCATGCTTGAGCAACATGTTCAGTATCTAATTGCTTAAAATTCATTATGCTACTTCTCAAAGATATAATTTTAGCGGGAGGATAATATCTACCAATAAAAGCATCCTTACATTTAGTCCATGAATCAATACTATTCTTAGGCAAGGATAGCAACCAATCTTTAGCTCTTCCTCTTAATGAGAAAGGAAACAATTTCAATTTAATAATATCACCATCTACATCCTTATATTTTTGCATTTCACAAAGTTCAACAAAATTATTAAGATGGGCAGCAGCATCATCAGAACTAACACCAGAAAATTGATCTCTCATAACAAGGTTCAGTAAAGCAGGTTTAATTTCAAAGAATTCTGCTGTAGTAGCAGGTGGAGCAATAGGTGTGCATAAGAAATCATTATTATTTGTGTTTGTGAAGTCACACAACTTAGTATTTTCAGGGGTATTCATTTTAGCAACGGTAAATAAAACAAACTAGATAAAGTAAATGCAAGTAACTAATTTTTTGTGTGTTTTTGATATAGAGAGCAAGACAGTAAATAAAGTAAAACTAGCAACTAATTTTTTTGTGTTTTGTTTAGGTGCAGCAAACAAAGTAGTAAATAAAATAAAGCAAGACAAAAACAAAGTAAAGAGATTGGGAAGTGGAGACTCCCCTTGCAGCGTGTCTTGATCTCCCCGGCAACGGCGCCAGAAAAAGAGCTTGATGGCGTGTAACTCACACGTTCGTTGGGAACCCCAAGAGGAAGGTATGATGCGCACAGCAGCAAGTTTTCCCTCAGAAAGAAACCAAGGTTTATCGAACCAGGAGGAGCCAAGAAGCACGTTGAAGGTTGATGGTGGCGAAATGTGATGCGGCGCAACACCAGGGATTCCGGCGCCAACGTGGAACCTGCACAACACAACCAAAGTACTTTGCCCCAACGAAGCAGTGAGGTTGTCAATCTCACCGGCTTGCTGTAACAAAGGATTAACCGTATTGTGTGGAAGATGAGTGTTTGCGAAGAAAACAGTAAAACAAGTATTACAGTAGATTGTATGCGATATAAAGAATAGGACCGGGGTCCACAGTTCACTAGAGGTGTCTCTCCCATAAGATAAAAGCATGTTGGGTGAACAAATTACAGTCGGGCAATTGACAAATAGAAAAGGGCATAACAATGCACATACATGATATGATAAATATAGTGAGATTTAATTGGGCATTACGACAAAGTACATAGACCGCCATCCAACATGCATCTATGCCTAAAAAGTCCACCTTCAGGTTATCATCCGAACCCCTTCCAGTATTAAGTTGCAAGCAACAGACAATTGCATTAAGTATGGTGCGTAATGTAATCAACAACTACATCCTTAGACATAGCATCAATGTTTTATCCCTAGTGGCAACAGCACATCCACAACCTTAGAACTTTCTGTCACTGTCCCAGATTTAATGGAGGCATGAACCCACTATCGAGCATAAATACTCCCTCTTGGAGTTAAGAGCAAAAACTTGGCCAGAGCCTCTACTAATAACGGAGAGCATGCAAGATCATAAACAACACATAAGTAATAGATTGATAATCACCATAACATAGTATTCTCTATCCATCGGATCCCGACAAACACAACATATAGTATTACAGATAGATGATCTTGATCATGTTAGGCAGCTCACAAGATCCAACAATGAAGCACAATTAGGAGAAGACGACCATCTAGCTACTGCTATGGACCCATAGTATAGGGGTGAACTACTCACTCATCACTCCGGAGGCGATCATGGCGATGAAGAGTCCTCCGGAGATGATTCCCCTCTCCGGCATGGTGCCGAGGCGATCTCCTGAATCCCCCGAGATGGGATTCGCGGCGGCGGCGTCTCTGGAAGGTTTTCCGTATCGTGGCTCTCGGTGAGGGTTTCGCGACGAAGACTTTAAGTAGGCGGAAGGGCAGCGGGGCCACACGAGGGCCCCACACACCAGGGCCGCGCGGCCCTAGGCCGCGCCGCTGTTGCGGCGCCTCGTGGCCTCACTTCCTTTCCCCTTCGGTCTCTGGAAGCTTCGTGCAAAAATAGGACCTGGGCGTTGATTTCGTCCAATTCCGAGAATATTTCCTTACTAGGATTTCTGAAACCAAAAACAGCAGAAAACAGAATCGCACTTCGGCATCTTGTTAATAGGTTAGTGCCGGAAAATGCGTAAATACGACATATAATGTGTATAAAACATGTAGATATCATCAATAATGTAGCATGGAACATAAGAAATTATCGATACGTCGGAGACGTATCAGGTCCCACATGTCATCCTCTATGAACAATAAAAGTTTCCTTTGGTGGATTTATTTTTGACCCCTAATTAATTTCTGGCTATTTCCTTTTTTTCTTTTGATCCCCTGCCGCCTTGGAAACGTTGAGGATGCTGCTGCCTCATCGGTCCCGCATGTCATCCTCTCGAACGATAAATGTTTTCTTTTCTTGGATTTTTTTACCAACTGATTTTTTGTTTTTATTTATTTTCGACCCACGCCTTTGAAACGTTAACGACGCTGCTGGCTCATGGGTCCCCGATGTCAGCCTCCCCGTACAAGAAACATGTGATATCTTGATTATTTTGCAGACAATAAACAGTGTATTTCGCTCTGAGCTATTGCAAACGGATAAATTAAATCTTTATTTTTACAACTTATATCTTGAATCTCCTTGTTTTTTGTTTTTGCGAAGCATAGGACATTCCTGTTTTTTTTTGAGAAAAATCCGAACTTCCATGTTCTGGAGTGGGCTGAAATTGTACGAATCAAAAGGCCCAGAAGGATAGTTCGAAGGCCCAGATGTCCAGATGCAGCCCAATTGAAATCTTTCTTTTCTTGGATTTTTTCACCCCCTGATTTCTGGCTACTTCATTTTTCTTTTGGTCCTGTGCCACCTTGGAAACGTTGAGACCGCTGCTGCAAATGGGACCCGCATGTCATCCTCTATGTACAATAAAGTTTCCTTTCTTGGATTATTTTTGGCTCCTGATATTTGGTCACTTTCCTTTTTCTTTCGATCTCATGCCACGTTTGAAATGTTGAGGAATCTGCTGGCTCATGGGACCCGCATGTCATCCTCTATGTACAATAAAAGTTTGATTTCTTGGATTTTTTTCACCCTCTGATTTTTGGCTATTTCCTTTTTCTTTTGATCCCCTGCCGCCTTTGAAACGTTTAGTAAGCTGCTGGCTCATAGGTCCCACATGTCAGCCTGTATGAACGATAAAGCTTTCCTTTCTTGGAGTTTTTTTGACCCCCTAATTTCTGGCTACTTTCTTTTTCTTTTGATCTCAAGCCGCATTTGAAACGTTGGGACCGCTGCTGCAAAATGGGACCCGCATGTCATCCTCTATGTACAATCAAGTTTCTTTTCTTGGATTATTTTTGGCTCCTGATATTTGGTCACTTGCCTTTTTCTTTCGATCCCATGCCACGTTTGAAACGTTGAGGAACCTGCTGGCTCATGGGACCCGCATGTCATCCTCTATGTACTACAAAAGTTTATTTTCTAGGGTTTTTTTTCACTCTCTGATTTTTGGCTATTTACTTTTTCTTTTGATCCCCTGCCGGCTTGGAAACGTTGAGTAAGCTGCTAACTCGTGGGTCCCGCATGTCATCCTCTATGTACAATCAACTTTCTTTTCTTCGAGTTTTTTTTACCCCTAATTTCTGGCTACTTTCTTTTTCTTTTGATCTCAAGCCGCATTTGAAACGTTGGGACCTCTGCTGCAAAATGGGACACCATGTCATCCTCTATGTACAATAAAAGTTTCTTTTCTTCGATTATTTTTCACCCTCTGATTTTTGGTCACTTGCCTTTTTCTTTCGATCTCATGCCGCCTTTGAAAACGTTGCGGAACCTGCTGGCTCATGGGACCCACATGTCATCCTCTATGTACTATAAAAGTTTCTTTTCTTGGATTTTTTTCACCCTCTGATCTTTAGCTATTTCCATTTTCTTTTGATCCCTGCCGCCTTGGAAACATTGAGTAAGCTGCTGACTGATGGGACCCGCATGTCATCCTCTATGTACAATCAAGTCTCTTTTCTTGGATTTTTTTACCCTCTTATTTTTGGTCACTTGCCTTTTTCTTTCGATCTCATGCAGCCTCTGAAACGTTGAGGAAGGCTGGCTCATGGGACCCACATGTCATCCTCTATACTATAAAAGTTTCTTTTCTTGGATTTTTTCACCCTCTTATTTTTGGCTATTTCCTTTTTCTTTTGATCCCCTGCCGCCTTGGAAACTTTGATTAAGCTGCTGACACAAGGGGCCCGCATGTCATCCTCTATGTACAATCAACTTGCAAGATCTTGGAGCGAAAGAGCTTGTATAAGTGGGACCCATATGTCATCCTCTATGTACAATAAAAGTTACTTTTCTTGGATTATTTTTTGCTCCTGATATTTGGTCAGTTTCCTTTTTCTTTTGATCTCATGCCGCCTCTGAAACGTTGAGTAAGGTGCTGGCTCATGGGACCCGCATGTCATCCTCTATGTACAATAAAGTTTCTTTTCTTAGATTTTTTTACCCCCTGATTTTTGCTAACTTGCCTTTTTCTTTTCGATCATATGCCGCCTTTGAAATTGAGGTCGCCGCTGGCTCATGGGTCCCACATGTCAGCCTCTATGAACAACAAACCTTTCCTTTGTTGGATTTATTTTTTACCCCTAATTGCCTTACACACTGGGACTGTACAATAAAGTTTCATTTCTTAGATTTTTTTACCCACTGATTTTTGCTAACTTGCCTTTTTCTTTTCGATCATATGCCGCCTTTGAAATTGAGGTCGCCGCTGGCTCATGGGTCCCACATGTCAGCCTCTATGAACAATAAACCTTTCCTTTGTTGGATTTATTTTTTACCCCTAATTTCTGGCTATTTGCCTTTTTCTTTTGATCCCCTGCGGCCTTTGAAACGATGAGGACGCTGCTGGCAGGTCGGTCCCACATGTCATCCTCTATTAAGAATAAAAGTTTCCTTTTTGGATTTATTTTTACCCCTAATTTCTGGCTATTTGCCTTTTTCTTCTGATCCCTGCCGACTTCGAAATGATGAGGATGCAGCTGGCAGATCGGTCCCACATGTCAGCCTCTATGAACTATAAATGTTTCCTTTGTAGGATTTATTTTTTACCCCTATTTTCGGGCTACTTGCCTTTTTCTTTGAAACGTTGAGGACGCTACTGTCTCATGGGTCCCACATGGCATCCTCTCTGAACGATAAACCTTCATTTCTTGTTAACGACAGGTTTATCAGTATTATTTTCGCAGACTAATACAAGCTCTTTCGCTCCAAGATCTTGCAAGTTAATAGAATAAATCATGGAATTATTAGGATATGTTTTAAATTTCAAATCCACTTTATGAATTTTTGAAAATACCGTGATCTATGTGGGTATGGAGCGATCAAGGATTTTCATATTGGCCATGAGCAGTTTCAAAAATTGCAACCCAATAATTCAAAATAAATACAAACAACTTTTATGTAGAATCTCCGTGTTTTTGTTTTTTGCCAATCATAGGATCTGTGGTTCTTTAGAAAAGGGCCAACATTGCATGAGCAGAAAGGCCCATTTGTAGTTATTGGGCTTCGACAGCCGGAGCAAGTAGGCCTATAGCAAATACCTTGTAGATGGCCGTTGGAACCCAAAAGTATTTGTTGCCTAGACTTAGATGCCAAACTCAGCCTTATTGACATGAACCTTGCTATGCACACGACAATTTCAGTCCGATCCGTGTACGAAACACAAGATCCAACCCTTCGTGTGAGGAAGCAGGTGGCAGCACACCTCCAGATGCTCAATCGTACATACGCATATCATATAGGAGTTGTCGTATGTACATCAGTTCCGTATTGACATGTTTTTTTCTTTGGTTCACATGTGGGGTCCGCACAGTCACCTAGGTCGCACATCTACTTCCTTGCTCGTAGTTGATGCATGTTCGGTTTGGGGATGGGGTGGAACCGAACACACCCCCGTGCCAGTGGATGTACTTTACCCTTTAGCGGCGAAAAAAATAGGAATGGTCCTCTCATGAGTATGATCAACAAGAGGTGGCTATATTATAAAGGACGTACACACATTGTAATTATAGTGCTGAAATAAAGTCAATCCTAAAACAGCCATGCATGGGTTATAATATGAAGGCAACACGAAATACAAAAGCAGGGCAGTGTTCAAATAAACTGATTCAAACTAGTACATACTAAAAACAGTGTACTACTTCTCAACACTTCAAGCATAATAAAAAAGTGTCACTGTTTTTTTAAAGGTAACACCGAACGGGCAATGTTTAAAGCAGGCTTAAACCACATAGCCGCTTGTCGGACACTATCCCAACCATCCTTGGGAAGGCTGATAACTCCCACAGTCTCACCTTCATCTGGCTGGAGGTTGCAGCGCAAAATTTTAGGGTATTGATTATAACGAATATTCCGGTATGCTGTGTAGACGCAGTTTTTCCTCATGAATGGAACCAATGTGCCATCAGGAGCTTTGGATTCACGCTTCTTCAGGTTGGCAATGATTGGGTAATTGAGTCCGAGGAACAGAGAGTGGTCGCTGAGGCTGTTAACCTGCCTCCAAAGAAAGTCCCCTGCACGTGCAGTAGATAAGGGATCCAGCTCAAAGACGTAGGTGGCAACAGGAGGATACTGCCGTAGCTGAAGCCCATTAGCAGCATAGGGAATGTCAGGAGGTACTTCAGCATTGGCAATCCCAATCTTGTTTACTGTAAGGATGATCATCAATCGCTTGCCATCAGCAGATGGAGCGAGGAACCACGCGTACTGCTGATCATCCACCACCGGTGGCGGGATTACAAACGGGAGCATCAGGTTTTCTGCAATATTAGAAATGGAGACGAATAGGGTGTTACTGGCAACCATATTCAAACAGCAGCATTGTTCATCGTTCATGCTCACAGTATAAATACGACTATGTAAGCTAAGGACATTGGTCATTCATGTGTTCAAATCAAGTGTCCAATATATCAGTTATACTGCATCCATCCCACGAAACTAGTCTAAACTTCGCCAAAACTAGACACTAGTTAGTGTATACACAGTTATATACTACCTCTGTCCCACCGAAAGTGTCTGAGATTTGTCCAAATTCAGATGTATCTAGACAGTGAAAGCATATAGATACATTCAAATTTTGACAAATATATATCATCTTAAGTTTAAGTCCTGTGCTGTAGTTAATTCCCTTTGTCTTGCCGAAGATAGTACCCGGGGTTTACTGAAGGCCCACTACCCGAAGAATAAGAAGATTCGGGAGCCCAAGATATATTAAGGAAAGTTAGAGTTGTAATAGGAAGTGTTATTTGTAATCTGGCGGGATGAGTTAGAAACCGTCCCGGACTCTGTAACTTGTACAAAACGAAACCCTCGGCTCCACCTCCTATATAAGGGGGAGTCGAGGGACAAAGAAAGGATCGAATCTACTGTCAACATAACCCTAGTTTTCATAATCGTCGAGTACTTTTCGCCTGAACCTTCGAGATCTACTTGCCCTCTACTTCTAGCAAAACCCTAGTCTACAATCTGTAGGCATTGACAAGTTAATCCTTTGTCAATTGGCGCCGTCTGTGGGGATTAGAGGTTGCAAGGAGCTGATCTCGATGGCACGTTCAAGATCTTCGACTTCGTCGACAGCAAGTAACGCGATGGATCGAGGTAACAAGGAAAAAACTGATCTATTCAATTTTATTCCTCACCCGCCCTCCCGTATGGATGCATGTGCCTATCTGGAGGAGCCCATCATCATGACGTTCGGAGAATTCCGATTTGGCGTCAACAAGGAAGGATCCTACCGTCTCGAAGTTCCGATCTCGTCGGAATTTTCAGCGGTCGATTCTAACTTTTCGTCGAGTGACGAGGAGTTTTCGTCGCCACGCTTCGTCGACAACAAGGCAAGCGGAAAGCTCGCCAAGATCTTCAGCAACACATCCTTCGAGTCGTCTGCGGACTCCTTTATAAGCAGCGACTCCGAAAGCGTCGACAGCTTCAACTTCATCGACAAATCTGTCGCCATCGGAAAGGTCTTCACCACTCTATATGATGGTGTCACCAACCTTGACAAAAATCAATACACAAAATACCACCAAATCTGTGCAATAGAAGAAGCGGGTACATCAGAACCACAAACGTCAGAGGCTTTCGACGATTTGGGAAATCCATACGTCGATCCCGCTGATCTCAGAACAGGCCTAGGCACTAAATATGCCGGATCTTCAACTCGCGCAAAAGTCCAACTCCCGCAAGCTGCGTGGGATAGGGCTGCGAGAGCCATGGATGGATCAGAACCAATGAATACTACTGCTACCGTACAAGAGTTACAAGCATATCAATATAGACTTGCTCGGGTAAGCAGAGAGTTGGAAAAACAGACAGCATCCCTGAATAGGAGGAAAGAAGCAGCTTCTGCATCAAGCAGACGCCGAGCAGAGTTAAGTCGCCTTTCAGGAACTTCGGGAGATAGTCACAGAGAAGCTCGGAGGAGAGCGATGTCTCGGCTCCAAAACATACCCGAAGCAGAAAGAGGAAGCATAATCCAAAATCTCGACATGTCCTTTATGTCGATTGATGAAAGAGGAAATATCATCCCAAAAACTCCAGAAGCAGGTTACATGGCAACACAAGCTTACATCCTTGCGTCTAGACCACCTCCTGGGGACCCGAGAGAACCATTGTTCAATATGGCGATGGCTGGCGTAGGAGTAATGGGAACAGCGTTTGCAACAACGCCTCCCGAAGAAAATCCTAGGCGAAATAGTCCACGACCCAACACAGCAGTTCAAGACCCCCCAAGAACAAGTGGAGCAAGAGACACAGCGGTCCAAGTAAGGGTAGACAGAGCGCGACAAGAAAGAAGGGAGCGTCAGCACTCACCAGAGCTTGCCGACGAAGATATGTGTGGGCTCCCGTGTTTTACGAGAAGAGTTCGAAAGACTCGAGTCCCAAAAGGGTTCAAACTACCCGAAAATTTCAAGAAATTCGACGGTCTGCAAGATCCCGAGGATTGGCTCGTGGATTACCTCGAGATGGTGAAGCTGGTAGGAGGAACCAGAGCAACAGCTATGCAAAGTATCCAAGTTCATTTGAGCGGTGCCGCGAGATCTTGGATAAAGAAACTCCCCCCAAGTTCCATCGACAGCTGGGATAACTTCGAGGACGTCTTCGTGAAAAACTTCCGATCCACCTGCAAAAAACCTGCGTCATTGGAAGAGTTGAGAGCGTGTCGACAGAAACACGACGAGTCGATGAGGAAATACATACAGCGGTGGAACATCATAAAGAACTCGGCAGAAGATATATCTGACGAGAGGGCAATAGATGCGTTCGTGGCAGGAATCCGGCGAGGAGATTTCGTCGAGGACTTAGGGAGAACCAACCCTAAGACCATATCAGCACTCATGGAGATAGCCAATAAATGGGCAGATGGTGAAGACGCAATATACAACAAGCGACACAGGTCGCCAGAAGAGGATCGTGGTCGAAATTATCAAAATAGAAGGCGATTTTCTCGCCAGTTCTACAACAACGATGCTCCCGGCCATATATCGGCTGGTTTTCGAGGAAATCCTGGAGGAAATAGTCGAGATGATTATCAAAGGAGTAATGAGCAACAAGGCGACAATAGAGGTGATTTTCGTGGCAACAGGCAAAATAGTGGACCAAGGATTCAAAGACCTTACGTGTCTCCCGAGGAGATGATGAACGGATACGCGTAGATGCACACGTCCGTTGGGAACCCCAAGTGGAAGGTATGATGCGTATAGAAGCAAGTTTCCCTCAGTATGAAACCAAGGTTTAATCGAACCAGTAGGAGCCAAGAAGCACGTTGAAGGTTGATGGTCGCGAAATGTGATGCGGCGCAACACAGGGATTCCGGCGCCAACGCGGAACCTGCACAACACAACCCAAGTACTTTGTCCCAACGAAACAGTGAGGTTGTCAATCTCACCGGCTTGCTGTAACAAAGGATTAAACGTATCGAGTGGAAGATGTTTGCAAAGAAAACAGTAAACACAATTGCAGTAGATTGTATGCTATGTAAAGAATAGGACCGGGGTCCACAGTTCACTAGAGGTGTCTCTCCCATAAGATAAAAGCATGTTGGGTGAACAAATTACAGTCGGGCAATTGACAAATAGAGAAAGGCATAACAATGCATATACATGATATGATAAATATAGTGAGATTTAATTGGGCATTACGACAAAGTACATAGACCGCCATCCAACTGCATCTATGCCTAAAAAGTCCACCTTCAGGTTATCATCCGAACCCCATTCAGTATTAAGTTGCTAAGCAACAGACAATTGCATTAAGTATGGTGCGTAATGTAATCGACAACTACATCCTTAGACATAGAATCAATGTTTTATCCCTAGTGGCAACAGCACATCCACAACCTTAGAACTTTCTGTCACTGTCCCAGATTTAATGGAGGCATGAACCCACTATTGAGCATAAATACTCCCTCTTGGAGTTAAGAGTAAAAACTTGGCCAGAGCCTCTACTAGTAACGGAGAGCATGCAAGATCATAAACAACACATAAACAATAGATTGATAATCACCATAATCATAGTACTCTCTATCCATCGGATCCCGACAAACACAACATATAGAATTACATATAGATGATCTTGATCATGTTAGGCAGCTCACAAGATCCAACAATGAAGCACAACAAGGAGAAGACGACCATCTAGCTACTGCTATGGACCCATGGTCCAGGGGTGAACTACTCACTCATCACTTCGGAGGCGACCATGGCGGTGTAGAGTCCTCCGGGAGATGAATCCCCTCTCCGGCAGGGTGCCGGAGGCGATCTCCTGAATCCCCCGAGATGGGATTCGCGGCGGCGTCTCTGGAAGGTTTTCCGTATCGTGGCTCTCGGTACTGGGGGTTTCACGACGGAGGCTTTAAGTAGGCGAAAGGGCAGCGGGGCCACACGAGGGGCCCAGGCAGGCCGGCGCGGCCAGGCCCTGGCCGCGCCGCCTATCCCCTGGCTGCCTCGTGCCCCACTTCGTTATCTCTTCGGTCTTCTGGAAGCTTCGTGCAAAAATAGGACCCCGGGCGAAAGTTTCGTCCAATTCCGAGAATATTTCCTTACTAGGATTTCTGAAACCAAAAACAGCAGAAAAAGCAACTGGCTCTTCGGCATCTTGTTAATAGGTTAGTTCCATAAAATGCATAAATATGACATATAATGTGCATAAAACATGTAGGTATCATCAATAAAGTAGCATGGAACATAAGAAATTATCGATACGTTGGAGACGTATCAGCATCCCCAAGCTTAGTTCTGCTCGTCCCGAGCAGGTAAAACGATAACAAAGATAATTTCTGAAGTGACATGCCATCATAATCTTGATCATACTATTTGTAAACATATGTAATGAATGCAGCGATCAAAACAAAGGTAATGACATGAGTAAACAAGTGAATCATATGACAAAGACTTTTCATGAATAGTACTTCAAGACAAGCATCAATAAGTCTTGCATAAGAGTTAACTCATAAAGCAATAAATCAAAGTAAAGGTGTTGAAGCAACACAAAGGAAGATTAAGTTTCAGCGGTTGCTTTCAACTTATAACATGTATATCTCATGGATATTGTCAACATAAAGTAATATAACAAGTGCAATATGCAAGTATGTAGGAATCAATGCACAGTTCACACAAGTGTTTGCTTCTTAAGGTGGAAGGAGATAGGTAGACTGACTCAACAATAAAAGTAAAAGAAAGGTCCTTCAAGAGGAAAGCATCGATTGCTTATTTGTGCTAGAGCTTTTATTTTGAAAACATGAAACAATTTTGTCAACGGTAGTAGTAAAGCATATGAGTTATGTAAATTATATCTTACAAGTTGCAAGCCTCATGCATAGTATACTAATAGTGCCCGCACCTCGTCCTACTTAGCTTGGACTACCGGATCTTTGCATGCCATGTTTCAACCAAGTGTCACAAAGGGGTACCTCCATGTACAAAGGTCTAAGGAGAATGCTCGCATTTTGGATTTCTCGCTTTTGATTATTCTCAACTTAGACATCCATATCGGGACAACATGGACAACAGATAATGGACTCCTCTTAAATGCATAAGCATGTAGCAATGATTATTATTCTCATATGAGATTGAGGATATATGTCCAAAACTGAAACTTCCACCATGATTCATGGCTTTAGTTAGCGGCCCAATGTTCTTCTCTAACAATTTTGCATGCTCCAACCACTAAAATGATAGATCCTTCAGACAAGACGGACATGCATAGCAACTCACATGATATTCAACAATAGTTGATGGCGTTCCCCAGAAGCATGGTTATCGCACAACAAGCAACTTAATAAAATATAAAGTGCATAAGTACATATTCAATACTACGATAGTTTTTAAAGCTATTTTGTCCCATGAGCTATATATTGCAAAGGTGAATGATGGAATTTTAAAGGTAGCACTCAAGCAATTTACTTTGGAATGGCGGAGAAATACCATGTAGTAGGTAGGTATGGTGGACACAAATGGCATAGTAGTTGGCTCAAGGATTTTGGATGCATGAGAAGTATTCCCTCTCGATACAAGGTTTAGGCTAGCAAGGTTATTTGAAGCAAACTCAAGGATGAACAGGTGCAGCAAAACTCACATAAAAGACATATTGTAAACATTATAAGACTCTACACCGTCTTCCTTGTTGTTCAAAACTCAATACTAGATATTATCTAGACCTTAGAGAGACCAAATATGCAAATCAAATTTTAGCAAGCTCTATGTATTTCTTCATTAATGGGTGCAAAGCATATGATGCAAGAGCTTAAACATGAGCACAACAATTGCCAAGTATCACATTATCCAAGACATTTTAGAATTACTACATGTAGCATTTTCCAATTCCAACCATATAACAATTTAACGAAGAAGAAACTTCGCCATGAACATTATGAGTAAAGCCTAAGGACACATGTGTCCATATGCAACAGCGGAGCGTGTCTCTCTCCCACAAAGTGAATGCTAGGATCCATCTTATTCAAACAAAAACAAACCGACGCTCCAAGTAAAGAACACAAGATGTGATTGAATAAAAATATAGTTTCAGGGGAGGAACCTGATGATGTTGTCGATGAAGAAGGGGATGCCTTGGGCATCCCCAAGCTTAGACGCTTGAGTCTTCTTAGAATATGCAGGGGTGAACCACGGGGCATCCCCAAGCTTAGAGCTTTCACTCCTCTTGATCATAGTATATCATTCTCCTCTCTTGACCCTTGAAAACTTTCTTCACACCAAACTTCAAGCAAACTCATTAGAGGGTTAGTGCACAATTAATAATTCACACATTCAGAGGTGACACAAACATTCTTTACACTTCTGGACATTGCATAATGCTACTGGACATTAGTGGATCAAAGAAATGAATCCAACATAGCAAAAGAGGCAATGCGAAATAAAAGGCAGAATCTGTCAAAACAGAACAGTCCGTAAAGACGAATTTAAAGCTGGCACCAGACTTGCTCAAATGGAAAAACTCAAAACTAATGAAAGTTGCGTACATATCTGAGGATCACGCTCGTAAATTGGCAGATTTTTTCGAATTTTCTACAGAGGCCTGTGCCCAGATTCGTGACAGACAGCAATGCTGTTTCTGCGCAGCGATCCTAAATATAACATCAACTTTGACATAGAAACTTTACTTGGCACAAAAACATGATAAGGAGAGGTTGCTACAGTAGTAAACAACTTCCAAGACTCAACAAAACAAAAAATTGCTGTAGTAAAAACATGGGTTGTCTCCCATAAGCGCTTTTCTTTAACGCCTTTCAGCTAGGCGCAGAAAGTGCAAATCAAGTAACATCGAGAGATGAAGCATCAACATTATTATTTTTCATGCAAACACAACTTGTTGCAGAGGGTACTTTAGGTGCTCCATTATCTAAATTCTCTATGGTAGTGCTAGGGGTTTTAGAAATTTTAGGCCTATAATAATTCTTTTGTTTAGGCACTTTAGAGGCGTACATGAATTTTTGCTCTTTACCCACATAAGCTTTCTCATTATACTTGAGAGAAGAAAAGGTTGAACCCAAGGTTCCCATAGCTTTTTCAAGTTCATCAATCCTATTGGTTTGATTATCATGGACAACACAAGTTCCTAGGACACTAATTCTTTCATCAATTCCTCCTAAGGATTTATCAAGTTCATAAGTTTTGTCAAATAACATTCCCAATTTAGTTTCAACACTTGAAATTTTTTTCTCTATGGTTTCCAATTTTTTCATAACATCTTCAAGAGAGATTTCAATTTTAACTTCATTAACAGGTGGTATTCCAACTAGACTCTCAATGATGCAACTAGCTTCTAAAGCGGGAGTACCTAGGAAATTGCCTCCCGAAAGAGTATCAAGAACATATCTATTCCAACTAGATAAACCAACATAAAAGTTCCTAAGAAGGATAGTGGTGGAGTGTTTCTTAATGCACCTATGATGAGCATTACTAATTCTATACCAAGCATCTTTAAAACTTTCTCCACCTTGTTGCTTAAAAGAACGAACTTCAACTTCAGGATTACTCATTTTAGTAGCAATAAAACAAACTAGATAAAGTAAATGCAAGTAACTAATTTTTTTGTGTTTTTGATATAGAGAGCAAGACAATAAATAAAGTAAAACTAGCAACTAATTTTTTTGTGTGTTTTGTTTAGGTGCAGCAAACAAAGTAGTAAATAAAATAAAGCAAGACAAAAACAAAGTAAAGAGATTGAGAAGTGGAGACTCCCCTTGCAGCGTGTCTTGATCTCCCCGGCAACGGCGCCAGAAATTTAGCTGCTGGCATGTAGTTGACGTGGGAGTTAGAAATCTTTGTAGTGTAACTTTTCTTCGTTCCCCGGCAACGGCGCCAGAAATTTAGCTTGATACGCGTAGATGCACACGTCTGTTGGGAACCCCAAGTGGAAGGTATGATGCGTATAGAAGCAAGTTTCCCTCAGTATGAAACCAAGGTTTAATCGAACCAGTAGGAGCCAAGAAGCACGTTGAAGGTTGATGGTCGCGAAATGTGATGCGGCGCAACACAGGGATTCGGCGCCAACGCGGAACCTGCACAACACAACAAGTACTTTGTCTCAACGAAAAAAGTGAGGTTGTCAATCTCACCGGCTTGCTGTAACAAAGGATTAAACGTATCGAGTGGAAGATGTTTGCAAAGAAAACAGAAACACAAGTAGATTGTATGCTATGTAAAGAATAGGACCGGGGTCCACAGTTCACTAGAGGTGTCTCTCCCATAAGATAAAAGCATGTTGGGTGAACAAATTACAATTGACAAATAGAGAAAGGCATAACAATGCATATACATGATATGATAAATATAGTGAGATTTAATTGGGCATTACGACAAAGTACATAGACCGCCATCCAACTGCATCTATGCCTAAAAAGTCCACCTTCAGGTTATCATCCGAACCCCATTCAGTATTAAGTTGCTAAGCAACAGACAATTGCATTAAGTATGGTGCGTAATGTAATCGACAACTACATCCTTAGACATAGAATCAATGTTTTATCCCTAGTGGCAACAGCACATCCACAACCTTAGAACTTTCTGTCACTGTCCCAGATTTAATGGAGGCATGAACCCACTATCGAGCATAAATACTCCCTCTTGGAGTTAAGAGTAAAAACTTGGCCAGAGCCTCTACTAGTAACGGAGAGCATGCAAGATCATAAACAACACATAAACAATAGATTGATAATCACCATAATCATAGTACTCTCTATCCATCGGATCCCGACAAACACAACATATAGAATTACATATAGATGATCTTGATCATGTTAGGCAGCTCACAAGATCCAACAATGAAGCACAACAAGGAGAAGACGACCATCTAGCTACTGCTATGGACCCATGGTCCAGGGGTGAACTACTCACTCATCACTCCGGAGGCGACCATGGCGGTGTAGAGTCCTCCGGGAGATGAATCCCCCTCCGGCAGGGTGCCGGAGGCGATCTCCTGAATCCCCGAGATGGGATCGCGGCGGCGGCGTCTCTGGAAGGTTTTCCGTATCGTGGCTCTCAGGGGGTTTCGCGACGGAGGCTTTAAGTAGAAAGACGGGGGCCACACGAGGGCCCAGGGCAGGCCGGCGCGGCGGGGCCCTGGGCCGCGCCGCCCTATCCCATGGCTGCCTCGTGGCCCCACTTCATTATCTCTTCGGTCTTCTGGAAGCTTCGTGCAAAAATAGGACCCTGGGCGAATGTTTCGTCCAATTCCGAGAATATTTCCTTACTAGGATTTCTGAAACCAAAAACAGCAGAAAACAGCAACTGGCTCTTCGGCATCTTGTTAATAGGTTAGTTCCAGAAAATGCATAAATATGACATATAATGTGCATAAAACATGTAGGTATCATCAATAAAGTAGCATGGAACATAAGAAATTATCGATACGTTGGAGACGTATCAACGGTCCATGTCAAATGCACTTTTACCTCGACAACAATGGAAAGAGGCAGTCAGGACATCTCCAGAAAGACTGCCGTAATTTTCAGGCAATGCTGCGAGCCGCAGGAATTGCAAATGCCCAAGCAAATAACAGAAACCCTCGGGAGCCAAGGAGCGAGATCCACCTTCCACCTCCTCCCGCAATTACCGACGAAAATCGACACCAGCTCAGAATAGCGGCAGCACCACACCCACCTCCATATGTTGATCCTAATTCTAACGGTGCGGTCTCGATGATTCAGAAAGCTAGGCCATCCAACAGGGCGCAGAAGGTAATCTCTCGACAAGTGTTCATGGCAGAGAAGATGCCTCCACCAACAGTCGAGTACTTAAATTGGTCGGGGCAAGACATCGGCTTCACAATCGCAGACCATCCGCAGCAAGTTCCTCGACCTGGACAATCAGCACTCATCTTACCCGCAGTAATCGCTGGTTTTGACGTGTCGAGAGTTTTCATAGATGGCGGCAGCAGCTTAAACCTCATGTATGCAGATACATTGAGGAAGATGAACATATCCCTAGCGAACTTGAAACCAACTGACACACGTTTCCATGGGATTACACCAGAGAAGCCAAGTTACCCATTGGGCAAAATCAACCTCGACGTTCAGTTTGGAACCCGAGAAAACTACAGGATAGAGAATTTGGAGTTCGAAGTTGTGGATTTCCCGTCGCAATATCACGCTTTGTTGGGACGACCAGCGTATGCTAGGTTCATGGCAGTGCCGCATTATACATATCTGTTGTGGAGGTTGCCTGGGCCCAAGGGACCTATCACAATCAAAGGAAGTTTCGCGTTATCTGATAAATGCGACAAGGATTTTCATCGACTGTCAGAAACTTTCGGGATGCAAGCAGAATATGCGGCGCCAAGGTTCACTGATTATGATGTGCTGCCAGAGGTAGGGAGATCTTCTAAGGAGCCAACTTTCAACACAACCAAGGATTCAAAAGAGGTACAGATCCACCCGACAGATCCAAAGAAAACGACGTCCATTGCCGCAAACATGGATGTCGCATAGGAAAGCGCGCTCGTCGAGTTCCTCCGTGAGCACTGGAAAATCTTCGCATGGTGTCCAGCTGACATGCCAGGAGTACCCAGGGAACTTGCCGAGCACCACCTCAATTTGGATCCTCTCGCAAGACCAGTAAAGCAACCTTTGCGGCGTTTTTCGGAGCCTAGCCGCAAAGCCATGTTATCTGAAATAGATCGACTCAAAGATGCTGGTTTCATCAGAGAAATATCTACCGAAGCCACATGGGTAGCTAACCCAGTGATGGTGCCGAAAAAACACACAATAGTCCTTCGCATGTGCGTCGACTTCACGTGTCTCAACAAACATTGTCCCAAGGATCACTTTCCCCTCCCAAGGATCGATCAAATCATCGACTCCACGGCAGGATGCGAACGTCTTTCCTTCCTGGACGCATATTCTGGTTATAACCAGATAAGATTAAAAGAAGAAGATGAAGCCAAGACAGCGTTCATCACACCTTATGGCGTGTTTTGCTACAAAACAATGCCCTTTGGTCTGAAAAACGCGGGAGCAACATATCAGCGGATGATGCAGAAGTGCCTAGCAACACAGATTGGAAAAAATGTACAAGTCTACATTGACGATGTCGTAATAACATCAAAGAAAGGGTCGACTCTGATCGAAGACTTGAAGGAAACCTTCGACAACCTCGACAAGTTCTGCCTCAAGCTAAACCCGACAAAGTGCTCTTTTGGAGTTCCTGCAGGAGAACTTCTCGGGTTTTTAGTATCAGCAAGGGGGATTGAAGCTAATCCCGAAAAAATACAGGCCATCGTTACTATGAGAAAGCCAACAAAGCTGAAAGAGATACAACAGTTAACGGGGCGAGTCGCAGCTTTAAGCAGATTCGTCGCCAGGCTAGGAGAAAAGGCGTTGCCGTTCTATGCATTGATCAAACAGGGGGAAAAATTTCAATGGAACGAGGAAGCAGATAGAGCCTTCGAGAACCTCAAGCGAGCAATTTCGACACCACCAATATTAGTGGCACCGAAAGAGAAAGAACCTCTCCTCTTGTACATTGCAGCCACACCTCAGGTGGTCAGCACGGCCCTAGTAGTCGAGAGAGAAGAAGAAGGCAAGCTTCATGGAGTTCAGAGGCCAGTATATTTTCAGCGAAGTACTGTCGCCTCAAAACAGCGGTACCCGCAATATCAGAAACTGGCATATGGAGTATTCACGACAGCAAGAAAATTGCGACACTATTTTTCGGCGCACCCGATAATAGTGGTCAACGAGGCTCCCTTATCAAATATACTGAACAACCCAGAAGCTACGGGTCGTGTCTCCCTTTGGGGAATAGAACTTTCTCCTCGGGACATCACGTATGAAAAAAGAAAAGCAATAAAATCGCAGGTCTTACCAGATTTCATTGCAGAGTGGATGGAGCTACAAAACACGGGACCCCCAGATTTATCGAGAACTTGGACCATGAACTTCGACGGGTCCAAAAGATTGGAAGGTGCTGGAGCAGGCGTGATATTGGTATCACCTGAAGGCGACAAGTTGAAGTACGTTTTGCGGATGACGTTCCCAAACGCGTCTAACAATGAAGCAGAATATGAAGCTCTCATACACGGGATGAAGATGGCGAAAGCTTGCGGTGCAACCCGACTGAAAATTTTCGGCGACTCACAATTGGTGGCACAGCAAGTCATGAACCAATGCGATGCAGTCAACGAAAGTATGATAGCATACAAAGAGGTGTACAATGAGCTGGAGAAGTTATTCGATGGTTGTGAGGTAAACCACATCAGCAGGATGAGCAACGATGAAGCCGACGTTCTCGCAAACATCGGGTCACAGTGTCTCGCGATTCCTCCAGGCGTGTTTTGGGAAGAGATAAGCGAGAGATCAACAAAGCCAGCAAAAACAAAGAAGGAGAAGAAAGAGAAAACCTCGAGTATCACCAAAGACACAGCAGAAGAAGAAGAAGAGCAAGAGCTAGTCATGATGGTGCAAGTTCCATGGATGCAGGCTTACATATCATATATCCTAAGGAAAACGATACCCGACGATCCAGTCGAAGCAAGGCGAATAATCAGGAGATCAAAAGCTTTCACTGTGGTAAAAGGGGAGCTGTACAAACGAAGTATTTCGGGCGTGCTACAGAGATGCGTGACACCCGAAGAAGGAAGAATTATCCTGAAAGACGTGCACGAGGGAATATGCGGGCACCACGCGAGCAGTCGGGCTATCGCGGCTAAGGCTTTCAGAGCAGGATTCTATTGGTTAACGGCAATCGAGGACGCAAAGGAAATAGTGAGAACTTGCGACGCGTGCCAAAGATTCGCCGCCAGACCTCACTCTCCTGCAGCAGAACTTATGCCAATCCCATTATCTTGGCCTTTTGCTCAATGGGGTCTCGACATGGTGGGAAAACTACACAAAGCTTCGCCAGGAGGTTATGAGTATATGCTTGTCGCTGTCGACAAATTTACAAAGTGGATAGAAGCAAAGCCGATAAATTCACCGGACGGCGCATCGGCGATTAAGTTCGTGAAAAGCATCGTCTTCAGATTTGGAGTCCCTCATAGCATCGTCACAGACAACGGCAGCAACTTTACGTCCAAGGAGTTCAAAGCATACTGCGCAGAAGTGGGCATTAAGTTGAGTTTTGCGTCTGTCGCACATCCACAGACCAATGGACAAGTCGAGAAAGCCAATGGCATTATCTGCAATGGCATCAAGAAACGCCTGCTAGGACCACTGGAAAAAGCTCGGCATACTTGGCCGGAGGAGCTGCCAAGTGTATTGTGGAGTATCCGAACAACACCAAATACGGCGACACAGGAAACACCGTTTTTTCTGGTCCATGGCGCCGAAGCAGTCCTGCCGATAGAAATAGAGCACGATTCTCCAAGAGTCACAGAATATGATGAAGAAACCTCGAGAGAAGCCTTGGAGGACGATGTCGATGCACTTGACGAAGCTCGAGATGAAGTCCTGTCACGAGTCGCCAAATATCAACAGGACCTGAAGAATTACCACAGTCGACGATTGCGCCCAAGGTCTTTTCAAGTTGGTGACTTAGTTCTGCGACTCAACCAAAAAAGTCACGAAAAACTCGAGTCACCATGGCTTGGACCCTACATCGTCACAGAGGTAATCGAAGGAGGAGCATACAGAATCAAAGACAAGAAGACAGGGATTGCCGAGCCAAATCCCTGGAACGTGGCACAGCTCAGGCGTTTTTACGCTTAGATGCCGAAATATAGTCTACTTTGTAAACATACAATGTACTGAAACGCCCGCGAGTTTTCAGACGCACTCTTTTCCTTTTTCGGGGCACCGAGTGGGGCCGGAGAAGGTTTTTAATGAGGCGGGCTCGCGGTGCTGCAATATAATAAAAATAGTAAAGATATACTTCTTATTCGTCGACATACTCGGGGGCTCTGCACCCTCAAATATCAAAACAGACAAACTCGATTTATTGAAAATATTTCGCCTTGGTACAATAATACCTCGCCAAATATATAAATCGGAAGTTGGTCATAATTAAATATAGTGCACACGTCAAAAAATCTCATCACGTTGGTCCAGAAAACTCGACAAACAAAAATATAGAACTTCGACACCAAGATCCTGCAGTCCATCAAGGTGTTTTATTACAGCACAAGAAGAAATCTTGAGAAGAGAAAAATAGTACAAACTCTAGCCAAAAGGCTCGGGGGCTCCAACAATATAGAGCATTCTGTGATATACAACAAATGTTTTCGACAAAGTTTTACAAATCAGTCAGAACCCAAAATAGTATCTATTGACAAGCCTCTGGTTGTTTTATGCTCGGCATAAGATCCCTTGACGAAGAATTCTGAATCCATCCGAAGAAGCTCATCTATCATCGACTCGGCCACAGGAGTCACCATCTCGTTGATTGCATCAATATTATTCTTCCGCCGCGTTTTCTTCGCCATGCAATCAACGACAATCGTCGACAGGTCTAACTTTGGATGGCAAATATTTATCATAATCATGGCAAATCTTGCTCCAGCAGTCAGTTGGGCTCGTACGAAATTATGAATACGAGGAGCATCTCTGAAGGTCTCTAGCAATTCAGGAAGAGTCGCAGGAACCTCATTCCGAGGAAACAAAGTCTTGAAAACAAGGGTCAACGTTGTCGTGCAAAAATTTAGAAATTCGCGTACTTGGCAAGCACGATCTTGGAACCTGACAATCTGCTGGGTTCGTTCAGGAGTGGCCCAAAATAAAGAGCCATGGTTCAGAGAAAGGTTGACAAGAAGATTCGTTCTCTCATTTACTCTTAGATCTTCGGCAGCAGCATCAAGAACTGAGCCTATTAGACAACAAGGCAAGAAACTTGGAAGAAGGCACAGCAAAATAAAGAGAAGGCATCAGAAAGTTTGAGATACATACCTAACATATCCGTGCTAGCTTCCAACATCAGCTCGAGCATGCTATTTTCTCGGGCACTAGCTCCTTTTGCTTCCAATATAGCAGCATCCTTGGCAGCCATAGCCTCTTCGGCTTGTCGACGAGCAAGTTGTTCTTGTTCAGATGCTTTCCGAGATTGTTCCATCATTGCCAGAGTTTGTTTCTTCGTGGACTGAAGTTGTTGTCGAAGTTCCTGTAAATCTTCCGACAAAGGTGTGCTTGAAGAACCTTCAAGGAAATTGTCATCGGCTTTTACTTTCTTCGACAAGGAAGACGCGGGAGCAGCATCGGGAGAGCAAGGATTGGTTGAATAATTATCAAATATCAACTGGAAAAGAAAATCCCCGAATCAATGATAGCACCAAGAGGAATTTCATTGCTTCTAGAAAATTTACATGGTCATTACAAAAGAAGTTCTCCTAAGGGACTGGCAGGGTAATTGTCGCCAAGGCTAGAATGGCGACAACAGCAAAAGAAATAAAGAAAGCAAAAAATAGAAAAGACAAAGGCATTCAATTAGACCTCCGGCCTTGACGAGCTAGGAGTCGAAGATGGCTTGATCCCGAGATAGGCCAGGATTTTCTTCGTGTTCAGCTTTGCCGCCTTGATCAATGATCGCCACTTTGTTTGCTCTATCTGCTCCGTGTCGCCAACTTTGGCCCAGTCAATAGTCTGTTGACTGTCAGCAACTAGGGCAACGGTGCTTTCCACGGCAACCTTCATGTTCTCATGGCGCATCTTCAGCCCAAGATCTTCGGGAGGATTAAAGCACTTGGCAAGACCAAGGAAAGTCGCGGGCTCCTCTTTCTTCGGGAAGAAGTAGGGGAAAAGCTTCGACAACCCCGCCTTGGCTTCATCCATGCCTTCACGCGCTTCCGTCCCATGAAACTCAAGGAATGAAACGGCGTCAAGAAGAGAATCGTTGTCGGGATTCTCAAGTTCAAATTCTTGAGAGGTCCTATCTGTCAAAATAAAAATAGAAAATTTGGTCAACAAACAAGTGCAAAAAAGAAAAATCCAAAGGATATGAAATGGTGCAAATACTTACTGACAAAGCGACGACTTTGTGTCTTTATGCGTTTGGTGATCGCCGCTTCGCGAGCAGATTGCGCAGTTATGTGATCGCTTAGCGAAGTCTCGGCATCATGCAGACGTTTCCGAAGATCTTCGACACCAGCAGCATCAGCCTTAGCTTTGTCGGCTTCTTGCCTAGCTTCAACAGCATCCGACTCGGCCTTCTTACGAGCCTCTTCACATTGCTCTAACTTTTGAGCAAGCGTGTCAGCACGTTCGTTGGCTTCTGCCAGTTTCTCTGAAAAAGGAAGACAAGATTAGTTATAAACGTCGACAGTCATGCAGAAAGGAAGCAAAAAATAGCGAGCATTACCTTCAGTCTTGCTGGCGTAATCACGGTACCCAACGAATTGGGCACCGATGCGAAGAAGCTCTTTGATCATAGGCTGTCAAGGAGAGACAAAGAAAGAAAATGTCGGTATGGGAAAAATGACGACACATAGGAGCAAACGGAGAAAATATAAACAGCGACAAGAGCGTTAACAACTTACATCATCCAAGAGAGGGTTAGAAGAGCTACTCGATTGAAGAGTAAGCTCCGGATTTGTTTCAACCCTTGCCCTTTTTGGTGAAGGGACAAGGGGGCTTGACGGAGGAGTAGCAGCGCCGACATTCTGTCGAGGAGGCGACGTTTCTTCTCCTTCGACTGGCGTCTCCGAGGCGACTAATGTATGTGACGTACTCGTTCGAGCAGCCACATCAGCAGTTGGTACTTCTTCTTCATCATCACTACGAGCAAGTGTCGACAATATAAAAAGCAAGATAGACAAGAATCTTCGAGTACAAATAAACAAGAGAAAGGGTACTTACGAACTGATGAGAGCCTCGAGGTATGGATCATAGCCTGCCTTCTGGTGAGAAGGGACAGCTTCTTCGACCTTGGAGGTGCCGGAATCTTCGGCATCATCTCTTTTCCTTTTGTTCCTTGGAGAAACAGCAGGAGGAGGAGATTGTGCCGACGCAGTGGCTTCAGAGACATCCTCTTTTTCGTCGGATCCCGCAGATTTTCGAGATTCTGCGGGTTCATTTGCAAAAGAGGGGGCATCTGGGTTATCATCGGAGATAACGGCCCTTTCTTCGACATCCCCACCTTCAGGAAGAGGAGGAAGTGAAACAAGATTTGGGTGGTCCTGTATAAAAAGAGGGAAGGATGTCAGAAATGAATAACAACACAAAAAGCAAGGCAATAGACAAATTACGCGACAATGTTTACCTTGGGAAGCGCATGGGCGGCGCTGTATGGTTTTACGCGATAAGTGGAAGGGATGGAGTCTTTCTTCTTGAGGGATGAAATCCTTCGAATAAGCCTATCCAAATCCTTGACTTCCAGATTCGTCGACAGGCGATCTGTGTCTTCATCGCCAGCATAATTCCAGAAAGGGTTTTTGCGAGCCTGAAGAGGCTGCACCCTAGTCCTAAGGAAGTACGCCGTAATTTGGATGCCTGATAATTCTTTTCCACGAGTATTTTGCAACTCATGGATGCGAGTCATCAGGGCCTCTGTCGAAGTTCTTTCTTCCTCGGTAGCTTCTGCGTCCCAGGAACGGCGGCGAAGGATTTTCTCGGCACCGTCAAAAGGAGGAATGTTGTCTTCGGCGCATCCATGGTTTTCTTCACGAATGTACAACCACTTCTTGCGCCACCCTTGAACGGAGTCAGGGAGTTTGACGTCGAAGTAGTTGACAGAAGAGCGAACAGAAATAACAACGCCGCCTATATTATAGGCGACATTGGCAGAGCCATTACGGCGACAAAAGAAAATGCGCTTCCATAATGCCCAGTTAGGCTGGACACCAAGGAAGGCTTCGCAGAGGGTGATAAAGATAGAAATGTGAAGGATAGAGTTGGGCGTGAGGTGGTGAAGTTGGAGACCATAAACATAAAGTAATCCCCGAAGAAAAGGGTGAATGGGGGCGGAAAGACCGCGGATGAGATGATCAACAAAACTTACCCGATACCCCATTGGAGGGGTTGGGTAGCTTTCTTCACTGGGGAAGCAAACCGCTTTGGGTTTCTTGGTAATCCCCAGCTTCTTCAAGAGATTGAGGTCCTGGTTCGTGATCTTGGACCTCTCCCACTCCGCGGCTCCTAGATCCGCGGCAGCCATCGATGAATCAGGTGTGCTGTGCCTGGTCAATCGACGCGGTGGCATCAACAATGGCGGAGAGGTGTAGCTACGAAGAGAAGAGCTTTGGGAGATGAGGAGCGCAGGAGGAAATTTTGCAGAGGAAAGCAGGGGAACGGCGCGAGCGGAAGTGTTCGAGGAAGAAGAAGGGGACCTTATATACAGGTGCGGTGAAGCGACGGAACCGTTGGATGAAAAAAGAATGCAGCAGATGATCGCCACGTGGATACAAGGGTACAATGGTATTTTAACATTGACGAGGTTACAGAACGTGTGCCAGAAAAAGGGGAGAACATGTGTCCCCCACTTGCACGACGTGTCCGTCAGATCAGGAATTGGGACCCACAAGGCAGCGAAACAAGCGGTAATGGTCAGTTTCCAAAATAGAAATCGTGGCTATCATCAGCAATGACGTCGTCAAGATAAAAGAAAAATTCGACTATGAGGTTTCAAAAGTTTATCGACAACGCAAGATTATCTCGGGAGCCTTTGATCAAATACAAGTTTTTGCCCAAACGCTCGGGGGCTACTTTGGAAAAATAGAAAATTTCGAGTATGACAAGATAGAAATGGCGAGAGCCTATGACCAAATGCAAGCATTTGTTCATAGCCTCGGGGGCTACTCCCATCGGGAGCGCTGGTCGCGCACCCGATAGATATAAAAATATCGAGAAGGATTATAAATATAGCGGCAAAGGATACTAATCTGTGGAGCCTACACCCAAGCACAAGTCCTTGGATGTAGCCTCGGGGGCTACTCCCATCGGGAACGCTGTTCGCGTGCCCGATGAATTTTTATCAAAATAAAGAAACAGAAGTGAGTATATTTCGAGTTACACAGATAACTCTACATATACTCCCATCGGGAAGACAAAATAAGTCATCAAATATGACTCGATAAAATGTGCTATTCCAAAGGCGAAAAGCACTCGACAATATATTCTCAGAACGCCAAAGTTGCGATCAATTTCTGAATGCCGCAAATTTGCGAAGGTAAGACCCCAGATCCGTTCTGCTGGGCGTGGCATCGCCAAAGACTGCGCTCTGCTACTTTTATCCGTATCAACAGATACGAAGAAAAATCCTAACGGACGCGTTAGGTACTCGATAAATTTGACTGGGACTCGACAGAATGGTAAGACCTTAAGCGGCACCTGTCGAAGTTTGCACCAGTATCCCGAGATCATGTCCAGGGACGTGATCTTGAAGTAGGTTTTTGCGGATTGCCACTAGAGCAGTTAACTAGTACCTGATCCGTCAGATGAACTAGCCCCAACTACCATTATCCCTGTACAATATAGAATTTTATGTGAAGAAGTATAAATAAAAGCTCTCGAATAAAAATAAACAGTCGAGATTTTCCCTGATTCTACGATTCAAGCAAAATCTCGGGGGCTACTGACATAGGCATCCCAAATGGGCCTGCCGAAGATAGTACCCGGGGTTTACTGAAGGCCCACTACCCGAAGAATAAGAAGATTCGGGAGCCCAAGATATATTAAGGAAAGTTAGAGTTGTAATAGGAAGTGTTATTTGTAATCTGGCGGGATGAGTTAGAAACCGTCCCGGACTCTGTAACTTGTACAAAACGAAACCCTCGGCTCCACCTCCTATATAAGGGGGAGTCGAGGGACAAAGAAAGGATCGAATCTACTGTCAACATAACCCTAGTTTTCATAATCGTCGAGTACTTTTCGCCTGAACCTTCGAGATCTACTTGCCCTCTACTTCTAGCAAAACCCTAGTCTACAATCTGTAGGCATTGACAAGTTAAGTCCTGTGCTGTAGTTAATTCCCTTTGTCTTAAGTGATCTATTAGAGAGCTTCCCTGTGACCACCCGAAGGGTAAGAAATGTTTAACTGTATAAGTGGATTGCCTAGACCTTTCCATCAGTTCGGACTTTTGGTTGCGTTGGCTAGTCCATGAAGCTTGACATGGTGTCAGAGCCAGGGTCTCGAGTTCGAGTCCTGGCTTTCGCAATTTATCCTAAAATTGTTGTTGCCCCCTCGGAGTCCACGTATATGCCTCTTGAGCTATACCTCTGAGTCTTTCCACATGTTGACTTGTCTCCCATCACACGTGAGGGGGGGTGTTGAATTGTATAAGTGGATTGCCGCCCTTGCGATCAGTTCGGACTTTTGGTTGTGTTGGTAGTGCATGAAGCTTGACAAGAAAGAAATGCTCTTTGTAGCTAACCCCAAGTCTGGTAACATTTGCAAAATAGGTATCAGATGCAGCTATCCATTCAGTAGAAGAATTTGCATTTTAGAGTTGAAGGTTCATAATCTCTTCTCTACTATTGATAGTAAAGGGTACACATGGTATTTGTTTACCTCATTTTCGCGTTCTAAAAAAGGTACGCTATATGGTTGTGCTAAGTTAAACTGATTTAAGTCTGTTCAAGTTTATCGAAAATTATACTACCAACATCTAAAACATCAATATAGGTTCATATATTACAAAAGATATTTAGATTTTCTTTTCTCGAACACATGCCTAGTCGTGCATCATTATATATTAGAGCATACAGGGTTGTAGCAAGGCTACGAAAAACTGAGAAAGCAAAAAGAAAGAACTATACAGGGGACTAGAGGCAGCTAACTTTGTTAGGCCTGCAGGTGCTAAATCTTATATATATATATGAGGTTGTAGATATTAATCGTAAACTTACTCAAACTTAAATATCATTGAATTAGGAAAAAGATAACCTGAGTTATTTTGAATGAGGGGACGTCACAATCACTAATGAAAGATAATTGTGGGAAACTGAAATCTATTCAAGAAAATGGGAGAAAAAATGTATCAAAAACAAAATTAATTATACCATTCTGCAGATTGTTCACCGATATAAACGAAGAACTGTTTGATCTGCATGTAGGTACATCCAATCAAGGCTTTTTCCCCGATCTCTAGAAAATATAAGCTACGCATGTAATTACAAACGATTTTCTTCTATTTTTCTGTTTCTATGTTAACATTTGAGATACTTGTTAATTACATCCATATTCTGCAGTTGCATAGAGTTACTAATTCAGGAATGCATTCACATACGGAGTATACTATGTTTGCTGATGACTGACTAGTACTAATTCATTGCAAGCAACGGTTCATTCATATTCAGATAAAGGATGTGATCGTTAAGTCATATACTTATGAAAGTCCTTATGCATCTCTCTGATGCAGATGGCGGGGGTCTCTCGTCCTCCTTTTGGAGGCAAAATCAATTAGTTATATATGAAACAATGGGTGTAAAAGGTTATCAAAAAGGGTGCCTTCATAGTGCCACGTTATCTTTTGAGATACTGGTTAATTACACCCATATTCTGCAGTGGCGTAGAGTTACTAATTCAGGAATGCAATCACATACTGAGCATACTATGTTTGTTGGTGACTAATTAGTACTACTAATTCATTGCAAGCAACGGTTCATTCATATTCAGCAAAAGGGGGTGTGATCATTAAGTCATATAAGAAAGGTAAAATATAAACAAGGTAGTTCATGAATAACTTCATTGGTTAAGGCAGTGTATCATGCAATGCAACATAAGGACTGAAAAAATACCATTTGCGGTGTCCCAGAAGTACGTGGAGCCGTCAGTTTCGTCCACCGCAAAAACGTGGCCACGGAGTTCAATGGCATCACAGTAATTTGGATAATCAGGTGCAGGTGTAAGGGCCTCCAGCATTCTCCAGTCGCCACCCCCTTCAAGGTAGAAAATCGTTTTGTCGAACAAGGCGATGAGCTTGTAATCTGCGTACCTCCCACCTTTTGTGGGCACTTGGCAGATTACAATCTTCAACAAATAAATTGCTGGACCCCAGTTAAAAGAGTATGCAGGTCGATATGAAACAATACTATGATGAATCTTCGAATCAGGTAGGGATGGAAGGGGGATATGTCGCTCGGTGTAGACGTTCACGAGGCACCACTCATGATGATCGGCGGCGGCGATCCAGTCGCCGTTCGCGCCAAGCCATTTTCTGTCGTGCATGAACGGCAGGGCGACAGAACGGCGAGGATGGTCGAGGGGCACCAGGTCGTACACGGTATCATGCAGACGAGATGCTGTCGCCAGGTCCCAGTGTTCACCGAACCAATAAGCAGGCGGAGGCATCAGCAGGCAGGGTTCATCCCAATGGTGCATCTTACCTTCATCCTTGCTGATCATGTCGTAGAGCTCCCTGGAACATGCAGCAAGTCGGACGGTGTAGGTAACGTCCAGATGCGCAGCGATGAGGTCGATGTTGTCGCCGGTGAGAGCCTCCAAGTGGCCGTCCCCGCCGCCCCGGCAAAGCCTAGAATAATCCATCACGTGAAGATGGATTTAGGTGGATGGCGGATGCAACTGCGCTTGGGGTTTTCGGAGGAGAGGGCGAGCGCTATGGAAGGAACGATGCGGCGCGCGGCCGGCCGGGGTAAGGAGAGAAAGGTATACGGAGTAGTACTAGTGATGCGGCGTGGTGGGGATCGAGATCCTGCGCGTGCGCGTGATTCTGGGAGGGTGAAGAAGAAGATTTTTTATTTTTTTTGTAACGGGGTGAAGAAGAAGATGATAGACATGCAAGGGGCAAAAACTAGGTAGTACTCTAGGCTGCTGCTGCGACTGGGCGCCGATTTGACTGTTGGTAGACTAGCACGCCACCCATCTATAAATTTGCGACGACGTTTGGTGCAGTGATGTCTCGTCACATCAGGTTGACCAGAGAGGGCTTTTTTTTACAGTTTCCATTTCGATATATTTTTCGCCAATAATCGTAGTTCTCTACATGCCAGAGACACGTACCTTAACACGTGGGCAGCATGCAACCGCGCGAGCACCAAAATGGAATGAGAAATGTTTTAGAGCAGAACTTCATTTTCAATGCCTTTCCTAGCTTGGTTTGGAAACCGGACAGAGCTTCAGTGACTTGATGCTTCCAAGATACATTGTGACTGTGTCCCACCATACGCGTAGATGCACACGTCCGTTGGGAACCCCAAGTGGAAGGTATGATGCGTATAGAAGCAAGTTTCCCTCAGTATGAAACCAAGGTTTAATCGAACCAGTAGGAGCCAAGAAGCACGTTGAAGGTTGATGGTCGCGAAATGATGCGCGCAACACCAGGGATTCCGGCGCCAACGCGGAACCTGCACAACACAACCCAAGTACTTTGTCCCAACGAAACAGTGAGGTTGTCAATCTCACCGGCTTGTGTAACAAAGGATTAAACGTATCGAGTGGAAGATGTTTTCAAAGAAAACAGTAAACACAATTGTAGATTGTATGCTATGTAAAGAATAGGACCGGGGTCCACAGTTCACTAGAGGTGTCTCTCCCATAAGATAAAAGCATGTTGGGTGAACAAATTAAAGTCGGGCAATTGACAAATAGAGAAAGGCATAACAATGCATATACATGATATGATAAATATAGTGAGATTTAATTGGGCATTACGACAAAGTACATAGACCGCCATCCAACTTCATCTATGCCTAAAAAGTCCACCTTCAGGTTATCATCCGAACCCCATTCAGTATTAAGTTGCAACCAACAGACAATTGCATTAAGTATGGTGCGTAATGTAATCGACAACTACATCCTTAGACATAGAATCAATGTTTTATCCCTAGTGGCAACAGCACATCACAACCTTAGAACTTTCTGTCACTGTCCCAGGTGTCAATGAAGGCATGAACCCACTATCGAGCATAAATACTCCCTCTTGGAGTATAAACTTGGCCAGAGCCTCTACTAATAACGGAGAGCATGCAAGATCATAAACAACACATAAACAATAGATTGATAATCACCATAACATAGTATTCTCTATCCATCGGATCCCGACAAACACAACATATAGTATTACATATAGATGATCTTGATCATGTTAGGCAGCTCACAAGATCCAACAATGAAGCACAACAAGGAGAAGACGACCATCTAGCTACTGCTATGGACCCATGGTCCAGGGGTGAACTACTCACTCATCACTCCGGAGGCGATCATGGCGATGAAGAGTCCTCCGGGAGATGAATCCCTCTCGCAGGGTGCCGGAGGCGATCTCCTGAATCCCCGAGATGGGATTCGCGGCGGCGGCGTCTCTGGAAGGTTTTCCGTATCGTGGCTCTCGGTACTGGGGTTTTCGCGACGGAGGCTTTAAGTAGGCGGAAGGGCAACGGGGGCCACACGAGGGCCCCACACCCTAGGTCGGCGCGGCCGGGCCTGGGCGGCGCCGCCCTATGGTGTCGGCGGCTCGTGGCCCCACTTCCTTCCCTCTTCGGTCTTCTGGAAGCTTCGTGCAAAAATAGGACCCTGGGCGAAGATTTCGTCCAATTCCGAGAATATTTCTTACTAGGATTTCTGAAACCAAAAACAGCAGAAAAAGAATCTTCTTCGCATCTTGTTAATAGGTTAGTTCCAAAATGCATAAATATGACATATAATGTGCATAAAACATGTAGGTATCATCAATAAAGTAGCATGGAACATAAGAAATTATCGATACGTCGAGACGTATCAGCATGCTTAGTTCTGCTCGTCCCGAGCAGGTAAAACGATAGCAAAGATAATTTCTGAAGTGACATGCCATCATTATCTTGATCATACTATTTATAAACATATGTAATGAATGCAGCGATCAAAACAATGGTAATGACATGAGTAAACAAGTGAATCATATAGCAAAGACTTTTCATGAATAGTACTTCAAGACAAGCATCAATAAGTCTTGCATAAGAGTTAACTCATAAAGCAATAAATCAAAGTAAAGGTATTGAAGCAACACATAGGAAGATTAAGTTTCAGCGGTTGCTTTCAACTTATAACATGTATATCTCATGGATATTGTTAACATAGAGTAGTATAACAAGTGCAATATGCAAGTATGTAGGAATCAATGCACAGTTCACACAAGTGTTTGCTTCTTAAGGTGGAAGGAGATAGGTAAACTGACTCAACAATAAAAGTAAAAGAATGGTCCTTCAAAGAGGAAAGCATCGATTGCTGTATTTGTGCTAGAGCTTTTATTTTGAAAACATGAAACAATTTTGTCAACGGTAGTAATAAAGCATATGAGTTATGTAAATTATATCTTACAAGTTGCAAGCCTCATGCATAGTATACTAATAGTGCCCGCACCTTGTCCTACTTAGCTTGGACTACCGGATCTTTGCATGCCATGTTTCAACCAAGTGTCACAAAGGGGTACCTCCATGCCGCCTGTACAAAGGTCTAAGGAGAAAGCTCACATTTTGGATTTCTCGCTTTTGATTATTCTCAACTTAGACATCCATACCGGGACAACATGGACAACAGATAATGGACTCCTCTTAAATGCATAAGCATGTAGCAATGATTATTATTCTCATATGAGATTGAGGATATATGTCCAAAACTAAAACTTCAACCATGATTCATGGCTTTAGTTAGCGGCCCAATGTTCTTCTCTAACAATTTTGCATGCTCCAACCACTAAAATGATAGATCCTTCAGACAAGACGGACATGCATAGCAACTCACATGATATTCAACAATAGTTGATGGCGTTCCCCAGAAGCATGGTTATCGCACAACAAGCAACTTAATAAAAGATAAAGTGCATAAGTACATATTCAATACTACGATAGTTTTTAAGGCTATTTTGTCCCATGAGCTATATATTGCAAAGGTGAATGATGGAATTTTAAAGGTAGCACTCAAGCAATTTACTTTGGAATGGCGGAGAAATACCATGTAGTAGGTAGGTATGGTGGACACAAATGGCATAGTGGTTGGCTCAAGGATTTTGGATGCATGAGAAGTATTCCCTCTCGATACAAGGTTTAGGCTAGCAAGGTTATTTGAAGCAAACTCAAGGATGAACCGGTGCAGCAAAACTCACATAAAAGACATATTGTAAACATTATAAGACTCTACACCGTCTTCCTTGTTGTTCAAATCTCAATACTAGATATTATCTAGACCTTAGAGAGACCAAATATGCAAATCAAATTTTAGCAAGCTCTATGTATTTCTTCATTAATGGGTGCAAAGCATATGATGCAAGAGCTTAACATGAGCACAACAATTGCCAAGTATCACATTATCCAATACATTTTAGAATTACTACATGTAGCATTTTCCAATTCCATCCATATAACAATTTAACGAAGAAGAAACTTCGCCTTGAACATTATGAGTAAAGCCTAAGGACATATTTGTCCATATGCAACAGCGGAGCGTGTCTCTCTCCCACAAAGTGAATGCTAGGATCCATTTTATTCAAACAAAAACAAAAACAAAAACAAACCGACGCTCCAAGTAAAGAACACAAGATGTGACTGAATAAAAATATAGTTTCAGGGGAGGAACCTGATGATGTTGTCGATGAAGAAGGGGATGCCTTGGGCATCCCCAAGCTTAGATGCTTGAGTCTTCTTAAAATATGCAGGGATGAACCATGAGGGCATCCCCAAGCTTAGAGCTTTCACTCCTCTTGATCATAGTATATCATTCTCCTCTCTTGACCCTTGAAAACTTCCTTCACACCAAACTTCAAGCAAACTCATTAGAGGGTTAGTGCACAATTAATAATTCACATGTTCAGAGGTGACACAATCATTTTTTACACTTCTGGACATTGCATAAAGCTACTGGACATTAATGGATCAAAGAAATGAATCCAACATAGCAAAAGAGGCAATGCGAAATAAAAGGCAGAATCTGTCAAAAACAGAACAGTCCGTAAAGACGAATTTAAAGCTGGCACCAGACTTGCTCAAATGGAAAAACTCAAAACTAATGAAAGTTGCGTACATATCTGAGGATCACGCTCGTAAATTGGAAGATTTTTTCGAATTTTCTACAGAGGCCTGTGCCCAGATTCGTGACAGACAGAAATGCTGTTTCTGCGCAGCGATCCCAAATATAACATCAACTTTGACATAGAAACTTTACTTGGAACAAAAACATGATAAGGAGAGGTTGCTACAGTAGTAAACAACTTCCAAGACTCAACAAAAAATTGCTGTAGTAAAAACATGGGTTGTCTCCCATAAGCGCTTTTCTTTAACGCCTTTCAGCTAGGCGCAGAAAGTGCAAATCAAGTAACATCGAGAGTAGAAGCATCAACATCATAACTTGTTCTAATAATAGAATCAAAAGGCAACTTCATTATCTTTCTAGGGAAGTGTTCCATACCTTTCTTGAGAGGAAATTGATATTTAATATTACCTTCCCTCATATCAATAACAGCACCAACGGTTCGAAGAAAAGGTCTTCCCAACACAATAGGACAAGATGCATTGCATTCGATATCCAAGACAACAAAATCAACGGGGACAAGGTTATTGTTAACCGTAATGTGCACATTATCAATCCTCCCCAAAGGTTTCTTTTTAACATTATCGGCAAGATTAACATCCAAATAACAATTCTTCAATGGTGGCAAGTCAAGCATATCATAAATCTTTTTAGGCATAACAGAAATACTTGCACCAAGATCACATAAAGCATTACATTCAAAGTCATTGAATTTCATTTTAATGATGGGCTCCCAACCATCTTCTAACTTTCTAGGAATAGAAGTTTCAAGTTTTAGTTTCTCTTCTCTAGCTTTTATGAGAGCATTTGTAATATGTTTTGTAAAGGCTAAATTTATAGCACTAGCATTAGGACTTTTAGCAAGTTTTTGTAAGAACTTTATAAATTCAGAGATGTGGCAATCATCAAAATCTAAATCATTATGAGCTACAGCAATGGGATCATTGTTCCCAAGGTTGGAAAAAATTTCAGCAGTTTTATCACAAGCAGTTTCAGCAGTTTTAGCAATTTCAGGCAGTTTTGTTCGCTTTGCACTAGGAGTAGAAACATTGCCAACACCAATTATTTTACCATTAATAGTAGGAGGTGCAGCAACATGTGAAGAATTAGCATTACTAGTGGTGGTAATAGTCCAAACTTTAGCTACATTATTCTCTTTAGCTAGTTTTTCATTTTCTTCTCTATCCCACCTAGCACGCAATTCAGCCATTAATCTTATATTCTCATTAATTCTAACTTGGATGGAATTTGCTGTAGTAGTAATCTTATTATCAATATCATTATTAGGCATAACTTTCAATTTTAAAAGATTAACATCGGAGGCAAGTCTATCAACTCTAGAAGCAATAGTATCAATTTTATCAAGCTTTTCCTCAACAGATTTGTTAAAAGCAGTTTGTGTACTAATAAATTCTTTAAGCATGGCTTCAAGACCAGAGGGTACACTCCTATTATTATTGTAAGAATTCCCATAAGAATTACCATAACCATTACCATTAGCAGAAGGATATGGCCTATAGTTATTACCAGAGTTGTTCCTATAAGCATTGTTGTTGAAATTATTATTTTTAATGAAATTCACATCAACATTTTCTTCTTGAGCAACCAATGAAGCTAAAGGAACATTATTTGGATCAACATTAGATCTACCATTCACAAGCATAGACATAATCACATCAATCTTATCACTCAAGGAAGAGGTTTCCTCAACAGAATTTACCTTCTTACCTTGTGGAGCTCTTTCCGTGTGCCATTCAGAGTAATTTATCATCATATCATCAAGAAGTTTTGTAGCCGCCCCCAATGTGATGGACATAAAGGTACCTCCAGCAGCTGAATCCAATAAATTCCGCGAAGAAAAATTTAGTCCTGCATAGAAGGTTTGGATGATCATCCAAGTAGTCAGTCCATGGGTTGGGAAATTCTTTACCAAAGTTTTCATTCTCTCCCATGCTTGAGCAACATGTTCAGTATCTAATTGCTTAAAATTCATTATGCTACTTCTCAAAGATATAATTTTAGTGGGAGGATAATATCTACCAATAAAAGCATCCTTGCATTTAGTCCATGAATCAATACTATTCTTAGGCAAAGATAGCAACCAATCTTTAGCTCTTCCTCTTAATGAGAAAGGAAACACTTTCAATTTAATAATATCACCATCTACATCCTTATACTTTTGCATTTCACAAAGTTCAACAAAATTATTGAGATGGGCAGCAGCATCATCAGAACTAACACCAGAAAATTGATCTCTCATGACAAGATTTAGTAAAGCAGGTTTAATTTCAAAGAATTCTGCTGTAGTAGCAGGTGGAGCAATAGGTGTGCATAGGAAATCATTATTATTTGCATTTGTGAAGTCACACAACTTAGTATTTTCAGGGGTATTCATTTTAGCAACGGTAAATAAAACAAACTAGATAAAGTAAATGCAAGTAACTAATTTTTTTGTGTTTTTGATTTAGTGAGCAAGACAGTAAATAAAGTAAAACTAGCAACTAATTTTTTTGTATTTTGTTTAGGTGCAGCAAACAAAGTAGTAAATAAAATAAAGCAAGACAAAAACAAAGTAAAGAGATTGAGAAGTGGAGACTCCCCTTGCAGCGTGTCTTGATCTCCCCGGCAACGGCGCCAGAAATTTAGCTTGATACGCGTAGATGCACACGTCCGTTGGGAACCCCAAGTGGAAGGTATGATGCGTATAGAAGCAAGTTTCCCTCAGTATGAAACCAAGGTTTAATCGAACCAGTAGGAGCCAAGAAGCACGTTGAAGGTTGATGGTGGCGAAATGTGATGCGGCGCAACAACAGGGATTCGGCGCCAACGTGGAATCTGCACAACAAAACCAAAGTACTTTGCCCCAACGAAACAGTGAGGTTGTCAATCTCACCGGCTTGCTGTAACAAAGGATTAAACGTATCGAGTGGAAGATGTTTGCAAAGAAAATAGTAAAACACAATTGCAGTAGATTGTATGCTATGTAAAGAATAGGACCGGGGTCCACAGTTCACTAGAGGTGTCTCTCCCATAAGATAAAAGCATGTTGGGTGAACAAATTACAGTCGGGCAATTGAAAAATAGAGAAAGGCATAACAATGCATATACATGATATGATAAATATAGTGAGATTTAATTGGGCATTACGACAAAGTACATAGACCGCCATCCAACTGCATCTATGCCTAAAAAGTCCACCTTTAGGTTATCATCCGAACCCCATTCAGTATTAAGTTGCTAAGCAACAGACAATTGCATTAAGTATGGTGCGTAATGTAATCGACAACTACATCCTTAGACATAGAATCAATGTTTTATCCCTAGTGGCAACAGCACATCACAACCTTAGAACTTTCTGTCACTGTCCCAGGTGTCAATGAAGGCATGAACCCACTATCGAGCATAAATACTCCCTCTTGGAGTTAAGAGTACAAACTTGGCCAGAGCCTCTACTAATAACGGAGAGCATGCAAGATCATAAACAACACATAAACAATAGATTTATAATCACCATAACATAGTATTCTCTATCCATCGGATCCCGACAAACACAACATATAGTATTACATATAGATGATCTTGATCATGTTAGGCAGCTCACAAGATCCAACAATGAAGCACAACAAGGAGAAGACGACCATCTAGCTACTGCTATGGACCCATGGTCCAGGGGTGAACTACTCACTCATCACTCCGGAGGCGATCATGGCGATGAAGAGTCCTCCGGGAGATGAATCCCCTCTCCGGCAGGGTGCCGAGGCGATCCTGAATCCCCCGAGATGGGATTGCAGCGGCGGCGTCTCTGGAAGGTTTTCCGTATCGTGGCTCCCGGTACTGGGGGTTTCGCGACGGAGGCTTTAAGTAGGCGGAAGGGAAACGTGGGGGGCCACACGAGGGCCCCACACCCTAGGTCGGCGCGGCCAGGGCCTGGGCCGCGCCGCCCTATGGTGTCGGCGCCTCGTGGCCCCACTTCCTTCCCTCTTCGGTCTTCTGGAAGCTTCGTGCAAAAATAGGACCCTGGGCGAAGATTTCGTCCAATTCCGAGAATATTTCCTTACTAGGATTTCTGAAACCAAAAACAGCAGAAAACAGCAACTGGCTCTTCGGCATCTTGTTAATAGGTTAGTTCCAGAAAATGCATAAATATGACATATAATGTGCATAAAACATGTAGGTATCATCAATAAAGTAGCATGCATCCAAGATACATTGTGACTGTGTCCCACCATCTACCATCCATTTGAGATCCAACGTTCCAAACTATCTCTTATTTCGAAGCTAAAAAAGAAAAACTATTCAGAAAATTTTGAAAAAAAATCCAGTAATATGTAGATTCCTTGTTTTAAAATCTATGAATATTTCATCCCATTCGGATGACTAGCTTGTGATTAAATAGATTCTTACGTACTCGAGCACTAGTTTAAACTAAATATATATTTGCTCACAAACCTATGATTCAAATCGAATGAAACTTCACCAAAATATAAATCGAAATATGCATGATTTACTGGAAGTTTTTCAAAATTTTCATGGTCCATGGGGTCCTCCAAAGTGCAAGCTTTTTTTTTCTTGGTTGGTACTTCAAAACCGAGTTTGGATGGTGGCAAGACTTGCACAAAGAGGATGTCAAAATTTTGGCCTTTGTGAACTTTGCAATCAACATCAAGTGTCGGACTCTCGAGAAAAAAATATGAGTTGGCGCCCACCTTTCTTTCAACCGTTGGTTCTCAATCCGAGGGTGGTCCAACTAGCTAACAAAATTGGCTTGGTATTCATGGTCTTGAACCAACGATTTGGCATGGCTTTCAATCGGTATGAGAGGTGATGTATGGAGGAGATTCATACGAGAGGGCAATAAAGAAATGTTTTGTCATCCTCGCAAAGCTAGTCTATTTGGAAAGAAATGAATAATTGGTTTTTCGCAACATTGCATGATACTAATTCATGATACTATGCATTGAAGGTGTTGTATCATAGACTAGTATCAGTCTACGATACTTCCCATTGTGACTAGTCTAAGTGCTTTTGCACCATGAACACTAGCTATGCACAGACCTCAAAAAACACTTCTCCATCATTCTACTATTCACACTTTCTTTTTCTAATAGAACTATGTACCATTGTTTTTAATATAATCTTGTGTCGAGAGTATATATTTCTAAAATAGTCATTTATGTTTCGCATAAGCTCAAAGAGGGGTACTTACTTATGAGAGATATCTTTCAACTAATACGTTGTAGGAGTACTTTAATTATGTGAGCTATAGTGTGAAATGCTTACTAGAACGAGTACAAAAGGTGTTTGATAACATTACAGGCCACACGCCCAGTGTAGCCTGCATTGTAGGAGCATTACATCAATTTAACAACTACGGAGGAGTAGCCTAGGTAGAGATAACATGCAAAGGAAATAGTTCAACAGATAGTACAACACAACTACGGAAAGGGAGTAGCCTAGGTAGAGATAAACATGCAAATGAAATAGTTCAACAGATACAAATCTTGCATTACAACACGAGTATTACATAAAGTACATCAGCCTTTCTTTCTGGACCTGTGACGCGAAGGCAGGTTCCATTGCCGGGCGTTGGCGAAGCTTGGGATGAGCCACAACGGAACCTGCCGCCATGTCCATCTAATGTTGGTTTGGAAACCAACAGTACAGTCTTCAGAATTCAAACTGAAGCGGCAAATTTCTGGAGAAGGAGGATATGCAAGGCCTACTGCATGGTGCGATGTGTAAACAGAGTTGCTTCTCGCCATATTTGGACGGTCATGTTCTGCCCCGTCTTCTACTGGAATGATAATCGGATAGTTCACTCCAAGGAAGAGAGAATATGATCCAAGGGAAATAATCCTCCTCCATGGCCTCGGTGGCATCAACTGACTGGTGTCCATGCTGTACACCTCGCAGCCAAGTAAACCCTTACCATACCCGCGAATAGTGCGACCATGACGACCCTCAGAGGTAGCAGCAGCAGGTAAAATCCGAACCAGTCCAGTATAATCCCGCCCGTCAGTAACGCCCCAGGTATGGACCAGAAAAAGTCTAGAACCATCAGGAGATCGTGCTAACCACCAGGAGCCAAGATTGTACCGACCTTGTTCATCAAGTTCTGGCGGAATAGGTGCCGTGCTGATCAACAAAGGACCTTGCAAAGGAAAGCACAGCTTGAAGTCAGTTCAGCAAAACTTGATTAGTTCATTACATACATGAATAATGATGTAGCTAAAATACTGCCTCCGATCCAAATTAATTGACTCAACTGGATGTGTCTAGCTAGATATGCACAAATTAATTGACTCAAGTTTGTCTAGCTAGATGCACTGGCTAGACAAAGCTGAGTCAATTTGATTTGGATCGGAGGGAGTACTTTATTTTGACTCAAAGGCATATCGCTGCTGATTTTGATTGAATATAGAGGGGGAAAGGTACAGGCATGACACGAAAACTGCACAACAAAAAGAAAAAGGCTAAAGCTAAATCTGAAACTAGCAGGTAATAGCGAAAACACATCATATGAGATGAGAAAAATTACCCCAAGAAAGTTGATTCCATGCATAAACTTCGCCTGTCTGAGTTACAGCAAATACAATACCCTTGTGGATGATTGCATCGGAGTAGCCGTACGCTAAGAACTGGTTGTCAAGAACTGTCCATCTGCTAGAAGCACAGTGAAGGACTGCAATTGCCGCGTTGAAGATGGCAAGAACAGAGAAACTAGTATAATTTGAAGCAGCTGTTGGAACTCGGCAAATAGCTATCTTCAGCAGTTGAAGATGTTGATCATTAGACTCGAACACAAGTTTATCCGGGGTGGATTTAAACTCACTTATTGGTGGTAGAGGAATCCGGCGACCAGTGTACACATTGACAAGCTCCCAATTCCAGGGGAAGCCAAGAAGGGCGATCCAATCTCCATTCGCGCCTGCCCACATGCCCGTACCACCATCTGGAATCACGGCATCGGAAGAGATCCTGTCCAGCGGCGTCAGTTGGCACAAGGTACCCTTGCGATCTTTTGCATCATGCTGCTTGTCCTTCTGCGCACCCTGCTGCTTGAACTTGTGGACGCGGGAGAAGGGATTGTGCGCGGGCGGTACCTCAGTTTGGTGAGTATGAAGAACACAGGGCATGCCAAACGGCTGAGATGCAGGCAGAGCTACACTTTGTGTTGCTGAATCATGATAAAACTTGCATGAACCGACGAGGCTCGCGGCGGTGATGACATCGCATCGGGATGCGATTTCTTCAAGGGGGCCATCAGGAAACACCCAAGAACTGCCACTCTCATTGATCGATCTCGCCATTGGAAGGATGCGGTCAAGTGGGTGTGGGGGTGTGGGAGTGGGACGCTGGCGTTTGGGTATGAGGTATTGGAGGACAGTGCGAGCGGCAGCTGGTAGAGCGATATGGATAAAAGTCCACAACTCCTACTAGTACCATCAAACAGGTGGCTCGAGATGATCCGAAAAAGGCATGGCGGCGGTGGTGCAGGGGCTGCTGGTGTAGGCGGGGTCGCCAGAGAAGATGGAGATGAAGAAGACGGAGAAGCAGGCAAAAAAAAACAATTTGAATTGAAATCAATAATACGAGTACTACGGGCGTGCCTTCTCTCTCTGGTCTCTGCTGCACTACTGCACCTGTCGTGAAGGCGTGTGACCCGAGAAGAAGCTAATGTACTGTATACTGTCCTTGCACGCCGTGGAGCTGTATTTTGTCTCATCAAATCAGCTCTGGACAGTTTCAGCAGAGAAAAGATCCTTTGCCATCATCATGATATATTACCACGGGCCCACGGCAGTGCACATTCATCTTGTACTACCATATACTGTACTGCTCTATATGTTGCACAAACCACCACTTGGACATTTTTTTTGCAGTTTCCACCATGTGGTGGTCTAATATGTTGCAAATTTCACCACTTGGTTATCTAATCAGCTAGTTAGTCATGTTGATAGCAAAATCGACAAGTGGGTTCAACATGTCAATGCTCCAATTAATGTTTTAGAAAAAATAAATTTTTCAAAATTCATACTTCTTTTATTTAGCTATTTAAAAATGCTTATTCATTTATTTCAACAAATATTGTGCGGTCTTGAATTTTTTTCAAACAAATATTATGGCATCGGGTTCGGGACTCCTGAAAAGGACTGGCCGTGGTACGGGAACCCGAAATGATGCCCACAACATGGTCGAAAGTGGCAAGGAACCCGTCGAGGTGGATGAACTCGGGAAACCTTGGTAGAGGTAGGGATCTTGAGGAGGCCATTAGGGTTAGCCTACCCCCCAATAAGCGTATGAACGAAAAAAATTCACATAAGTAGTAGCTATTATTAAAATTTCACAAATATTACGCGCTTTTGAATATTTCAAAAGTATTGTGGCGTCACGCTGGCCTTGCCCGAATTTTACCTTTCAGGCTGGATGTCACGAGCATGATCACTCAACCAACCGGGTCCAAACATATATATACAATTGGCCTCCTCGAGCCTACACCGACCAGATTGTCGCTGAAACTGGATCATATAGTTTCTATTGGATTGATGTCCTAAGGAAATATTCCAACAACGGAAGTTGTTTGATTCGTTGTATTATATTCCTTTGGAATCTTGTTGGGCTTGTTTGGTTCGAAGAAAATTCATAGAAATTTTGTGGGATTCAAATCTCAGTGGCTCCTTTGATTCTTGAATACATGATAATTCATACTAATTCACGTGTTTTTTGTGTAGCACTACAACCAAAGAACATGCAATTCAAATTTGTGTGATTTCTCTCATATAGGATTAATTCAACATGCAATCATATTCAATTCCTACATTATTTCTATTTTAACATTTTGTACACATCATGCATGCGACCCAAACAATGCGTACATGGTGGGGGGGGTTGTTTCGTTGCAAAAGCAGTTGGTCACACCACAAACAAACATGCAACAATTAATCTAAATTCACGCGGTTTCCCCGCGATGCAACCAAACAATATTCGATGAAACTAAGCATGGCATAAACATATACAATACACACCATACATTTTGGCTGCTTTGATTATTCGCAAGATTTTCAAAGTGCGGGAATATGAAAATTGTATGATTAGAGAGTGATGATCATCTCCAAATATATAGGATTGAGAAACAACGGTATTTGGATCCAATAACATTTGATTGCGTGTGAAAACCAAAAGAAATACTAGTAGTAACATACGGTTACACAATGAAGGATTTTTTGTTTTTGTATAAAAATGTATTGTCAATGAATTCTGAAAATTGCAATCCTATGAATTAAACAATCAGAAATCGTGTCAGACTAATTCCTACGTTTCGAGATTCTAGTACGGAGTATGATTTCTTTGAAGGGGCGCAGAGGGACGTGGGTAGCAATGTCTAGTCCCTGTCTTGTCTGTATACACTGTACTTACGTCAGACTAGTGTTGCTCATGAAGTCTTAATCTGACGTACTCTGAAGCTAGATGCATCACCGTTTCCAGTCTCTGTCCTCGTTTTTTCGGCAAAATAGACAGAAATAACCCAAAGTCGAAAAGATTGGGAAAAACAAACTTTCGACATACTAGCAAGATTGGGTTATTTTTGTCCAAATTCTCGTTTTTTTCTCTTGGCTTCCCTACCCTTGAATCCATGTCACTTACGTGTGTTGCCCATGCATGCGTCATGTCCCACACTTCAGTGAGCACAAGTGACGTGCTGTACGTACGCAAACTCCCAGCGATCTTCTTTGTCAAGAGAAGACGCATCAAGATTCAAGACCCGATCGCATTTCTTGCTTTCAGCCTGGGGTCCTCCATGTAAAAGTTAGGGATTTAGATGTAATTTCATGTTTATTTTGTGTGCTGTTGTAAACTGTTGATTTTTTATGTCCATTTGAATCTTGGTCAAATCCTAGGTTTGACCTAGATTTAAACAAGTTTAAAACATGAAAATGAAAAAGTAAGCCTGGATCCTCCTTAGTCAATCCAAAATGAAGCTTTTGGGAGGTTTTTGAAATTTCCATGTTTGAAACCCAAAACCACTTCTTTTCATGCTAGACTTCATAAGACATAGTTTAGGGATAGGGGTAGATACATGATTTGTCTGGTTTCAGTATGTCTAGAGCTTGTTTATCCACTTGAATGCTTACTATATGACATAAGAAGACTATGTGCTATGGTTTTTCATTTATCTATTTTTTTGAATTTTATGCCCATTTGAATCTTGGTCAAATCCCAGGTTTGACCAGGTTTTAAACAAGTTTAAAACTTGAAAATGAAAAGGTGTAAGCATGGATCCTTCGTAGTCACTCTAAAATGAAGCTTTTGGGAGGTTCTCGAAATTTCCATGCATGCTTGAAACTCAAAACCACTTTTCTTCATGCTTGACTTCATAAGACAGAGTTTAATTAGGGTTAGGGGTAGATACACGATTTTTCTGGTTTGAATATGTCTAGACCTTGTTTATCAACTTGAATGTTTACTATATGACATAATTAAGAAGGCTATGTACGTGCTTTGGTTTTTCATTCTTTAGATTTTTGTCTGAATTTTTATGCCCATTTGAATCTTGGTCAAATCCTAGGTTTGACCAAGATTTAAATAAGTTTAAAACATGAAAATGAAAAGATAAGCATCGATCCTTCTTACTCGCTCTAAAATGAAGCTTTTGGTTTTTTGAAATTTCCATGTTTGAAACCCAAAACCACTTCTCTTCATGCTTGACTTCATAAGACGAAGTTTAGGGTCGATAGGGGGTAGATACATGATTTGTCTGGTTAATTTGGATATATCTAGACCTTGTTTATCAACTTGAATGCTTACGATATGACATAAGAACACTATGTGCTTTTTATTTTTAATTTTGTGTCAAATCCTAGGTTTGACCAAGATTTAAACAAGTATAGAACATGAAAATGAAAAGGGAAGCCTGTATCCTTCTTAGTCACCCTAAAATGAATTTTTGGGAGGTTTTTGAAATTTCCATGTTTGAAACCCAAAACCACTTCTCTTCATGCTTGACTTCTTAAGACATAGTTTAGGGGTTAGCGGGTAGATACATGATTTGTATGGTTTGAATATGTCTAGACCTTGTTTATCAACTTTAATGCTTACTATATGACATAAGAAGACTATGTGCTTTGGTTTTTCATTTTTCTGTTTTTTTTGAATTTTCTGCCAATTTTGTTTGACCAAGATTTAGACAAGTTTTACACGTGAAAACGAATAAGTAAGCCTGGATCCTTCTTAGTCACTCCAAAATGTACCAATTGATAGGTGCGTTAACTTTGCTTCATGGAAAAAATAATGTCATGTAAATGAGTTAACTTGGATTTCCTACCCTTGAATCCATAGGAAACTTTGTTCTAATGCACTATAATAATCAATCGAGTTTTTACACCAACAGGTCTGTCACTTACGTGTGGTGCCCATGCGTGAGGTCCCACACTTCAGTGAGCACAAGTCACGTGCAATAGGTACGCAAACTCCCAGCCATTTTCTTTGTCAAGAGAAGACGCATCAGGATGCGTATTGGAAGTCTGTGGGTCCTTCTGGATCCTTCGGTCGTCCCTCTCACAAAAAAAAACAAATCTCTCTCATTCTCGGCCTCGCTCGACTCGCTCGCTCGCTCGCACCTCCTGCTCACTGACAAACCCTACACAAAAGTCAACATCATCACCCGAAAAAGGGGAGACACCATAATTCTCTCCCTTCTTCTCTCCTTCCGAGTGATCCCTCTTCCTCCGAGTTTCACTCGACGGGCAAACACACATGTGCTGCATAGTAATAATAAAAAGGTAGAAAAATCGACCTACGAATCTATAATTAAATAGGTTAAACTAGGGTTTTGCCCAGTACTACAGATCAAGGTTCAAAAAATCCAACTACGGGGTTCGAACAACCCCATTTCTAATCCAAGATTTTTTCGACCTCATCCAATGGCCTCAAACTATAGGCCGGGTTAGCATCTAGTGCAGTATGTGTGAGAATGTATGCACTATGTGTGCTATAACTTGTGTGTCTTTCAAATTTGAACCAAATTTGAATAAGTTTGAAATATTTGAAATGGGGCTTTTGGCTTAAACGTTTGAAACCCAAAACGACTTCTCCTCATGCTAGACTTCATAAGACCGAGTTTAGGGTTAGGGGGTAGATACATGATTTGTCTGGTTTGAATATGTCTAAACCTTGTTTATCAACTTGAATGCTTACTATATGACATAAGAAGACCATGTGCTTTTGTTTTTCATTTTTCTATTTTTTTAAGAATTTTATGCACATTTGATTCTGGTCAAATCCTAGGTTCAACCAAGATTTAAACAAGTTTCAAGCATGAAAATGAAAACGTAAGCCAAGATCCTTCTTAATTAGTCACTCTAAAATATATGAAGCTTTTGGGACGTACTTGAAATTTCCATGTTTGAAACCCAAAACCAATTCTCTTCATGATTGACTTCATAAGACAGAGTTTAGGGTTAGGGGTAGATATACACATGATTTTTCTGGTTTGAATATGTCTAGACCTTGTTTATCAACTTGAGTGTTTACTATATGACATAATTAAGAAGGCTATGTGCTTTGGTTTTTCATTCTTTAGATTTTTTGTCTGAATTTTTATGCCCATTTGAATCTTGGTCAAATCCTAGGTTTGACCAAGATTTAAATAAGTTTAAAACATGGAAATGAAAAGGTAAGCATCGATCCTTCTTAGTCGCTCTAAAATGAAGCTGAATTTTGGGAGGTTTTTGAAATTTCCATGTTTGAAACCCAAAACCACTTCTCTTCATGCTTGACTTCATAAGACGAAGTTTAGGGTCGATAGGGGGTAGATACATGATTTGTCTGGTTTGAATATGTCTAGACCTTGTTTATCAACTTGAATGCTTACTATATGACATAAGAGGACTATGTGCATTGGTATTTCATTTTTTGATTTTTATGCCCATTTGAGAATCTTGGTAAAATCCTAGGTTTGTTGAGCAAGATTTAAACAAGTTTAACATGTGAAAATGATAAGGTAATTAAGTCTGGATCTTTCTCTTAGTAACTCTAAAATGAAGCTTTTGGGAGGTTCTTGAATTTACCATGTTTGAAACCCAAAACCACCGTACTTCTGTTCATGCTTGACTTCATAAGACAGAGTTTAGGGTTAGGGGTAGATACATGATTTTTCTGGTTTGAATATGTCTAGACCATGTTTATCAATTTGAATGCTTACTATATGACATAAGAAGGCTATGTGCTTTGGTTTTTCATTCTTTCGATTTTTTCTGAATTGTTATGCCCATTTGAATCTTGGTCAAATCCTAGGTTCGACCAAGATTTAAACAAGTTTAAAACATGACAATGAAAAGGTAATTAATCATGGATCCTTCTTAATTAACCAGCCAGTCTAATTAAAATGAGGCTTTTGGGAGGTTTTTGAAATTTCCATGTTTGAAACCCAAAACCACACTTCTCTGCTTCATGCTTGACTTCATATATAATTAAGACAAAGTTTAGGGTTAGGGGTACATGATTTGTCTGGTTTGAATATGTCTAGACCTTGTTTATGAACTTTTGAATGCTTACTATATGACATAAGAAGACTATGTGCTTTGGTTTTTTATTTTATTTATTTTTTATTTTATGCCCATTTGAATATTGGTCAAATCCTAGGTTTGACCAAGATTTAAACAAGTTTAAAACATGAAAATGAAAAGGTAAGCCTGGATCCTTCTTAACTAGTCACTCTAAAATGAAGCTTTAATTTTTGGAGGTTTTTGAAATTTCCATGTTTGAAACCAAAAACCACTTCTCTTCATGCTTGACTTCATAAGACAGAGTTATTTATGGTTTTAGAGGGGTAGATACATGATTTGTCTTATTTGAATATGTCTAGCTAGACCTTGTTTATCAACTTTTGAATGCTTACTATATATATGTATGTGACATAAGAAAACTATGTGCTTTGGTTTTTCATTTTTCTGATTTTTTTGGAATTTTGATGCACATTTGAATCTTGGTCAAATCCTAGGTTTGACCAAGATTTAAACAAGTATAGAACATGGAAATGAAAATGGAAGCCTGTATCCTTCTTAGTCACCCTAAAATGAAGTTTTTGGGAGCTTTTTGAAATTTCCATGTTTGAAACCCAAAACCACTTATCTTCATGCTTGACTTCGTCATAAGACAGAGTTTAGGGGTTAGGGGGTAGATACATGATTTGTCTAGCTAGTTTGAATATGTCCAGACCTTGTTTATCAACTTTAATGCTTACTATATGACATATAAGAAGACTATGTGCGCTTTGGTTTTTCATTTTTCTGTTTTTTTATTTTATGCCCATTTGAATCTTGGTCAAATCCTAGATTGACTTCATAAGACAGAGTTTAGGGTTAGGGGTAGATATACACATGATTTTTCTGGTTTGAATATGTCTAGACCTTGTTTATCAACTTGAGTGTTTACTATATGACATAATTAAGAAGGCTATGTGCTTTGGTTTTTCATTCTTTAGATTTTTTGTCTGAATTTTTATGCCCATTTGAATCTTGGTCAAATCCTAGGTTTGACCAAGATTTAAATAAGTTTAAAACATGGAAATTAAAAGGTAAGCATCGATCCTTCTTAGTCGCTCTAAAATGAAGCTGAATTTTGGGAGGTTTTTGAAATTTCCATGTTTGAAACCCAAAACCACTTCTCTTCATGCTTGACTTCATAAGACGAAGTTTAGGGTCGATAGGGGGTAGATACATGATTTGTCTGGTTAATTTGGATATATCTAGACCTTGTTTATCAACTTGAATGCTTACGATATGACATAAGAACACTATGTGCTTTTTATTTTTTTGTGCCCATTTGAATCTAGGTTTGACCAAGATTTAAACAAGTATAGAACATGAAAATGAAAAGGGAAGCCTGTATCCTTCTTAGTCACCCTAAAATGAAGTTTTGGGAGGTTTTTGAATTTTCCATGTTTGAAACCCAAACCCACTTCTCTTCATGCTTGACTTCTTAAGACATAGTTTAGGGGTTAGCGGGTAGATACATGATTTGTATGGTTTGAATATGTCTAGACCTTGTTTATCAACTTTAATGCTTACTATATGACATAAGAAGACTATGTGCTTTGGTTTTTCATTTTTCTGTTTTTTTTGAATTTTCTGCCAATTTTGTTTGACCAAGATTTAGACAAGTTTTACACGTGAAAACGAATAAGTAAGCCTGGATCCTTCTTAGTCACTCCAAAATGTACCAATTGATAGGTGCGTTAACTTTGCTTCATGGAAAAAATAATGTCATGTAAATGAGTTAACTTGGATTTCCTACCCTTGAATCCATAGGAAACTTTGTTCTAATGCACTATAATAATCAACCGAGTTTTTACACAACAGGTCTGTCACTTACGTGTGGTGCCCATGCGTGAGGTCCCACACTTCAGTGAGCACAAGTCACGTGCAATAGGTACGCAAACTCCCAGCCATTTTCTTTGTCAAGAGAAGACGCATCAGGATGCGTATTGGAAGTCTGTGGGTCCTTCTGGATCCTTCGGTCGTCCCTCTCACAAAAAAAAACAAATATCTCTCATTCTCGGCCTCGCTCGACTCGCTCGCTCGCTCGCTCGCACCTCCTGCTCACTGACAAACCCTGCACAAAATTCAACATCATCACCCGAAAAGGGGAGACACCATAATTCTCTCCCTTCTTCTCTCCTTCCGAGTGATCCCTCTTCCTCCAAGTTTCACTCGACGGGCAAACACACATGTGCTGCATAGTAATAATAAAAAGGTAGAAAAATCGACCTACGAATCTATAATTAAATAGGTTAAACTAGGGTTTTGCCCAGTACTACAGATCAAGGTTCAAAAAATCCAACTACGGGGTTCGAACAACCCCATTTCTAATCCAAGATTTTTTCGACCTCATCCAATGGCCTCAAACTATAGGCCGGGTTAGCATCTAGTGCAGTATGTGTGAGAATGTATGCACTATGTGTGCTATAACTTGTGTGTCTTTCAAATTTGAACCAAATTTGAATAAGTTTGAAATATTTGAAATGGGGCTTTTGGCTTAAACGTTTGAAACCCAAAACGACTTCTCCTCATGCTAGACTTCATAAGACCGAGTTTAGGGTTAGGGGGTAGATACATGATTTGTCTGGTTTGAATATGTCTAAACCTTGTTTATCAACTTGAATGCTTACTATATGACATAAGAAGACCATGTGCTTTTGTTTTTCATTTTTCTAAAGAATTTTATGCACATTTGATTCTGGTCAAATCCTAGGTTCAACCAAGATTTAAACAAGTTTCAAGCATGAAAATGAAAACGTAAGCCAAGATCCTTCTTAATTAGTCACTCTAAAATATATGAAGCTTTTGGGACGTACTTGAAATTTCCATGTTTGAAACCCAAAACCAATTCTCTTCATGATTGACTTCATAAGACAGAGTTTAGGGTTAGGGGTAGATATACACATGATTTTTCTGGTTTGAATATGTCTAGACCTTGTTTATCAACTTGAGTGTTTACTATATGACATAATTAAGAAGGCTATGTTCTTTGGTTTTTCATTCTTTAGATTTTTTGTCTGAATTTTTATGCCCATTTGAATCTTGGTCAAATCCTAGGTTTGACCAAGATTTAAATAAGTTTAAAACATGGAAATGAAAAGGTAAGCATCGATCCTTCTTAGTCGCTCTAAAATGAAGCTGAATTTTGGGAGGTTTTTGAAATTTCCATGTTTGAAACCCAAAACCACTTCTCTTCATGCTTGACTTCATAAGACGAAGTTTAGGGTCGATAGGGGGTAGATACATGATTTGTCTGGTTAATTTGGATATATCTAGACCTTGTTTATCAACTTGAATGCTTACGATATGACATAAGAACACTATGTGCTTTTTATTTTTTTGTGCCCATTTGAATCTAGGTTTGACCAAGATTTAAACAAGTATAGAACATGAAAATGAAAAGGGAAGTATCCTTCTTAGTCACCCTAAAATGAAGTTTTGGGAGGTTTTTGAAATTTCCATGTTTGAAACCCAAACCCACTTCTCTTCATGCTTGACTTCTTAAGACATAGTTTAGGGGTTAGCGGGTAGATACATGATTTGTATGGTTTGAATATGTCTAGACCTTGTTTATCAACTTTAATGCTTACTATATGACATAAGAAGACTATGTGCTTTGGTTTTTCATTTTTCTGTTTTTTTTTGAATTTTCTGCCAATTTTGTTTGACCAAGATTTAGACAAGTTTTACACGTGAAAACGAATAAGTAAGCCTGGATCCTTCTTAGTCACTCCAAAATGTACCAATTGATAGGTGCGTTAACTTTGCTTCATGGAAAAAATAATGTCATGTAAATGAGTTAACTTGGATTTCCTACCCTTGAATCCATAGGAAACTTTGTTCTAATGCACTATAATAATCAACCGAGTTTTTACACCAACAGGTCTGTCACTTACGTGTGGTGCCCATGCGTGAGGTCCCACACTTCAGTGAGCACAAGTCACGTGCAATAGGTACGCAAACTCCCAGCCATTTTCTTTGTCAAGAGAAGACGCATCAGGATGCGTATTGGAAGTCTGTGGGTCCTTCTGGATCCTTCGGTTGTCCCTCTCACAAAAAAAACAAATCTCTCTCATTCTCGGCCTCGCTCGACTCGCTCGCTCGCTCGCACCTCCTGCTCACTGACAAACCCTGCACAAAATTCAACATCATCACCCGAAAAAGGGGAGACACCATAATTCTCTCCCTTCTTCTCTCCTTCCGAGTGATCCCTCTTCCTCCGAGTTTCACTCGACGGGCAAACACACATGTGCTGCATAGTAATAATAAAAAGGTAGAAAAATCGACCTACAAATCTATAATTAAATAGGTTAAACTAGGGTTTTGCCCAGTACTACAGATCAAGGTTCAAAAAATCCAACTACGGGGTTCGAACAACCCCATTTCTAATCCAAGATTTTTTTCGACCTCATCCAATGGCCTCAAACTATAGGCCGGGTTAGCATCTAGTGCAGTATGTGTGAGAATGTATGCACTATGTGTGCTATAACTTGTGTGTCTTTCAAATTTGAACCAAATTTGAATAAGTTTGAAATATTTGAAATGGGGCTTTTGGCTTAAACGTTTGAAACCCAAAACGACTTCTCCTCATGCTAGACTTCATAAGACCGAGTTTAGGGTTAGGGGGTAGATACATGATTTGTCTGGTTTGAATATGTCTAAACCTTGTTTATCAACTTGAATGCTTACTATATGACATAAGAAGACCATGTGCTTTTGTTTTTCATTTTTCTATTTTTTTTAAGAATTTTATGCACATTTGATTCTGGTCAAATCCTAGGTTCAACCAAGATTTAAACAAGTTTCAAGCATGAAAATGAAAACGTAAGCCAAGATCCTTCTTAATTAGTCACTCTAAAATATATGAAGCTTTTGGGACGTACTTGAAATTTCCATGTTTGAAACCCAAAACCAATTCTCTTCATGATTGACTTCATAAGACAGAGTTTAGGGTTAGGGGTAGATATACACATGATTTTTCTGGTTTGAATATGTCTAGACCTTGTTTATCAACTTGAGTGTTTACTATATGACATAATTAAGAAGGCTATGTGCTTTGGTTTTTCATTCTTTAGATTTTTTGTCTGAATTTTTATGCCCATTTGAATCTTGGTCAAATCCTAGGTTTGACCAAGATTTAAATAAGTTTAAAACATGGAAATGAAAAGGTAAGCATCGATCCTTCTTAGTCGCTCTAAAATGAAGCTGAATTTTGGGAGGTTTTTGAAATTTCCATGTTTGAAACCCAAAACCACTTCTCTTCATGCTTGACTTCATAAGACGAAGTTTAGGGTCGATAGGGGGTAGATACATGATTTGTCTTGTTTGAATATGTCTAGACCTTGTTTATCAACTTGAATGCTTACTATATGACATAAGAGGACTATGTGCATTGGTATTTCATTTTTTGATTTTTATGCCCATTTGAGAATCTTGGTAAAATCCTAGGTTTGTTGAGCAAGATTTAAACAAGTTTAACATGTGAAAATGATAAGGTAATTAAGTCTGGATCTTTCTCTTAGTAACTCTAAAATGAAGCTTTTGGGAGGTTCTTGAATTTACCATGTTTGAAACCCAAAACCACCGTACTTCTGTTCATGCTTGACTTCATAAGACAGAGTTTAGGGTTAGGGGTAGATACATGATTTTTCTGGTTTGAATATGTCTAGACCATGTTTATCAATTTGAATGCTTACTATATGACATAAGAAGGCTATGTGCTTTGGTTTTTCATTCTTTCGATTTTTTTCTGAATTGTTATGCCCATTTGAATCTTGGTCAAATCCTAGGTTCGACCAAGATTTAAACAAGTTTAAAACATGACAATGAAAAGGTAATTAATCATGGATCCTTCTTAATTAACCAGCCAGTCTAATTAAAATGAAGCTTTTTGGGAGGTTTTTGAAATTTCCATGTTTGAAACCCAAAACCACACTTCTCTGCTTCATGCTTGACTTCATATATAATTAAGACAAAGTTTAGGGTTAGGGGGTACATGATTTGTCTAGTTTGAATATGTCTAGACCTTGTTTATGAACTTTTGAATGCTTACTATATGACATAAGAAGACTATGTGCTTTGGTTTTTTATTTTATTTATTTTTTTATTTTATGCCCATTTGAATATTGGTCAAATCCTAGGTTTGACCAAGATTTAAACAAGTTTAAAACATGAAAATGAAAAGGTAAGCCTGGATCCTTCTTAACTAGTCACTCTAAAATGAAGCTTTAATTTTGGGAGATTTTTGAAATTTCCATGTTTGAAACCAAAAACCACTTCTCTTCATGCTTGACTTCATAAGACAGAGTTATTTATGGTTTTAGAGGGGTAGATACATGATTTGTCTTATTTGAATATGTCTAGCTAGACCTTGTTTATCAACTTTTGAATGCTTACTATATATATGTATGTGACATAAGAAAACTATGTGCTTTGGTTTTTCATTTTTCTGATTTTTTTGGAATTTTGATGCACATTTGAATCTTGGTCAAATCCTAGGTTTGACCAAGATTTAAACAAGTATAGAACATGGAAATGAAAATGGAAGCCTGTATCCTTCTTAGTCACCCTAAAATGAAGTTTTTGGGAGGTTTTTGAAATTTCCATGTTTGAAACCCAAAACCACTTATCTTCATGCTTGACTTCGTCATAAGACAGAGTTTAGGGGTTAGGGGGTAGATACATGATTTGTCTAGCTAGTTTGAATATGTCCAGACCTTGTTTATCAACTTTAATGCCTACTATATGACATATAAGAAGACTATGTGCGCTTTGGTTTTTCATTTTTCTGTTTTTTTATTTTATGCCCATTTGAATCTTGGTCAAATCCTAGATTGACTTCATAAGACAGAGTTTAGGGTTAGGGGTAGATATACACATGATTTTTCTGGTTTGAATATGTCTAGACCTTGTTTATCAACTTGAGTGTTTACTATATGACATAATTAAGAAGGCTATGTGCTTTGGTTTTTCATTCTTTAGATTTTTTGTCTGAATTTTTATGCCCATTGAATCTTGGTCAAATCCTAGGTTTGACCAAGATTTAAATAAGTTTAAAATATGGAAATGAAAAGGTAAGCATCGATCCTTCTTAGTCGCTCTAAAATGAAGCTGAATTTTGGGAGGTTTTTGAAATTTCCATGTTTGAAACCCAAAACCACTTCTCTTCATGCTTGACTTCATAAGACGAAGTTTAGGGTCGATAGGGGGTAGATACATGATTTGTCTGGTTAATTTGGATATATCTAGACCTTGTTTATCAACTTGAATGCTTACGATATGACATAAGAACACTATGTGCTTTTTATTTTTTATTTTTTTGTGCCCATTTGAATCTAGGTTTGACCAAGATTTAAACAAGTATAGAACATGAAAATGAAAAGGGAAGCCTGTATCCTTCTTAGTCACCCTAAAATGAAGTTTTGGGAGGGTTTTGAAATTTCCATGTTTGAAACCCAAAACCACTTCTCTTCATGCTTGACTTCTTAAGACATAGTTTAGGGGTTAGCGGGTAGATACATGATTTGTATGGTTTGAATATGTCTAGACCTTGTTTATCAACTTTAATGCTTACTATATGACATAAGAAGACTATGTGCTTTGGTTTTTCATTTTTCTGTTTTTTTTGAATTTTCTGCCAATTTTGTTTGACCAAGATTTAGACAAGTTTTACACGTGAAAACGAATAAGTAAGCCTGGATCCTTCTTAGTCACTCCAAAATTTACCAATTGATAGGTGCGTTAACTTTGCTTCATGGAAAAAATAATGTCATGTAAATGAGTTAACTTGGATTTCCTACCCTTGAATCCATAGGAAACTTTGTTCTAATGCACTATAATAATCAACCGAGTTTTTACACCAACAGGTCTGTCACTTACGTGTGGTGCCCATGCGTGAGGTCCCACACTTCAGTGAGCACAAGTCACGTGCAATAGGTACGCAAACTCCCAGCCATTTTCTTTGTCAAGAGAAGACGCATCAGGATGCGTATTGGAAGTCTGTGGGTCCTTCTGGATCCTTCGGTCGTCCCTCTCACAAAAAACAAATATCTCTCATTCTCGGCCTCGCTCGACTCGCTCGCTCGCTCGCTCGCACCTCCTGCTCACTGACAAACCCTGCACAAAATTCAACATCATCACCCGAAAAGGGGAGACACCATAATTCTCTCCCTTCTTCTCTCCTTCCGAGTGATCCCTCTTCCTCCGAGTTTCACTCGACGGGCAAACACACATGTGCTGCATAGTAATAATAAAAAGGTAGAAAAATCGACCTACGAATCTATAATTAAATAGGTTAAACTAGGGTTTTGCCCAGTACTACAGATCAAGGTTCAAAAAATCCAACTACGGGGTTCGAACAACCCCATTTCTAATCCAAGATTTTTTCGACCTCATCCAATGGCCTCAAACTATAGGCCGGGTTAGCATCTAGTGCAGTATGTGTGAGAATGTATGCACTATGTGTGCTATAACTTGTGTGTCTTTCAAATTTGAACCAAATTTGAATAAGTTTGAAATATTTGAAATGGGGCTTTTGGCTTAAACGTTTGAAACCCAAAACGACTTCTCCTCATGCTAGACTTCATAAGACCGAGTTTAGGGTTAGGGGGTAGATACATGATTTGTCTGGTTTGAATATGTCTAAACCTTGTTTATCAACTTCAATGCTAACTATATGACATAAGAAGACCATGTGCTTTTGTTTTTCATTTTTCTATTTTTTTAAGAATTTTATGCACATTTGATTCTGGTCAAATCCTAGGTTCAACCAAGATTTAAACAAGTTTCAAGCATGAAAATGAAAACGTAAGCCAAGATCCTTCTTAATTAGTCACTCTAAAATATATGAAGCTTTTGGGACGTACTTGAAATTTCCATGTTTGAAACCCAAAACCAATTCTCTTCATGATTGACTTCATAAGACAGAGTTTAGGGTTAGGGGTAGATATACACATGATTTTTCTGGTTTGAATATGTCTAGACCTTGTTTATCAACTTGAGTGTTTACTATATGACATAATTAAGAAGGCTATGTGCTTTGGTTTTTCATTCTTTAGATTTTTTGTCTGAATTTTTATGCCCATTTGAATCTTGGTCAAATCCTAGGTTTGACCAAGATTTAAATAAGTTTAAAACATGGAAATGAAAAGGTAATCATCGATCCTTCTTAGTCGCTCTAAAATGAAGCTGAATTTTGGGAGGTTTTTGAAATTTCCATGTTTGAAACCCAAAACCACTTCTCTTCATGCTTGACTTTCATAAGACAAAGTTTAGGGTCGATAGGGGGTAGATACATGATTTGTCTTGTTTGAATATGTCTAGACCTTGTTTATCAACTTGAATGCTTACTATATGACATAAGAGGACTATGTGCATTGGTATTTCATTTTTTGATTTTTATGCCCATTTGAGAATCTTGGTAAAATCCTAGGTTTGTTGAGCAAGATTTAAACAAGTTTAACATGTGAAAATGATAAGGTAATTAAGTCTGGATCTTTCTCTTAGTAACTCTAAAATGAAGCTTTTGGGAGGTTCTTGAATTTACCATGTTTGAAACCCAAAACCGTACTTCTGTTCATGCTTGACTTCATAAGACAGAGTTTAGGGTTAGGGGTAGATACATGATTTTTCTGGTTTGAATATGTCTAGACCATGTTTATCAATTTGAATGCTTACTATATGACATAAGAAGGCTATGTGCTTTGGTTTTTCATTCTTTCGATTTTTTTCTGAAATTTTATGCCCATTTGAATCTTGGTCAAATCCTAGGTTCGACCAAGATTTAAACAAGTTTAAAACATGACAATGAAAAGGTAATTAATCATGGATCCTTCTTAATTAACCAGCCAGTCTAATTAAAATGAAGCTTTTTGGGAGGTTTTTGAAATTTCCATGTTTGAAAGCCAAAACCACTTTTAGGGTTAGATACATGATTTGTCTGGTTTGAATATGTCTAGACCTTGTTTATGAACTTGAATGCTTACTATATGACATAAGAAGACTATGTGCTTTGGTTTTTTATTTTATTTATTTTTTATTTTATGCCCATTTGAATATTGGTCAAATCCTAGGTTTGAACAAGATTTAAACAAGTTTAAAACATGAAAATGAAAAGGTAAGCCTGGATCCTTCTTAACTAGTCACTCTAAAATGAAGCTTTAATTTTGGGAGGTTTTTGAAATTTCCATGTTTGAAACCCAAAACCACTTCTCTTCATGCTTGACTTCATAAGACGAAGTTTAGGGTCGATAGGGGGTAGATACATGATTTGTCTGGTTTGAATATGTCTAGACCATGTTTATCAAATCCTAGGTTTGACCAAGATTTAAACAAGTTTAAAACATGAAAATGAAAAGGGAAGCATGTATCCTTCTTAGTCACTCTAAAATGAAGTTTTTGGGAGGTTTTTGAAATTTCCATGTTTGAAACCCAAAACCACTTCTCTTCATGCTTGACTTCATAAGACATAGTTTAGGGGTTAGGGGTAGATACATGATTTGTATGGTTTGAATATGTCTAGACCATGTTTATCAACTTTAATGCTTACTATATGACATAAGAAGACTATGTGCTTTGGTTTTTCATTTTTCTGATTTTTTTAGAATTTTGATGCACATTTGAATCTTGGTCAAATCCTAGGTTTGACCAAGATTTAAACAAGTATATATAGAACATGAAAATGAAAAGGGAAGCCTGTATCCTTCTTAGTCACCCTAAAATAAAGTTTTTGGGAGGTTTTTGAAATTTCCATGTTTGAAACCCAAAACCACTTATCTTCATGCTTGAGCAAGATTTGACTAAGATTTAAACAAGTTTAAATCATGAAAATGGAAAGGTAAGCCTGGATCCTTCTTAGTCGCTCTAAAATGAAGCTTTTGGGATGTTCTTGAAATTTCCATGTTTGAAACCCGGCCAAAACGACTTTTCTTCATGCTAGACTTCATAAGATCGACACGGGGTACATACATGATTTGTCTGGTTTGGATATATCTAGACCTTGTTTATCAACTTGAATGCTTACGATATGACATAAGAACACTATGTGCTTTTTGTTTTTCATTTTTTTGTGCCTATTTGTATCTTGGTCAAATCCTAGGTTTGACCAAGATTTAAACAAGTTCAAAACATGAAAATGAAAAGGGAAACATGTATCCTTCTTAGTCACTCTAAAATGAAGTTTTTGGGAGGTTTTTGAAATTTCCATGTTTGAAACCTAAAACCACTTCTCTTCATGCTTGACTTCATAAGACAGAGTTTAGGGTTAGAGGGGTAGATACATGATTTGTCTTATTTGAATATGTCTAGCTAGACCTTGTTTATCAACTTTTGAATGCTTACTATATATATATGTGACATAAGAAGACTATGTGCTTTTGTTTTTCATTTTTCCGATTTTTTTAATTTTATGCCCATTTAAATCTTGGTCAAATCCTAGGTTTGACAATGATTTAAACAAGTTTCAAATATGAAAATGAAAAGGTAAGCATGGATCCTTCTTAGTCACTCTAAAATGAAGCTTTTGATAGGTTTTTGAAATTTCCATATTTGAAACCCAAAACCACTTCTCTTCATGCTTGACTACATAAGACAAAGTTTAGGGTTAGGGGTAGATACATGATTTTTCTTGTTTGAATATGTCTAGACCCTTGTTTATCAACTTTAATGCTTACTATATGACATAAGAAAACTATGTGCTTTGGTTTTTCATTTTTCTGATTTTTTTGGAATTTTGATGCACATTTGAATCTTGGTCAAATCCTAGGTTTGACCAAGATTTAAACAAGTATAGAACATGAAAATGAAAAGGGAAGCTTGTATCCTTCTTAGTCACCCTAAAATGAAGTTTTTGGGAGGTTTTTGAAATTTCCATGTTTGAAACCCAAAACCACTTAATCTTCATGCTTGACTTCGTCATAAGACAGAGTTTAGGGGTTAGGGGGTAGATACATGATTTGTCTAGTTTGAATATGTCTAGACCTTGTTTACCAACTTTAATGCTTACTATATGACATATAAGAAGACTATGTGCGCTTTGGTTTTTCATTTTTTTCATTTTTTTATTTTATGCCCATTTGAATCTTGGTCAAATCCTAGATTTGACCAAGATTTAAACAAGTTTAAAACATGAAAATGGAAAGGTAAGCCTGGATCCTTCTTAGTCGCTCTAAAATGAAGCTTTTGGGATGATTTTGAAATTTCCATGTTTGAAACCCAAAACCAATTCTCTTCATGCATGCTTGACTTCATAAGACAGAGTTTAGGGTTAGGGGGTTAGATACATTATTTGTCTAGTTTGAATATGTCTAGACTTTGTATATCAACTTGAATATATTATTGTACCATGTCTCCACACAGCCCAAAATGCACATATTTTCAAAAGTTTTCATGCATGAGTACTTGTAACTAGTAAAAATAGAAAGTAAAAATAGGAACCCCATGTATGAAGGATACTAAAAAGAACTCTTTCACATTTTTTGGTATAGATTATGAGTTTGCTTGGCTTCATACACAAGTGAGTACATGTCATGCAAAAATTAACACGAAATTTAGTTATCATGACCCATTTTTGGCAGGCATTGTGCATATCGCCTTGAGAAACATCTTTGCGAGCTAGTGTATTAAACGTTTATTCACATATAATGGATGGACTTACCAGTCCAGAACTCCTGTTATGCATACAATTTCACGATCCCAAGATCATTCCATCGTGAATACATAACCGAACTGATACCAGATTACATCATCCATTACAGTACCGAATTTAAATAATACGAAGTCTTACATCATAGGCCATCAAGGCCGTAGTTCACCAAACAGCAGCGGAAACAACTTGACTCCAAAAGCGGTGGAACCCAAGTCAGGCCTTTACCCTACAGGCGGCTGACTGGGAGAGCGTCCTAGTTCGCGTCTTCGGCGTCGTACTCCTCTTCTTCGAAGTACTCTTCTTCACAGTCTGGTCAAGTAGATAACCAGGACAACAATGCCAATGAGTACTTTTGAATGTACTCGCAAACCACCTTAGAGAGAAATAAAGGAAATGCAATATGGCAGTAGCAAGGAACAGGCACTAACTAAGGCGACAAAGAGCGAGAGGTGGTTCCTCTCGAGAGTATGACATTTCCATGTCTTTATTGAAAACTTTTTGATAAACCATTTTATTTGCAGACTAATAGGTAAGGGTGACCCAATTTAATTCTAGCCATCTCATATGGCTACTTCCTTTCCAACTTTCCACCGTACCTCGCAGGTACTTTTTCACCATCCCCACGGGTATACCTCCCGAATTAACCACTTTTGAAAAATTCATTTGAAGAAAACAAAACTTTCCTCTAATGCCACGTACCGCCATTCCCATGTCCATAACCGCGGACACGGCTATTCGAATAGATTTTACACTCTGCAGAGGTTGTACACTTTCCCCACAAGATCCGAATACTCATCGTGTGGGCGTCATCCCTGCATAATAACATATGCCACGACAAATACACGATCGCAGTTTTTCGCCTGCTCGCCTTGGCCTAAGACATGCCTAATGAGTTGTACCTCCCAACACCAGAGTCCGGGCTGCCGTTTTCCCAGGAGTTGCAAAGTCCCCGACACCCGACCCTCCGGAATGCCATCCAACCACTTAGGCATCTTTCAATGGGAGCTCATAAGTTGTACCCCGCGTACCTAAACAGGCAAATGGGTTGCGTCCCTTCTCATGGGAAGAACCCCGGTCGAAGCGTCCATGGTCGGACTGCCACTACACTTGCAGGACTCAGTCTAAGGCGAGACAAACTACTACACTACGCCCCGTCCCACTAAAGGGTAATGTGGTTGTACTGGCTAGGTCCGGTTTCGTACTATGGTCACCAAGGTTTTTCGAAAACCATTTTTCATCTCCATTTGCCTCCAGCAATATCTTTCATAAACCTTTTTGTGTTTCACCAAAAACCACACTTGGGCAGGGCTACCCCATCCCAAGGTTTTCGAAATACTTCTTTTCGGGAAAACATTTTCGTAAACATTTTTCCAGGGCTCCCAACCTATAGTCCAATTCTTCTTCGAAAAATGGCGACAAGGATGACAAGGTGATAAGCACCATATCACTAATAGAGATGTGTTCAGTAGGTACCAACGAGGGCTGCACCCTAAGGGTGGATTAATAAAACTCCTGGTGGCACTAACCACCGAAATGAAAATAAAAAGACATGCACTTTATAAAACCTGTAATAATGCAAGAGTAAGATATATAGGATCAGAGATGCATCAAGAGGTGGCTTGCCTTGCTCAGCAAAGTGTCCCTGGTCTTCTTCTTCAAATCCCCCAAAATCACCTCCTCCTTCGTCTCCGGCGGCGTTCGAATCTATCGTCGCAAAAATAAAGAAACACACCACACAAATCAACAAACTATCTCCAGAATAATGCACACAAAAATCTGATAAAATCACAGTAGGTAGAGGTTGACAAATGCAAACTACTGAAAGTGGTTTCACCCATTTTTGATTTTTAAAACAAAAGATATGATTTTTGCAATTCCAGAATTGACTTATGAACCAATTAAATGACCTAAATCTTTCTGGAAGTCACAAAAATGCATGCAGCATGCCTACAGAAAGCTATTGACATGCACAACACACCTGCACAAGAATCATATGAAAATAAAATTTCTCTTTGCCTCAATAATTTAATCAAGACAGGACCAGAGCACTCCAAAACTTAAACCAACACTAACCAGAGCATCTCCAACCATAATAAAGCATACCCCTGGATAGCTGAGAACAAATGTGAACTAACCCCACTGGATTTGTATTTTTTGATTTGTGAAAGAATTTACACAATTAAAATACTGATAAGGTGCCCTGTTTCAGATATAAATTCACTAGAATTAATATATAGCTCTAAAAATCATTTCCTCTGGTGGATAAATACCTTATCACTATATCTACTGGTAGCATTTTGGTCTGCTCCAAGATCAAGTGTAATTTTTGAATTAAAAATCAGAGAAGAGCTCTCTGGTCAGCTTTTGATTTATTTATCAAACAAAATCTAGGAAGCTTTTGCAGGTGAGACCAGTGCCCAAAGAAAGGTATACATTTTGTCATCACTACAGAGTTGACCTCATTCAAAAAGAGCTAGCACATCAACCACACGAATTAAAATGCTTAAACTGCAACTTTTTAGGGTTTAATTTGTTGGCATATTTCTGTACTACTAAACTCTGTGCATGCAACTTCTAGTGGTAGAGAAAACATATGCAAGCATACAGAAACTTGAATCACTTCATTTGGTCAAACGATGAATTTTTGGCGATTTAAAACCGAAACAGGTATTTGCTGGCTGATTAAATGGGAAGAAAAAGAAAAAAGGAAAAAGGGCCGGGCTCGCTGGGCTCGGGCACGGCCAGATTCGGCCAGGAGCGGCGGAGCTGCGCGGGAGCGGCGGTTTGAACGGGGAGTTGCTGGCGTCACGCTGGCGCGCGGCCCGGCGGCTGGACGCATGCATGCGTCGGATCTCCATCCGACGGCGCATGCACGTCGTCCAGCTCGTGACGCGAGCAGCAGCTCCGCGGCTACCCTAGCTACCGCGGGAAACGGCGAGGCTGATGGTGCTCACCCTGGTGCAGATGAAGGCGAGATGATGCCGGCTGGATGCGGTGGATCAAGGGCTTCCGAGCGGTGGTTGGCGGAGTCGAAACAGCGGCGGCGTTCCCGGCGACGAGCGGCGGTGGCGGAGCAGATGTTCACGGCGGCGTCGGCTACGGTCGACCCTGGAAGGAAAGAGGGGCGCGTTAGCTCCGAAAAGGGAGGCGCGCTCAAAGGTTAAGGGGAGGGGAGAAACGGTGGTGCGACGGTGACCTTCACCGCAACGCCACGGGAGCGCGGCGAGCTCGACGGCAGGGAGGAGCAGAGCTCCTCTCCGCCCACGGAGGTGAGAAGGGGAGGTTCTGGGGAGGGTGTGGTGAAGCAAATGGGAGAAGGGAGGGCGGTGCTGTTTTTATAGAGCGACGGCCGGTGCACCGTGCACCAGGTCCGTGCACCGACGGAGGAGGCGGGCGGCAGCGGGTGAGTGGCTGAGCAGGGCGGTGCTGCAACGGGACTGCGAGGCGGTGCCGCGGCTTGGAGCCTAGCGCTCGTCGCACGCAAGGTGCAGGAGGGATGAGACGGGGCGGGGTCTGCAGGCGCTCGACGAAATGACCGGGCGGGCTGGGCGTTGCCTGTGCAGCGTCGGTGGGCTCGGGCGTGGACTACGGCGCGTCTCCGAGGCGATGTCGGGTCGTGTGCGTGAGGGTGGCGCGCCTAGGGCTACCAGAGGAGGGAGGTGGGGTGGGCGACGTGGCCGGGTCGAGGTAGACGTGTCTGCCGGCCATAAGGGGTCGCCGTCGCGGGTCTAGGAGAGGGAGGGTAGGGTGGCGTGCGTGCTGGTGTCTGGGGAGAAGAGAGGCGTCTGGTGGCCGAGCCGGACAGCCAGATGCAGCCAAATATGGAGGAGGGAGGAAGATTTCCTTGATCCTTTGCGGGTTCCCGAGGTGGTGTCCACGGAAAAGAAATAGAGAGGGGAGTCGAGTGCAGGGAGTAGGGAGGGTGCAGGAGAGTGCTGGGGCTCCCCTTGGTCGTGTGTGAGTGTTGGTGAAGAGATGGGGTGAAGGAAGTGAGCAAGAGAGAAGGAAGAGTTCATGGCCGGCATGGCCATACTCAACTATTCACCAAAATGGGATTTTTGAACAAGTCACTTATATGTGCTCCTAGATAGTTTCAGAGCAAAAATATGATAAGCCAAGGGGTGGGCTACCTTGGAGAAAGTTCCAGAGATAAAAATTGTGAAGAGAACAATTAGCTATGGAGGGGAGGAATATGTCAAAGGCATGATCTTTGAAGATCATATGGGAGCATGATCATATGCACAAGGTTGGTGGTGGTGTGGAGGAGGTGTGAAAAGGATGAGCAAGGAAGAGGTAAGGTTCATGGCCTGCATGGCCATTCTCATCCATTTCGAAATTTGAAATTTCTTTGGAGAAGCCACATAGAAGGATCCAAGTCAATTCTTGGTGCACATGGTGATGAGTCAAAGGTCCTCTTGCTTGGAGAGTTTTAGATTTGAAAATGGTTAGAAGAAGTAATTAATATGGGGGAAGGAGTTTTGAAGAAAACTTGATTTAAGAAGATCACATGTGAGCATGATCACATGCTCAAGGGTTATATGGGAATTTTAATTGCTCACTAACAAGAAAAGGGATTCTAAAATTAATAGGTGGGTTTAGGGTTTTAAGGATCCACACACAACATACAATCACAAGCAAATAACACACATACTCTACAATGCAGGAGCATGATGAACTATATGCATGCAAACTTGAGAAACAGAAAAGTTTTTGTTGGCCCAAATTTTTGTATTTCTGAGATTAAACCAATGCACAAACAGTTGGGTTGTTACAAACCTTCCCCCCTTAAAATGAATCTCGTCCTCGAGATTCGGTGGCTAAGAACTGAAGAGTGAGGGGAAATCTTTTCGGAGCTGATCTTCTCTTTCCCAAGTGGCCTCCTCCTCGGAGTGATTAGTCCACTGAACCTTGCAAAATTTTATCTTCCTTCTACGGGTGAGACGAACAGCTCTTCTAGGATTCGAAGGGGTACTTCTCGATAGGTTAAGTCGGTGTTGAGGTCGAGGGTGCGATAATCGATGTTCTTGAATGTCTCAGGCTTGTCAGGCACTTGGAGGCATCGTCGAAGAAGAGAAATATGGAAGACATCATGGAAATCCGCTAATTCAGCAGGCAGTTCAAGTTGATAGGATACTTCACCTCGACGAGCGAGAACCTTGAAGGGCCCAATATATCTTGGGGCAAGCTTCCCTTTGACGTGAAATCTCTGCATTCCCTTGAGTGGAGTGACGCGAAGGTAGGCATGATCACCAACCTTGAAGGTCAAATCGCGACGCTTGGAATCGGCGTAACTCTTCCGACGGGATTGAGCGGCTTTGAGGCGATCACGGATTAGTTGAACTTGCTCTTCAGCTTCGCGAAGATGGTCAGGTCCAAAGACTTGACTATCTCCAGTCTCGGACCAGTTGAGAGGGGTTCGACAACGGCGACCATAAAGGGCTTCAAAGGGGGCCATCTGCAGACTAGCTTGGTAGCTATTGTTGTAGGAGAATTCCGCGAAGGGTAGGCAATCTTCCCATTTGGCTCCATAGGCGAGGACACAGGCACGAAGCATATCTTCGAGAATCTGATTTACTCTTTCGGTCTGGCCACCGGTTTGCGGGTGATAAGCAGTGCTGAAGGATAACTTGGTTCCCAAGGTTTCATGCAGGCTCTTCCAGAATTTTGACGTGAACTGAGTACCACATCGGATACTATTCGTTTGGGAACCCCATGGAGACTCACTATCCTGGACATATATAGATCCGCCAGCCGGGTTCCGGGGTAAGTGGTCTTGACTGGAATGAAATGAGCAACCTTAGTGAGTCGATCAACAATGACCCAGATGGAGTCATGGCCACGCTGAGACTTAGGGAGTCCGGTGATGAAATCCATCCCAACTTCTTCCCATTTCCACTCGGGAACTTGGAGGGGTTGGAGTAGTCCAGCGGGTCGCTGATGTTCAGCCTTCACTTTCTGGCACACATCGCAGCGAGCAATGAAAAAGGCGATCTCGCGCTTCATACCGTGCCACCAGAATTGTTTCTTCAGATCTTGATACATCTTGGTACCTCCGGGGTGGATTGAGTATGGGGTGTCGTGAGCTTCCTTCATGATGAGTTGCTTCAGGTCTTCAACATTAGGCACACACAAACGTCCCTTGTACCACAAAACTCCTTTGGCGTCAACCTCAAAACCAGGAACTTCTTCCCTATTCATCCTACGCTTGATTCCTTCTATACTCTCATGACCCACTTGAGCTTCTTCGATTTGATCGAAAAGAGTAGGCTTCAATTCAAGATTGGCCAGGAAACCATGGCTAACGAGCTCGAGGCCGAACTCCTCCAGTTCTTCATACAGCTTAGGTTGAGCAATCTTGATAAGGGCGTTCAACGAACAGGGCTCTCGACTAAGGGCATCAGCTACCACATTGGCTTTACCGGGATGATAATGTATGCCGAGATCGTAATCCTTGATAAGCTCCATCCATCTGCTCTGCCTCATGTTCAGCTCCCGCTGAGTGAAAATGTACTTCAGGCTCTTGTGATCAGTGTAAATTTCGCAGCGATTTCCAACTAGATAATGACGCCAGGTCTTCAGGGCATGAACTACCGCAGCAAGCTCTAAGTCATGCGTGGGGTAATTCATCTCGTGCGGTCGAAGTTGCCTTGACAAATAGGCTATCACCTTTCCTTCTTGCATCAGCACACTTCCCAACCCAAGCTTTGATGCATCGCAGTACACATCAAAATCCTTGGTAATATCGGGCATGGTCAAAACGGGGGCGGTGACTAACCTCTTCTTGAGTTCCTGAAAACTGGCCTCACATTTGTCGGTCCACTCGAACTTCTTATCCTTCTTCAATAGCTGTGTTAAGGGTCTCGCAATGCTGGAGAATCCCTCAACAAACTTGCGGTAATATCCCGCCAATCCTAAAAAGGCGCGAATCTCGGTCTGATTGGTAGGGGCTTTCTTCTCCATGATGGACTGAATTTTGGACGGGTCGACAGACACTCCTCCGGCAGATATGACGTGACCTAGAAATCCTACCTCTTTCAGCCAAAACTCACATTTACTAAACTTGGCGTAAAGCTGATGGTCTCTGAGCGTTCCCAGAACAATCCGCAGATGTTTAGCATGCTCTTCTTCATTCTTGGAGTAGATCAGAATATCGTCGATGAAAACCACGACGAACTTGTCGAGGTACTTCATGAACACCTTGTTCATGAGATTCATGAAATAGGCAGGAGCATTGGTCAGTCCGAAGGACATCACGGTATATTCAAAAAGTCCATACCGTGTGGTGAAGGCAGTCTTGGGTATGTCTGACTCTCGAACCTTGAGTTGATGATAACCAGTTCGGAGATCTATCTTAGAGAAGACTCGGGCGCCATTCATCTGGTCGAACAGATCTTCAATCTTCGGGAGGGGGTATTTGTTTTTGATGGTTACATCATTCAGTTTCCGGTAATCCACGCACAGGCGGATAGTACCGTCCCGCTTATCCACAAAGATAACGGGAGATCCCCAGGGGGATGCACTCGGGCGAATCAAACCTTTCTTCAACATATCATTCAACTGCTTCTTCAACTCCACTAATTCTTGGGGTTCATCCGGTAAGGTCGCTGAGCGATGGGGGCGGTTCCGGGGACTAGCTCGATGATAAACTCGATATCCCGATCAGGGGGCATACCGGGTAGCTCATCGGGAAAAACCTCTGGATACTCACAAGCTATGGGTACCTCATGCAGGGCTGGGCTGGCGACACTCTTCTTGCATAAGACCTTCGATGAAGGTATGGTCGCCACATGCTCAACTACCTCTCCGTCCTCAGCAGTCAATGTTATGGCTCGGCGAACACAATCTATATGGCCCTTATACTTGACCATCCAATTCATCCCTAGAATAACCTCTAGGCCTTGCTCACCCAACACAATCAGATCCGCGTGAAAACGTTTTCCCTGAATTTCTATGGGGACCTCCTTGCAAGAACTCTGGGTTTTGCTAGTGGATCCAGGGATTTGCACTAACATAGGTCGCTTCATGGGGGTGGGGGTTAAACCTCCTTTTCTCACAAAGGTCTTGGTAACGAAAGAATGCGATGCACCGGAGTCAAACAAAACAGTTGAGGGTACGAGTTGACAGGGAACGTACCCAGAACAATATCCGGAGCTTCCTGAGCTTGCTCAGCATTGACGTGGTTGAGGTGTCCCCTAGCTGGTCCAGCTGGCTTCTTCTGATTCAGATTCCTTCCAGTAGCAGTGCGAGCTTGTCCCGGATTAGGCTTGGGCGCATTGGGGCGCTGTCCAGAAGTAGCTCTATTGGGGCACTCCTTGGAGAAATGACCAGGCTGACCGCAGGTATAGCATCCAGTGGTGGCGGGGCGGACAGTGTTGCTCTGGCGATTGTAGTTGGGGTTGTAGTTGCTTCCTCCAGAACGCTGAGGGTTGTAGTTGCGGTTGGGGTTGTTGGGGCGAGGTGCAGGGGGTGGTGCCCTCTGCTGCTGGGGCGCCGGCCTTGGTGGAGGAAACTGCGGGGCGCTGAGTGCTGGAGCTGCCTTGCTGCATCATCGCCTTGCGCTTGCGGTTCTCAAACGCACTCTTGCGCTTGCTCTCCACCATAATAGAGGCATCAACAAGCGACTCAAGGTCTGGGTATGGAACGGCCACCAAGATACTCTGCATCTCATCATGCAGACCATTCAAGAAGCGATCTTTCTTCTTCTCTTCGGTGTCGGTGTCTTCTGGAGCATACCGGGACAGAGTGGTGAATTTATCCATGTAGTCCACCACAGACATACTTCCCTGCTTCAGATTCATGAACTTATCCTTCATGAGCTTGATCAGTCCTGAAGGGATGTGGGTCTTGCGGAACTTGGTCTTGAATTCTTCCCAGTCAATTACGTGTCCTTCAGCTTGAATAGCTTTGACATTTTCCCACCAAGCGCGGGCAGGTCCGGAGAGGTAATGAGTGGCAAACAGAACCTTCTCATTATCGCCGACTCCGGCAACCTCCAAGTTGTTCTCAATGGTGCGAAGCCAATCATCGGCGTCGAGGGGTTCAGTGCACTTGGAGAAGACTGGGGGGTTGGTGCTTTGGAAATCCTTCAGTTTGGAGCGGGGGTCTCCATTTCCATCCCCGCCATTGTTGTTGTTGGCGTTACCGGTAGCAATCTGGGCGAGGTGCTGAAGGGTAGCAAGATTCGCTTGACGCTCCGCACGGGCTGCCTCACGGTCTTCCAACATAATGCGCAGGAGTTGAGCCATAGTTGGTTCCGGGGTGGCGGTGGAGGCGGAGGTGGAGGTGGGTCTCGGTTTGTCCCGCTGTGGTCTCCTCTACGGGTTTCCACCATCCTGAAGAAGGGTGGATTCAGATTGTAAAAGGGAAACAGGTAGATGGACAGCCATTTAAAAGGGGAGGGATTGCAAGTAAAAACGGAAATTCGAAAACGGGCACAACAAATGCAAAGTAGGCAAATGATAGCATAGCATAGCATAGGTGCCGATGGCACAAAGTAGCATACATCAACACACATAAGTCTCATACAACACAACCCAAAAGAATGGTTTCATAAAACCATCATCACAAGTCTACTCGCATCGCAAAAGGGGGCCTATCTCATCGCCCTAAGGTAAGGTGGTGCGAGTCCAAGGTGGTGCTCTAGAAGTCGTCGAGGTCCACGACAGGAACCTCAGGTGCAGGTGGGGCGTCCTCCTCAACAAAGGCTGGCTCCTCGGGGTCCTCCTCGGACAGCAGTGGCTCGGGCTCCTCATCTTCATCGTTGATGAAGGCCTCATCCTCAGTATCGGGCTCCATATCGAAGTCCTCGTCCTCGTAGTCGTCGTCGTCACTAAGGAGAGCCTCGTTCTCCTTGCGGAGGTCCTCACCGTCGTCCTCAAGCTCCTCAATAGTGGCCTCCATCTGAGTAGTCGAGCCTCCAACGAAGTCACCTTCGCCCTCAGGCGAGTGACCCTCCGGCGTGCGGCAACCCTCAGCTTGCGCTCACTGGCAAGGTCAGCCGTGAGGCGGCAAGCTGGGCGCGAAGTGTAGCGATCTCATCCTCCTGCAGATCGCACCTCTCACGGGCGCGGTCCTGCTGAGTCTGAGTGTGGTGAAGCAGGTACTCCAAGTGGTGCAGCTGGTGTGCGGTGTCGGCGTGCGGGGCGCCGGCCACGGGCTTACCCGCGAGGTCGCGCTGGCCCAGGTACTGGTAGCCAGTGCCGGCGACAACCTCCGGGTGAAGAAAGGCAAGGCGAGCAAGTGCCTCCTGAGAGACTCGAATCATCCCGTCGATCCACGTGCGCTCCATCACGTCGATAGTGAACTCCTCAGAAGCGGGGGAAATCCCGCTCCCCCTGACGACGCAGGTGACCAGCCAGGCCATCTCCGAGTCTGCGGACCTCTCAGTACGGACGCCCTTCACCTCGGGCACCATACGTCCGCAGCGAATAGCCAGGTCGGCTAAGGCCCGCTCGAAGAAGTAGAGGGGCGGCCTCACCCCGACCTGACGGACGTGCGTGTACTCAATCGGCATCTACACAAATTTTAAAGTAGATTAAGTTAGTGACCACAGTGTGCAAAATTTTAAGCATAAGAAAACATTAATGCAAGTAAAGTTTTCTGGAAAATAGAAGGAGGTAAGGGACTTAAGCATTTTCAGCATTTAGTCAACTTTTTTTTTGTTTAAGAAAATAATTTTCGTGCTATTTCTATCGCCCATGCTAACTAAGGCCTACAGTCAGGATGGCTCTGATACCAGCTCTGTGGGGCCCCGGACTTACCAGTCCAGAACTCCTGTTATGCATACAATTTCACGATCCCAAGATCATTCCATCGTGAATACATAACCGAACTGATACCAGATTACATCATCCATTACAGTACCGAATTTAAATAATACGAAGTCTTACATCATAGGCCATCAAGGCCGTAGTTCACCAAACAGCAGCGGAAACAACTTGACTCCAAAAGCGGTGGAACCCAAGTCAGGCCTTTACCCTACAGGCGGCTGACTGGGAGAGCGTCCTAGTTCGCGTCTTCGGCGTCGTACTCCTCTTCTTCGAAGTACTCTTCTTCACAGTCTGGTCAAGTAGATAACCAGGACAACAATGCCAATGAGTACTTTTGAATGTACTCGCAAACCACCTTAGAGAGAAATAAAGGAAATGCAATATGGCAGTAGCAAGGAACAGGCACTAACTAAGGCGACAAAGAGCGAGAGGTGGTTCCTCTCGAGAGTATGACATTTCCATGTCTTTATTGAAAACTTTTTGATAAACCATTTTATTTGCAGACTAATAGGTAAGGGTGACCCAATTTAATTCTAGCCATCTCATATGGCTACTTCCTTTCCAACTTTCCACCGTACCTCGCAGGTACTTTTTCACCATCCCCACGGGTATACCTCCCGAATTAACCACTTTTGAAAAATTCATTTGAAGAAAACAAAACTTTCCTCTAATGCCACGTACCGCCATTCCCATGTCCATAACCGCGGACACGGCTATTCGAATAGATTTTACACTCTGCAGAGGTTGTACACTTTCCCCACAAGATCCGAATACTCATCGTGTGGGCGTCATCCCTGCATAATAACATATGCCACGACAAATACACGATCGCAGTTTTTCGCCTGCTCGCCTTGGCCTAAGACATGCCTAATGAGTTGTACCTCCCAACACCAGAGTCCGGGCTGCCGTTTTCCCAGGAGTTGCAAAGTCCCCGACACCCGACCCTCCGGAATGCCATCCAACCACTTAGGCATCTTTCAATGGGAGCTCATAAGTTGTACCCCGCGTACCTAAACAGGCAAATGGGTTGCGTCCCTTCTCATGGGAAGAACCCCGGTCGAAGCGTCCATGGTCGGACTGCCACTACACTTGCAGGACTCAGTCTAAGGCGAGACAAACTACTACACTACGCCCCGTCCCACTAAAGGGTAATGTGGTTGTACTGGCTAGGTCCGGTTTCGTACTATGGTCACCAAGGTTTTTCGAAAACCATTTTTCATCTCCATTTGCCTCCAGCAATATCTTTCATAAACCTTTTTGTGTTTCACCAAAAACCACACTTGGGCAGGGCTACCCCATCCCAAGGTTTTCGAAATACTTCTTTTCGGGAAAACATTTTCGTAAACATTTTTCCAGGGCTCCCAACCTATAGTCCAATTCTTCTTCGAAAAATGGCGACAAGGATGACAAGGTGATAAGCACCATATCACTAATAGAGATGTGTTCAGTAGGTACCAACGAGGGCTGCACCCTAAGGGTGGATTAATAAAACTCCGGGTGGCACTAACCACCGAAATGAAAATAAAAAGACATGCACTTTATAAAACCTGTAATAATGCAAGAGTAAGATATATAGGATCAGAGATGCATCAAGAGGTGGCTTGCCTTGCTCAGCAAAGTGTCCCTGGTCTTCTTCTTCAAATCCCCCAAAGTCACCTCCTCCTTCGTCTCCGGCGGCGTTCGAATCTATCGTCGCAAAAATAAAAGAAACACACCATACCAATCAACAAACTATCTCCAGAATAATGCACACAAAAATCTGATAAAATCACAGTAGGTAGAGGGTGACAAATGCAAACTACTGAAAGTGGTTTCACCCATTTTTGATTTTTAAAACAAAAGATATGATTTTTGCAATTCCAGAATTGACTTATGAACCAATTAAATGACCTAAATCTTTCTGGAAGTCACAAAAATGCATGCAGCATGCCTACAGAAAGCTATTGACATGCACAACACACCTGCACAAGAATCATATGAAAATAAAATTTCTCTTTGCCTCAATAATTTAATCAAGACAGAGACCAGAGCACTCCAAAACTTAAACCAACACTAACCAGAGCATCTCCAACCATAACAAAGCATACCCCTGGATAGCTGAGAACAAATGTGAACTAACCCCACTGGATTTGTATTTTTTTGATTTGTGAAAGAATTTACACAATTAAAATACTGATAAGGTGCCCTGTTTCAGATATAAATTCACTAGAATTAATATATAGCTCTAAAAATCATTTCCTCTGGTGGATAAATACCTTATCACTATATCTACTGGTAGCATTTTGGTCTGCTCCAAGATCAACTGTAATTTTTGAATTAAAAATCAGAGAAGAGCTCTCTGGTCAGCTTTTGATTTATTTATCAAACAAAATCTAGGAAGCTTTTGCAGGTGAGACCAGTGCCCAAAGAAAGGTATACATTTTGTCATCACTACAGAGTTGACCTCATTCAAAAAGAGCTAGCACATCAACCACACGAATTAAAATGCTTAAACTGCAACTTTTTAGGGTTTAATTTGTTGGCATATTTCTGTACTACTAAACTCTGTGCATGCAACTTCTAGTGGTAGAGAAAACATATGCAAGCATACAGAAACTTGAATCACTTCATTTGGTCAAACGATGAATTTTTGGCGATTTAAAACCGAAACAGGTATTTGCTGGCTGATTAAATGGGAAGAAAAAGAAAAGGAAAAAAGGGCCGGGCTCGCTGGGCTCGCTGGGCACGGCCAGATTCGGCCCAGAGCGGCGGAGCTGCGCGGGAGCGGCGGTTTGAACGGGGGAGTTGCTGGCGTCCACGCCGCGCGGGCCCGGCCGGACGCATGCATGCGTCGGATCTCCATCCGACGGCGCATGCACGTCGTCCAGCTCGTGACGCGAGCAGCAGCTCCGCGGCTACCCTAGCTACGGCGGGAAACGGCGAGGCTGAGGGTGCTCACCCTGGTGCGCAGATGAAGGCGAGACGATGCCGCTGGATGCGGTGGATCAAGGGCTTCCGAGCGGTGGTTGGCGGAGTCGAAACAGCAGCGGCGTTCCCGGCGACGAGCGGCGGTGGCGGAGCAGATGTTCACGGCGGCGTCGGCTACGGTCGACCCTGGAAGGAAAGAGGGGGCGCGTTAGCTCCAGAAAAGGGAGGCGCGCTCAAAGGTTAAGGGGAGGGGGAGAAACGGCGGTGACTGCGACGGTGACCTTCACCGCAACGCCACGGGAGCGCGGCGAGCTCGACGGCAGGGAGGAGCAGAGCTCCTCCGCCCACGGAGGTGAGAAGGGGAGGTTCGGGGAGGGTGTGGTGAAGCAAATGGGAGAAGGGAGGGTGCGGCTGTTTTTATAGAGCGACGGCCGGTGCACCGTGCAGTCCGTGCACCGACGAGGAGGCGGGCGGCAGGGTGAGTGGCTGAGCAGGGCGGTGCTGCAACGGGACTGCGAGGCGGTGCCGCGGCTTGGAGCCTAGCGCTCGTCGCACAAGAAGGCAGGCAGGAGGGATGAGACGGGGCGGGGTCTGCCAGCGCTCGACGAAATGACCGGGCGGCGGGCGCGCCTGCAGGTCGGTGGGCTCGACTACGGCGCGTCTCCGAGGCGATGTCGGGTCGTGTGCGTGAGGGTGGCGCGCCTAGGGCTACCGAGGAGGGAGGTGGGGTGGGCGACGTGGCCGGGTCGAGGTAGACGTGTCCCGGCCATAAGGGGTCGCCGTCGCGGGTCTAGGAGAGGGAGGGTAGGGTGGCGTGCGTGCTGGTGTCCTGGGAGAAGAGAGGCGTCGGTGGCCGAGCCGGACAGCCGATGCAGCCAAATATGGAGGAGGGAGGAAGATTTCCTTGATCCTTTGCGGGTTCCCGAGGTGGTGTCCACGGAAAAGAAATAGAGAGGGGAGTCGAGTGCGGGAGTAGGGAGGGTGCAGGAGAGCGGGCTCCCCTTGGTCGTGTGTGAGTGTTGGTGAAGAGATGGGGTGAAGGAAGTGAGCAAGAGAGAAGGAAGAGTTCATGGCCGGCATGGCCATACTCAACTATTCACCAAAATGGGATTTTTGAACAAGTCACTTATATGTGCTCCTAGATAGTTTCAGAGCAAAAATATGATAAGCCAAGGGGTGGGCTACCTTGGAGAAAGTTCCAGAGATAAAAATTGTGAAGAGAACAATTAGCTATGGAGGGGAGGAATATGTCAAAGGCATGATCTTTGAAGATCATATGGGAGCATGATCATATGCACAAGGTTGGTGGTGGTGTGGAGGAGGTGTGAAAAGGATGAGCAAGGAAGAGGTAAGGTTCATGGCCTGCATGGCCATTCTCATCCATTTCGAAATTTGAAATTTCTTTGGAGAAGCCACATAGAAGGATCCAAGTCAATTCTTGGTGCACATAGTGATGAGTCAAAGGTCCTCTTGCTTGGAGAGTTTTAGATTTGAAAATGGTTAGAAGAAGTAATTAATATGGGGGAAGGAGTTTTGAAGAAAACTTGATTTAAGAAGATCACATGTGAGCATGATCACATGCTCAAGGGTTATATGGGAATTTTAATTGCTCACTAACAAGAAAAGGGATTCTAAAAATTAATAGGTGGGTTTAGGGTTTTAAGGATCCACACACAACATACAATCACAAGCAAATAACACACATACTCTACAATGCAGGAGCATGATGAACTATATGCATGCAAACTTGAGAAACAGAAAAGTTTTTGTTGGCCCAAAATTTTGTATTTCTGAGATTAAACCAATGCACAAACAGTTGGGTTGTTCACATATAATGGATTTTTTTACTTTATTAGTGCACACAATGACAGAATCGGCCAAATGTGTATGATTTTTGTGAAGGTGCTAGAAAAACAAGATGCACTACGATGAAGCATGAAAGGAGGCAAGGGGAGGGATAGTGAAGAGGTGGGAGAGACCGAGAGATGAACCGCAAGGTAATTAAAAAATTGGGGCCAAAACGATTCCAACTTCCTAGGCATTGACCAACTTTGCCCCTCTTAACCCAACGTGGCAGTGAACCCGTATAAGCAACAACTTCCTCTTACTCCGCTTCTCCGAAATGGTAAGAGAACCTCTCCAGCTTAAGTGACCAATCGACATAGCTATGGCCTTCCGACTTGGCTCTGGTCGCCGCGCGCGTAGTCCTACCACCGACGAGGAAGCGGAGCATCAGCGCCGCCTTCGCTTCGTCCATCGCGCACCAAGGCATAACCCGCCCGCTCTGCACTGGCCGGTTGTTCAGCCCGCGGCGGCGGCGCTGGCCGTGGAGCCCCTCGCCAGCCGCTTCCCGTGCGGGCCGATGGATGCAGAGGCAGGGATCTCCCACGCAACCCCGCATGCGACGCCCGCTCGGCCCTGGCCGGCTTTTCCGCCCGCGCATGCCGCATGGTTTTCTTTGCCAGCAGGTGAGATCCCCTTCCCGGCCGGCGCGAACGATGCGGAGGCAGGGAGCTCCCGTGGCCAGCCGCCTAATCCGACCGCACTTCAGGCGGTGCCGGCCGTGGAGCCAGGCCGTTCTTTCGAAGCGCATCACGGCGACGCCCTTTGCAGGAGCAACACCGCCAAGGAGCTCGTATATAACGTGATGTTCCCGGCACTCTATAGATGCCGGGATGCTCTGCAAGCTTTCGTGCAGGCTAAGAATGCGGCGGCTGCAAATCCCAGGGACGCAGCATTGCAGCGGCGCGCCGATGAGGCTAAGGTGGCGCACGCTTTCCACCAGGCGTGCCTCGACAGGCTTAACATCCAGCACGGCTTCGTGCAACCGCCAAACGCCGCTCCAGCTAAGATCCAAAAATACTCCGGTGAGCATATCACTCCGGAGTAGAACAATCCAATTTCTAGTACTGTAGGAGTACTTTATTAGTGCACAAACCTGGCGAAATTAAAGGTGTGTTCTTTGTGTGTGATGTAAATCTAAAAATTTGAAGGTTCTAGCAAAAACATTTCTTCACAAATATTCGATGTGTTTGCTTGGCCTTATCTATATATCCGGTGAGCATATATGGATGCCAAATCCTTTACAAACTTTATATTTTTTAAGAGATCGATGTGCATGCATCTATCTCGCCATGGTAAATTAATGAAACAAGTTGCATATTTGCCAGAATTCCAAACTTCGTGAGCAGTATAGAGATCGAGACCTTAATTAATTATTATGAGTAGGATGCATGCATGCATGGCCATTTTCTAGGGTTTTAAAGGATACTAGAGCTTTTCTAGGTTAATTTGCAACTATATGTATATTTGTTTTCTAGTTCTGGGCTGATCATTAAACTCAACATTGAGTTGTAGATTATGTGAAATTAGTACATGCCATAAAATATAGTAATTTTTTATGTACCCTACGAGGCAGTACGTGTGGTGTACCCTTAATTATTAATTGGTAGACATGTACCGTTGGCATGTTTGAAGAAAATTTGAATTTGGAAGAAGTTTTTTAAGTAAAATTAACGCAAGCACAAAATCATGTGTGATGGTGAAATTTCTAGAACAAATTAATACAAACCTAGTAATATGAGTTTGTTTGGCTTTCTGCCCACAAGTGAGTATTGTGCGCATGTACTTTGATGCAAAATCCCGCCATACAAAACTTTTTAGTTATCATATGACCTCAAGTTTGGAAGAGATCGTATTTTAAGCAACTTCACAAACAAGAGATTCTAACAATTATATGCATGCATGAAAGAATGATTTCCCTTTTTTATTACTGTACAAAAATGGCTAGATGTGTGTTAATTGTGAAGGAGGGCTACCAAATTTTAACAGTTGCACATTATTGTCATAATTCCACCTTTTGGAAGCAGTAGGGTAGACATGCTTTCCGCTTGGTAGGATGTGTTAGTGCCATCAATTTTGTAGATATAGGTTCAAGGATTTGTTCATCTTAATCTGCAACTATATATGGATTTTTAAGCTTTTGCCTAGTAATTAAACTCATAATTGAAATAATGTAGGTTATTTAACTACATACATGCCATAAATTCTGACAGGAAATACTTGGACGTGCCTTGCGAGGGTGGTAACAAACAAGAACACAATGACCAAACTTCAAATGCCAATCCACCCACCAAGCTATACGATTGGCATGTACAATCGATCGACTCCTTCTAATCAAATTTGAATACAATAGAAGAAGTTTTAAAAAAATTCAAAATGAGATCAACTTGTGCATTGAGTCATCCTTTGTTCTGATAGACAACGTCCCAAAATCGTCAACTAAGGGGCATTTTTCGTCGCCTATGGGCCTAACCCGACGATATGGGTTCTGTTGTCGAAACTGCGTCAGGCAAAGTCCAACGATGATTTTTTCGGTCCGTCGCGCTTGGGCGCCCTTCCGCCACGGAAAATCGGACCGTTGCGGAAGTGTTTCGGGAGCCCGTTGACTGCTGACGTCATGCAAACTGACATGTGGCAGACGCCGTTAACTGCCAGTTAACGGCGTTAACCGGCTGAAACCCCGTGGTAGATGGTAGGCCCACACGAGGCCTGCCACGTCTTAAGCGGGCCGGGCCAGATGACATAGTTTGACCGGTCAACTATATAGCTGGGCTGGTCCATTAGTTACGTGGGCCGGGCCTAACCTCTAATGTTGACTGGTCAAAACTTAAATGGGCCGGCCCATTTAACATGTGGGGTCCACCTTACAAGAATGGGCCGGCCCAAGACGCAAGTGGGCCCAAAACAGGTGGGCCCCCTTTCCTGTTAAAGGGCCGGCCCATTTAGTGTGTGGGGTCCACCATATAGCAAGTGGGCCGGCCCAACAAGCTAGTGGGCCGGGCCAAAAACAGGCGGGTCCCACTTTCCAGTTAAAGGATCGGCCCATTTAGTGTGTGGGGTCCACCATATAGCATGTGGGCCGGCCCAACAAGATAGTGGGCCGGGCCAAAAACACAAGTGGGTCCCACTTTCCAGTTAAAGGGCCGGCCCATTTAGTATGTGGGGTCCATCATATAGCAAGTGGGCTGGCCCACCAAGTTAGTGGGTCGGGCCAAAACACAGGTGGGTCCCACATTCCTGTTAATGGGCTGGCCCATTTGATATGTGGGGTCCACCATATAGCAAGTGGGCTGGCCCGACAAGATAGTGGGCGGGCCAAAAGCAAAGGTGGGCCCCACTTTCCTGTTAAAGGGCCGGCCCATTTACCATGTGGGACCACTATAGAGTGGTGGGCCCAACAAGATATTGGGCCGGTCCAAAAACACATGTGGGTCCCACTTTCATTTTAAAGGGCCGGCCCATTTAGTATGTGGGGTCCACCACAAAAGCAAATGGGCTGGCCCAACTAATTAGTGGGCCGGCCAGTAGTGGGTGGGGTCCTCCTTAAAGCAAGTGGGCCAGCCCAATTAGAGTGTGGGGTCCACCGAATCAAATGGGCTGGCCCAATAAGTAAGTGGGCCCCCGTTTAGTTGCTGTTTATATGCCGGCATAATATGCGCTTTGGGATTTTGCGGGCAGGCACATATGTGATTTCGCTTAATTGGGCCGTTTAAGGGATGGGAATTCGTGATTTAGATACTGAGAATATTTACGCAGCATTGATTTCTGTCGGATAGCCTCACTTACCACAAGCACCAAAGAAAAAATGCGCGAAAGAACTATAAAAACTAACTAAATATTACATCAGCTGCAAGGCATTGAAAAAATATTACAGAACCCAGAGAAATTGAATGGTAATTAAACCTAGCAATACAATGAAGCGATCCGGCAATCTTTTAAGTTGTCCATGCAGCACCTATATCTGAAACAAAGACATTACAAGTTAAGACAGCAACAATGGAAAGGCAAAGACACTACAATATTGTTTGGCAAAGAATTTGGAACTCATCATTTCGTCGTTATAACAAGATCATTGTAATGCGCACAATAAGCAAACAAAGAGTGCATGCCGCATACCAACAGCCAATATAACAGAGCATGTTAGAATGAAACAGCAGACTTACTACTGTCGAGTCCCATGCAAACCAACATGTTCAGGGAGTACAAAATTGGCATGAACAACATAGTAGCAGGCTATAAATTTTGTAACAACGACTGAGCAAGATGAAGTTATGATGGCTACATCTACAGAGCAGGGAATGTAAACCAAAAATAGAAGTTACGATGGCAAAAGCTAAAGAGGAGGGAATGTGAACCAACATGTGCCAAGTGCAATTACTTCATTTTGGCCGTGAACTAAATAATACTCCTGAACTTATAGTGAAGGGGATGCAAATCAAGATGTTTCGGGATATAAACTTGTAATGAGCAACACATAGAGGATAGTTAATGCTGGAGCTTAGGATGGACCAGATACAGAATATAGTGGGATCACCTGTGAACTTGTATAAGAGGGAATGCAAACCAATATGTTCAGCTTTCCATATGTGAGCGTCATGCCAAGTCAGAGAAACAAGTCAATAATGCAGCTTTTGAAGAACAAGATGGCACGCAAAATTATTATCTAGTAGTATGACAAGTTTATTTGTACTACAGGCTAGATAGCAGAGTGATAGCATGCCAAACTAAGTCCTTACTTTGTTAGCTTACAATGAACTAGATACAAAACAATGGCATCACCTGTAGTACAGGGAATGCAAGCCAACATGTTCATGGAGTAAAAAATTGGCACAAACAACATAGTAGCAGGCCATAATTTTTGTAACAACGACTGAGCAAGATAAAGTTATGATGGCTAGATCTACAGAGCAGGGAATGTAAACCAAATATAGAAGTTACGATGCCAAAAGCTATAGAGCAGGGAATGCGAACCAACATGTGCAATTACTTAAAATTGGCCATGAACTAAATAATAGCAGGATGTTACTATAATACCTATAATTTTTGTAACAACGACTGAGCAAGATAGAAGTTATGATGGATACATCTACAGAGCAGGGAATGCAAACCAAAATGTTCAATCGCTTAAAGTTAGCAATGAAGTAGAAAATAGCAAGGTGTTACGGTCATAGCTAGGAATGAACTAAAAGAGCTTCAGACAAACAAGCATCTGAACCCAGAACATGGCGCTAAAACAAGGGACTTACATTAGGAGAAGCACTCTGTGGGAGTCACAGCAGATCTTCCTGGGGTTGATAGATCCGGTGATGAAGTACGCTACATGTGCTACTTGGGGTTGGAGAGACGGCCATTACACTTCATGGTTACTCATCTCGTCTGCAAAAACGTAACGGCGCGTCGTTAGCACAAACAGGTTCCCCCAAGATTAAACAAGAACTTGCAGGCAAGCAATAGAAAAGCGACAGTAGAAGAGTTTAGATCATGCACGGCGCCGGTGAAGCAGATCCGGTTCATGCACAGCGGTGTCGGTGAGCAAGATCCGATGCGGTGGACGACGGATCCGGCGAAGCGGCTCCGGTGGGGTGGACGATGCCGCAGCTGAAGCGACTGCGGTAGACTGCTGGATGAGCATATGGTTTCGAGGTTCGGCGGGGATGATCCGGTCCGGTTGATGACGGCGTCGATGAAGCGGCTCCGGCAGGCAGCCGGATGACGAGGATCGCGAGGCCTCGGGTAGGCCAGGGAAGTCCGGCGGGGATGTTCCGGTGCGGTGGTCGTGGAGGTGGGAGAGAGGGACTTGGGAAGTTCCGGTGGGTGGTCTGAGGGAAATGAATTTTTTTGGGAGGGTTTCCGGGCTAGGGAGGTGGTGATCCAAAAAATGACGGGCAGACCCCCCCACCAACCGACTTTGCTGTCATCTCCACAGGGGTAGAATGGGAATTTGGAAGCGTGTGAAATTTTTGTATTTTGTGGGCGGGAAGTTTTGCCGCTATGAGATTTTGAATTTCGCTAAGGTCCAAGTATAATGATAAAAAATTGTGAGACCGTACTAGTACCTCTGTTCAAGGCCGAGTGCAAAATCAAATCATCATCACCTTGAATATTGGTCACTACCATGGTCATGATCTATCTCTGAAATTAGCGTATCCGCTATATCAAAGTATAATGATAAAAAAAATTGTGAGACCGTACTAGTACTTCTATTCTAGGCCGAGTGCAACATCAAATCATCATCACGTTGAAAATTTGTTACCATGATCATGATCTATCTCTGAAATTGGCGCATCCGCTATATCTTTCAAAGTATAATGATAATAAAAATTGTGAGACAATACTAGTACTTCTGTTCAAGTTCGAGTGCAACATCAAATCATCATCACGTTGAAAATTTGTTACCATGATCATGATCTACCTCTGAAAATGGGCGCATCCGCTAAAACTTGCAAAGTATAATGATACAAAATTGTGAGACCGTACTAGTACTTATGTTCAAGGTCGAGTGCAACATCAAATCATCATTACATTGAAAAGTGTGTTACCATGATCACGATCTATCTCTGAATTTGGCGCATCCGCTAAATCTCGCAAAGTATAATGATAAAAAAATTGTGAGACTGTACTAGTACTTCTGTTCAAGTTCGAGTGCAACATCAAATCATCATCACGTTGAAAATTTGTTACCATGATCATGATCTATCTCTGAATTTGGCGCATCTGCTAAATGCTGATAAAGAAATTGTAAGACAGTAGTAGTACTTCTGTTCAAGGTCGAGTGCAACATCAAATCATCATCACGTTGAAAATTTGTTACCATGATCCTCTGAAAATGGGCGCATCCGCTAAAACTTGCAAAGTATAATGATACAAAATTGTGAGACCGTACTAGTACTTATGTTCAAGGTCTAGTGCAACATCAAATCATCATTACATTGAAAATTGTGTTACCATGATCATGATCTATCTCTGAATTTGGCGCATCCGCTAAATCTCGCAAAGTATAATGATAAAAAAATTGTGAGACTGTACTAGTACTTATGTTCAAGGCCGAGTGCAGGATCAAATCATCATCATGTTGAAATTTGTTACAACGATCATGACATATCTCTAAAATTGGCGCATCCGCTAAATCTTGCACGTGGCGCATCTCGGTGCGGAGCAACAAGCCGGTGCTATCAAGGTTGAGGCGTCGGTAGCGTCATCGGGCTCTCCTCTTTTGATAGATCTTCTACATGGCGTGGCGCACCGCCCACCGAGAAGCAGTCACATGTGAGATCGAGGTGGAGACGTCGCCGGCATCCTCGAGGCGCGACCGCCCTTCTACGAGCCAGAGTCGACTCAAGGTATGAATCCATGCGCTGTCGCGTCCCTTCTGCATATGAAGTGGGATGCCTTAGATTTATTGTTCTTCTCTTACGATTATTTCTAGCCGGACATGTGTGCTCTTTCTCTGAATATATTGCTTGAAAAGCTAACCAAGTTACTTAAATTCACTTCGTTCTTAATCTTGCGTGCTAATTTTGTTATTTTTGCTGACAGTGGTGCACGCAAGGAAATTTATTTCTGGGTGTGCTGAGCTGTTAGGCCTAAGTCGAAATCCTCAGCTAAACAAGGCCTCAGCTTAACACATAAAAAGGTGTTCAATCTCGCCCACAATGTCCTCTTCTTTCCTCTTCCTTTATTGGAACTTGTTTTGCAGACAAGGAAAGTGGCACGTGTAATGTGAGTAAAACCCTCTTAGCCAAAATCAGCTACGAGCAAGATTTTATGTATTGTAGATTCCCCAATTGACTCTCATCCCCAATGTAGTCTTTTTTATGTCAGTATAGACTTCTTTACTGGATGTATACTATCGTACATGGCATGCATTTGCCTAATGAGGAGCATTGTATTGCCATTCTAGCCAACCTGATCGATCTGTCAAGCTTCATGCACGAGATGCCATGTTTAATTTACTCCCTCGCTCCGATCCATATTTCTTGGTGTAAAATGAATGTGAATCGGAGGGAGTACTCTTCTTAGATAGTACTATACCAGTTCAAAAAAAAGTACTGTACTACTACATCACAAATGCATCAAAAGAGTACTACATCACAAGACCACCACGGTTGTACTAGTAGAGTTTAATGCTTAACTTCCAAAGGGAATAAGATTACACATATGAACTTTAAACAGGCGCTGTCCGATGTCTGCTTGTTTGGGAGCACAACATAAATAATACTACCCCCGTCCATACATAAGTGACTAAACTTTGTCTGAAGATGGTTTCATCTATATATGTTTTTAGTGTGTAGATACATCCGTATCTTGAAGGAAAAAGGTGAGCCGCTAACTTTTTGAATAGAGTGAGTAATACAATTCGGATAAACAATGGTGTAGTAAAACAAATACTCCTGCCCATCATAAAACAAAACACAGACTGACTCAAATATATGTACAGATCACAAAAAAGGTTTCATCAGAACCCGAACATATACATGCAGAGATGACCGTTTGATCACATAAAACAAAGGTTTCGTGGCATATTTATGCCCCCAAAACAAGCAGACGTAGGACAGCGCCAACGTACTAGCAGCTAGCACTATGGAGCTGCAGTACAAACAAATGGTGCAGCGACATTTCCACCAGAACGAAAACTAAAAGACATCAGACCAAACAAAAGCTGGGCTATCACTTCTTGCCCAAACAAGCCTTGCCCGTACAACCAGCTCATTTTTGTCCTCAAATACGCAGAGTAACCTTACTGCATGTTTCCAATTGTATGGAAATGATGTGTCAAGGCCAAAAAAAGTATCCAATTCAAAATTTATATGACATGTCCATGACTCGTGATCGCCTGTTGATGATCTTGTACTGGCCCATGTTTGTAGGGTGAAGTCTCTTATAACAGCAAGGGCAACATCTCCATTATGTCCCTTGAAGATGTGAATGTTAAGCATGAATATATCATGCGTCTCATGAGGGCACTGAATATATTTCAGAGCCTTCTTTGCATGGTCAAGCTCAATGATATATCTAGACTTCGTTGGCCAGTACAAAATACCCCCTATGAGAGTTGCCGGTCTACGGTCAATCTCTGACAGCATCGGAGTTGATCGAGCTAGAAACTCCCATTCTTTTGAATCTGGTGAGTAGATATGAGCCTGTGCATCGTAACGTTTAGTTGTTATCCAAACAACCGAGAACTTGCCACAATGTGTAAACGGTTCAGAGTTGTTTCTCGAACAGAGAATTGAGCCGCTGCTTTCAATTGTGTGATTGCGCCACAATGGTGGTTCTGGTATCGCTGTGAGAACTTGCCTAATTGGATCCCAGACTGATATATACGCACTGGATACATTAGAATGGAGTAGCACCATACCATCGCGGCATCCCAGGACATAGATTTTGGGACCGTTCACTTGAGACGGGATTGCCAGCATCTTCAAGATGGCCGGGTGAAGATCATGCTCTGTGATGAATCGATTGTCCTCGGAGTTGTTGGTGAAAAACCCTAGCAACGGGTTTCCTCCGTTGTGTGACACAGTTAGCTTTCTGAAATAATTGCTTCCCATACATTGCCTCCATGCTTTCTTGGTGCCTGATGCAGCTAGTAAGCAGGTTGGATGGGGAGGAAGCCTGACAAGAATCTGAGAGACTACATCTCCAGGCAGATCGTTGATTGTTGTGGGTGTCCTTCGACTGAAGCTGGTAGGATTATGCAAATCGCACGATGCATCGTCAAAATTATGTAAACAACACACTGCATCATCTATTTTTTAAAACAAAATGCAACATCTAATTTGACTAAGCAGCAAAATGCATCATCTAATTCATCATCAAAGTTTCCTAAACTGCATGGTGCATCAGCAAAATCAAAATAGTGTAAACAGCACAATGCATCAGCAAAATCAAAATAATGTAAACAGGACAATGCATCAGCAAAATCAAAATAATGTGAACAGCACAATGCATCAGCAAAATCAAAATATTGTAAACAGGACAATGCAATTGTAATCCTGTTGCATAATCAATGAAGCCCTTAATTTGCAAAAAAAAAACACCACAAAAATAGGACGCACCAACGGAAGGCAATCTCGCATATACAGTAATAATTGCTAACGTGTCAACACGATTGGAGGAAAAAGAGACCTCTACAGGACCCAAAACGCTGTGGTAACATCAGATGGGGTTAGCTTTGATATAGGTAATAAAATGTAAACAACACAATACATCATCTAAGTTGACAGCAAAATTCTTCATCGAAATTTCCCACACTGTTCAAGGAATCAGAAAAATTACCTAAAAGGCTAAAAGAGCAAAATGCATCATCAGAGTAAAATATATGTAAACGGTACAATGCATCATCCAACTTTTGGCTAAACAGCAGAGAGCATTAGCTAGGTTGACAGAAAAAAAAAACAAAAAAAACCATGAAAAATTCCTGAAGAGGTGAGTGCATCAGAAAAATTACTACCTAAAAAGCATAATGAATCACCCAAATTACAAAAGAAGCAGAATGCATCATCAAAAATACAAAAACATCTCAATGCATCATCACGTCTGGTTTGGGCAAAAAACCCAATCCACCAGATCTAACCTCATTGCAGTTGGGGAAGGTAGAACTTACAAAGGGGTTGACGAGTCACGATCAAATGCAACAAGCGCCGCCTTAGATGAAGTCACCATCCAAGCTCTCGACGCGTTCAAAGCAGCCAGCTTCGAAGCCTCCGACGGTTCTCCCGGCTGCGCCGCCAAAACTCTCGAAGCACGCGCCAAGACTTTCCAACAAAATGCAGCTTCGATACGAGCATTTGCCAGCGCCACAGCGCCCGGGCCCGTCCTAGCCACCGCCTTCGCCTTTGCCTCCGCATCCGCTTTACATGTCTCCGCCGATGCATGCAGAGCATCCGTCTCCGCTTTCCATGTATCCGCCGACGCAGTGTAGGCATCGAGCGACGCCGTTTTCATTTCCTAGAAAACCCAGTAAGTTACTCACATTGCAATCCCCAAATTAAGGTTATATCGAACACAATGACCGATGAACCTCTGTACTCGCCGGAGGTTGGAGATGTACATACCTGCGAAGATCGGTCCGGTGGTGCTTGACGGTGGTGCGTCGGGGACGGGGGAGAACTCGGCGGGGAGAATGGTGGCGCGGCCCAAGACGGCGGCGCGGAGAGGGGCGACGGTGCGGTCATCGAACCTCGGCAGACAGTATTTTGTATATATATATGAGAAGAAGAATAAAGTCTGGTCGAATGAGGCAGCGCGACCGGCAGAGTACAACCGAAGGCTACTAGTGCTACCTTGGAGTATTGTAGTAATACTATAACATAATAAAAATAATGGCCTTGTTTAAACCACTCTTGTCAGTGTGGCATCGCGTCCAAATTTAATGCATTCTGTGGAAATCGGAATAATGCTGTAAAAACTCTCATACTAGTGTGGTATATAGCATGCACCGACACTTTTCAACAAAATGTCGTCTCCATTTCATAGGAGACTGCTTGCACACTGGGATACGATGCTGACATGACGAAGGGCGCAGAAGTATTTTGGAGTATTTCATTCGAGCAGATCGGGGCGACGGTGCGTCTTTGGAGGGAATACCGTGTGGTGTGTCTTTGGAGGGAATACCGTACGTACTTAGGAGTATTTCATTCGAGCAGACTGCTTGCACACTGGGATACGATGCTGACATGACGAAGGGCGCAGAAGTTTGCGAAAATGGTTGTACTACCATCCGACCATTAGTATAATCATTGCGCGATAGCTTACACGAGAAGGAAAAGAGCCGAACAGCTGTGGATAATAAAAGCATTTGGCTCTTCGAGGATCCTTCTTCTACTGCCTTCTCAAAGGAGTACTACTATTGTAATCTTTTTTTGTTTTTCTGGGACCTTCGGGTCCCTTCCCCGTTGAAAAGTGAAGTGTTTCGAATACATTCATATGCCTATGTTTCTATTTTTACAAGCAAATAAATAACAAAGGATGACTCAATGCACAAGTTGATCTCATTTTGAATTTTTTTAAAACTTCTTCTATTGTATTCAAATTTGATTAGAAGGAGTCGATCGATTGTACATGCCAATCGTATAGCTTGGTGGGTGGATTGGCATTTGAAGTTTGGTCATTGTGTTCTTGTTTGTTACCACCCTCGCAAGGCACGTCCAAGTATTTCCTGTCAGAATTTATGGCATGTATGTAGTTAAATAACCTACATTCACTACAAGAAAAGTTCTGATAGACAACGTCCCAAAATCGTCAACTAAGGGGCATTTTTCGTCGCCTATGGGCCTAACCCGACGATATGGGTTCCGTTGTCGAAACTGCGTCAGGCAAAGTCCAACGACGATTTTTTCGGTCCGTCGCGCTTGGGCGCCCTTCCGCCACGGAAAATCGGACCGTTGCGGAAGTGTTTCGGGAGCCCGTTGACTGCTGACGTCATGCAAACTGACACGTGGCAGACGCCGTTAACTGGCAGTTAACGGCGTTAACCGCTGAAACCCCGTGGTAGATGGTAGGCCCACACGAGGCCTGCCACGTCTTAAGCGGGCCGGGCCAGATGACATAGTTTGACCGGTCAACTATATAGCTGGGCTGGTCCATTAGTTACGTGGGCCGGGCCTAACCTCTAATGTTGACTGGTCAAAAGTTAAATGGGCCGGCCCATTTAACATGTGGGGTCCCCCTTACAGCAACTGGGCCGGCCCAAGAAGCAAGTGGGCCGGGCCAAAAACACAGGTGGGTCCCACTTTCCTGTTAAAAGGCCGGCCCATTTAGTGTGTGGGGTCCACCATATAGCAAGTGGGCCGGCCCAACAAGCTAGTGGGCCGGGCCAAAAACACATGGTGGGTCCCACTATCCTGTTAAAGGGCCGGCCCATTTAGTATGTGGGGTCCACCATATAGCAAGTGGGCCGGCCCAACAAAATAGTGGGCCGGGCCACCACTTTCCTGATAAAGGGCCGGCCCATTTAGTATGTGGGGCCCACCATATAGAGTGGGCTGGCCCACCAAGATAGTGGGCCCAAAAACACAGTGGGTCCCACATTCCTGTTAATGGGCCGGCCCATTTGGTATGTGGGGTCCACCATATAGAAAGTGGGCCGGGCCAAAAACACAGGTGGGTCCCACCTTCCACTTAAAGGGCCGGCCCATTTACCATGTGGGACCACCATAGAGCAAGTGGGCCGGCCCAACAAGATAGTGGGCCCAATAAGCACAGGGCCCCACTTTCCTGTTAAAGGGCCGGCCCATCTAGTGTGTGGGGTCCACAATATAGCAAGTGGGCCGGCCCAACAAGATATTGGGCCGGGCCAAAAACACAGTGGGTCCCACTTTCCTCTTAAAGGGCCGGCCCATTTATTATGTGGGGTCCTCCAAAAAAGCAAATGGGCTGGCCCAACTATTTAGTGGGCCGGCCCAGTAGTTGGTGGGGTCCACCTTAAAGCAAGTGGGCCAGCCCAATTAGTGTGTGGGGTCCACCGTAAATCAAATGGGCTGGCCCAAGAAGTAAGTGGGCCAGCCCGTTTAGTTGTTTATATGCCGGCATAATATGCGCTTTAGGATTTTGCGGGCAGGCACATATGTGATTTCGTTTAATTGGGCCGTTTAAGGGATGGGAATTCGTGATTTAGATACTGAGAATATTTACGCAGCATTGATTTCTGTCGGATAGCCTCACTTACCACAAGCACCAAAGAAAAAATGCGCGAAAGAACTATAAAAACTAACTAAATATTACATCAGCTGCAAGGCATTGAAAAAATATTACAGAACCCAGAGAAATTGAATGGTAATTAAACCTAGCAATACAATGAAGCGATCCGGCAATCTTTTAAGTTGTCCATGCAGCACCTATATCTGAAACAAAGACATTACAAGTTAAGACAGCAACAATGGAAAGGCAATGACACTACAATATTGTTTGGCAAAGAATTTGGAACTCATCATTTCGTCGTTATAACAAGATCATTGTAATGCGCACAATAAGCAAACAAAGAGTGCATGCCGCATACCAACAGCCAATATAACAGAGCATGTTAGAATGAAACAGCAGACTTACTACTGTCGAGTCCCATGCAAACCAACATGTTCAGGGAGTACAAAATTGGCATGAACAACATAGTAGCAGGCTATAAATTTTGTAACAACGACTGAGCAAGATGAAGTTATGATGGCTACATCTACAGAGCAGGGAATGTAAACCAAAAATAGAAGTTACGATGGCAAAAGCTAAAGAGGAGGGAATGTGAACCAACATGTGCCAAGTGCAATTACTTCATTTTGGCCGTGAACTAAATAATACTCCTGAACTTATAGTGAAGGGGATGCAAATCAAGATGTTTCGGGATATAAACTTGTAATGAGCAACACATGGAGGATAGTTAATGCTGGAGCTTAGGATGGACCAGATACAGAATATAGTGGGATCACCTGTGAACTTGTATAAGAGGGAATGCAAACCAATATGTTCAGCTTTCCATATGTGAGCGTCATGCCAAGTCAGAGAAACAAGTCAATAATGCAGCTTTTGAAGAACAAGATGGCACGCAAAATTATTATCTAGTAGTATGACAAGTTTATTTGTACTACAGGCTAGATAGCAGAGTGATAGCATGCCAAACTAAGTCCTTACTTTGTTAGCTTACAATGAACTAGATACAAAACAATGGCATCACCTGTAGTACAGGGAATGCAAGCCAACATGTTCATGGAGTAAAAAATTGGCACAAACAACATAGTAGCAGGCCATAATTTTTGTAACAACGACTGAGCAAGATAAAGTTATGATGGCTAGATCTACAGAGCAGGGAATGTAAACCAAATATAGAAGTTACGATGCCAAAAGCTATAGAGCAGGGAATGCGAACCAACATGTGCAATTACTTAAAATTGGCCATGAACTAAATAATAGCAGGATGTTACTATAATACCTACAGTATAATTTTTGTAACAACGACTGAGCAAGATAGAAGTTATGATGGCTACATCTACAGAGCAGGGAATGCAAACCAAAATGTTCAATCGCTTAAAGTTAGCAATGAAGTAGAAAATAGCAAGGTGTTACGGTCATAGCTAGGAATGAACTAAAAGAGCTTCAGACAAACAAGCATCTGAACCCAGAACATGGCGCTAAAACAAGGGACTTACATTAGGAGAAGCACTCTGTGGGAGTCACAGCAGATCTTCCTGGGGTTGATAGATCCGGTGATGAAGTACGCTACATGTGCTACTTGGGGTTGGAGAGACGGCCATTACACTTCATGGTTACTCATCTCGTCTGCAAAAACGTAACGGCGCGTCGTTAGCACAAACAGGTTCCCCCAAGATTAAACAAGAACTTGCAGGCAAGCAATAGAAAAGCGACAGTAGAAGAGTTTAGATCATACACGGCGCCGGTGAAGCAGATCCGGTTCATGCACAGCGGTGTCGGTGAGCAAGATCCGATGCGGTGGACGACGGATCCGGCGAAGCGGCTCCGGTGGGGTGGACGATGCCGCAGCTGAAGCGACTGCGGTAGACTGCTGGATGAGCATATGGTTTCGAGGTTCGGCGGGGATGATCCGGTCCGGTTGATGACGGCGTCGATGAAGCGGCTCCGGCAGGCAGCCGGATGACGAGGATCGCGAGGCCTCGGGTAGGCCAGGGAAGTCCGGCGGGGATGTTCCGGTGCGGTGGTCGTGGAGGTGGGAGAGAGAGGGACTTGGGAAGTTCCGGTGGGTGGTCTCAGAGGAGAGAGTGAGGGAAATGAATTTTTTTTCGGGGAGTTTCCGGAGCTAGGGAGGTGGTGATCGAAAAAAAATGACGGGTAGACCCCCCACCAACCGACTTATACATGGACATTGTTGTCATCTTTACGAGGGTAGAATGGGAAGTTAGAAGCGTGTGAAATATTTGTATTTTTCGGGCGGGAAGTTTTGCCGCTGGAATGAGATTTCGAATTTGGCTACAGTCCAAGTAATACAAAAATATGAGACCGTACTAGTACGGCCAAATGTCACATCAATTCATCATCACGTTGAAAATCGGTTACGACGATCATAATTATTGGCCGTTGGCACAACAGTTCTCCAACGCTTGATCCAACGGTCAAAGTTCCTTTTTTTAAGAGAACGGTCAAAATTCATTGGATTCGCTCGGGAACTGCGCGCGCCAAAACGAGTCAGACGAAGATGTTTCTAGAGTTCTCACGGACGCGTCTTGGCGATACATTGAATGCAAATCTTGCAAGGTCAAAAAAAATGCAAATCTTGCAGGATCGTATGTGGCTGCTATGAGCTGAAGTACTCCATGAAACCGTGAACATACATGTAGATGGGAATCCCATGTAGACGATCTGAAGAACGACCCGCTGCATCTTTCACAAATCCATCTACATGACATGATAAACTTTAATTAAGAAGCAGCCACGTAACAATTATTGCCCAAAATCTAACGGGTTCGACAATAAGCTGGTAATTCTCTATTATATATAAACACCAAAAAAATATAGCAAGTAAGAAAGGAGTGTCAATGCCACCAGGACTTACAAAAAAAGGGAATTAGCACTTCGTAATCTCTTTGTTTTTACACATACCTTCTGCTCAGGAATCCAGGGCCTAGGGTCACATCAAGTCATAATCAGAAACCAAAGTCGGTTCCCATGTTCTCCAATTCAAAACGCGTACAAAATATTTCAGTGTGTGAAATAATGTTGAGATTTTGAATTAGAGGGTTGTTAAGCTATTGATTATATGGAGTCGAAATTTGGTAGCATACATAAGTATCTCTGTTCACAACTCGCCTGTACAGAAGCAGGAACAGCTGTTGTGTTGCAGCACAACACAAAGGAGAAGCCACTGTTCCGTTCATTGCACTCAATACAGCGATGAATGAACCAGACCAGTTGACAAGCTTCTAGACCAGTATGTAGAAAGATGGAAATCAATGGATCACAGAAAATCATCAGTGTCAAGCTTTAATGCACTAGCCAACGCGACCAAAAGTCCGAACTGATGGAAAGGGCTAGGCAATCCACTTTATACATCGCAACAAAAAGTCCAAACTGACAGAAAAGGCTAGACCGGGAGAAGAGAAGAGAAGGTTTGTGAAAGCGATGACTCGAACTTGAGACTATGGGCTCTGATACCACGTCAAGCTTCATCCACGAGCCAACGGAACCACAAGTCAGAACTGATGGAAAGGGCTAGGCAATCCACTTATAATATTAACAATCAGCAGGGTTCCGGTTCAAAAAAATCCACATCACAACAAGGAAACGACCACCAAGATCATAGCAATTGCAGATAAATGCACCTACGAAATATGCTCAGACTAAGGAACCATTTTACAAGACAAAGGTAATGACCTGTCACTGTCCCCGTTCATCTCCAATTATCTAGCAGATACTCTTCTTACTACTTACTAGCATTCCTAACCTGCTCCAGTAGGGCCTCCTTCTGTGCTGCTATCGTTCTAAAATTGTCGACTTCTAGTCTTAGCGCAGCTGATGCAGCTCGTTCTACTTGGAGTTGCTCCTTTAGAACTTGAGCATGCAAATACTTTGACTTGGACATGGACTTGCACTTCAGCAGTCCAGCATTCCGTAAGAAAGTGTTTTTGGCAATGCCTTTCTTTTTTATTGCCATAGAAAATGCCTTCACACATTCTTCATCGGTTTTTTCCAGACCGTTTTTACCGGTTTTTGCCATCTCTAATTTCATATCTTCCTGCAAAAAATTCAGTTCGTACACATGTGTAAACATGATAGTTACTACAGAGAAACTTGCTGATAGTAGATTTATCATGTGTATGACCTACTTTTATTCCTACAGTTTGGCATGTCTGATTCACATCACATGAATTTTAATAAACATATATAATATCATATTGACATGTACTTTACTACTCCTATAAGTTGGGATGTGAGTCGTCACAAAATTTCAATCTTTGAGAAGACTTACAAGAACACTCTGTGCGACTTCTCCAATCACTTCAAGTTTGTTCTTCTGGCATGCTTCAAAAATCTCTGGCAGAGTCATCTCTTTGTTTGGTTCCCTTTTACTTGCATTATGTAACATCTGCATTTTAGTACTACCATTTATAAATCGAATAACGTGGTTGAAATGGAGGATCATAATATAAGCTGCACACTGGTGTATATACTCTGCATGATCTTTTACTAAAATATTTCTAAATAGCAGTATAAAACAACATGTCCTTACTTTTTGCCGAATGTGCACTATAAGGTTACGAGATCCCGTACGGCTAGGTAAAAGTAGTTTACCGCGGTTTTCCTGATTCTGTTTAGCCAAATTCTGCAAAAAGGAGACTAGTGAGACACTGCTATAAATAAGAATCCAAGATGTGATCTGGTCTCAGTCTTACAAATCATACCATATTCTTTGGATCAGACCAGTGCTTCACAAGATCTCCCCACTGTTTGTCAGTCATTTGCTTAAAAGGAGATATAGTTGGAACACTCCCAGTAATCTTTCCAGTGAAGTATTTCTTCTTTAGCCTGCTGCGATACTGGCGCAGACAGTCTGAGAATAGACTGTTGAGAACATGCTTTACTTCCTCTTGGTCCTCATCGAACTCGAACCTTAACTGTTCACAACAATATAAACCGTTGGTGTGATATACATAGATCCAACAACAAGCTAGAAGGAACGGGACGTGCCAATGTGGTATACTAGTATGAGTAACATTACCAAGAGAAAGATGACTTACGTGTAACCTGTGCACTAATTTTTCAAAATGCGCAGAGGTGTCTACGTGCTCTTTCCATGTTGGGAAGATAGGAATTTCATTCCTGACGAAAATTCCTACATCCGATGCTAATTTACAAGATTCTTCTGGGTCCAGTGGCCTTCTGCCACCTACGATAGATGAAAGGCGAAATCTTGATTCCATCCCAGCAAGCTTAGCTACGAACATTTTCCCTACTGTTGGGCCCCTCGTTTTTCTTGATCGTGGTGCAACTACAAAGTTAAGCATTACATCAAGCTATCAAGGTATATATATATATATATATATATATATCTATAAAGTATAACTTTATAACGGAGAATGAAACTATAAGCATTGGAAAATGTACCTTCTTCGGTGTGGGGCTCATCCTCAGGGGAGTTGTCTATGGCAGGACTAATATGGGTCAGTGGGAGATCATCAACAGTTTGTTGATGTTGTGCTAGCAGTGTTTGGCCAGTTGTGGTTGTGTCAGCTGGGACTGGTACAGTGTGTCCTTGGGCAGTATTTCCTACCACAGCTACTGCTGATCCCAATTGTGGCTGAGAAGTTGCCGTGGAAACTTGTTCTGCTGCCAATTGTTGTTGAGAAGTTGCTGTGGAAACTGGTTCTGCTGCCAATTGTGGCTGAGAAGTTGCTGTGGAAACTGGTTCTGCTGCCGATTGTCGCTGGTTGACTGGATTGGTAACAGGTGGCTGATTCAACCGCTTGGGGTGTTCACCACGTTTTTTTATTTCAGTACTCTTAGAATTTTCGTTATTTTCTTCAACTGGTGCCATGAATCGCTGAGACTGTCTAGTAGCAGAAGCAGGTTTCTTTTTTGGTTGCAGCTGTTCTATCACCGATTCAGGTGCCTGTTGAATGGTCTTCCTCTCATTGGTGGTTCCTGCGAAATTCTTACTTGAAGCTGCAGATTCCTAGCACACATAAACGATATTTCAGTCTACAGAAGTCCCATATATGATGATATGCAAATGGAATAGAATGAAGAACAGTAAAGGATGACGTGCATGCTGAAACATATATATGATGCATTAAGGAGACCTAGAGGTGGCATGTGAACATGTTTGGTGGGATTCAGGATACAAGTATACAACACATGGAAGTTGCAAAACAGATATCTCAAAGTAAAAACACAGAAATCACCTGGTGGGGTTGAGGAGAATGGTCAGGCAAGGCATCTTCCTGAGTCAGCTCTCCAAGAGGCTCAGCATGATCAAATTGTGAATCATAACATTGTTCTTTATCTTTGGGAAGGGGAAAGGGTTCTTCTCCGATTTTGTTCAGGTTTGCACTAGAGGCAATAGCGTTACACATGTTTGTGCCCACACGGCTTGCATATCTTATACATATATTCCGTATCCGTTTCTCTTTTAATTCATTCTTCTGTATTGCAATAATATCTAGCATGCATTACAAAAAAAATGCTAATGAGATGGCGGTGCAAGTAAGCAAAAAAATACTTTTCGAAATCACATGCATAACGAATGCGGCCATATCAACCTTCTTGGAAGTGGGCGCGTGTACGCTTTGGTTTCCTGCCGTCGACCATGGAAGCGCCCATCTCTCCAGTCCGGTGGACGGAAGGAGTCGGGGATTAAGATACGAGAACCCGGCGATGGTGACTGTCGCTGACAAGGCGGCGGTGGAAGTCGGCTACGGAGGAGCTCGTATGGTACAGTGGTCGTCGGTGGGGGTGGGGGAGGTGGAAGCTACTCCGGCTTGCTAAAAAGCAAGGGAGACGGCGGAACGTCGTCGGTCACTACGGTGGCCGATGAGAAGGCAGTAGTGCTGGTGTGGGAGTGGGACAGTGGGCCGGCGCCGGCGTGTGAGATGATCCGGTGGGTCATGCAGGGTGGAAGCGTGAGAGAGAGATGCGGGGTTCGGCGCCGCCGGTGATAGGTCTGAATTGAGCGGTCCGGGGGGATAAGATCGACACTGTACTTATTTCACATCGCTTTGAATTTTGGAAGCGGGGGGGGGATTTCGGCGGGAATTTTGGGGCAGAGTTGAAATTATTACTGGTTGCTGGAAAACTGTGGAACCCTAGCCTACGAAATCCCAAGTCTGAAGCTGAGGGCCCTTTTGCTGTGGCTTTTTGGCTTTTGGATTTTGGAAGCCAAAAGAATATAATATTTGTTTTTGGCTTCCAAAATCCAAAAGCCAAAAAGGCAAAAAAAAGGCACAACAAAAGGGCCCTGAGTATGTTCGGGTTCAAGGGGATATGCTTGTTGGTTCTTGGGTGCATATGATCTCTTTATTTCGAAATTCATCTTCTATACATTTTGAAATGTCAAAAAAGAATAAAACGAAAAATGCATGTGTACTTCTTCGCTTGCTTTATACACATAAAATATTTCAATGGAAAAATCGAATAGTAATTTGGGCTATGTAAAAAAGAGTTACTCCGTAAAAAAATTGTGCTAACCATAAGGCTTTTTATGAGACATGTTTTCTCTCTTTTTTTACATCGACCATGAAAAAAACTTGTTTTTTTACATCAACCATGAAAAATACTTTTTTTACATCGACCATGAAAAATACTAGGAATTTGCTAAGAGCATCCACAACGTGTAGCCAAAAGTGGTTCCATATTTGATTTTTGGCTTTTTGAACTAGTTCCATACATTGTAGAGGTAGTTCCAAAACCAGAAAAACAGGGAACCGGAGCAAATAGGTGCTCCGATGCCAAATTTCACTTTTGGCATTTGGAACTAGTTCCCTACATTGTGAGAGTAGTTCCATATTGGCTTTATGAGTTGTTTTAGCTTGATGGCGGGACCCACGTTATAAATATTTGGAACCACTACATTGTGGAGCTATTGCTATATTTCACACCAAAGCCAAATTCACCATCGTATCAGATTTGGCAATAGCAACATTGTGGATAGCCTAAAGTTATATTTTCCATCTTGTACACAATTAAAAATATCTTTAAAACAAACAAATCTCTAATGTCTAGGTGTACCATCTCTACTAGTACTAGTATATATACACGTGCCTTGCACGTGAGGGCTCTTTTTTTTAGTGAAACAACTTCGACGCAATAAGAATTCGATCTTTTTTTAACAAAGGAGGGGGGCCCAAGGGCTTGGATACCATTAAGTGCAACAGAGGGGTACATATTACAGATTGCAGTCAATAGTCACTTGGGTTGAAAGCCAATGCAAGCCCGCCTACATGATAGCAGGATTTTGTGAAGCTTTTTAACTTAATTGGTCAAACATGCGAAGCATGTGCCATTTACTTGTACAACTTTATCGGAAAAAAATACTTGTACAAGCTAGTTCCCCTAAGTACTACCAGCACATAAGTAAACAAAAGAACCAGGGACATCATCAACTGAAAACAACAATCTATTCATATAGCGGCTCTTGCATCACCCTTTGAAAATCATCTACCTGCAAAGATGAGTGCAGAGTTTCTGCTCGTGCTTTCACCTGTTCCAAGATCGTCCAGTTGATCTCATGGACATCTGCATCAGCCAAAGCGGTAACCAAGTTGCCAGCCACTAGCTTCTGCAGATCAGCAACAGCATGTAGGCCATCTTGAATTGTAGAATTCCATCCTCGGTTCATTTCTTTGTTCCGCCAAGTGGCCACATCCAAGTCCTTTTGAAGACGCCTAATCTTAGCTTCCCCAGTGCCACATCCTTCTGTTTTGTTCCTACAAACGTTTGCATCACTGGAACTCTGGACATCTGTGCTACAATGCTGCTTGGCAGGGACATGAGCAGTCACTTGCTTCTGCGATTTGCCATGCATAAAATCAATCAGCAGATTAAAAGGAAATATGTTGGTTGATTCATGTCACCACTTTCAGCAACCCATGAGTTTCTAAACCTTAAATGGAGTCTAAAACATTGCAATAAAAGGGTGGGTGCATCATTTGGATGCAGAGGCCGGGGCGACCCTATTTTCAAGAAAAAATTAGGAAATCTGAAATCTATATCTATATCTCTACCATCTATACCACTCCACTCCTGTTGACAGTTTGATCTCTTTCAGTACATTAGATTATGTCATGTTTAAAACACTATTATAAAATTACCTCCTTAATGTTGAGCTCAGGAGGATCCAGATGTGCTGATCCTAGGCGGCCACTCAAATGATTGCTTGCTAGAACAATAGGACCAAATCCCGCCTCCTTTCTACCAATGTCTGCATCACTGGCGCGCTCACTGTCTTTGTTAGGAACATGAGCAGTGGCTAGCTGCTGCAAATCAAAGTTCATCAAATCAATCAGCAAACAAGACATATGAAATTTGAGCAGTGCGGCTAAATACCTTCTTCAGCAGCTGCCCCACGGAATCGTCCTTTTGGCGGCACATCACACGTGTGAAAAATCTCGGCAACGACTTGGGGTGCGGTGATTTTGTCCCATTCCACAGTATGCCGAGCTTGGCTGCAATTATCATATTCTGCAAGATATTTTGCCTCCGAGATTCTTCGTAGGCATTCTCGAGGGGAATATCTAGCAGGCATTACAAAAAAAACAGATGCTAATAACAAGCAGTGGAAGCAAGCAATAAACTAGTCTCGGAAATCAAATACGGAGTACATAACAAAAGCTGCCGGACAAAGTGTTCAACCTTGGTCGACTGGGGAGGTGGCGCGTTGGCCGTTCGGTTTGGTTCGGTGGATCATGGTGGCGCTTTGTGTACCGATCTCGCCGGCCGGTAAGATGAACCAGTGAGTCGGGGAAGCAGATCCGACGAAGCGGACGGAGTGTGGTTGACGGCGTCGCTGAGCTGGCTCCGGTGCGGTGGATGTCGGCTACGGATGGAGGACTGAGAGGGAGCGAGACGGACTAGGTGCGAGGTAGGGAGAGAGGCCCTTGCTTGTCCGTGGGTGGGGCTGGATATAGGGGAAATGAAAGCGAGGTAGGAAGATAGCATCCTGCTAATTTATGGTGCTGAACTAGAAAATCCCGCCAATATATGGTGCTGAATTGCGGGCGGCTCATAGCTTGTGCACAAATAAAATGGGAAAATCCAAAAAATGTAGTTCAACAAAAAAAAACTCTAGTAGGCAAAGTCGCTAGCTCGCCATGAGAAGATGCACTCCGCCAACAAAATGTCATGACAAGCTAGTTTGCTATGGATCTTGCATTAACCCTGCTCGATAAAATGGTGGGCAAAAAAAGACAAGCTAAATCAAAAATAATGGTGGTAGAAAGATGTAACTCTCAAATGTAAACTCTACTAAACAGGGCCAGCTCAAAAATATGCCTCATATTATTAGTACTTCCTCCGGTCCATATTAACTGCCACTAACATACATCGAGAAACAAAAAAGAGAAATCTGTCATGAATAGTTCCCGAATTCAAATCTGAGTTTCTCTGTAGACTATTCCCATCTGAGTTTCTCTTTTTTGTTTCTCGATGTATGTTTCGAATTTTGATCTGAAATTTTTAGGGGTTATCTTAATATGAGCTGTGAACGTGCATGATTTGTTTCAGATTTTTTTCGCAATGTTTAAATTTGGATTTAGGCCGCATGTCACCTCGCTACCGCTCGAGAAATGGAGCCCCTCTCCGCTGGGCTCCATAAAAGCTTCACTGTTCGTGTCAGACTGTTGAAGACACTGGCAAGTGCATGTCAGGGGGACAGAGAATAAATTTCGTCCACGCGTCGGCGCGTGCTGTCTACCCCAAACCCTAAACTCTGTCTTTATGAAGTCAAGCATGCATGAAGAGAAGTGGTTTTTGGTTTCAAACATGGAAATTTCAAAAACCCTCTCAAGAGCTACATTTTGGAGTGACTAATTTTTCATATTCATGATTTAAACTTGTTTAAATGGGCATAAAAATAGGCATAAAATTCAAAATAAATCAAAATAAATGAAAAACCAAGGCACATAGTCTTCTTATGTCATATAGTAAGCATTCAATTAAGTTGATAAACAAGGTCTAGACATATTCAAACCAGAAAAATCATGTATCTACCCCCTAACCCTAAACTCTGTCTTATGAAGTCAAGCATGAAGAGATGTGGTTTTTGGTTTCAAACATGGAAATTTCGAAAACCCTCCCAAGAGCTTCATTTTGGAGTGACTAAGAAGCATACATGCTTACTTTTTTATATTCATGTTTTAAACTTGTTCAAATCTTGGTCAAACCTAGGATTTGACCAAGATTCAAATGGGCATAAAAATTCAAAAAAATGAAGAAAAAAATGAAAAACCAAGGTCTTCTTATGTCATATAGTAAGCATTCAATTAAGTTGATAAACAAGGTCTAGACGTTTTAAACCTGAAAAATCATGTATCTACCCCCTAACCCTAAACTCTGTCTTATGAAGTCAAGCATGCATGGTGAAGAGAAGTGGTTTTTGGTTTCAAACATGGAAATTTTAAAAACCCTCCCAAGAGCTTCATTTTGGGGTGACTAAGAAGGATACATGATTACTTTGTCATATTCATGTCTTAAACTTGTTTAAGTCATGGTCAAACCTAGGATTTGACCAAGATTCAAATGGGCATAAGAATTCAAAAAAAACAAAGCACATAGTCTGTGTATGTCATATAGTAAGCATTCAAGTTGATAAACAAGGTCTAGACATATTCAAACCAGAAAAATCATGGAAATTTCAAAAACCTCCCACGAGCTTCATTTTGGAGTGACTAAGAAGGATCGATGCAGGTTACGTTTCATATTATTCATGTTTTAAACTTGTTTAAATCTTGGTCCAACCTAGGATTTGACCAAGATTCAACAAATGGGGATAAAAAAATGAAAACCCAATGCACATAGTCTTCTTATGTCATATAATAAGCATACAATTAAGTTGATAAACAAGGTCTAGACATATTCAAACCAAAAAAAACATGTATGTGGCTACCCCTAACCCTAAACTCTGTCTTATGAAGTCAAGCATGAAGAGATGTGGTTTTTGGTTTCAAACATGGAAATTTCAAAAACCCCTTCCAAGAGCTTCATTTTGGAGTGACTAAGAAGCATACATGCTTACCTTTTCATATATATTCATGTTTTAAACTTGTTCAAATCTTGGTCAAACCTAGGATTTGACAAAGATTCAAATGGGCATAAAAATTCAAATAAAATGAATACCAAGGTCTTCTTATGTCATATAGTATGTGCGCATTCACTTAAGTTGATAAACAAGGTCTAGACATATTAAACCTAAAAAATCATGCATGTATCTACCCCTAACCCTAAACTCTGTCTTATAAAGTCAAGCATGCATGGTGAAGATAAGTGGTTTTTGGTTTCAAACATGGAAATTTCAAAAACCCTCCTAATTAAGAGCTTCATTTTGGAGTGACTAAGAAGGATACATGCTTACTTTTACATATTCATGTTTTAAACTTGTTTAAGTCGTGGTCAAACCTAGGATTTGACCAAGATTTAAATGGGCATAAAAATTCAAAAACAAAATCAAAAACCAAAGCAAGTCTTTGCATGTCATATAGTAAGCATTCAAGTTGATAAACAAGGTCTAGACATATTCAAACCAGAAAATCATGTATATATCTACCCCTAACCCTAAACTCTATCTTTATGAAGTCAAGCATGCATGAAGAGAAGTGGTTTTAGGTTTCAAACATGGAAATTTCAAAAACCATCCCAAGAGCTACATTTTGGAGTGACTAAGAAGGATATATAGATGCTTAATTTTGCATATTCATGATTTAAACTTGTTCAAATCTTGGTCAAACCTATGATTTGACCAAGATTCAAATGGGCATTAAAAATAGAAAAATGAAAAACCAAAGCACATAATCTTCTTATGTCATATAGTAAGCATTAAAGTTGATAAACACAAGGTCTAGACATATTCAAACCATACAAATCATGTATCTACCCCTAACCCTAAACTTTGTCTTATGAAGTCAAGCATGAAGAGATGTGGTTTTTGGTTTCAAACATGGAAATTTCAAATACCCTTCCAAGAGCTTCATTTTGGAGTGACTAAGAAGCATACATGCTTACCTTTTCATATTCATGTTTTAAACTTGTTCAAATCTTGGTCAAACCTAGGATTTGACCAAGATTCAAATGGGCATAAAAATTCAAAAAAAATGAATACCAAGATCTTCTTATGTCATATAGTATGCGCGCAATCAATTAAGTTGATAAACAAGGTATAGACATATTAAACCTGAAAATCATGTATCTACCCCTAACCCTAAACTCTGTCTTATAAAGTCAAGCATGCATGGTGAAGATAAGTGGTTTTTGGTTTCAAACATGGAAATTTCAAAAACCCTCCTAATTAAGAGCTTCATTTTGGAGTGACTAAGAAGGATACATGCTTACTTTTCATATTCATGTTTTAAACTTGTTTAAATCTTGGTCAAACCTAGGAAAATCATAAATATATCTACCCCTAACCCTAAACTCTGTCTTATGAAGTCAATCATGAAGAGAAGTGGTTTTGGGTTTCCTACATGGAAATTTCAAAAACCTCCCAAAAACTTCATTTTAGAGTGACTAAGAACGATACATGCTTCCCTTTTCATTTTCATGTTTTAAACTTGTTTACATTATCTTGGTCAAATCTAGGATTTGACAAGATTCAAATGGGCATCAAAATAAAAAAATCAGAAAAATGAAAAACCAAAGCACATAGTTTTCTTATGTCATATAGTAAGCATTAAAGTTGACAAACAAGGTCTAGACATATTCAAACCAGACAAATCATGTATCTATACCCCCTAACCCCTAAACTATGTCTTATGAAGTCAAACATGAAGAGAAGTGGTTTTGGGTTTCAAACATGGAAATTTCAAATACCCTTCCAAGAGCTTCATTTTGGAGTGGCTAAGAAGCATACATGCTTACCTTTTCATATTCATGTTTAAACTTGTTCAAATCTTGGTCAAACCTAGGATTTGACCAAGATTCAAATGGGCATCAAAAATAAAAAAATTAGAAAAATGAAAAACCCAAAGCACATAGTTTTCTTAAGTTATATAGTAAGCATTCAAGTTGATAAACAAGGTCTGGACATATTCAAACAAACCAGAAAAATCATGTATGTGGCTACCCCTAACCCTAAACTCTGTCTTATGAAGTCAAGCATGAAGAGATGTGGTTTTTGGTTTCAAACATGGAAATTTCGAAAACCCTTCCAAGAGCTTCATTTTGGAGTGACTATTTAAGAAGCATACATGCTTACCTTTTCATATTCATGTTTTAAACTTGTTCAGATCTTGATCAAAACTAGGATTTGACCAAGATTCAAATGGGCATAAAAATTCAAAAAAAATGAATACCAAGATCTTCTTATGTCATATAGTATGTGCGCATTCAATTAAATTGATAAACAAGGTCTAGACATATTAAACCTGAAAATCATGTATCTACCCCTAACCCTAAACTCTGTCTTATAAAATCAAGCATGCATGGTGAAGATAAGTGGTTTTTGGTTTCAAACATGGAACTTTCAAAAACCCTCCTAATTAAGAGCTTCATTTTGGAGTGACTAAGAAGGATACATGCTTACTTTTTCATATTCATGTTTTAAACTTGTTTAAATCTTGGTCAAACCTAGGAAAATCATGTATATATCTACCCCTAACCCTAAACTCTGTATTATGAAGTCAATAATGAAGAGATCGAAGTGGTTTTGGGTTTCCTACATGGAAATTTCAAAAACCTCCCAAAAACTTCATTTTAGAGTGACTAAGAACGATACATGCTTCCCTTTTCATTTTCATGTTTTAAACTTGTTTACATTATCTTGGTCAAATCTAGGATTTGACAAGATTCAAATGGGCATCAAAATAAAAAAATCAGAAAAATGAAAAACCAAAGCACATAGTTTTCTTATGTCATATAGTAAGCATTAAAGTTGACAAACAAGGTCTAGACATATTCAAACCAGACAAATCATGTATCTATACCCCCTAACCCCTAAACTATGTCTTATGAAGTCAAACATGAAGAGAAGTGGTTTTGGGTTTCAAACATGGAAATTTCAAATACCCTTCCAAGAGCTTCATTTTGGAGTGGCTAAGAAGCATACATGCTTACCTTTTCATATTCATGTTTAAACTTGTTCAAATCTTGGTCAAACCTAGGATTTGACCAAGATTCAAATGGGCATCAAAAATAAAAAATTAGAAAAATGAAAAACCAAAGCACATAGTTTTCTTATGTTATATAGTAAGCATTCAAGTTGATAAACAAGGTCTGGACATATTCAAACCAGAAAAATCATGTATGTGGCTACCCCTAACCCTAAACTCTGTCTTATGAAGTCAAGCATGAAGAGATGTGGTTTTTGGTTTCAAACATGGAAATTTCGAAAACCCTTCCAAGAGCTTCATTTTGGAGTGACTATTTAAGAAGCATACATGCTTACCTTTTCATATTCATGTTTTAAACTTGTTCAGATCTTGATCAAAACTAGGATTTGACCAAGATTCAAATGGGCATAAAAATTCAAAAAAAATGAATACCAAGATCTTCTTATGTCATATAGTATGTGCGCATTCAATTAAATTGATAAACAAGGTCTAGACATATTAAACCTGAAAATCATGTATCTACCCCTAACCCTAAACTCTGTCTTATAAAATCAAGCATGCATGGTGAAGATAAGTGGTTTTTGGTTTCAAACATGGAACTTTCAAAAACCCTCCTAATTAAGAGCTTCATTTTGGAGTGACTAAGAAGGATACATGCTTACTTTTTCATATTCATGTTTTAAACTTGTTTAAATCTTGGTCAAACCTAGGAAAATCATGTATATATCTACCCCTAACCCTAAACTCTGTATTATGAAGTCAATAATGAAGAGATCGAAGTGGTTTTGGGTTTCCTACATGGAAATTTCAAAAACCTCCCAAAAACTTCATTTTAGAGTGACTAAGAACGATACATGCTTCCCTTTTCATTTTCATGTTTTAAACTTGTTTAAATTATCTTGGTCAAATCTAGGATTTGACAAGATTCAATGCAAATGGGGGCATCAAAATAAAAAAATCAGAAAAATGAAAAACCAAAGCACATAGTTTTCTTATGTCATATAGTAAGCATTAAAGTTGACAAACAAGGTCTAGACATATTCAAACCAGACAAATCATGTATCTATACTCCCTAACCCCTAAACTATGTCTTATGAAGTCAAGCATGAAGAGAAGTGGTTTTGGGTTTCAAACATGGAAATTTCAAAAACCTCCCAAAAGCTTCATTTTAGAGTGACTAAGATGGATACATGCTTCCCTTTTCATTTTCATGCTTTAAACTTGTTTAAATTATCTTGGTCAAATCTAGGATTTGACAAGATTCAAATGGGCATCAAAATAAAAAAATCAGAAAAATGAAAAACCAAAGCACATAGTTTTCTTATGTCATATAGTAAGCATTAAAGTTGACAAACAAGGTCTAGACATATAAGAAGACCTTTTTTTTGAACTTTTATACCCATTTGAATCTTGGTCAAATCCTTGGTTCCACCAAGATTTGAATAAGTTAAAAACATGAATATGAAAAAGTAAGCATGTATGCTTCTTAGTCACTTCAAAAATGAAGCTCTTGGGAGGGTTTTTGAATTTCCATGTTCGAAACCAAAAACCACAAATCTTCATGCTTACTTCATGAAACATAGTTTATATTAGGGTTAGGGGTACATGCTTGATTTTTCTTGTTTGAATATGTCTAGACCTTGTTTATCAACTTAATTGAATGCCTACTATATAACATATATAAGAAGACCTTTTTTGTTTTTTTTAATTTTTATACCCATTTGAATCTTGGTCAAATCCTAGGTTTCACCAAGATTTGAATAAGTTTAAAACATGAATATGAAAAAGTAAGCATGCATGTATGCTTCTTAATTAATCACTTCGAAATGAAGCTCTTGGGAGGGTTTTTGAAATTTCCATGTTTGAAACCAAAAACCACATATCTTCATGCATGTGCTTGACTTCATGAGACAAAGTTTAGTGTTAGGGGGTAGATACATGATTTCTCTCGTTTGAATATGTCTAGACCTTGTTTATCAACTTAATTGAATGCTTACTATATGACATAAGAAGACTATGTGCCTTGATTTTTTTTAAAATTTTGTCCATTTGAATATTGGCCAAATCCTAGGTTTGACCATGATTTAAACAAGTTTAAAACATGAATATATATGAAAAATTAAGCGTGTATCATTCGTAGTCACTCCAAAATGAAGCTCTTGAGAGGGTTTTTGAAATTTCCATGTTTGAAACCAAATAACCACGTACTTCTCTTCATGCTTGACTTCATAAGACAGAGTTTGGGGTTAGGGTTAGCTTGATACATGAATTTTCTGGTTTGAATATGTCTAGACATTGTTTATCAACTTAATTGAATGCTTACTAGATGACATAAGATGACTATGTGCATTGGTTTTTCATTTTTTTTGAATTTTTATGCCCATTTGAATCTTGGTCAAATTCTAGGTTTGACCATGATTTAATCAAGTTTAAAACATGAATATGAAAAATTAAGCATCTATCCTTCTTAGTCACTCCAATATGTAGCTCTTGGGAGGGTTTTTGAAATTTCCATGCTTGAAAACCAAAAACCACTTTTCTTCATGCATGCTTGACTTCATAAGACATAGTTTAGGGTTAGGGGGTAGATACATGATTTTCCTACTAGTTTGAATATGTCTAGACCTTGTTTATCAATTTAATTGAATGCTTACTATATGACATGAGCAGACCTTGGTTTTAATTTTTTTATACCCATTTGAATCTTCGTCAAATCGTAGGTTTGTTGACCAAGATTTGAACAAGTTTAAAACATGAATATGAAAAAGTAAGCATGTATGCGTCTTAACTAGTCACTCCAAAATGAAGCTCTTGGGAGGGTTTTTGAAATTTCCATGTTTGAAACCAAAAACCACTTCTTCTCTTCATGCTTGACTTCATAAGTCAGGGTTAATTTAGGGATATATAGGGGGTAGATACATGATTTTTCTGGTTTGATATGTCTAGACCTTGTTTATCAACTTAATTGAATGCTTACTATATGACATAAGAAGACTACGTGACTTGTGCTCACTGAAGTGTGGGACCTCACGCATGGGAACCACACGTACGTAAGTGACAGACTTGTTGCTCTAATAACTCGGGTGATCATTATACTGTATTAGTACATAGTTTCCTATGGATCCTTCTTAGTCACTCCAAAATGAAGTTCTTTGAGAGGGTTTTTGAAATTTCCATGTTTGAAACCCAAAACAACTTCTCTTCATACTTGACTTCATAAGACAGAGTTTAGGGTTAGGGGTAGATACATGATTTGTCTGGTTTGAATACGTCTAGACCTTGTTTATCAACTTTAATGCTTACTATATGACATAAGAAGACTATGTGCTTTGGTTTTTCATTTTTCTGATTTTTTCTATTTTTGATGCCCATTTGAATCTTGGTCAGATCCTAGGTTTTACCAAGATTTAAACAAGTTTAAAACATGAAAATGAAAAGGGAAGCATTTATCCTTCTTAGTCACTCTAAATGAAGTTTTTGGGAGGTTTTTGAAATTTCCATGTTTGAAACCCAAAACCACTTCTCTTCATGCTTGACTTCATAAGACATAGTTTAGGGTTAGGGGTACATACATGATTTGTATGTTTTGAATATGTCTAGACCTTGTTTATCAACTTGAATGCTTACTATATGACATAAGAAAACTACGTATGTGCTTTGGTTTTTCATTTTTCTGTTTTTTTTTCAATTTTCCGCCCATTTGAATCTCTGTCAAATCCTAGGTTTGACCAAGATTTAAACAAGTTTAACACGTGAAAACGAAAAGGTAAGCATGGATCCTTCTTAGTCACTCCAAAATGTACCAATTGATAGATGTGTTAACTTTGCTTCATGGAAAAAATAATGTCATGTAAATGAGTTAACTTGGATTTCCTACCCTTGAATCCATAGGAAACTTTGTTCTAATGCACTATTATAATCAACCGAGTTTTTACACCAACAGGTCTGTCACTTACGTGTGGTGCCCACGCTTGAGGTCCCACACTTCAGTGAGCACAAGTCACGTGCAATAGGTACGCAAACTCCCAGCCATTTTCTTTGTCAAGAGAAGACGCATCAGGATGCGTATTGGAAGTCTGTGGGTCCTTCTGGATCCTTCGGTTGTCCCTCTCACAAAAAAAACAAATCTCTCTCATTCTCGGCCTCGCTCGACTCGCTCGCTCGCACCTCCTGCTCACTGACAAACCCTGCACAAAAGTCAACATCATCACCCGAAAAAGGGGAGACACCATAATGCTCTCCCTTCTTCTCTCCTTCCGAGTGATCCCTCTTCCTCCGAGTTTCACTCGACGGGCAAACACATATGTGCTGCATAGTAATAATAAAAAGGTACTACAGAAAATTCGACCTACGAATCTATAATTAAATATACTAGGTTAAACTAGGGTTTTGCCCAGTACTACAGATCAAGGTTCAAAAAAATCCAACTACGGGGTTCGAACAACCCCATTTCTAATCAAAGATTTTTTTCGACGTCATCCAAATGGCCTCAAACTATAGCATGGGCGGATCCAGACTATAGCCAAGGGGGGCAGCCGCCCCCGCTCAATTTTCTGAAACCTTGTAATATGATATTTGCATCACTTATCATATGTTTGCCCCCTCTAAAAATTTATCCTAGGTCCGCCCCTAAACTGTAGGGTTAGCATCTAGTGCAGTATGTGTGAACATGTATGCACTATGTGTGCTATAACTTGTATGTCTTTCAAATTTGAACCAAATTTGAATAAGTGTAAAATATTTGAAATGGGGCTTTTGGCTTAAACGTTTGAAACCCAAAACGACTTCTCTTCATGCTAGACTTCATAAGTCAGGGTTAATTTAGGGATATATAGGGGGTAGATACATGATTTTTCTGGTTTGATATGTCTAGACCTTGTTTATCAACTTAATTGAATGCTTACTATATGACATAAGAAGACTACGTGACTTGTGCTCACTGAAGTGTGGGACCTCACGCATGGGAACCACACGTAAGTGACAAACTTGTTGCTCTAATAACTCGGGTGATCATTATACTGTATTAGTACATAGTTTCCTATGGATCCTTCTTAGTCACTCCAAAATGAAGCTCTTTGAGAGGGTTTTTGAAATTTCCATGTTTGAAACCCAAAACAACTTCTCTTCATGCTTGACTTCATAAGACAAAGTTTAGGGTTAGGGGTAGATACATGATTTTTCTGGTTTGAATATGTCTAGACCTTATTTATCAACTTAATTGAATGCTTACTATATAACATAAGAAGACCTTGTTTTTTTATTTTGTTTTTTAATTTTTATACGGATTTGAATCTTGGTCAAATCCTTGGTTTCACCAAGATTCAAATGGGCATAAAATAAAAAAATGAAAAAATGAAAAACCAAAGCGCACATAGTCTTCTTATATGTCATATAGTAAGCATTAAAGTTGGTAAACAAGGTCTAGACATATTCAAACTAGACAAATCATGTATCTACCCCCTAACCCCTAAACTCTATCTTATGACGAAGTCAAGCATGAAGATTAAGTGGTTTTGGGTTTCAAACATGGAAATTTTGAAAACCTCCCAAAAACTTCATTTTAGGGTGACTAAGAAGGATACAGGCTTCCCTTTTCATTTTCATGTTCTATACTTGTTTAAATCTTGGTCAAACCTAGGATTTGACCATGATTCAAATGTGCATCAAAATTCCAAAAAAATCAGAAAAATGAAAAACCAAAGCACATAGTTTTCTTATGTCATATAGTAAGCATTAAAGTTGATAAACAAGGGTCTAGACATATTCAAACAAGAAAAATCATGTATCTACCCCCTAACCCTAAACTTTGTCTTATGTAGTCAAGCATGAAGAGAAGTGGTTTTGGGTTTCAAATATGGAAATTTCAAAAACCTATCAAAAGCTTCATTTTAGAGTGACTAAGAAGGATCCATGCTTGCCTTTTCATTTTCATATTTGAAACTTGTTTAAATCATTGTCAAACCTAGGATTTGACCAAGATTTAAATTGGCATAAAATTAAAAAATCGGAAAAATGAAAAACAAAAGCACATAGTCTTCTTATGTCACATATATATATATTAAGCATTCAAAAGTTGATAAACAAGGTCTAGCTAGACATATTCAAATAAGACAAATCATGTATCTACCCCTCTAACCCTAAACTCTGTCTTATGAAGTCAAGCATGAAGAGAAGTGGTTTTAGGTTTCAAACATGGAAATTTCAAAAACCTCCCAAAAACTTCATTTTAGAGTGACTAAGAAGGATACATGTTTCCCTTTTCATTTTCATGTTTTAAACTTGTTTAAATCTTGGTCAAACCTAGGATTTGACCAAGATACAAATAGGCACAAAAAATGAAAAACAAAAAGCACATAGTGTTCTTATGTCATATCGTAAGCATTCAAGTTGATAAACAAGGTCTAGATATATCCAAACCAGACAAATCATGTATATATGTACCCCGTGTCGATCTTATGAAGTCTAGCATGAAGAAAAGTCGTTTTGGCCGGGTTTCAAACATGGAAATTTCAAGAACATCCCAAAAGCTTCATTTTAGAGCGACTAAGAAGGATCCAGGCTTACCTTTCCATTTTCATGATTTAAACTTGTTTAAATCTTGGTCAAATCTTGCTCAAGCATGAAGATAAGTGGTTTTGGGTTTCAAACATGGAAATTTCAAAAACCTCCCAAAACTTCATTTTAGGGTGACTAAGAAGGATACAGGCTTCCCTTTTCATTTTCATGTTCTATATATACTTGTTTAAATCTTGGTCAAACCTAGGATTTGACCAAGATTCAAATGTGCATCAAAATTCTAAAAAAATCAGAAAAATGAAAAACCAAAGCACATAGTCTTCTTATGTCATATAGTAAGCATTAAAGTTGATAAACATGGTCTAGACATATTCAAACCATACAAATCATGTATCTACCCCTAACCCCTAAACTATGTCTTATGAAGTCAAGCATGAAGAGAAGTGGTTTTGGGTTTCAAACATGGAAATTTCAAAAACTGCCCAAAAACTTCATTTTAGAGTGACTAAGAAGGACACATGCTTCGCTTTTCATTTTCATGTTTTAAACTTGTTTAAATCTTGGTCAAACCTAGGATTTGATGAACATGGTCTAGACATATTCAAACCAGACAAATCATGTATCTACCCCCTATCGACCCTAAACTTCGTCTTATGAAGTCAAGCATGAAGAGAAGTGGTTTTGGGTTTCAAACATGGAAATTTCAAAAACCTCCCAAAATTAAAGCTTCATTTTAGAGTGACTAGTTAAGAAGGATCCAGGCTTACCTTTTCATTTTCATGTTTTAAACTTGTTTAAATCTTGTTCAAACCTAGGATTTAACCAATATTCAAATGGGCATAAAATAAAAAATAAATAAAATAAAAAACCAAAGCACATAGTCTTCTTATGTCATATAGTAAGCATTCAAGTTGATAAACAAGGTCTAGACATATTCAAACCAGACAAATCATGTACCCCTAACCCTAAACTTTGTCTTAATTATATATGAAGTCAAGCATGAAGCAGAGAAGTGTGGTTTTGGGTTTCAAACATGGAAATTTCAAAAACCTCCCAAAAAGCTTCATTTTAATTAGACTGGCTGGTTAATTAAGAAGGATCCATGATTAATTACCTTTTCATTGTCATGTTTTAAACTTGTTTAAATCTTGGTCGAACCTAGGATTTGACCAAGATTCAAATGGGCATAAAAATTCAGAAAAAATCGAAAGAATGAAAAACCAAAGCACATAGCCTTCTTATGTCATATAGTAAGCATTCAAGTTGATAAACATGGTCTAGACATATTCAAACCAGAAAAATCATGTATCTACCCCTAACCCTAAACTCTGTCTTATGAAGTCAAGCATGAAAAGAAGTACGGTGGTTTTGGGTTTCAAACATGGTAAATTCAAGAACCTCCCAAAAGCTTCATTTTAGAGTTACTAAGAGAAAGATCCAGACTTAATTACCTTATCATTTTCACATGTTAAACTTGTTTAAATCTTGCTCAACAAACCTAGGATCTTTGACCAAGATTCAAATGGGCATAAAAATTATTCAGACAAAAAATCTAAAGAATGAAAAACCAAAGCACATAGCCTTCTTAATTATGTCATATAGTAAACACTCAAGTTGATAAACAAGGTCTAGACATATTCAAACCAGAAAAATCATGTGTATATCTACCCCTACCCCTAAACTCTGTCTTATGAAGTCAATCATGAAGAGAATTGGTTTTGGGTTTCAAACATGGAAATTTCAAGTACGTCCCAAAAGCTTCATATATTTTAGAGTGACTAATTAAGAAGGATGTTGGATTACGTTTTCATTTTCATGCTTGAAACTTGTTTAAATCTTGGTTGAACCTAGGATTTGACCAGAATCAAATGTGCATAAAATTCTTAAAAAAATAGAAAAATGGAAAACAAAAGCACATGGTCTTCTTATGTCATATAGTAAGCATTCAAGTTGATAAACAAGGTTTATACATATTCAAACCAGACAAATCATGTATCTACCCCCTATCGACCCTAAACTCGGTCTTATGAAGTCTAGCATGAGGAGAAGTCGTTTTGGGTTTCAAACGTTTAAGCCAAAAGCCCCATTTCAAATATTTCAAACTTATTCAAATTTGGTTCAAATTTGAAAGACACACAAGTTATAGCACACATAGTGCATACATTCTCACACATACTGCACTAGATGCTAACCCGGCCTATAGTTTGAGGCCATTGGATGAGGTCGAAAAAAATCTTGGATTAGAAATGGGGTTGTTCGAACCCCGTAGTTGGATTTTTTGAACCTTGATCTGTAGTACTGGGCAAAACCCTAGTTTAACCTATTTAATTATAGATTCGTAGGTCGATTTTTCTACCTTTTTATTATTACTATGCAGCACATGTGTGTTTGCCCGTCGAGTGAAACTCGGAGGAAGAGGGATCACTCGGAAGGAGAGAAGAAGGGAGAGAATTATGGTGTCTCCCCTTTTTCGGGTGATGATGTTGACTTTTGTGCAGGGTTTGTCAGTGAGCAGGAGGTGCGAGCGAGCGAGCGAGTCGAGCGAGGCCGAGAATGAGAGAGATTTTTTTTTTTTGAGAGGGACGACCGAAGGATCCAGAAGGACCCACAGACTTCCAATACGCATCCTGATGCGTCTTTCTCTTGACAAAGAAAATGGCTGGGAGTTTGCGTACCTATTGCACGTGACTTGTGCTCACTGAAGTGTGGGACCTCACGCATGGGCACCACACGTAAGTGACAGACCTGTTGGTGTAAAAACTCGGTTGATTATTATAGTGCATTAGAACAAAGTTTCCTATGGATTCAAGGGTAGGAAATCCAAGTTAACTCATTTACATGACATTATTTTTTCCATGAAGCAAAGTTAACGCACCTATCAATTGGTACATTTTGGAGTGACTAAGAAGGATCCAGGCTTACTTATTCGTTTTCACGTGTAAAACTTGTCTAAATCTTGGTCAAACAAAATTGGCAGAAAATTCAAAAAAAAACAGAAAAATGAAAAACCAAAGCACATAGTCTTCTTATGTCATGTAGTAAGCATTAAAGTTGATAAACAAGGTCTAGACATATTCAAACCATACTAATCATGTATCTACCCGCTAACCCCTAAACTATGTCTTAAGAAGTCAAGAATGAAGAGAAGTGGTTTTGGGTTTCAAACATGGACATTTCAAAAACCTCCCAAAACTTCATTTTAGGGTGAGTAAGAAGGATACAGGCTTCCCTTTTCATTTTCATGTTCTATACTTGTTTAAATCTTGGTCAAACCTAGGATTTGACCAAGATTCAAATGGGCACAAAAAAATAAAAAAAGCACATAGTGTTCTTATGTCATATCATAAGCATTCAAGTTGATAAACAAGGTCTAGATATATCCAAATTAACCAGACAAATCATGTATCTACCCCCTATCGTCCCTACTTCGTCTTATGAAGTCAAGCATGAAGAGAAGTGGTTTTGGGTTTCAAACATGGAAATTTCAAAAACCTCCCAAAATTCAGCTTCATTTTAGAGCGACTAAGAAGGATCGATGCTTTTACCTTTTCATTTCCATGTTTTAAACTTATTTAAATCTTGGTCAAACCTAGGATTTGACCAAGATTCAAATGGGCATAAAAATTCAGACAAAAAATCTAAAGAATGAAAAACCAAAGCACATAGCCTTCTTAATTATGTCATATAGTAAACACTCAAGTTGATAAATAAGGTCTAGACATATTCAAACCAGAAAAATCATGTGTATATCTACCCCTAACCCTAAACTCTGTATTATGAAGTCAATCTCTAGGATTTGACCAAGATTCAAATGGGCATAAAATAAAAAAACATAAAAATGAAAAACCAAAGCGCACATAGTCTTCTTATATGTCATATAGTAAGCATTAAAGTTGATAAACAAGGTCTGGACATATTCAAACTAGCTAGACAAATCATGTATCTACCCCCTAACCCCTAAACTCTGTCTTATGACGAAGTCAAGCATGAAGATAAGTGGTTTTGGGTTTCAAACATGGAAATTTCAAAAACCTCCCAAAAACTTCATTTTAGGGTGACTAAGAAGGATACAGGCTTCCATTTTCATTTCCATGTTCTATACTTGTTTAAATCTTGGTCAAACCTAGGATTTGACCAAGATTCAAATGTGCATCAAAATTCCAAAAAAAATCAGAAAAATGAAAAACCAAAGCACATAGTTTTCTTATGTCACATACATATATATAGTAAGCATTCAAAAGTTCATAAACAAGGTCTAGACATATTCAAACCAGACAAATCATGTACCCCCTAACCCTAAACTTTGTCTTAATTATATATGAAGTCAAGCATGAAGCAGAGAAGTGTGGTTTTGGGTTTCAAACATGGAAATTTCAAAAACCTCCCAAAAAGCTTCATTTTAATTAGACTGGCTGGTTAATTAAGAAGGATCCATGATTAATTACCTTTTCATTGTCATGTTTTAAACTTGTTTAAATCTTGGTCGAACCTAGGATTTGACCAAGATTCAAATGGGCATAAAAATTCAGAAAAAATCGAAAGAATGAAAAACCAAAGCACATAGCCTTCTTATGTCATATAGTAAGCATTCAAGTTGATAAACATGGTCTAGACATATTCAAACCAGAAAAATCATGTATCTACCCCTAACCCTAAACTCTGTCTTATGAAGTCAAGCATGAAAAGAAGTACGGTGGTTTTGGGTTTCAAACATGGTAAATTCAAGAACCTCCCAAAAGCTTCATTTTAGAGTTACTAAGAGAAAGATCCAGACTTAATTACCTTATCATTTTCACATGTTAAACTTGTTTAAATCTTGCTCAACAAACCTAGGATTTTACCAAGATTCTCAAATGGGCATAAAAATCAAAAAATGAAATACCAATGCACATAGTCCTCTTATGTCATATAGCTAGTAAGCATTCAAGTTGATAAACAAGGTCTAGACATATTCAAACTAGCTAGACAAATCATGTATCTACCCCCTAAAACCCCTAAACTCTGTCTTATGACGAAGTCAAGCATGAAGATAAGTGGTTTTAGGTTTCAAACATGGAAATTTCAAAAACCTCCCAAAATTCAGCTTCATTTTAGAGCGACTAAGAAGGATCGATGCTTTTACCTTTTCATTTCCATGTTTTAAACTTATTTAAATCTTGGTCAAACCTAGGATTTGACCAAGATTCAAATGGGCATAAAAATTATTCAGACAAAAAATCTAAAGAATGAAAAACCAAAGCACATAGCCTTCTTAATTATGTCATATAGTAAACACTCAAGTTGATAAACAAGGTCTAGACATATTCAAACCAGAAAAATCATGTGTATATCTACCCCTACCCCTAAACTCTGTCTTATGAAGTCAATCATGAAGAGAATTGGTTTTGGGTTTCAAACATGGAAATTTCAAGTACGTCCCAAAAGCTTCATATATTTTAGAGTGACTAATTAAGAAGGATCTTGGATTACGTTTTCATTTTCATGCTTGAAACTTGTTTAAATCTTGGTTGAACCTAGGATTTGACCAGAATCAAATGTGCATAAAATTCTTAAAAAATAGAAAAATGAAAAACAAAAGCACATGGTCTTCTTATGTCATATAGTAAGCATTCAAGTTGATAAACAAGGTTTAGACATATTCAAACCAGACAAATCATGTATCTACCCCTAACCCTAAACTCGGTCTTATGAAGTCTAGCATGAGGAGAAGTCGTTTTGGGTTTCAAACGTTTAAGCCAAAAGCCCCATTTCAAATATTTCAAACTTATTCAAATTTGGTTCAAATTTGAAAGACACACAAGTTATAGCACACATAGTGCATACATTCTCACACATACTGCACTAGATGCTAACCCGGCCTATAGTTTGAGGCCATTGGATGAGGTCGAAAAAAATCTTGGATTAGAAATGGGGTTGTTCGAACCCCGTAGTTGGATTTTTTGAACCTTGATCTGTAGTACTGGGCAAAACCCTAGTTTAACCTATTTAATTATAGATTCGTAGGTCGATTTTTCTACCTTTTTATTATTACTATGCAGCACATGTGTGTTTGCCCGTCGAGTGAAACTCGGAGGAAGAGGGATCACTCGGAAGGAGAGAAGAAGGGAGAGAATTATGGTGTCTCCCCTTTTTCGGGTGATGATGTTGACTTTTGTGCAGGGTTTGTCAGTGAGCAGGAGGTGCGAGCGAGCGAGTCGAGCGAGGCCGAGAATGAGAGAGATTTTTTTTTTTGAGAGGGACGACCGAAGGATCCAGAAGGACCCACAGACTTCCAATACGCATCCTGATGCGTCTTCTCTTGACAAAGAAAATGGCTGGGAGTTTGCGTACCTATTGCACGTGACTTGTGCTCACTGAAGTGTGGGACCTCACGCATGGGCACCACACGTAAGTGACAGACCTGTTGGTGTAAAAACTCGGTTGATTATTATAGTGCATTAGAACAAAGTTTCCTATGGATTCAAGGGTAGGAAATCCAAGTTAACTCATTTACATGACATTATTTTTTCCATGAAGCAAAGTTAACGCACCTATCAATTGGTACATTTTGGAGTGACTAAGAAGGATCCAGGCTTACTTATTCGTTTTCACGTGTAAAACTTGTCTAAATCTTGGTCAAACAAAATTGGCAGAAAATTCAAAAAAAAACAGAAAAATGAAAAACCAAAGCACATAGTCTTCTTATGTCATGTAGTAAGCATTAAAGTTGATAAACAAGGTCTAGACATATTCAAACCATACTAATCATGTATCTACCCGCTAACCCCTAAACTATGTCTTAAGAAGTCAAGAATGAAGAGAAGTGGTTTTGGGTTTCAAACATGGACATTTCAAAAACCTCCCAAAACTTCATTTTAGGGTGAGTAAGAAGGATACAGGCTTCCCTTTTCATTTTCATGTTCTATACTTGTTTAAATCTTGGTCAAACCTAGGATTTGACCAAGATTCAAATGGGCACAAAAAATAAAAAAAAGCACATAGTGTTCTTATGTCATATCATAAGCATTCAAGTTGATAAACAAGGTCTAGATATATCCAAATTAACCAGACAAATCATGTATCTACCCCCTATCGTCCCTACTTCGTCTTATGAAGTCAAGCATGAAGAGAAGTGGTTTTGGGTTTCAAACATGGAAATTTCAAAAACCTCCCAAAATTCAGCTTCATTTTAGAGCGACTAAGAAGGATCGATGCTTTTACCTTTTCATTTCCATGTTTTAAACTTATTTAAATCTTGGTCAAACCTAGGATTTGACCAAGATTCAAATGGGCATAAAAATTCAGACAAAAAATCTAAAGAATGAAAAACCAAAGCACATAGCCTTCTTAATTATGTCATATAGTAAACACTCAAGTTGATAAATAAGGTCTAGACATATTCAAACCAGAAAAATCATGTGTATATCTACCCCTAACCCTAAACTCTGTATTATGAAGTCAATCTCTAGGATTTGACCAAGATTCAAATGGGCATAAAATAAAAAAACATAAAAATGAAAAACCAAAGCGCACATAGTCTTCTTATATGTCATATAGTAAGCATTAAAGTTGATAAACAAGGTCTGGACATATTCAAACTAGCTAGACAAATCATGTATCTACCCCCTAACCCCTAAACTCTGTCTTATGACGAAGTCAAGCATGAAGATAAGTGGTTTTGGGTTTCAAACATGGAAATTTCAAAAACCTCCCAAAAACTTCATTTTAGGGTGACTAAGAAGGATACAGGCTTCCATTTTCATTTCCATGTTCTATACTTGTTTAAATCTTGGTCAAACCTAGGATTTGACCAAGATTCAAATGTGCATCAAAATTCCAAAAAAATCAGAAAAATGAAAAACCAAAGCACATAGTTTTCTTATGTCACATACATATATATAGTAAGCATTCAAAAGTTCATAAACAAGGTCTAGACATATTCAAACCAGACAAATCATGTACCCCCTAACCCTAAACTTTGTCTTAATTATATATGAAGTCAAGCATGAAGCAGAGAAGTGTGGTTTTGGGTTTCAAACATGGAAATTTCAAAAACCTCCCAAAAAGCTTCATTTTAATTAGACTGGCTGGTTAATTAAGAAGGATCCATGATTAATTACCTTTTCATTGTCATGTTTTAAACTTGTTTAAATCTTGGTCGAACCTAGGATTTGACCAAGATTCAAATGGGCATAAAAATTCAGAAAAAATCGAAAGAATGAAAAACCAAAGCACATAGCCTTCTTATGTCATATAGTAAGCATTCAAGTTGATAAACATGGTCTAGACATATTCAAACCAGAAAAATCATGTATCTACCCCTAACCCTAAACTCTGTCTTATGAAGTCAAGCATGAAAAGAAGTACGGTGGTTTTGGGTTTCAAACATGGTAAATTCAAGAACCTCCCAAAAGCTTCATTTTAGAGTTACTAAGAGAAAGATCCAGACTTAATTACCTTATCATTTTCACATGTTAAACTTGTTTAAATCTTGCTCAACAAACCTAGGATTTTACCAAGATTCTCAAATGGGCATAAAAATCAAAAAATGAAATACCAATGCACATAGTCCTCTTATGTCATATAGCTAGTAAGCATTCAAGTTGATAAACAAGGTCTAGACATATTCAAACTAGCTAGACAAATCATGTATCTACCCCCTAAAACCCCTAAACTCTGTCTTATGACGAAGTCAAGCATGAAGATAAGTGGTTTTAGGTTTCAAACATGGAAATTTCAAAAACCTCCCAAAATTCAGCTTCATTTTAGAGCGACTAAGAAGGATCGATGCTTTTACCTTTTCATTTCCATGTTTTAAACTTATTTAAATCTTGGTCAAACCTAGGATTTGACCAAGATTCAAATGGGCATAAAAATTATTCAGACAAAAAATCTAAAGAATGAAAAACCAAAGCACATAGCCTTCTTAATTATGTCATATAGTAAACACTCAAGTTGATAAACAAGGTCTAGACATATTCAAACCAGAAAAATCATGTGTATATCTACCCCTACCCCTAAACTCTGTCTTATGAAGTCAATCATGAAGAGAATTGGTTTTGGGTTTCAAACATGGAAATTTCAAGTACGTCCCAAAAGCTTCATATATTTTAGAGTGACTAATTAAGAAGGATCTTGGATTACGTTTTCATTTTCATGCTTGAAACTTGTTTAAATCTTGGTTGAACCTAGGATTTGACCAGAATCAAATGTGCATAAAATTCTTAAAAAAATAGAAAAATGAAAAACAAAAGCACATGGTCTTCTTATGTCATATAGTAAGCATTCAAGTTGATAAACAAGGTTTAGACATATTCAAACCAGACAAATCATGTATCTACCCCTAACCCTAAACTCGGTCTTATGAAGTCTAGCATGAGGAGAAGTCGTTTTGGGTTTCAAACGTTTAAGCCAAAAGCCCCATTTCAAATATTTCAAACTTATTCAAATTTGGTTCAAATTTGAAAGACACACAAGTTATAGCACACATAGTGCATACATTCTCACACATACTGCACTAGATGCTAACCCGGCCTATAGTTTGAGGCCATTGGATGAGGTCGAAAAAAATCTTGGATTAGAAATGGGGTTGTTCGAACCCCGTAGTTGGATTTTTTGAACCTTGATCTGTAGTACTGGGCAAAACCCTAGTTTAACCTATTTAATTATAGATTCGTAGGTCGATTTTTCTACCTTTTTATTATTACTATGCAGCACATGTGTGTTTGCCCGTCGAGTGAAACTCGGAGGAAGAGGGATCACTCGGAAGGAGAGAAGAAGGGAGAGAATTATGGTGTCTCCCCTTTTTCGGGTGATGATGTTGACTTTTGTGCAGGGTTTGTCAGTGAGCAGGAGCGAGCGAGCGAGCGAGCGAGCGAGTCGAGCGAGGCCGAGAATGAGAGAGATTTTTTTTTTTTGAGAGGGACGACCGAAGGATCCAGAAGGACCCACAGACTTCCAATACGCATCCTGATGCGTCTTTCTCTTGACAAAGAAAATGGCTGGGAGTTTGCGTACCTATTGCACGTGACTTGTGCTCACTGAAGTGTGGGACCTCACGCATGGGCACCACACGTAAGTGACAGACCTGTTGGTGTAAAAACTCGGTTGATTATTATAGTGCATTAGAACAAAGTTTCCTATGGATTCAAGGGTAGGAAATCCAAGTTAACTCATTTACATGACATTATTTTTTCCATGAAGCAAAGTTAACGCACCTATCAATTGGTACATTTTGGAGTGACTAAGAAGGATCCAGGCTTACTTATTCGTTTTCACGTGTAAAACTTGTCTAAATCTTGGTCAAACAAAATTGGCAGAAAATTCAAAAAAAAACAGAAAAATGAAAAACCAAAGCACATAGTCTTCTTATGTCATGTAGTAAGCATTAAAGTTGATAAACAAGGTCTAGACATATTCAAACCATACTAATCATGTATCTACCCCTAACCCCTAAACTCTATCTTATGACGAAGTCAAGCATGAAGATTAAGTGGTTTTGGGTTTCAAACATGGAAATTTTGAAAACCTCCCAAAAACTTCATTTTAGGGTGACTAAGAAGGATACATGCTTCCCTTTTCATTTTCATGTTCTATACTTGTTTAAATCTTGGTCAAACCTAGGATTTGACCATGATTCAAATGTGCATCAAAATTCCAAAAAAATCAGAAAAATGAAAAACCAAAGCACATAGTTTTCTTATGTCATATAGTAAGCATTAAAGTTGATAAACAAGGGTCTAGACATATTCAAACAAGAAAAATCATGTATCTACCCCCTAACCCTAAACTTTGTCTTATGTAGTCAAGCATGAAGAGAAGTGGTTTTGGGTTTCAAATATGGAAATTTCAAAAACCTATCAAAAGCTTCATTTTAGAGTGACTAAGAAGGATCCATGCTTGCCTTTTCATTTTCATATTTGAAACTTGTTTAAATCATTGTCAAACCTAGGATTTGACCAAGATTTAAATTGGCATAAAATTAAAAAATCGGAAAAATGAAAAACAAAAGCACATAGTCTTCTTATGTCACATATATATATAGTAAGCATTCAAAAGTTGATAAACAAGGTCTAGCTAGACATATTCAAATAAGACAAATCATGTATCTACCCCTCTAACCCTAAACTCTGTCTTATGAAGTCAAGCATGAAGAGAAGTGGTTTTAGGTTTCAAACATGGAAATTTCAAAAACCTCCCAAAAACTTCATTTTAGAGTGACTAAGAAGGATACATGTTTCCCTTTTCATTTTCATGTTTTAAACTTGTTTAAATCTTGGTCAAACCTAGGATTTGACCAAGATACAAATAGGCACAAAAAATGAAAAACAAAAAGCACATAGTGTTCTTATGTCATATCGTAAGCATTCAAGTTGATAAACAAGGTCTAGATATATCCAAACCAGACAAATCATGTATATATGTACCCCGTGTCGATCTTATGAAGTCTAGCATGAAGAAAAGTCGTTTTGGCCGGGTTTCAAACATGGAAATTTCAAGAACATCCCAAAAGCTTCATTTTAGAGCGACTAAGAAGGATCCAGGCTTACCTTTCCATTTTCATGATTTAAACTTGTTTAAATCTTGGTCAAATCTTGCTCAAGCATGAAGATAAGTGGTTTTGGGTTTCAAACATGGAAATTTCAAAAACCTCCCAAAAACTTCATTTTAGGGTGACTAAGAAGGATACAGGCTTCCCTTTTCATTTTCATGTTCTATATATACTTGTTTAAATCTTGGTCAAACCTAGGATTTGACCAAGATTCAAATGTGCATCAAAATTCTAAAAAAATCAGAAAAATGAAAAACCAAAGCACATAGTCTTCTTATGTCATATAGTAAGCATTAAAGTTGATAAACATGGTCTAGACATATTCAAACCATACAAATCATGTATCTACCCCTAACCCCTAAACTATGTCTTATGAAGTCAAGCATGAAGAGAAGTGGTTTTGGGTTTCAAACATGGAAATTTCAAAAACTGCCCAAAAACTTCATTTTAGAGTGACTAAGAAGGACACATGCTTCCCTTTTCATTTTCATGTTTTAAACTTGTTTAAATCTTGGTCAAACCTAGGATTTGATGAACATGGTCTAGACATATTCAAACCAGACAAATCATGTATCTACCCCCTATCGACCCTAAACTTCGTCTTATGAAGTCAAGCATGAAGAGAAGTGGTTTTGGGTTTCAAACATGGAAATTTCAAAAACCTCCCAAAATTAAAGCTTCATTTTAGAGTGACTAGTTAAGAAGGATCCAGGCTTACCTTTTCATTTTCATGTTTTAAACTTGTTTAAATCTTGTTCAAACCTAGGATTTAACCAATATTCAAATGGGCATAAAATAAAAAATAAATAAAATAAAAAACCAAAGCACATAGTCTTCTTATGTCATATAGTAAGCATTCAAGTTCATAAACAAGGTCTAGACATATTCAAACCAGACAAATCATGTACCCCTAACCCTAAACTTTGTCTTAATTATATATGAAGTCAAGCATGAAGCAGAGAAGTGTGGTTTTGGGTTTCAAACATGGAAATTTCAAAAACCTCCCAAAAAGCTTCATTTTAATTAGACTGGCTGGTTAATTAAGAAGGATCCATGATTAATTACCTTTTCATTGTCATGTTTTAAACTTGTTTAAATCTTGGTCGAACCTAGGATTTGACCAAGATTCAAATGGGCATAAAAATTCAGAAAAAATCGAAAGAATGAAAAACCAAAGCACATAGCCTTCTTATGTCATATAGTAAGCATTCAAGTTGATAAACATGGTCTAGACATATTCAAACCAGAAAAATCATGTATCTACCCCTAACCCTAAACTCTGTCTTATGAAGTCAAGCATGAAAAGAAGTACGGTGGTTTTGGGTTTCAAACATGGTAAATTCAAGAACCTCCCAAAAGCTTCATTTTAGAGTTACTAAGAGAAAGATCCAGACTTAATTACCTTATCATTTTCACATGTTAAACTTGTTTAAATCTTGCTCAACAAACCTAGGATCTTTGACCAAGATTCAAATGGGCATAAAAATTATTCAGACAAAAAATCTAAAGAATGAAAAACCAAAGCACATAGCCTTCTTAATTATGTCATATAGTAAACACTCAAGTTGATAAACAAGGTCTAGACATATTCAAACCAGAAAAATCATGTGTATATCTACCCCTACCCCTAAACTCTGTCTTATGAAGTCAATCATGAAGAGAATTGGTTTTGGGTTTCAAACATGGAAATTTCAAGTACGTCCCAAAAGCTTCATATATTTTAGAGTGACTAATTAAGAAGGATGTTGGATTCCGTTTTCATTTTCATGCTTGAAACTTGTTTAAATCTTGGTTGAACCTAGGATTTGACCAGAATCAAATGTGCATAAAATTCTTAAAAAATAGAAAAATGAAAAACAAAAGCACATGGTCTTCTTATGTCATATAGTAAGCATTCAAGTTGATAAACAAGGTTTATACATATTCAAACCAGACAAATCATGTATCTACCCCCTATCGACCCTAAACTCGGTCTTATGAAGTCTAGCATGAGGAGAAGTCGTTTTGGGTTTCAAACGTTTAAGCCAAAAGCCCCATTTCAAATATTTCAAACTTATTCAAATTTGGTTCAAATTTGAAAGACACACAAGTTATAGCACACATAGTGCATACATTCTCACACATACTGCACTAGATGCTAACCCGGCCTATAGTTTGAGGCCATTGGATGAGGTCGAAAAAAATCTTGGATTAGAAATGGGGTTGTTCGAACCCCGTAGTTGGATTTTTTGAACCTTGATCTGTAGTACTGGGCAAAACCCTAGTTTAACCTATTTAATTATAGATTCGTAGGTCGATTTTTCTACCTTTTTATTATTACTATGCAGCACATGTGTGTTTGCCCGTCGAGTGAAACTCGGAGGAAGAGGGATCACTCGGAAGGAGAGAAGAAGGGAGAGAATTATGGTGTCTCCCCTTTTTCGGGTGATGATGTTGACTTTTGTGCAGGGTTTGTCAGTGAGCAGGAGGTGCGAGCGAGCGAGCGAGTCGAGCGAGGCCGAGAATGAGAGAGATTTTTTTTTTGAGAGGGACGACCGAAGGATCCAGAAGGACCCACAGACTTCCAATACGCATCCTGATGCGTCTTTCTCTTGACAAAGAAAATGGCTGGGAGTTTGCGTACCTATTGCACGTGACTTGTGCTCACTGAAGTGTGGGACCTCACGCATGGGCACCACACGTAAGTGACAGACCTGTTGGTGTAAAAACTCGGTTGATTATTATAGTGCATTAGAACAAAGTTTCCTATGGATTCAAGGGTAGGAAATCCAAGTTAACTCATTTACATGACATTATTTTTTCCATGAAGCAAAGTTAACGCACCTATCAATTGGTACATTTTGGAGTGACTAAGAAGGATCCAGGCTTACTTATTCGTTTTCACGTGTAAAACTTGTCTAAATCTTGGTCAAACAAAATTGGCAGAAAATTCAAAAAAAAACAGAAAAATGAAAAACCAAAGCACATAGTCTTCTTATGTCATGTAGTAAGCATTAAAGTTGATAAACAAGGTCTAGACATATTCAAACCATACTAATCATGTATCTACCCGCTAACCCCTAAACTATGTCTTAAGAAGTCAAGAATGAAGAGAAGTGGTTTTGGGTTTCAAACATGGAAATTTCAAAAACCTCCCAAAAACTTCATTTTAGGGTGACTAAGAAGGATACAGGCTTCCATTTTCATTTCCATGTTCTATACTTGTTTAAATCTTGGTCAAACCTAGGATTTGACCAAGATTCAAATGTGCATCAAAATTCCAAAAAAATCAGAAAAATGAAAAACCAAAGCACATAGTTTTCTTATGTCACATACATATATATAGTAAGCATTCAAAAGTTCATAAACAAGGTCTAGACATATTCAAACCAGACAAATCATGTACCCCCTAACCCTAAACTTTGTCTTAATTATATATGAAGTCAAGCATGAAGCAGAGAAGTGTGGTTTTGGGTTTCAAACATGGAAATTTCAAAAACCTCCCAAAAAGCTTCATTTTAATTAGACTGGCTGGTTAATTAAGAAGGATCCATGATTAATTACCTTTTCATTGTCATGTTTTAAACTTGTTTAAATCTTGGTCGAACCTAGGATTTGACCAAGATTCAAATGGGCATAAAAATTCAGAAAAAAATCGAAAGAATGAAAGACCAAAGCACATAGCCTTCTTATGTCATATAGTAAGCATTCAAGTTGATAAACATGGTCTAGACATATTCAAACAAGACAAATCATGTATCTACCCCCTATCGACCCTAAACTTCGTCTTATGAAGTCAAGCATGAAGAGAAGTGGTTTTGGGTTTCAAAAAAGATCCAGACTTAATTACCTTATCATTTTCACATGTTAAACTTGTTTAAATCTTGCTCAACAAACCTAGGATTTTACCAAGATTCTCAAATGGGCATAAAAATCAAAAAATGAAATACCAATGCACATAGTCCTCTTATGTCATATAGCTAGTAAGCATTCAAGTTGATAAACAAGGTCTAGACATATTCAAACAAGACAAATCATGTATCTACCCCCTATCGACCCTAAACTTCGTCTTATGAAGTCAAGCATGAAGAGAAGTGGTTTTGGGTTTCAAAAACATGGAAATTTCAAAAACCTCCCAAAATTCAGCTTCATTTTAGAGCGACTAAGAAGGATCGATGCTTACCTTTTCATTTCCATGTTTTAAACTTGTTTAAATCTTGGTCAAATCTAGGATTTGACCAAGATTCAAATGGGCATAAAATAAAAAAACCGAAAAATGAAAAACCAAAGCGCACATAGTCTTCTTATATGTCATATAGTAAGCATTAAAGTTGATAATCAAGGTCTAGACATATTCAAACTAGCTAGACAAATCATGTATCTACCCCCTAAAACCCCTAAACTCTGTCTTATGACGAAGTCAAGCATGAAGATAAGTGGTTTTAGGTTTCAAACATGCATGGAAATTTCAAAAACCTTCCAAAAACTTCATTTTAGGGTGACTAATTAAGAAGGATACATGCTTCCCTTTTCATTTTCATGTTCTATATATACTTGTTTAAATCTTGGTCAAACCTAGCTAGGATTTGACCAAGATTCAAATGTGCATCAAAATTCCAAAAAATATCAGAAAAATGAAAAACCAAAGCACATAGTTTTCTTATGTCATATAGTAGCATTAAAGTTGATAAACAAGGTCTAGACATATTCAAACAAGAAAAATCATGTATCTACTCCCTAACCCTAAACTTTGTCTTATGTAGTCAAGCATGAAGAGAAGTGGTTTTGGGTTTCAAATATGGAAATTTCAAAAACCTACCAAAAGCTTCATTTTAGAGTGACTAAGAATGATCAATGCTTACCTTTTCATTTTCATATTTTAAACTTGTTAAAATCATTGTCAAACCAGGATTTGACCAAGATTTAAATGGGCATAAAATTTAAAAAATCAGAAAAATGAAAAACAAAAGCACATAGTCTTCTTATGTCACATATATATATAGTAAGAGCATTCAAAAGTTGACAAACAAGGTCTATACATATTCAAATAAGACAAATCATGTATCTACCCCTAACCCTAAACTCTGTCTTATGAAGTCAAGCATGAAGAGAAGTGGTTTTGGTTTCAAACATGGAAATTTCAAAAACCTCCCAAAAGCTTCATTTTAGAGTGACTAAGAAGGATCCAGGCTTACCTTTTCATTTTCATGTTTTAAACTTGTTTAAATCTTGTTCAAACCTAGGATTTGACCAATATTAAAATGGGCATAAAATAAAAAAATAAAAAACCAAAGCACATAGTCTTCTTATGTCATATAGTAAGCATTCAAGTTCATAAACAAGGTCTAGACATATTCAAACCAGACAAATCATGTATCTACCCCCTATCGACCCTAAACTTCGTCTTATGAAGTCAAGCATGAAGAGAAGTGGTTTTGGGTTTCAAACATGGAAATTTCAAAAAACCAAAAGCTTCATTTTAGAGCGAGTAAGAAGGATCGATGCTTATCTTTTCATTTTCATGTTTTAAACTTATTTAAATCTTGGTCAAACCTAGGATTTGACCAAGATTCAAATGGGCATAAAAATTCAGACAAAAATCTAATTAAAGAATGAAAAACCAAAGCACGTACATAGCCTTCTTAATTATGTCATATAGTAAACATTCAAGTTGATAAACAAGGTCTAGACATATTCAAACCAGAAAAATCGTGTATCTACCCCTAACCCTAATTAAACTTTGTCTTATGAAGTCAAGCTTGAAGAAAAGTGGTTTTGAGTTTCAAGCATGCATGGAAATTTCGAGAACCTCCCAAAATAAAGCTTCATTTTAGAGTGACTACGAAGGATCCATGCTTACACCTTTTCATTTTCAAGTTTTAAACTTGTTTAAAACCTCGTCAAACCTGGGATTTGACCAAGATTCAAATGGGCATAAAATTCAAAAAAATAGATAAATGAAAAACCATAGCACATAGTCTTCTTATGTCATATAGTAAGCATTCAAGTGGATAAACAAGCTCTAGACATACTGAAACCAGACAAATCATGTATCTACCCCTATCCCTAAACTATGTCTTATGAAGTCTAGCATGAAAAGAAGTGGTTTTGGGTTTCAAACATGGAAATTTCAAAAACCTCCCAAAAGCTTCATTTTGGATTGACTAAGGAGGATCCAGGCTTACTTTTTCATTTTCATATTTTAAACTTGTTTAAATCTAGGTCAAACCTAGGATTTGACCAAGATTCAAATGGACATAAAAAATCAACAGTTTACAACAGCACACAAAATAAACATGAAATTACATCTAAATCCCTAACTTTTACATGGAGGACCCCAGGCTGAAAGCAAGAAATGCGATCGGGTCTTGAATCTTGATGCGTCTTCTCTTGACAAAGAAGATTGCTGGGAGTTTGCGTACGTACATCACGTCACTTGTGCTCACTGAAGTGTGGGACATGACGCATGCATGGGCAACACACGTAAGTGACATGGATTCAAGGGTAGGGAAGCCAAGAGAAAAAAACGAGAATTTGGACAAAAATAACCCAATCTTGCTAGTATGTCGAAAGTTTGTTTTTCCCAATCTTTTCGACTTTGGGTTATTTCTGTCTATTTTGCCGAAAAAACGAGGACAGAGACTGGAAACGGTGATGCATCTAGCTTCAGAGTACGCCAGATTAAGACTTCATGAGCAACACTAGTCTGACGTAAGTACAGTGTATACAGACAAGACAGGGACTAGACATTGCTACCCACGTCCCTCTGCGCCCCTTCAAAGAAATCATACTCCGTACTAGAATCTCGAAACGTAGGAATTAGTCTGACACGATTTCTGATTGTTTAATTCATAGGATTGCAATTTTCAGAATTCATTGACAATACATTTTTATACAAAAACAAAAAATCCTTCATTGTGTAACCGTATGTTACTACTAGTATTTCTTTTGGTTTTCACACGCAATCAAATGTTATTGGATCCAAATACCGTTGTTTCTCAATCCTATATATTTGGAGATGATCATCACTCTCTAATCATACAATTTTCATATTCCCGCACTTTGAAAATCTTGCGAATAATCAAAGCAGCCAAAATCTATGGTGTGTATTGTATATGTTTATGCCATGCTTAGTTTCATCGAATATTGTTTGGTTGCATCGCGGGGAAACCGCGTGAATTTAGATTAATTGTTGCATGTTTGTTTGTGGTGTGACCAACTGCTTTTGCAACGAAACAACCCCCCCACCATGTACGCATTGTTTGGGTCGCATGCATGATGTGTACATAATGTTAAAATAGAAATAATGTAGGAATTGAATATGATTGCATGTTGAATTAATCCTATATGAGAGAAATCACACAAATTTGAATTGCATGTTCTTTGGTTGTAGTGCTACACAAAAAACACGTGAATTAGTATGAATTATCATGTATTCAAGAATCAAAGGAGCCACTGAGATTTGAATCCCACAAAATTTCTATGAATTTTCTTCGAACCAAACAAGCCCAACAAGATTCCAAAGGAATATAATACAACGAATCAAACAACTTCCGTTGTTGGAATATTTCCTTAGGACATCAATCCAATAGAAACTATATGATCCAGTTTCAGCGACAATCTGGTCGGTGTAGGCTCGAGGAGGCCAATTGTATATATATGTTTGGACCCGGTTGGTTGAGTGATCATGCTCGTGACATCCAGCATGAAAGGTAAAATTCGGGCAAGGCCAGCGTGACGCCACAATACTTTTGAAATATTCAAAAGCGCGTAATATTTGTGAAATTTTAATAATAGCTACTACTTATGTGAATTTTTTTCGTTCATACGCTTATTGGGGGGTAGGCTAACCCTAATGGCCTCCTCAAGATCCCTACCTCTACCAAGGTTTCCCGAGTTCATCCACCTCGATGGGTTCCTTGCCACTTTCGACCATGTTGTGGGCATCATTTCGGGTTCCCGTACCACGGCCAGTCCTTTTCAGGAGTCCCGAACCCGATGCCATAATATTTGTTTGAAAAAAATTCAAGACCGCACAATATTTGTTGAAATAAATGAATAAGCATTTTTAAATAGCTAAATAAAAGAAGTACGAATTTTGAAAAATTTATTTTTTCTAAAACATTAATTGGAGCATTGACATGTTGAACCCACTTGTCGATTTTGCTATCAACATGACTAACTAGCTGATTAGATAACCAAGTGGTGAAATTTGCAACATATTAGACCACCACATGGTGGAAACTGCAAAAAAAATGTCCAAGTGGTGGTTTGTGCAACATATAGAGCAGTAGAGTATATGGTAGTACAAGATGAAGAGGCCTCCAAGATGAATGTGCACTGCCGTGGGCCCGTGGTAATATATCATGATGATGGCAAAGGATCTTTTCTCTGCTGAAACTGTCCAGAGCTGATTTGATGAGACAAAATACAGCTCCACGGCGTGCAAGGACAGTATACAGTACATTAGCTTCTTCTCGGGTCACACGCCTTCACGCCAGGTGCAGTAGTGCAGCAGAGACCAGAGAGAGAAGGCACGCCCGTAGTACTCGTATTATTGATTTCAATTCAAATTGTTTTTTTTGCCTGCTTCTCCGTCTTCTTCATCTCCATCTTCTCTGGCGACCCCGCCTACACCAGCAGCCCCTGCACCACCGCCGCCATGCCTTTTTCGGATCATCTCGAGCCACCTGTTTGATGGTACTAGTAGGAGTTGTTGACTTTTATCCATATCGCTCTACCAGCTGCCGCTCGCACTGTCCTCCAATACCTCATACCCAAACGCCAGCGTCCCACTACCACACCCCCACACCCACTTGACCGCATCCTTCCAATGGCGAGATCGATCAATGAGAGTGGCAGTTCTTGGGTGTTTCCTGATGGCCCCCTTGAAGAAATCGCATCCCGATGCGATGTCATCACCGCCGCGAGCCTCGTCGGTTCATGCAAGTTTTATCATGATTCAGCAACACAAAGTGTAGCTCTGCCTGCATCTCAGCCGTTTGGCATGCCCTGTGTTCTTCATACTCACCAAACTGAGGTACCGCCCGCGCACAATCCCTTCTACCGCGTCCACAAGTTCAAGCAGGAGGGTGCGCAGAAGGACAAGCAGCATGATGCAAAAGATCGCAAGGGTACCTTGTGCCAACTGACGCCGCTGGACAGGATCTCTTCCGATGCCGTGATTCCAGATGGTGGTACGGGCATGTGGGCAGGCGCGAATGGAGATTGGATCGCCCTTCTTGGCTTCCCCTGGAATTGGGAGCTTGTCAATGTGTACACTGGTCGCCGGATTCCTCTACCACCAATAAGTGAGTTTAAATCCACCCCGGATAAACTTGTGTTCGAGTCTAATGATCAACATCTTCAACTGCTGAAGATAGCTATTTGCCGAGTTCCAACAGCTGCTTCAAATTATACTAGTTTCTCTGTTCTTGCCATCTTCAACGCGGCAATTGCAGTCCTTCACTGTGCTTCTAGCAGATGGACAGTTCTTGACAACCAGTTCTTAGCGTACGGCTACTCCGATGCAATCATCCACAAGGGTATTGTATTTGCTGTAACTCAGACAGGCGAAGTTTATGCATGGAATCAACTTTCTTGGGGTAATTTTTCTCATCTCATATGATGTGTTTTCGCTATTACCTGCTAGTTTCAGATTTAGCTTTAGCCTTTTTCTTTTTGTTGTGCAGTTTTCGTGTCATGCCTGTACCTTTCCCCCTCTATATTCAATCAAAATCAGCAGCGATATGCCTTTGAGTCAAAATAAAGTACTCCCTCCGATCCAAATCAAATTGACTCAGCTTTGTCTAGCCAGTGCATCTAGCTAGACAAACTTGAGTCAATTAATTTGTGCATATCTAGCTAGACACATCCAGTTGAGTCAATTAATTTGGATCGGAGGCAGTATTTTAGCTACATCATTATTCATGTATGTAATGAACTAATCAAGTTTTGCTGAACTGACTTCAAGCTGTGCTTTCCTTTGCAAGGTCCTTTGTTGATCAGCACGGCACCTATTCCGCCAGAACTTGATGAACAAGGTCGGTACAATCTTGGCTCCTGGTGGTTAGCACGATCTCCTGATGGTTCTAGACTTTTTCTGGTCCATACCTGGGGCGTTACTGACGGGCGGGATTATACTGGACTGGTTCGGATTTTACCTGCTGCTGCTACCTCTGAGGGTCGTCATGGTCGCACTATTCGCGGGTATGGTAAGGGTTTACTTGGCTGCGAGGTGTACAGCATGGACACCAGTCAGTTGATGCCACCGAGGCCATGGAGGAGGATTATTTCCCTTGGATCATATTCTCTCTTCCTTGGAGTGAACTATCCGATTATCATTCCAGTAGAAGACGGGGCAGAACATGACCGTCCAAATATGGCGAGAAGCAACTCTGTTTACACATCGCACCATGCAGTAGGCCTTGCATATCCTCCTTCTCCAGAAATTTGCCGCTTCAGTTTGAATTCTGAAGACTGTACTGTTGGTTTCCAAACCAACATTAGATGGACATGGCGGCAGGTTCCGTTGTGGCTCATCCCAAGCTTCGCCAACGCCCGGCAATGGAACCTGCCTTCGCGTCACAGGTCCAGAAAGAAGGGCTGATGTACTTTATGTAATACTCGTGTTGTAATGCAAGATTTGTATCTGTTGAACTATTTCATTTGCATGTTTATCTCTACCTAGGCTACTCCCTTTCCGTAGTTGTGTTGTACTATCTGTTGAACTATTTCCTTTGCATGTTATCTCTACCTAGGCTACTCCTCCGTAGTTGTTAAATTGATGTAATGCTCCTACAATGCACGCTACACTGGGCGTGTGGCCTGTAATGTTATCAAACACCTTTTGTACTCGTTCTAGTAAGCATTTCACACTATAGCTCACATAATTAAAGTACTCCTACAACGTATTAGTTGAAAGATATCTCTCATAAGTAAGTACCCCTCTTTGAGCTTATGCGAAACATAAATGACTATTTTAGAAATATATACTCTCGACACAAGATTATATTAAAAACAATGGTACATAGTTCTATTAGAAAAAGAAAGTGTGAATAGTAGAATGATGGAGAAGTGTTTTTTGAGGTCTGTGCATAGCTAGTGTTCATGGTGCAAAAGCACTTAGACTAGTCACAATGGGAAGTATACTAGTCTATGATACAACACCTTCAATGCATAGTATCATGAATTAGTATCATGCAATGTTGCGAAAAACCAATTATTCATTTCTTTCCAAATAGACTAGCTTTGCGAGGATGACAAAACATTTCTTTATTGCCCTCTCGTATGAATCTCCTCCATACATCACCTCTCATACCGATTGAAAGCCATTCCAAATCGTTGGTTCAAGACCATGAATACCAAGCCAATTTTGTTAGCTAGTTGGACCACCCTCGGATTGAGAACCAACGGTTGAAAGAAAGGTGGGCGCCAACTCATATTTTTTTCTCGAGAGTCCGACACTTGATGTTGATTGCAAAGTTCACAAAGGCCAAAATTTTGACATCCTCTTTGTGCAAGTCTTGCCACCATCCAAACTCGGTTTTGAAGTACCAACCAAGAAAAAAAAAGCTTGCACTTTGGAGGACCCCATGGACCATGAAAATTTTGAAAAACTTCCAGTAAATCATGCATATTTCGATTTATATTTTGGTGAAGTTTCATTCGATTTGAATCATAGGTTTGTGAGCAAATATATATTTAGTTTAAACTAGTGCTCGAGTACGTAAGAATCTATTTAATCACAAGCTAGTCATCCGAATGGGATGAAATATTCATAGATTTTAAAACAAGGAATCTACATATTACTGGATTTTTTTTCAAAATTTTCTGAATAGTTTTTCTTTTTTAGCTTCGAAATAAGAGATAGTTTGGAACGTTGGATCTCAAATGGATGGTAGATGGTGGGACACAGTCACAATGTATCTTGGAAGCATCAAGTCACTGAAGCTCTGTCCGGTTTCCAAACCAAGCTAGGAAAGGCATTGAAAATGAAGTTCTGCTCTAAAACATTTCTCATTCCATTTTGGTGCTCGCGCGGTTGCATGCTGCCCACGTGTTAAGGTACGTGTCTCTGGCATGTAGAGAACTACGATTATTGGCGAAAAATATATCGAAATGGAAACTGTAAAAAAAAGCCCTCTCTGGTCAACCTGATGTGACGAGACATCACTGCACCAAACGTCGTCGCAAATTTATAGATGGGTGGCGTGCTAGTCTACCAACAGTCAAATCGGCGCCCAGTCGCAGCAGCAGCCTAGAGTACTACCTAGTTTTTGCCCCTTGCATGTCTATCATCTTCTTCTTCACCCCGTTACAAAAAAAAAACTTCTTCTTCACCCTCCCAGAATCACGCGCACGCGCAGGATCTCGATCCCCACCACGCCGCATCACTAGTACTACTCCGTATACCTTTCTCTCCTTACCCCGGCCGGCCGCGCGCCGCATCGTTCCTTCCATAGCGCTCGCCCTCTCCTCCGAAAACCCCAAGCGCAGTTGCATCCGCCATCCACCTAAATCCATCTTCACGTGATGGATTATTCTAGGCTTTGCCGGGGCGGCGGGGACGGCCACTTGGAGGCTCTCACCGGCGACAACATCAACCTCATCGCTGCGCATCTGGACGTTACCTACACCGTCCGACTTGCTGCATGTTCCAGGGAGCTCTACGACATGATCAGCAAGGATGAAGGTAAGATGCACCATTGGGATGAACCCTGCCTGCTGATGCCTCCGCCTGCTTATTGGTTCGATGAACACTGGGACGTGGCGAGAACATCTCGTCTGCATGATACCGTGTACGACCTGGTGCCCCTCGACCATCCTCGCCGTTCTGTCGCCCTGCCGTTCATGCACGACAGAAAATGGCTTGGCGCGAACGGTGACTGGATCGCCGCCGCCGATCATCATGAGTGGTGCCTCGTGAACGTCTACACCGAGCGACATATCCCCCTTCCATCCCTACCTGATTCGAAGATCGATCATAGTAGTTTTTCATATCAACCTGCATACTCTTTTAACTGGGGTCCAGCAATTGATTTGTTGAAGATTGTAATCTGCCAAGTGCCCACAAAAGGTGGGAGGTACGCAGATTACAAGCTCATCGCCTTGTTCGACAAAACGATTTTCTACCTTGAAGGGGGTGGCGACTGGAGAATGCTGGAGGCCCTTACACCTGCACCTGATTATCCAAATTACTGTGATGCCATTGAACTCCGTGGCCACGTTTTTGCGGTGGACGAAACTGACGGCTCCACGTACTTCTGGGACACCGCAAATGGTATTTTTTCAGTCCTTATGTTGCATTGCATGATACACTGCCTTAACCAATGAAGTTATTCATGAACTACCTTGTTTATATTTTACCTTTCTTATATGACTTAATGATCACACCCCCTTTTGCTGAATATGAATGAACCGTTGCTTGCAATGAATTAGTAGTACTAATTAGTCACCAACAAACATAGTATGCTCAGTATGTGATTGCATTCCTGAATTAGTAACTCTACGCCACTGCAGAATATGGGTGTAATTAACCAGTATCTCAAAAGATAACGTGGCACTATGAAGGCACCCTTTTTGATAACCTTTTACACCCATTGTTTCATATATAACTAATTGATTTTGCCTCCAAAAGGAGGACGAGAGACCCCCGCCATCTGCATCAGAGAGATGCATAAGGACTTTCATAAGTATATGACTTAACGATCACATCCTTTATCTGAATATGAATGAACCGTTGCTTGCAATGAATTAGTACTAGTCAGTCATCAGCAAACATAGTATACTCCGTATGTGAATGCATTCCTGAATTAGTAACTCTATGCAACTGCAGAATATGGATGTAATTAACAAGTATCTCAAATGTTAACGTAGAAACAGAAAAATAGAAGAAAATCGTTTGTAATTACATGCGTAGCTTATATTTTCTAGAGATCGGGGAAAAAGCCTTGATTGGATGTACCTACATGCAGATCAAACAGTTCTTTGTTTATATCGGTGAACAATCTGCAGAATGGTATAATTAATTTTGTTTTTGATACATTTTTTCTCCCATTTTCTTGAATAGATTTCAGTTTCCCACAATTATCTTTCATTAGTGATTGTGACGTCCCCTCATTCAAAATAACTCAGGTTATCTTTTTCCTAATTCAGTGATATTTAAGTTTGAGTAAGTTTACGATTAATATCTACAACCTCATATATATATAAGATTTAGCACCTGCAGGCCTAACAAAGTTAGCTGCCTCTAGTCCCCTGTATAGTTCTTTCTTTTTGCTTTCTCAGTTTTTCGTAGCCTTGCTACAACCCTGTATGCTCTAATATATAATGATGCACGACTAGGCATGTGTTCGAGAAAAGAAAATCTAAATATCTTTTGTAATATATGAACCTATATTGATGTTTTAGATGTTGGTAGTATAATTTTCGATAAACTTGAACAGACTTAAATCAGTTTAACTTAGCACAACCATATAGCGTACCTTTTTTAGAACGCGAAAATGAGGTAAACAAATACCATGTGTACCCTTTACTATCAATAGTAGAGAAGAGATTATGAACCTTCAACTCTAAAATGCAAATTCTTCTACTGAATGGATAGCTGCATCTGATACCTATTTTGCAAATGTTACCAGACTTGGGGTTAGCTATAAAGAGCATTTCTTTCTTGTCAAGCTTCATGCACTACCAACACAACCAAAAGTCCGAACTGATCGCAAGGGCGGCAATCCACTTATACAATTCAACACCCCCCGTCACATGTGATGGGAGACAAGTCAACATGTGGAAAGACTCAGAGGTATAGCTCAAGAGGCATATAAGTGGACTCCGAGGGGGCAACAACAATTTTAGGATAAATTGCGAAAGCCAGGACTCGAACTCGAGACCCTGGCTCTGACACCATGTCAAGCTTCATGGACTAGCCAACGCAACCAAAAGTCCGAACTGATGGAAAGGTCTAGGCAATCCACTTATACAGTTAAACATTTCTTACCCTTCGGGTGGTCACAGGGAAGCTCTCTAATAGATCACTTAAGACAAAGGGAATTAACTACAGCACAGGACTTAAACTTAAGATGATATATATTTGTCAAAATTTGAATGTATCTATATGCTTTCACTGTCTAGATACATCTGAATTTGGACAAATCTCAGACACTTTCGGTGGGACAGAGGTAGTATATAACTGTGTATACACTAACTAGTGTCTAGTTTTGGCGAAGTTTAGACTAGTTTCGTGGGATGGATGCAGTATAACTGATATATTGGACACTTGATTTGAACACATGAATGACCAATGTCCTTAGCTTACATAGTCGTATTTATACTGTGAGCATGAACGATGAACAATGCTGCTGTTTGAATATGGTTGCCAGTAACACCCTATTCGTCTCCATTTCTAATATTGCAGAAAACCTGATGCTCCCGTTTGTAATCCCGCCACCGGTGGTGGATGATCAGCAGTACGCATGGTTCCTCGCTCCATCTGCTGATGGCAAGCGATTGATGATCATCCTTACAGTAAACAAGATTGGGATTGCCAATGCTGAAGTACCTCCTGACATTCCCTATGCTGCTAATGGGCTTCAGCTACGGCAGTATCCTCCTGTTGCCACCTACGTCTTTGAGCTGGATCCCTTATCTACTGCACGTGCAGGGGACTTTCTTTGGAGGCAGGTTAACAGCCTCAGCGACCACTCTCTGTTCCTCGGACTCAATTACCCAATCATTGCCAACCTGAAGAAGCGTGAATCCAAAGCTCCTGATGGCACATTGGTTCCATTCATGAGGAAAAACTGCGTCTACACAGCATACCGGAATATTCGTTATAATCAATACCCTAAAATTTTGCGCTGCAACCTCCAGCCAGATGAAGGTGAGACTGTGGGAGTTATCAGCCTTCCCAAGGATGGTTGGGATAGTGTCCGACAAGCGGCTATGTGGTTTAAGCCTGCTTTAAACATTGCCCGTTCGGTGTTACCTTTAAAAAAACAGTGACACTTTTTTATTATGCTTGAAGTGTTGAGAAGTAGTACACTGTTTTTAGTATGTACTAGTTTGAATCAGTTTATTTGAACACTGCCCTGCTTTTGTATTTCGTGTTGCCTTCATATTATAACCCATGCATGGCTGTTTTAGGATTGACTTTATTTCAGCACTATAATTTTTTCGATAAAGGATGCTTTATTACTTTTGGAAAGCAATTACATCCAGCCTCTGCATAACCAGGATGCACACAGCTGTTCAAAGAGTCTGTAACCAACAATGTAAAGAAAAAAAACTAGGCGAAATACATATCGGAACGATGAATCATAAATCGCCTATGGTGTGGGTGGTGCTGCAATCCGTAGACTATGCTGCCACCCATGTAGGGAAAAAGTATCCCTCGCCGTTCAGCACTATAATTACAATGTGTGTACGTCCTTTATAATATAGCCACCTCTTGTTGATCATAGTCATGAGAGGACCATTCCTATTTTTTTCGCCGCTAAAGGGTAAAGTACATCCACTGGCACGGGGGTGTGTTGGGTTCCACCCCATCCCCAAACCGAACATGCATCAACTACGAGCAAGGAAGTAGATGTGCGACCTAGGTGACTGTGCGGACCCCACATGTGAACCAAAGAAAAAAACATGTCAATACGGAACTGATGTACATACGACAACTCCTATATGATATGCGTATGTACGATTGAGCATCTGGAGGTGTGCTGCCACCTGCTTCCTCACACGAAGGGTTGGATCTTGTGTTTCGTACACGGATCGGACTGAAATTGTCGTGTGCATAGCAAGGTTCATGTCAATAAGGCTGAGTTTGGCATCTAAGTCTAGGCAACAAATACTTTTGGGTTCCAACGGCCATCTACAAGGTATTTGCTATAGGCCTACTTGCTCCGGCTGTCGAAGCCCAATAACTACAAATGGGCCTTTCTGCTCATGCAATGTTGGCCCTTTTCTAAAGAACCACAGATCCTATGATTGGCAAAAAACAAAAACACGGAGATTCTACATAAAAGTTGTTTGTATTTATTTTGAATTATTGGGTTGCAATTTTTGAAACTGCTCATGGCCAATATGAAAATCCTTGATCGCTCCATACCCACATAGATCACGGTATTTTCAAAAATTCATAAAGTGGATTTGAAATTTAAAACATATCCTAATAATTCCATGATTTATTCTATTAACTTGCAAGATCTTGGAGCGAAAGAGCTTGTATTAGTCTGCGAAAATAATACTGATAAACCTGTCGTTAACAAGAAATGAAGGTTTATCGTTCAGAGAGGATGCCATGTGGGACCCATGAGACAGTAGCGTCCTCAACGTTTCAAAGAAAAAGGCAAGTAGCCCGAAAATAGGGGTAAAAAATAAATCCTACAAAGGAAACATTTATAGTTCATAGAGGCTGACATGTGGGACCGATCTGCCAGCTGCATCCTCATCATTTCGAAGTCGGCAGGGATCAGAAGAAAAAGGCAAATAGCCAGAAATTAGGGGTAAAAAATAAATCCAAAAAGGAAACTTTTATTCTTAATAGAGGATGACATGTGGGACCGACCTGCCAGCAGCGTCCTCATCGTTTCAAAGGCCGCAGGGGATCAAAAGAAAAAGGCAAATAGCCAGAAATTAGGGGTAAAAAATAAATCCAACAAAGGAAAGGTTTATTGTTCATAGAGGCTGACATGTGGGACCCATGAGCCAGCGGCGACCTCAATTTCAAAGGCGGCATATGATCGAAAAGAAAAAGGCAAGTTAGCAAAAATCAGTGGGTAAAAAAAATCTAAGAAATGAAACTTTATTGTACAGTCCCAGTGTGTAAAAAAAAGGCAAATAGCCAGAAATTAGGGGTAAAAAATAAATCCAACAAAGGAAAGGTTTGTTGTCCATAGAGGCTGACATGTGGGACCCATGAGCCAGCGGCGACCTCAATTTCAAAGGCGGCATATGATCGAAAAGAAAAAGGCAAGTTAGCAAAAATCAGGGGGTAAAAAAATCTAAGAAAAGAAACTTTATTGTACATAGAGGATGACATGCGGGTCCCATGAGCCAGCACCTTACTCAACGTTTCAGAGGCGGCATGAGATCAAAAGAAAAAGGAAACTGACCAAATATCAGGAGCAAAAAATAATCCAAGAAAAGTAACTTTTATTGTACATAGAGGATGACATATGGGTCCCACTTATACAAGCTCTTTCGCTCCAAGATCTTGCAAGTTGATTGTACATAGAGGATGACATGCGGGCCCCATGTGTCAGCAGCTTAATCAATGTTTCCAAGGCGGCAGGGGATCAAAAGAAAAAAGGAAATAGCCAAAAATAAGAGGGTGAAAAAAAATCCAAGAAAAGAAACTTTTATAGTATAGAGGATGACATGTGGGTCCCATGAGCCAGCAGCTTCCTCAACGTTTCAGAGGCTGCATGAGATCGAAAGAAAAAGGCAAGTGACCAAAAATAAGAGGGAAAAAAATCCAAGAAAAGAGACTTGATTGTACATAGAGGATGACATGCGGGTCCCATCAGTCAGCAGCTTACTCAACGTTTCCAAGGCGGCAGGGGATCAAAAGAAAATGGAAATAGCTAAAGATCAGAGGGTGAAAAAAATCCAAGAAAAGAAACTTTTATAGTACATAGAGGATGACATGCGGGTCCCATGAGCCAGCAGGTTCCGCAACATTTTCAAAGGCGGCATGAGATCGAAAGAAAAAGGCAAGTGACCAAAAATCAGAGGGTGAAAAATAATCGAAGAAAAGAAACTTTTATTGTACATAGAGGATGACATGCTGTCCCATTTTGCAGCAGAGGTCCCAACTTTTCAAATGCGGCTTGAGATCAAAAGAAAAAGAAAGTAGCCAGAAATTAGGGGATAAAAAAAACTCGAAGAAAAGAAAGTTGATTGTACATAGAGGATGACATGCGGGACCCACGAGTTAGCAGCTTACTCAACGTTTCCAAGCCGGCAGGGGATCAAAAGAAAAAGGAAATAGCCAAAAATCAGAGAGTGAAAAAAAACCCTAGAAAATAAACTTTTGTAGTACATAGAGGATGACATGCGGGTCCCATGAGCCAGCAGGTTCCTCAACGTTTCAAACGTGGCATGGGATCGAAAGAAAAAGGCAAGTGACCAAATATCAGGAGCCAAAAATAATCCAAGAAAAGAAACTTGATTGTACATAGAGGATGACGTGCGGGTCCCATTTTGCAGCAGCGGTCCCAACGTTTCAATTGCGGCTTGAGATCAAAAGAAAAAGAAAGTAGCCAGAAATTAGGGGGTCAAAAAAACTCCAAGAAAGGAAAGCTTTATCGTTCATACAGGCTGACATGTGGGACCTATGAGCCAGCAGCTTACTCAACGTTTCAAAGGCGGCAGGGGATCAAAAGAAAAAGGAAATAGCCAAAAATCAGAGGGTGAAAAAAATCCAAGAAATCAAACTTTTATTGTACATAGAGGATGACATGCGGGTCCCATGAGCCAGCAGATTCCTCAACGTTTCAAACGTGGCATGAGATCGAAAGAAAAAGGAAAGTGACCAAATATCAGGAGCCAAAAATAATCCAAGAAAGGAAACTTTATTGTACATAGAGGATGACATACGGGTCCCATTTGCAGCAGCGGTCTCAACGTTTCCAAGGTGGCACAGGACCAAAAGAAAAATGAAGTAGCCAGAAATCAGGGGGTGAAAAAAATCCAAGAAAAGAAAGATTTCAATTGGGCTGCATCTGGACATCTGGGCCTTCGAACTATCCTTCTGGGCCTTTTGATTCGTACAATTTCAGCCCACTCCAGAACATGGAAGTTCGGATTTTTCTCAAAAAAAACAGGAATGTCCTATGCTTCGCAAAAACAAAAAACAAGGAGATTCAAGATATAAGTTGTAAAAATAAAGATTTAATTTATCCGTTTGCAATAGCTCAGAGCGAAATACACTGTTTATTGTCTGCAAAATAATCAAGATATCACATGTTTCTTGTACGGGGAGGCTGACATCGGGACCCATGAGCCAGCAGCGTCGTTAACGTTTCAAAGGCAGTGGGTCGAAAATAAAAAAACAAAAAGTCAGTTGGTAAAAAAATCCAAGAAAAGAAAACATTTATCGTTCTGAGAGGATGACATGCGGGACCGATGAGGCAGCAGCATCCTCAACGTTTCCAAGGCGGCAGGGGATCAAAAGAAAAAAAAAGGAAATAGCCAGAAATTACTTAGGGGTCAAAAATAAATCCACCAAAGGAAACTTTTATTGTTCATAGAGGATGACATGTGGGACCGACCTGCCAACAGCGTCCTCATCGTTTCAAAGGGGGCAGGGGATCAAAAGAAAAAGGCAAATAGCCAGAAATTAGGGGTCAAAAATAACTCCAATAAAGGAAACTTTTATTGTTCGTAGAGGATGACATGCGGGACCCATGAGCCAGCAGCTTACTCAACGTTTCAAAGGCGGCATGAGATCGAAAGAAAAAGGCAAGTGACCAAATATCAGGAGCCAAAAATAATCCAAGATTTATTGTACATAGAGGATGACATGTGGGTCCCATTTTGCAGCAGCGGTCTCAATGTTTGTAATGCGGCTTGAGATCAAAAGAAAAAGAAAGTAGCTAGTAATTAGGGGGTGAAAAAAATCCAAGAAAAGAAAGTTGATGGACATAGAGGATGACATGCGGGTCCCTTGAACCAACAGCTTACTCAACGTTTCAAAGGGGGCAGGGGATCAAAAGAAAAAGGCAAGCCAAAAATCAGAGGGTGAAAAAAATCCAACAAAGGAAACTTTTATAGCACACAGAGGATGACATGCGGGTCCCATTTAGCAGCAGCGGTATCACCGTTTGAGAGGCGGCAGGGGATCGAAAGAAAAAGGTAAGTGACCAAATATGAGGTGCCAAAAATAATTCAAGAAAAGAAAGTTTTATAGTACATAGAGGATGACATGCGGGTCCCATTTAGCAGCAGCGGTATCACCGTTTGAGAGGCGGCAGGGGATCGAAAGAAAAAGGCAAGTGACCAAATTTGAGGTGCCAAAAATAATCCAGGAAAAGAAAGTTTTATAGTACATAGAGGATGACATGCGGGTCCCACTTAGCAGCAGCGTATCACCGTTTGAGAGGCGGCGGATCGAAAGAAAAAGGCAAGTGACCAAATTTGAGGTGCCAAAAATAATCCATGAAAAGAAAGTTTTATAGTACATAGAGGATGACATGCGGGTCCCATTTAGCAGCAGCGGTATCACCGTTTGAGAGGCGGCAGGGGATCGAAAGAAAAGGCAAGTGACCAAATTTGAGGTGCCAAAAAAACTCCAAGAAAAGAAAGTTTTATAGTACATAGAGGATGACATGCGGGTCCCATTTAGCAGCAGCGGTCTCAACGTTTGAGAGGCGGCAGGGGATCGAAAGAAAAGGCAAGTGAAAAAATATGAGGTGCCAAAAATAATCCAGGAAAAGAAAGTTTTATAGTACATAGAGGATGACATGCGGGTCCCATTTAGCAGCAGCGGTATCACCGTTTGAGAGGCGGCAGGGGAAAGAAAAAGGTAAGTGGCCAAATATGAGGTGCCAAAAATAATTCAAGAAAAGAAAGTTTTATAGTACATAGAGGATGACATGCGGGTCCCAGTTAGCAGCAGCGGTATCACCGTTTGAGAGGCGGCAGGGGATCGAAAGAAAAAGGTAAGTGACCAAATATGAGGTGCCAAAAATAATTCAAGAAAAGAAAGTTTTATAGTACATAGAGGATGACATGCGGGTCCCATTTAGCAGCAGCGGTATCACCGTTTGAGAGGCGGCAGGGGATCGAAAGAAAAGGCAAGTGACCAAATTTGAGGTGCCAAAAAAACTCCAAGAAAAGAAAGTTGATTGCACATAGAGGATGACATGCGGGTCCCATTTAGCAGCAGCGGTCTCAACGTTTCCAAGGCGGCAAGGGATCAAAAGAAAAAGGAAGTAGCCAGAAATCAGGGGGTCAAAAAAATCCAAGAATAGAAAGAATTTTGGTTCATAGAGGATGACATGCGGGACCCATGATCCTGCATCGTAAACGGCTCGATCGGAGAACGTTGAACGAGATGGCGCGATCTAGAAAAAAACAATGCCAGAGAGGCTGCCATCTGGGCCCTACATCCCTCGGCGGTGCGGATTTGCGTTGACTCGGCCGGCGAACCCGAGATTTCGAGATGCACCACGTCCCGGGCCACCATACGCCACGTTTTGGCCGCTTTCGTCGGGCTAGGTGGCCTCAAAAACGAGAAAAAAACAAGTTTTGACATGCACCACGGAGGGACCAAAATCGTCGGCCATGGTACACCAGCAACCATGGCGCGACTTCAACTTCGTCGGCCATGGCAACTTTTCTTGTAGTGATTATTTCAATTATGAGTTTAATTACTAGGCAAAAGCTTAAAAATCCATATATAGTTGCAGATTAAGATGAACAAATCCTTGAACCTATATCTACAAAATTGATGGCACTAACACATCCTACCAAGCGGAAAGCATGTCTACCCTACTGCTTCCAAAAGGTGGAATTATGACAATAATGTGCAACTGTTAAAATTTGGTAGCCCTCCTTCACAATTAACACACATCTAGCCATTTTTGTACAGTAATAAAAAAGGGAAATCATTCTTTCATGCATGCATATAATTGTTAGAATCTCTTGTTTGTGAAGTTGCTTAAAATACGATCTCTTCCAAACTTGAGGTCATATGATAACTAAAAAGTTTTGTATGGCGGGATTTTGCATCAAAGTACATGCGCACAATACTCACTTGTGGGCAGAAAGCCAAACAAACTCATATTACTAGGTTTGTATTAATTTGTTCTAGAAATTTCACCATCACACATGATTTTGTGCTTGCGTTAATTTTACTTTAAAAACTTCTTCCAAATTCAAATTTTCTTCAAACATGCCAACGGTACATGTCTACCAATTAATAATTAAGGGTACACCACACGTACTGCCTCGTAGGGTACATAAAAAATTACTATATTTTATGGCATGTACTAATTTCACATAATCTACAACTCAATGTTGAGTTTAATGATCAGCCCAGAACTAGAAAACAAATATACATATAGTTGCAAATTAACCTAGAAAAGCTCTAGTATCCTTTAAAACCCTAGAAAATGGACATGCATGCATGCATCCTACTCATAATAATTAATTAAGGTCTCGATCTCTATACTGCTCACGAAGTTTGGAATTCTGGCAAATATGCAACTTGTTTCATTAATTTACCATGGCGAGATAGATGCATGCACATCGATCACTTAAAAAATATAAAGTTTGTAAAGGATTTGGCATCCATATATGCTCACCGGATATATAGATAAGGCCAAGCAAACACATCGAATATTTGTGAAGAAATGTTTTTGCTAGAACCTTCAAATTTTTAGATTTACATCACACACAAAGAACACACCTTTAATTTCGCCAGGTTTGTGCACTAATAAAGTACTCCTACAGTACTAGAAATTGGATTGTTCTACTCCGGAGTGATATGCTCACCGGAGTATTTTTGGATCTTAGCTGGAGCGGCGTTTGGCGGTTGCACGAAGCCGTGCTGGATGTTAAGCCTGTCGAGGCACGCCTGGTGGAAAGCGTGCGCCACCTTAGCCTCATCGGCGCGCCGCTGCAATGCTGCGTCCCTGGGATTTGCAGCCGCCGCATTCTTAGCCTGCACGAAAGCTTGCAGAGCATCCCGGCATCTATAGAGTGCCGGGAACATCACGTTATATACGAGCTCCTTGGCGGTGTTGCTCCTGCAAAGGGCGTCGCCGTGATGCGCTTCGAAAGAACGGCCTGGCTCCACGGCCGGCACCGCCTGAAGTGCGGTCGGATTAGGCGGCTGGCCACGGGAGCTCCCTGCCTCCGCATCGTTCGCGCCGGCCGGGAAGGGGATCTCACCTGCTGGCAAAGAAAACCATGCGGCATGCGCGGGCGGAAAAGCCGGCCAGGGCCGAGCGGGCGTCGCATGCGGGGTTGCGTGGGAGATCCCTGCCTCTGCATCCATCGGCCCGCACGGGAAGCGGCTGGCGAGGGGCTCCACGGCCAGCGCCGCCGCCGCGGGCTGAACAACCGGCCAGTGCAGAGCGGGCGGGTTATGCCTTGGTGCGCGATGGACGAAGCGAAGGCGGCGCTGATGCTCCGCTTCCTCGTCGGTGGTAGGACTACGCGCGCGGCGACCAGAGCCAAGTCGGAAGGCCATAGATATGTCGATTGGTCACTTAAGCTGGAGAGGTTCTCTTACCATTTCGGAGAAGCGGAGTAAGAGGAAGTTGTTGCTTATACGGGTTCACTGCCACGTTGGGTTAAGAGGGGCAAAGTTGGTCAATGCCTAGGAAGTTGGAATCGTTTTGGCCCCAATTTTTTAATTACCTTGCGGTTCATCTCTCGGTCTCTCCCACCTCTTCACTATCCCTCCCCTTGCCTCCTTTCATGCTTCATCGTAGTGCATCTTGTTTTTCTAGCACCTTCACAAAAATCATACACATTTGGCCGATTCTGTCATTGTGTGCACTAATAAAGTAAAAAATCCATTATATGTGAATAAACGTTTAATACACTAGCTCGCAAAGATGTTTCTCAAGGCGATATGCACAATGCCTGCCAAAAATGGGTCATGATAACTAAATTTCGTGTTAATTTTTGCATGACATGTACTCACTTGTGTATGAAGCCAAGCAAACTCATAATCTATACCAAAAAAATGTGAAAGAGTTCTTTTTAGTATCCTTCATACATGGGGTTCCTATTTTTACTTTCTATTTTTACTAGTTACAAGTACTCATGCATGAAAACTTTTGAAAATATGTGCATTTTGGGCTGTGTGGAGACATGGTACAATAATATATTCAAGTTGATATACAAAGTCTAGACATATTCAAACTAGACAAATAATGTATCTAACCCCCTAACCCTAAACTCTGTCTTATGAAGTCAAGCATGCATGAAGAGAATTGGTTTTGGGTTTCAAACATGGAAATTTCAAAATCATCCCAAAAGCTTCATTTTAGAGCGACTAAGAAGGATCCAGGCTTACCTTTCCATTTTCATGTTTTAAACTTGTTTAAATCTTGGTCAAATCTAGGATTTGACCAAGATTCAAATGGGCATAAAATAAAAAAATGAAAAAATGAAAAACCAAAGCGCACATAGTCTTCTTATATGTCATATAGTAAGCATTAAAGTTGGTAAACAAGGTCTAGACATATTCAAACTAGACAAATCATGTATCTACCCCCTAACCCCTAAACTCTATCTTATGACGAAGTCAAGCATGAAGATTAAGTGGTTTTGGGTTTCAAACATGGAAATTTCAAAAACCTCCCAAAAACTTCATTTTAGGGTGACTAAGAAGGATACAGGCTTCCCTTTTCATTTTCATGTTCTATACTTGTTTAAATCTTGGTCAAACCTAGGATTTGACCAAGATTCAAATGTGCATCAAAATTCCAAAAAAATCAGAAAAATGAAAAACCAAAGCACATAGTTTTCTTATGTCATATAGTAAGCATTAAAGTTGATAAACAAGGGTCTAGACATATTCAAACAAGAAAAATCATGTATCTACCCCCTAACCCTAAACTTTGTCTTATGTAGTCAAGCATGAAGAGAAGTGGTTTTGGGTTTCAAATATGGAAATTTCAAAAACCTATCAAAAGCTTCATTTTAGAGTGACTAAGAAGGATCCATGCTTGCCTTTTCATTTTCATATTTGAAACTTGTTTAAATCATTGTCAAACCTAGGATTTGACCAAGATTTAAATGGGCATAAAATTAAAAAATCGGAAAAATGAAAAACAAAAGCACATAGTCTTCTTATGTCACATATATATATATAGTAAGCATTCAAAAGTTGATAAACAAGGTCTAGCTAGACATATTCAAATAAGACAAATCATGTATCTACCCCTCTAACCCTAAACTCTGTCTTATGAAGTCAAGCATGAAGAGAAGTGGTTTTAGGTTTCAAACATGGAAATTTCAAAAACCTCCCAAAAACTTCATTTTAGAGTGACTAAGAAGGATACATGTTTCCCTTTTCATTTTCATGTTTTAAACTTGTTTAAATCTTGGTCAAACCTAGGATTTGACCAAGATACAAATAGGCACAAAAAAATGAAAAACAAAAAGCACATAGTGTTCTTATGTCATATCGTAAGCATTCAAGTTGATAAACAAGGTCTAGATATATCCAAACCAGACAAATCATGTATGTACCCCGTGTCGATCTTATGAAGTCTAGCATGAAGAAAAGTCGTTTTGGCCGGGTTTCAAACATGGAAATTTCAAGAACATCCCAAAAGCTTCATTTTAGAGCGACTAAGAAGGATCCAGGCTTACCTTTCCATTTTCATGATTTAAACTTGTTTAAATCTTGGTCAAATCTTGCTCAAGCATGAAGATAAGTGGTTTTGGGTTTCAAACATGGAAATTTCAAAAACCTCCCAAAAACTTCATTTTAGGGTGACTAAGAAGGATACATGCTTCCCTTTTCATTTTCATGTTCTATATATACTTGTTTAAATCTTGGTCAAACCTAGGATTTGACCAAGATTCAAATGTGCATCAAAATTCTAAAAAAAATCAGAAAAATGAAAAACCAAAGCACATAGTCTTCTTATGTCATATAGTAAGCATTAAAGTTGATAAACATGGTCTAGACATATTCAAACCATACAAATCATGTATCTACCCCTAACCCCTAAACTATGTCTTATGAAGTCAAGCATGAAGAGAAGTGGTTTTGGGTTTCAAACATGGAAATTTCAAAAACCTCCCAAAAACTTCATTTTAGAGTGACTAAGAAGGATACATGCTTCCCTTTTCATTTTCATGTTTTAAACTTGTTTAAATCTTGGTCAAACCTAGGATTTGATAAACATGGTCTAGACATATTCAAACCAGACAAATCATGTATCTACCCCCTATCGACCCTAAACTTCGTCTTATGAAGTCAAGCATGAAGAGAAGTGGTTTTGGGTTTCAAACATGGAAATTTCAAAAACCTCCCAAAATTAAAGCTTCATTTTAGAGTGACTAGTTAAGAAGGATCCAGGCTTACCTTTTCATTTTCATGTTTTAAACTTGTTTAAATCTTGTTCAAACCTAGGATTTGACCAATATTCAAATGGGCATAAAATAAAAAATAAATAAAATAAAAAACCAAAGCACATAGTCTTCTTATGTCATATAGTAAGCATTCAAGTTCATAAACAAGGTCTAGACATATTCAAACCAGACAAATCATGTACCCCCTAACCCTAAACTTTGTCTTAATTATATATGAAGTCAAGCATGAAGCAGAGAAGTGTGGTTTTGGGTTTCAAACATGGAAATTTCAAAAACCTCCCAAAAAGCTTCATTTTAATTAGACTGGCTGGTTAATTAAGAAGGATCCATGATTAATTACCTTTTCATTGTCATGTTTTAAACTTGTTTAAATCTTGGTCGAACCTAGGATTTGACCAAGATTCAAATGGGCATAACAATTCAGAAAAAAATCGAAAGAATGAAAAACCAAAGCACATAGCCTTCTTATGTCATATAGTAAGCATTCAAATTGATAAACATGGTCTAGACATATTCAAACCAGAAAAATCATGTATCTACCCCTAACCCTAAACTCTGTCTTATGAAGTCAAGCATGAACAGAAGTATGGTGGTTTTGGGTTTCAAACATGGTAAATTCAAGAACCTCCCAAAAGCTTCATTTTAGAGTTACTAAGAGAAAGATCCAGACTTAATTACCTTATCATTTTCACATGTTAAACTTGTTTAAATCTTGCTCAACAAACCTAGGATTTTACCAAGATTCTCAAATGGGCATAAAAATCAAAAAATGAAATACCAATGCACATAGTCCTCTTATGTCATATAGTAAGCATTCAAGTTGATAAACAAGGTCTAGACATATTCAAACAAGACAAATCATGTATCTACCCCCTATCGACCCTAAACCTCGTCTTATGAAGTCAAGCATGAAGAGAAGTGGTTTTGGGTTTCAAACATGGAAATTTCAAAAACCTCCCAAAATTCAGCTTCATTTTAGAGCGACTAAGAAGGATCGATGCTTTTACCTTTTCATTTCCATGTTTTAAACTTATTTAAATCTTGGTCAAACCTAGGATTTGACCAAGATTCAAATGGGCATAAAAATTCAGACAAAAAATCTAAAGAATGAAAAACCAAAGCACATAGCCTTCTTAATTATGTCATATAGTAAACACTCAAGTTGATAAACAAGGTCTAGACATATTCAAACCAGAAAAATCATGTGTATATCTACCCCTAACCCTAAACTCTGTCTTATGAAGTCAATCTCTAGGATTTGACCAAGATTCAAATGGGCATAAAATAAAAAAACAGAAAAATGAAAAACCAAAGCGCACATAGTCTTCTTATATGTCATATAGTAAGCATTAAAGTTGATAAACAAGGTCTGGACATATTCAAACTAGCTAGACAAATCATGTATCTACCCCCTAACCCCTAAACTCTGTCTTATGACGAAGTCAAGCATGAAGATAAGTGGTTTTGGGTTTCAAACATGGAAATTTCAAAAACCTCCCAAAAACTTCATTTTAGGGTGACTAAGAAGGATACATGCTTCCATTTTCATTTCCATGTTCTATACTTGTTTAAATCTTGGTCAAACCTAGGATTTGACCAAGATTCAAATGTGCATCAAAATTCCAAAAAAAATCAGAAAAATGAAAAACCAAAGCACATAGTTTTCTTATGTCACATACATATATATATAGTAAGCATTCAAAAGTTGATAAACAAGGTCTAGCTAGACATATTCAAATAAGACAAATCATGTATCTACCCCTCTAAAACCATAAATAACTCTGTCTTATGAAGTCAAGCATGAAGAGAAGTGGTTTTTGGTTTCAAACATGGAAATTTCAAAAACCTCCCAAAATTAAAGCTTCATTTTAGAGTGACTAGTTAAGAAGGATCCAGGCTTACCTTTTCATTTTCATGTTTTAAACTTGTTTAAATCTTGGTCAAACCTAGGATTTGACCAATATTCAAATGGGCATAAAATAAAAAAATAAATAAAATAAAAAACCAAAGCACATAGTCTTCTTATGTCATATAGTAAGCATTCAAAAGTTCATAAACAAGGTCTAGACATATTCAAACCAGACAAATCATGTACCCCTAACCCTAAACTTTGTCTTAATTATATATGAAGTCAAGCATGAAGCAGAGAAGTGTGGTTTTGGGTTTCAAACATGGAAATTTCAAAAACCTCCCAAAAAGCTTCATTTTAATTAGACTGGCTGGTTAATTAAGAAGGATCCATGATTAATTACCTTTTCATTGTCATGTTTTAAACTTGTTTAAATCTTGGTCGAACCTAGGATTTGACCAAGATTCAAATGGGCATAACAATTCAGAAAAAAATCGAAAGAATGAAAAACCAAAGCACATAGCCTTCTTATGTCATATAGTAAGCATTCAAATTGATAATCATGGTCTAGACATATTCAAACCAGAAAAATCATGTATCTACCCCTAACCCTAAACTCTGTCTTATGAAGTCAAGCATGAACAGAAGTATGGTGGTTTTGGGTTTCAAACATGGTAAATTCAAGAACCTCCCAAAAGCTTCATTTTAGAGTTACTAAGAGAAAGATCCAGACTTAATTACCTTATCATTTTCACATGTTAAACTTGTTTAAATCTTGCTCAACAAACCTAGGATTTTACCAAGATTCTCAAATGGGCATAAAAATCAAAAAATGAAATACCAATGCACATAGTCCTCTTATGTCATATAGTAAGCATTCAAGTTGATAAACAAGGTCTAGACATATTCAAACAAGACAAATCATGTATCTACCCCCTATCGACCCTAAACTTCGTCTTATGAAGTCAAGCATGAAGAGAAGTGGTTTTGGGTTTCAAACATGGAAATTTCAAAAACCTCCCAAAATTCAGCTTCATTTTAGAGCGACTAAGAAGGATCGATGCTTTTACCTTTTCATTTCCATGTTTTAAACTTATTTAAATCTTGGTCAAACCTAGGATTTGACCAAGATTCAAATGGGCATAAAAATTCAGACAAAAAATCTAAAGAATGAAAAACCAAAGCACATAGCCTTCTTAATTATGTCATATAGTAAACACTCAAGTTGATAAACAAGGTCTAGACATATTCAAACCAGAAAAATCATGTGTATATCTACCCCTAACCCTAAACTCTGTCTTATGAAGTCAATCATGAAGAGAATTGGTTTTGGGTTTCAAACATGGAAATTTCAAGTACGTCCCAAAAGCTTCATATATTTTAGAGTGACTAATTAAGAAGGATCTTGGATTACGTTTTCATTTTCATGCTTGAAACTTGTTTAAATCTTGGTTGAACCTAGGATTTGACCAGAATCAAATGTGCATAAAATTCTTAAAAAATAGAAAAATGAAAAACAAAAGCACATGGTCTTCTTATGTCATATAGTAAGCATTCAAGTTGATAAACAAGGTTTAGACATATTCAAACCAGACAAATCATGTATCTACCCCCTAACCCTAAACTCGGTCTTATGAAGTCTAGCATGAGGAGAAGTCGTTTTGGGTTTCAAACGTTTAAGCCAAAAGCCCCATTTCAAATATTTCAAACTTATTCAAATTTGGTTCAAATTTGAAAGACACACAAGTTATAGCACACATAGTGCATACATTCTCACACATACTGCACTAGATGCTAACCCGGCCTATAGTTTGAGGCCATTGGATGAGGTCGAAAAAAATCTTGGATTAGAAATGGGGTTGTTCGAACCCCGTAGTTGGATTTTTTGAACCTTGATCTGTAGTACTGGGCAAAACCCTAGTTTAACCTATTTAATTATAGATTCGTAGGTCGATTTTTCTACCTTTTTATTATTACTATGCAGCACATGTGTGTTTGCCCGTCGAGTGAAACTCGGAGGAAGAGGGATCACTCGGAAGGAGAGAAGAAGGGAGAGAATTATGGTGTCTCCCCTTTTTCGGGTGATGATGTTGACTTTTGTGCAGGGTTTGTCAGTGAGCAGGAGGTGCGAGCGAGCGAGTCGAGCGAGGCCGAGAATGAGAGAGATTTGTTTTTTTGTGAGAGGGACGACCGAAGGATCCAGAAGGACCCACAGACTTCCAATACGCATCCTGATGCGTCTTCTCTTGACAAAGAAAATGGCTGGGAGTTTGCGTACCTATTGCACGTGACTTGTGCTCACTGAAGTGTGGGACCTCACGCATGGGCACCACACGTAAGTGACAGACCTGTTGGTGTAAAAACTCGGTTGATTATTATAGTGCATTAGAACAAAGTTTCCTATGGATTCAAGGGTAGGAAATCCAAGTTAACTCATTTACATGACATTATTTTTTCCATGAAGCAAAGTTAACGCACCTATCAATTGGTACATTTTGGAGTGACTAAGAAGGATCCAGGCTTACTTATTCGTTTTCACGTGTAAAACTTGTCTAAATCTTGGTCAAACAAAATTGGCAGAAAATTCAAAAAAACAGAAAAATGAAAAACCAAAGCACATAGTCTTCTTATGTCATGTAGTAAGCATTCAAGTTGATAAACAAGGTCTAGACATATTCAAACCAGACAAATCATGTACCCCTAACCCTAAACTTTGTCTTAATTATATATGAAGTCAAGCATGAAGCAGAGAAGTGTGGTTTTGGGTTTCAAACATGGAAATTTCAAAAACCTCCCAAAAAGCTTCATTTTAATTAGACTGGCTGGTTAATTAAGAAGGATCCATGATTAATTACCTTTTCATTGTCATGTTTTAAACTTGTTTAAATCTTGGTCGAACCTAGGATTTGACCAAGATTCAAATGGGCATAAAAATTCAGAAAAAATCGAAAGAATGAAAAACCAAAGCACATAGCCTTCTTATGTCATATAGTAAGCATTCAAGTTGATAAACATGGTCTAGACATATTCAAACCAGAAAAATCATGTATCTACCCCTAACCCTAAACTCTGTCTTATGAAGTCAAGCATGAAAAGAAGTACGGTGGTTTTGGGTTTCAAACATGGTAAATTCAAGAACCTCCCAAAAGCTTCATTTTAGAGTTACTAAGAGAAAGATCCAGACTTAATTACCTTATCATTTTCACATGTTAAACTTGTTTAAATCTTGCTCAACAAACCTAGGATTTTACCAAGATTCTCAAATGGGCATAAAAATCAAAAAATGAAATACCAATGCACATAGTCCTCTTATGTCATATAGCTAGTAAGCATTCAAGTTGATAAACAAGGTCTAGACATATTCAAACAAGACAAATCATGTATCTACCCCCTAGCGACCCTAAACTTCGTCTTATGAAGTCAAGCATGAAGAGAAGTGGTTTTGGGTTTCAAGCATGGAAATTTCAAAAACCTCCCAAAATTCAGCTTCATTTTAGAGCGACTAAGAAGGATCGATGCTTACCTTTTCATTTCCATGTTTTAAACTTGTTTAAATCTACCTAAAAATGAAAAACCAAAGCGCACATAGTCTTCTTATATGTCATACAGTAAGCATTAAAGTTGATAAACAAGGTCTAGACATATTCAAACTAGCTAGACAAATCATGTATCTACCCCCTAAAACCCCTAAACTCTGTCTTATGACGAAGTCAAGCATGAAGATAAGTGGTTTGGGTTTCAAACATGGAAATTTCAAAAACCTCCCAAAATTCAGCTTCATTTTAGAGCGACTAAGAAGGATCGATGCTTTTACCTTTTCATTTCCATGTTTTAAACTTATTTAAATCTTGGTCAAACCTAGGATTTGACCAAGATTCAAATGGGCATAAAAATTCAGACAAAAAATCTAAAGAATGAAAAACCAAAGCACATAGCCTTCTTAATTATGTCATATAGTAAACACTCAAGTTGATAAACAAGGTCTAGACATATTCAAACCAGAAAAATCATGTGTATATCTACCCCTAACCCTAAACTTTGTCTTATGAAGTCAATCATGAAGAGAATTGGTTTTGGGTTTCAAACATGGAAATTTCAAGTACGTCCCAAAAGCTTCATATATTTTAGAGTGACTAATTAAGAAGGATCTTGGATTACGTTTTCATTTTCATGCTTGAAACTTGTTTAAATCTTGGTTGAACCTAGGATTTGACCAGAATCAAATGTGCATAAAATTCTTAAAAAAATAGAAAAATGAAAAACAAAAGCACATGGTCTTCTTATGTCATATAGTAAGCATTCAAGTTGATAAACAAGGTTTAGACATATTCAAACCAGACAAATCATGTATCTACCCCCTAACCCTAAACTCGGTCTTATGAAGTCTAGCATGAGGAGAAGTCGTTTTGGGTTTCAAACGTTTAAGCCAAAAGCCCCATTTCAAATATTTCAAACTTATTCAAATTTGGTTCAAATTTGAAAGACACACAAGTTATAGCACACATAGTGCATACATTCTCACACATACTGCACTAGATGCTAACCCGGCCTATAGTTTGAGGCCATTGGATGAGGTCGAAAAAAATCTTGGATTAGAAATGGGGTTGTTCGAACCCCGTAGTTGGATTTTTTGAACCTTGATCTGTAGTACTGGGCAAAACCCTAGTTTAACCTATTTAATTATAGATTCGTAGGTCGATTTTTCTACCTTTTTATTATTACTATGCAGCACATGTGTGTTTGCCCGTCGAGTGAAACTCGGAGGAAGAGGGATCACTCGGAAGGAGAGAAGAAGGGAGAGAATTATGGTGTCTCCCCTTTTTCGGGTGATGATGTTGACTTTTGTGCAGGGTTTGTCGGTGAGCGGAGGTGCGAGCGAGCGGCGAGCGAGTCGAGCGAGGCGAGAATGAGAGAGATTTGTTTTTTGTGAGAGGGACGACCGAAGGATCCAGAAGGACCCACAGACTTCCAATACGCATCCTGATGCGTCTTCTCTTGACAAAGAAAATGGCTGGGAGTTTGCGTACCTATTGCACGTGACTTGTGCTCACTGAAGTGTGGGACCTCACGCATGGGCACCACACGTAAGTGACAGACCTGTTGGTGTAAAAACTCGGTTGATTATTATAGTGCATTAGAACAAAGTTTCCTATGGATTCAAGGGTAGGAAATCCAAGTTAACTCATTTACATGACATTATTTTTTCCATGAAGCAAAGTTAACGCACCTATCAATTGGTACATTTTGGAGTGACTAAGAAGGATCCAGGCTTACTTATTCGTTTTCACGTGTAAAACTTGTCTAAATCTTGGTCAAACAAAATTGGCAGAAAATTAAAAAAAACAGAAAAATGAAAAACCAAAGCACATAGTCTTCTTATGTCATGTAGTAAGCATTAAAGTTGATAAACAAGGTCTAGACATATTCAAACCAGACAAATCATGTACCCCCTAACCCTAAACTTTGTCTTAATTATATATGAAGTCAAGCATGAAGCAGAGAAGTGTGGTTTTGGGTTTCAAACATGGAAATTTCAAAAACCTCCCAAAAAGCTTCATTTTAATTAGACTGGCTGGTTAATTAAGAAGGATCCATGATTAATTACCTTTTCATTGTCATGTTTTAAACTTGTTTAAATCTTGGTCGAACCTAGGATTTGACCAAGATTCAAATGGGCATAAAAATTCAGAAAAAAATCGAAAGAATGAAAAACCAAAGCACATAGCCTTCTTATGTCATATAGTAAGCATTCAAGTTGATAAACATGGTCTAGACATATTCAAACCAGAAAAATCATGTATCTACCCCTAACCCTAAACTCTGTCTTATGAAGTCAAGCATGAAAGAAGTACGGTGGTTTTGGGTTTCAAACATGGTAAATTCAAGAACCTCCCAAAAGCTTCATTTTAGAGTTACTAAGAGAAAGATCCAGACTTAATTACCTTATCATTTTCACATGTTAAACTTGTTTAAATCTTGCTCAACAAACCTAGGATTTTACCAAGATTCTCAAATGGGCATAAAAATCAAAAAATGAAATACCAATGCACATAGCCTTCTTATGTCATATAGTAAGCATTCAAGTTGATAAACATGGTCTAGACATATTCAAACAAGACAAATCATGTATCTACCCCCTATCGACCCTAAACTTCGTCTTATGAAGTCAAGCATGAAGAGAAGTGGTTTTGGGTTTCAAACATGGAAATTTCAAAAACCTCCCAAAATTCAGCTTCATTTTAGAGCGACTAAGAAGGATCGATGCTTACCTTTTCATTTCCATGTTTTAAACTTGTTTAAATCTTGGTCAAATCTAGGATTTGACCAAGATTCAAATGGGCATAAAATAAAAAAACCGAAAAATGAAAAACCAAAGCGCACATAGTCTTCTTATATGTCATATAGTAAGCATTAAAGTTGATAAACAAGGTCTAGACATATTCAAACTAGCTAGACAAATCATGTATCTACCCCCTAAAACCCCTAAACTCTGTCTTATGACGAAGTCAAGCATGAAGATAAGTGGTTTTAGGTTTCAAACATGGAAATTTCAAAAACCTCCCAAAATTCAGCTTCATTTTAGAGCGACTAAGAAGGATCGATGCTTTTACCTTTTCATTTCCATGTTTTAAACTTATTTAAATCTTGGTCAAACCTAGGATTTGACCAAGATTCAAATGGGCATAAAAATTCAGACAAAAAATCTAAAGAATGAAAAACCAAAGCACATAGCCTTCTTAATTATGTCATATAGTAAACACTCAAGTTGATAAACAAGGTCTAGACATATTCAAACCAGAAAAATCATGTGTATATCTACCCCTAACCCTAAACTCTGTCTTATGAAGTCAATCATGAAGAGAATTGGTTTTGGGTTTCAAACATGGAAATTTCAAGTACGTCCCAAAAGCTTCATATATTTTAGAGTGACTAATTAAGAAGGATCTTGGATTACGTTTTCATTTTCATGCTTGAAACTTGTTTAAATCTTGGTTGAACCTAGGATTTGACCAGAATCAAATGTGCATAAAATTCTTAAAAAATAGAAAAATGAAAAACAAAAGCACATGGTCTTCTTATGTCATATAGTAAGCATTCAAGTTGATAAACAAGGTTTAGACATATTCAAACCAGACAAATCATGTATCTACCCCTAACCCTAAACTCGGTCTTATGAAGTCTAGCATGAGGAGAAGTCGTTTTGGGTTTCAAACGTTTAAGCCAAAAGCCCCATTTCAAATATTTCAAACTTATTCAAATTTGGTTCAAATTTGAAAGACACACAAGTTATAGCACACATAGTGCATACATTCTCACACATACTGCACTAGATGCTAACCCGGCCTATAGTTTGAGGCCATTGGATGAGGTCGAAAAAAATCTTGGATTAGAAATGGGGTTGTTCGAACCCCGTAGTTGGATTTTTTGAACCTTGATCTGTAGTACTGGGCAAAACCCTAGTTTAACCTATTTAATTATAGATTCGTAGGTCGATTTTTCTACCTTTTTATTATTACTATGCAGCACATGTGTGTTTGCCCGTCGAGTGAAACTCGGAGGAAGAGGGATCACTCGGAAGGAGAGAAGAAGGGAGAGAATTATGGTGTCTCCCCTTTTTCGGGTGATGATGTTGACTTTTGTGCAGGGTTTGTCAGTGAGCAGGAGGTGCGAGCGAGCGAGCGAGCGAGCGAGTCGAGCGAGGCCGAGAATGAGAGAGATTTGTTTTTTTGTGAGAGGGACAACCGAAGGATCCAGAAGGACCCACAGACTTCCAATACGCATCCTGATGCGTCTTCTCTTGACAAAGAAAATGGCTGGGAGTTTGCGTACCTATTGCACGTGACTTGTGCTCACTGAAGTGTGGGACCTCACGCATGGGCACCACACGTAAGTGACAGACCTGTTGGTGTAAAAACTCGGTTGATTATTATAGTGCATTAGAACAAAGTTTCCTATGGATTCAAGGGTAGGAAATCCAAGTTAACTCATTTACATGACATTATTTTTTCCATGAAGCAAAGTTAACGCACCTATCAATTGGTACATTTTGGAGTGACTAAGAAGGATCCAGGCTTACTTATTCGTTTTCACGTGTAAAACTTGTCTAAATCTTGGTCAAACAAAATTGGCAGAAAATTCAAAAAAAAAACAGAAAAATGAAAAACCAAAGCACATAGTCTTCTTATGTCATGTAGTAAGCATTAAAGTTGATAAACAAGGTCTAGACATATTCAAACCATACTAATCATGTATCTACCCGCTAACCCCTAAACTATGTCTTAAGAAGTCAAGAATGAAGAGAAGTGGTTTTGGGTTTCAAACATGGACATTTCAAAAACCTCCCAAAACTTCATTTTAGGGTGAGTAAGAAGGATACAGGCTTCCCTTTTCATTTTCATGTTCTATACTTGTTTAAATCTTGGTCAAACCTAGGATTTGACCAAGATTCAAATGGGCACAAAAAAATAAAAAAAAGCACATAGTGTTCTTATGTCATATCGTAAGCATTCAAGTTGATAAACAAGGTCTAGATATATCCAAATTAACCAGACAAATCATGTATCTACCCCCTATCGACCCTAAACTTCGTCTTATGAAGTCAAGCATGAAGAGAAGTGGTTTTGGGTTTCAAACATGGAAATTTCAAAAACCTCCCAAAATTCAGCTTCATTTTAGAGCGACTAAGAAGGATCGATGCTTACCTTTTCATTTCCATGTTTTAAACTTATTTAAATCTTGGTCAAACCTAGGATTTGACCAAGATTCAAATGGGCATAAAAATTCAGACAAAAAATCTAAAGAATGAAAAACCAAAGCACATAGCCTTCTTAATTATGTCATATAGTAAACACTCAAGTTGATAAACAAGGTCTAGACATATTCAAACCAGAAAAATCATGTGTATATCTACCCCTAACCCTAAACTCTGTCTTATGAAGTCAAATCTAGGATTTGACCAAGATTCAAATGGGCATAAAATAAAAAAACAGAAAAATGAAAAACCAAAGCGCACATAGTCTTCTTATATGTCATATAGTAAGCATTAAAGTTGATAAACAAGGTCTGGACATATTCAAACTAGCTAGACAAATCATGTATCTACCCCCTAACCCCTAAACTCTGTCTTATGACGAAGTCAAGCATGAAGATAAGTGGTTTTGGGTTTCAAACATGGAAACTTCAAAAACCTCCCAAAAACTTCATTTTAGGGTGACTAAGAAGGATACATGCTTCCATTTTCATTTCCATGTTCTATACTTGTTTAAATCTTGGTCAAACCTAGGATTTGACCAAGATTCAAATGTGCATCAAAATTCCAAAAAAATCAGAAAAATGAAAAACCAAAGCACATAGTTTTCTTATGTCACATACATATATATAGTAAGCATTCAAAAGTTCATAAACAAGGTCTAGACATATTCAAACCAGACAAATCATGTACCCCCTAACCCTAAACTTTGTCTTAATTATATATGAAGTCAAGCATGAAGCAGAGAAGTGTGGTTTTGGGTTTCAAACATGGAAATTTCAAAAACCTCCCAAAAAGCTTCATTTTAATTAGACTGGCTGGTTAATTAAGAAGGATCCATGATTAATTACCTTTTCATTGTCATGTTTTAAACTTGTTTAAATCTTGGTCGAACCTAGGATTTGACCAAGATTCAAATGGGCATAACAATTCAAAAAAATCGAAAGAATGAAAAACCAAAGCACATAGTCTTCTTATGTCATATAGTAAGCATTAAAGTTGATAAACAAGGTCTAGACATATTCAAACTAGCTAGACAAATCATGTATCTACCCCCTAAAACCCCTAAACTCTGTCTTATGACGAAGTCAAGCATGAAGATAAGTGGTTTTAGGTTTCAAACATGGAAATTTCAAAAACCTCCCAAAATTCAGCTTCATTTTAGAGCGACTAAGAAGGATCGATGCTTTTACCTTTTCATTTCCATGTTTTAAACTTATTTAAATCTTGGTCAAACCTAGGATTTGACCAAGATTCAAATGGGCATAAAAATTCAGACAAAAAATCTAAAGAATGAAAAACCAAAGCACATAGCCTTCTTAATTATGTCATATAGTAAACACTCAAGTTGATAAACAAGGTCTAGACATATTCAAACCAGAAAAATCATGTGTATATCTACCCCTAACCCTAAACTCTGTCTTATGAAGTCAATCATGAAGAGAATTGGTTTTGGGTTTCAAACATGGAAATTTCAAGTACGTCCCAAAAGCTTCATATATTTTAGAGTGACTAATTAAGAAGGATCTTGGATTACGTTTTCATTTTCATGCTTGAAACTTGTTTAAATCTTGGTTGAACCTAGGATTTGACCAGAATCAAATGTGCATAAAATTCTTAAAAAAATAGAAAAATGAAAAACAAAAGCACATGGTCTTCTTATGTCATATAGTAAGCATTCAAGTTGATAAACAAGGTTTAGACATATTCAAACCAGACAAATCATGTATCTACCCCCTAACCCTAAACTCGGTCTTATGAAGTCTAGCATGAGGAGAAGTCGTTTTGGGTTTCAAACGTTTAAGCCAAAAGCCCCATTTCAAATATTTCAAACTTATTCAAATTTGGTTCAAATTTGAAAGACACACAAGTTATAGCACACATAGTGCATACATTCTCACACATACTGCACTAGATGCTAACCCGGCCTATAGTTTGAGGCCATTGGATGAGGTCGAAAAAATTCTTGGATTAGAAATGGGGTTGTTCGAACCCCGTAGTTGGATTTTTTGAACCTTGATCTGTAGTACTGGGCAAAACCCTAGTTTAACCTATTTAATTATAGATTCGTAGGTCGATTTTTCTACCTTTTTATTATTACTATGCAGCACATGTGTGTTTGCCCGTCGAGTGAAACTCGGAGGAAGAGGGATCACTCGGAAGGAGAGAAGAAGGGAGAGAATTATGGTGTCTCCCCTTTTTCGGGTGATGATGTTGACTTTTGTGCAGGGTTTGTCAGTGAGCAGGAGGTGCGAGCGAGCGAGCGAGTCGAGCGAGGCCGAGAATGAGAGAGATTTGTTTTTTTTTGTGAGAGGGACGTGATACGTCTCCAACGTATCGATAATTTCTTATGTTCCATGCTACTTTATTGATGATACCTACATGTTTTATACACATTATATGTCGTATTTACGCATTTTCTGGAACTAACCTATTAACAAGATGCCGAAGTGCCGTTCCTGTTGCTGTTTTTGGTTTCAGAAATCCTAGTAACGAAATATTCTCGGAATCGGACGAAATCAACGCCCAGGTTCCTATTTTTCCGGAACCATCCAGAACACCCGAGAGCCGCGGAAGCCCCGGGGCCCCACACCACACCGCGCGCCGAGGGGCCGCGCCGCCCTATGGTGTGGTGGCCCCAGGCCCCCTCCGAGGCTGCCCTTTCGCCTATATAAGGTCCCTGACCTAAAAACCCCGAAGGAGGAAGCCACGGTACGCGAAACCTTCCAGAGCCGCCGCCATCGCGAAGCCAAGATCTGGGGGACAGGAGTCTCTGTTCCACGCCGCCGGACGGGGAAGTGCCCCCGGAAGGCTTCTCCATCAACACCGCTGCCATCTCCACCACCATCTTCATCACCGCTGCTGCTCCCATGAGGAGGGAGTAGTTCTCCATCGAGGCTCGGGGCTGTACCGGTAGCTATGTGGTTCATCTCTCTCCTATGTACTTCAATACAATAATCTCATGAGCTGCCTTACATGATTGAGATTCATATGATGATGCTTGTAATCTAGATGTCATTATGCTAGTCAAGTGAGTTTTACTTATGTGATCTCCGGAGACTCCTTGTCCCATGTGTGTAAAGGTGACAGTGTGTGCACCGTGTGGGTCTCTTAGGCTATATTTCACAGAATACTTATTCACTGTTATGAATGGCATAGTGAAGTGCTTATTTATATCTCTTTATGATTGCAATGTGTTTTGTATCACAATTTATCTATGTGCTACTCTAGCAATGTTATTAAAGTAGTTTTATTCCTCCTGCACGATGTAATGGTGACAGTGTGTGCATCCGTGTTAGTACTTGGTTTATGCTATGATCATGATCTCTTGTAGATTGTGAAGTTAACTATTGCTATGATAGTATTGATGTGTATTATTCCTCCTACATAAGCATGAAGGTGACAGTGTGCATGCTATGTTAGTACTTGGTTTAGTCATGTCGATCTTTCATGCACTCTAAGGTTACTTAAATATGAACATTGAATTGTGGAGCTTGTTAACTCCGGCATTGAGGGTTCGTGTAATCCTACGCAATGTGTTCATCATCCAACAAGAGAGTGTAGAGTATGCATTTATCTATTCTGTTATGTGATCAATGTTGAGAGTGTCCACTAGTGAAAGTCTAATCCCTAGGCCTTGTTCCTAAATACTGCTATCGCTGCTTGTTACTGTTTTACTGCGTTACTACTGCTGCGTTACTACTGCTTGTTTACTTCCTACAATATTACTACCATCAACTGCACGCCAAAGCTATTTTCTGGCGCCGTACTGCTATACTTATTCATACCACCTGTATTTCACTATCTCTTCGCCGAACTAGTGCACCTATTAGGTGTGTTGGGGACACAAGAGACTTCTTGCTTTGTGGTTGCAGGGTTGCATGAGAGGGATATCTTTGACCTCTTCCTCCCTGAGTTCGATAAACCTTGGGTAATCCACTTAAGGAAACTTGTGCTGTTCTACAAACCTCTGCTCTTGGAGGCCCAACACTGTCTACAAGAATAGAAGCACCCGTAGACATCAAGCACTTTTCTGGCGCCGTTGCCGGGGAGGAAAGGTAAAAGGCACTCACACTCCGGTTCCAGGTAACAGTACTTTTCTGGCGCCATTGTGTGTGTACTCGAAGCTATTTCCTTTAGACTCTGCAATCGCGACATTTGGTTTCTTGTTTACACTAGTTAGGCATAATGGACAACAATGACCTTTTTATTCTATTTCCTGATTTAAGACATGGATGGTTTGATGCGAAAATTAAAAAACCCATGGAACATATTAATATGAATGCTTTGAACACTATTGTTGCTAATGCTATGGAAAATTCTAAGCTTGGGGAAGCTGGCTTTGATGAGCATGATATTTTTAGTCCCCCAAGCATTGAGGAGAAAATTTACTTTGATGATACTTTGCCTCCTATTTATGATGATTATAATGATAGTAGTCTTTTGTTACCACCTGTTATGGAGGATAAATTTGATTATGATTACAATATACCTCCTATATTTGATAGCTACTTTGTTGAATTTGCTCCCACTACAATTAATAAGAATGACTATGCTTATGTGGAGAGTAATAATTTTATGCATGAGACTCATGATAAGAATGCTTTATGTGATAGTTATATTGTTGAGTTTGCTCATGTTGCTACTGAAAGTTATTATGAGAGAGGAAAATATGGTTGTAAAATTTTTCATGTTACTAAAACACCTCTCTATGTGCTGAAATTTTTGAAGCTACACTTGTTTTATCTTCCTATGCTTGTTACTTTGCTCTTCATGAACTTGTTTATTTACAAGATTCCTATGCATAGGAAGCATGTTAGACTTAAATGTGTTTTGAATTTGCCTCTTGATGCTCTCTTTTGCTTCAAATACTATTTCTTGCGAGTGCATCATTAAAACTGCTGAGCCCATCTTAATGGCTATAAAGAAAGAACTTCTTGGGAGATAACCCATGTGTTTATTTTACTACAGAAATTTTTTGTTTTGTTGAGTCTTGGAAGTTGTTTACTACTGTAGCAACCTCTCCTTATCATGTTTTTGTGCCAAGTAAAGTTTCTATGTTAAAGTTGATGTTATATTTGGGATCGCTGCGCAGAAACAGCATTGCTGTCTGTCACGAATTCTGGCACAAGTCTCTGTAGAAAATTCGAAAAAATCTGCCAATTTACGTGCGTGATCCTCAGATATGTACGCAACTTTCATTACTTTTGAGTTTTTCCGTTTGAGCAAGTCTGGTGCCATTTTAAAATTCGTCTTTATGGACTGTTCTGTTTTTGACAGATTCTGCCTTTTATTTCGCATTGCCGCTTTTGCTTTGTTGAATGGGTTTCTTTGTTCCATTAACTTTCAGAAGTTTTGTGCAATGTCCAGAAGTGTTAAGAATGATTGTGTCACCTCTGAACATGTGAATTTTTGATTATGCACTAACCCTCTAATGAGTTTGCTTGAAGTTTGGTGTGGCAGAAGTTTTCAAGGGTCAATAGAAGAGGGTGATATAATGTGATCGAGAAGAGTGAAAGGTCTAAGCTTGGGGATGCCCCCGTGGTTCATCCCTGCATATTTTAAGAAGACTCAAGCATCTAAGCTTGGGGATGCCCAAGGCATCCCCTTCTTCATCGACAACTTATCAGGTTTCTTCTAGTGAAACTATATTTTTATTCGGTCACATCTTATGTACTTTACTTGGAGCGTCTGTGTGTGCTTTTATTTTTGTTTTGTTATCTTAGTTCTCTGAATAAATTCATCCTTGTGTGGGAGAGAGACACGCTCCGCTGGTTCGTATGAACACATGTGTTCTTAGCTCATAATATTCATGGCGAAGTTTCCTCTTCGTTATATTGTTATATGGTTGGAATTGGAAAAATGCTACATGTAGTAATTGGTAAAATGTCTTGGATAATGTGATACTTGGCAATTGTTGTGCTCATGTTTAAGCTCTTGCATCATATACTTTGCACCCATTAATGAAGAAATACATAGAGCTTGCTAAAATTTGGTTTGCATAATTGGTCTCTCTAAGGTCTAGATAATTTCTAGTATTGAGTTTTGAACAACAAGGAAGACGGTGTAGAGTCTTATAATGTTTACAATATGTCTTTTATGTGAGTTTTGCTGCACCGGTTCATCCTTGAGTTTGCTTCAAATAACCTTGCTAGCCTAAACCTTGTATCGAGAGGGAATACTTCTCATGCATCCAAAATCCTTGAGCCAACCACTATGCCATTTGTGTCCACCATACCTACCTACTACATGGTATTTCTCCGCCATTCCAAAGTAAATTGCTTGAGTGCTACCTTTAAAATTCCATCATTCACCTTTGCAATATATAGCTCATGGGACAAAATAGCCTTAAAAACTATCGTAGTATTGAATATGTACTTATGCACTTTATCTTTTATTAAGTTGCTTGTTGTGCGATAACCATGCTTCTGGGGAACGCCATCAACTATTCTTTGTTGAATATCATGTGAGTTGCTATGCATGTCCGTCTTGTCTGAAGGATCTATCACCTTAGTGGTTGGAGCATGCAAAATTGTTAGAGAAGAACATTGGGCCGCTAACTAAAGCCATGAATCATGGTTGAAGTTTCAGTTTTGGACATATATCCTCAATCTCATATGAGAATAATAATTGTTGCTACATGCTTATGCATTTAAGAGGAGTCCATTATCTGTTGTCCATGTTGTCCCGGTATGGATGTCTAAGTTGAGAATAATCAAAAGCGAGAAATCCAAAATGCGAGCTTTCTCCTTAGACCTTTGTACATGCGGCATGGAGGTACCCCTTTGTGACACTTGGTTGAAACATGGCATGCAAAGATCCGGTAGTCCAAGCTAAGTAGGACAAGGTGCGGGCACTATTAGTATACTATGCATGAGGCTTGCAACTTGTAAGATATAATTTACATAACTCATATGCTTTATTACTACCGTTGACAAAATTGTTTCATGTTTTCAAAATAAAAGCTCTAGCACAAATACAGCAATCGATGCTTTCCTCTTTGAAGGACCTTTCTTTTACTTTTATTGTTGAGTCAGTTTACCTATCTCTCTCCACCTTAAGAAGCAAACACTTGTGTGAACTGTGCATTGATTCCTACATACTTGCATATTGCACTTGTTATATTACTTTATGTTGACAATATCCATGAGATATACATGTTATAAGTTGAAAGCAACCGCTGAAACTTAATCTTCCTTTGTGTTGCTTCAACACCTTTACTTTGATTTATTGCTTTATGAGTTAACTCTTATGCAAGACTTATTGATGCTTGTCTTGAAGTACTATTCATGAAAAGTCTTTGCTTTATGATTCAGTTGTTTACTCATGTCATTACCATTGTTTTGATCGCTGCATTCATTACATATGTTTACAATAGTATGATCAAGATTATGATGGCATGTCACTTCAGAAATTATCTTTGTTATCGTTTTACCTGCTCGGGACGAGCAGAACTAAGCTTGGGGATGCTGATACGTCTCCAACGTATCGATAATTTCTTATGTTCCATGCTACTTTATTGATGATACCTACATGTTTTATACACATTATATGTCGTATTTACGCATTTTCTGGAACTAACCTATTAACAAGATGCCGAAGTGCCAGTTCCTTTTCTGCTGTTTTTGGTTTCAGAAATCCTAGTAACGAAATATTCTCGGAATCGGACGAAATCAACGCCCAGGTTCCTATTTTTCCCGGAACCATCCGAACACCGAGAGCCACAGAGGGAAGCCCTGGGGGCCCCACACCACACCCGGCGCGGCCGGGGGCGCGCCGCCTATGGTGTGGTGGCCCCAGGCCCCTCCGAGGCTGCCCTTTCGCCTATATAAGGTCCCTGACCTAAAAACCCCGAAGGAGGAAGCCACGGTACGCAAAACCTTCCGAGCCGCCGCCATCGCGAAGCCAAGATCTGGGGACAGGAGTCTCTGTTCCGGCACGCCGCCGGGGAGGGAAGTGCCCCGGAAGGCTTCTCCATCAACACCGCTGCCATCTCCACCACCATCTTCATCACCGCTGCTGCTCCCATGAGGAGGGAGTAGTTCTCCATCGAGGCTCGGGGCTGTACCGGTAGCTATGTGGTTCATCTCTCTCCTATGTACTTCAATACAATAATCTCATGAGCTGCCTTACATGATTGAGATTCATATGATGATGCTTGTAATCTAGATGTCATTATGCTAGTCAAGTGAGTTTTACTTATGTGATCTCCGGAGACTCCTTGTCCCACGTGTGTAAAGGTGACAGTGTGTGCACCGTGTGGGTCTCTTAGGCTATATTTCACAGAATACTTATTCACTGTTATGAATGGCATAGTGAAGTGCTTATTTATATCTCTTTATGATTGCAATGTGTTTTGTATCACAATTTATCTATGTGCTACTCTAGCAATGTTATTAAAGTAGTTTTATTCCTCCTGCACGATGTAATGGTGACAGTGTGTGCATCCGTGTTAGTACTTGGTTTATGCTATGATCATGATCTCTTGTAGATTGCGAAGTTAACTATTGCTATGATAGTATTGATGTGTATTATTCCTCCTACATAAGCATGAAGGTGACAGTGTGCATGCTATGTTAGTACTTGGTTTAGTCATGTCGATCTTTCATGCACTCTAAGGTTACTTAAATATGAACATTGAATTGTGGAGCTTGTTAACTCCGGCATTGAGGGTTCGTGTAATCCTACGCAATGTGTTCATCATCCAACAAGAGAGTGTAGAGTATGCATTTATCTATTCTGTTATGTGATCAATGTTGAGAGTGTCCACTAGTGAAAGTCTAATCCCTAGGCCTTGTTCCTAAATACTGCTATCGCTGCTTGTTTGTTTTACTTGTTACTACTGCCGCGTTACTACTGCTTGTTTACTTCCTACAATATTACTACCATCAACTGCACGCCAGAAGCTATTTTCTGGCGCCGTACTACTGCTCATACTTATTCATACCACTTGTATTTCACTATCTCTTCGCCGAACTAGTGCACCTATAGGTGTGTTGGGGACACAAGAGACTTCTTGCTTTGTGGTTGCAGGGTTGCATGAGAGGGATATCTTTGACCTCTTCCTCCCTGAGTTCGATAAACCTTGGGTAATCCACTTAAGGGAAACTTGCTGCTGTTCTACAAACCTCTGCTCTTGGAGGCCCAACACTGTCTACAAGAATAGAAGCACCCGTAGACATCAAGCACTTTTCTCGCTTGCTGGGGAGGAAAGGTAAAAGGCACTCACACTCCGGTTCCAGGTAACAGTACTTTTCTGGCGCCATTGTGTGTGTACTCGAAGCTATTTCCTTTAGACTCTGCAATCGCGACATTTGGTTTCTTGTTTACACTAGTTAGGCATAATGGACAACAATGACCTTTTTATTCTATTTCCTGATTTAAGACATGGATGGTTTGATGCGAAAATTAAAAAACCCATGGAACATATTAATATGAATGCTTTGAACACTATTGTTGCTAATGCTATGGAAAATTCTAAGCTTGGGGAAGCTGGCTTTGATGAGCATGATATTTTTAGTCCCCCAAGCATTGAGGAGAAAATTTACTTTGATGATACTTTGCCTCCTATTTATGATGATTATAATGATAGTAGTCTTTTGTTACCACCTGTTATGGAGGATAAATTTGATTATGATTACAATATACCTCCTATATTTGATAGCTACTTTGTTGAATTTGCTCCCACTACAATTAATAAGAATGACTATGCTTATGTGGAGAGTAATAATTTTATGCATGAGACTCATGATAAGAATGCTTTATGTGATAGTTATATTGTTGAGTTTTCTCATGTTGCTACTGAAAGTTATTATGAGAGAGGAAAATATGGTTGTAAAATTTTTCATGTTACTAAAACACCTCTCTATGTGCTGAAATTTTTGAAGCTACACTTGTTTTATCTTCCTATGCTTGTTACTTTGCTCTTCATGAACTTGTTTATTTACAAGATTCCTATGCATAGGAAGCATGTTAGACTTAAATGTGTTTTGAATTTGCCTCTTGATGCTCTCTTTTGCTTCAAATACTATTTCTTGCGAGTGCATCATTAAAACTGCTGAGCCCATCTTAATGGCTATAAAGAAAGAACTTCTTGGGAGATAACCCATGTGTTTATTTTACTACAGAAATTTTTGTTTTGTTGAGTCTTGGAAGTTGTTTACTACTGTAGCAACCTCTCCTTATCATGTTTTTGTGCCAAGTAAAGTTTCTATGTTAAAGTTGATGTTATATTTGGGATCGCTGCGCAGAAACAGCATTGCTGTCTGTCACGAATTCTGGCACAAGTCTCTGTAGAAAATTCGAAAAATCTGCCAATTTACGTGCGTGATCCTCAGATATGTACGCAACTTTCATTACTTTTGAGTTTTTCCGTTTGAGCAAGTCTGGTGCCATTTTAAAATTCGTCTTTACGGACTGTTCTGTTTTTGACAGATTCTGCCTTTTATTTCGCATTGCCGCTTTTGCTTTGTTGAATGGGTTTCTTTGTTCCATTAACTTTCAGAAGTTTTGTGCAATGTCCAGAAGTGTTAAGAATGATTGTGTCACCTCTGAACATGTGAATTTTTGATTATGCACTAACCCTCTAATGAGTTTGCTTGAAGTTTGGTGTGGCAGAAGTTTTCAAGGGTCAATAGAAGAGGGTGATATAATGTGATCGAGAAGAGTGAAAGGTCTAAGCTTGGGGATGCCCCGTGGTTCATCCCTGCATATTTTAAGAAGACTCAAGCATCTAAGCTTGGGGATGCCCAAGGCATCCCTTCTTCATCGACAACTTATCAGGTTTCTTCTAGTGAAACTATATTTTTATTCGGTCACATCTTATGTACTTTACTTGGAGCGTCTGTGTGTGCTTTTATTTTTGTTTTGTTATCTTAGTTCTCTGAATAAGTTCATCCTTGTGTGGGAGAGAGACACGCTCCGCTGGTTCGTATGAACACATGTGTTCTTAGCTCATAATATTCATGGCGAAGTTTCCTCTTCGTTATATTGTTATATGGTTGGAATTGGAAAAATGCTACATGTAGTAATTGGTAAAATGTCTTGGATAATGTGATACTTGGCAATTGTTGTGCTCATGTTTAAGCTCTTGCATCATATACTTTGCACCCATTAATGAAGAAATACATAGAGCTTGCTAAAATTTGGTTTGCATAATTGGTCTCTCTAAGGTCTAGATAATTTCTAGTATTGAGTTTTGAACAACAAGGAAGACGGTGTAGAGTCTTATAATGTTTACAATATGTCTTTTATGTGAGTTTTGCTGCACCGTTTCATCCTTGAGTTTGCTTCAAATAACCTTGCTAGCCTAAACCTTGTATCGAGAGGGAATACTTCTCATGCATCCAAAATCCTTGAGCCAACCACTATGCCATTTGTGTCCACCATACCTACCTACTACATGGTATTTCTCCGCCATTCCAAAGTAAATTGCTTGAGTGCTACCTTTAAAATTCCATCATTCACCTTTGCAATATATAGCTCATGGGACAAAATAGCCTTAAAAACTATCGTAGTATTGAATATGTACTTATGCACTTTATCTTTTATTAAGTTGCTTGTTGTGCGATAACCATGCTTCTGGGGAACGCCATCAACTATTCTTTGTTGAATATCATGTGAGTTGCTATGCATGTCCGTCTTGTCTGAAGGATCTATCACCTTAGTGGTTGGAGCATGCAAAATTGTTAGAGAAGAACATTGGGCCGCTAACTAAAGCCATGAATCATGGTTGAAGTTTCAGTTTTGGACATATATCCTCAATCTCATATGAGAATAATAATTGTTGCTACATGCTTATGCATTTAAGAGGAGTCCATTATCTGTTGTCCATGTTGTCCCGGTATGGATGTCTAAGTTGAGAATAATCAAAAGCGAGAAATCCAAAATGCGAGCTTTCTCCTTAGACCTTTGTACATGCGGCATGGAGGTACCCCTTTGTGACACTTGGTTGAAACATGGCATGCAAAGATCCGGTAGTCCAAGCTAAGTAGGACAAGGTGCGGGCACTATTAGTATACTATGCATGAGGCTTGCAACTTGTAAGATATAATTTACATAACTCATATGCTTTATTACTACCGTTGACAAAATTGTTTCATGTTTTCAAAATAAAAGCTCTAGCACAAATACAGCAATCGATGCTTTCCTCTTTGAAGGACCTTTCTTTTACTTTTATTGTTGAGTCAGTTCACCTATCTCTCTCCACCTTAAGAAGCAAACACTTGTGTGAACTGTGCATTGATTCCTACATACTTGCATATTGCACTTGTTATATTACTTTATGTTGACAATATCCATGAGATATACATGTTATAAGTTGAAAGCAACCGCTGAAACTTAATCTTCCTTTGTGTTGCTTCAACACCTTTACTTTGATTTATTGCTTTATGAGTTAACTCTTATGCAAGACTTATTGATGCTTGTCTTGAAGTACTATTCATGAAAAGTCTTTGCTTTATGATTCAGTTGTTTACTCATGTCATTACCATTGTTTTGATCGCTGCATTCATTACATATGTTTACAATAGTATGATCAAGATTATGATGGCATGTCACTTCAGAAATTATCTTTGTTATCGTTTTACCTGCTCGGGACGAGCAGAACTAAGCTTGGGGATGCTGATACGTCTCCAACGTATCGATAATTTCTTATGTTCCATGCTACTTTATTGATGATACCTACATGTTTTATACACATTATATGTCGTATTTACGCATTTTGGAACTAACCTATTAACAAGATGCCGAAGTGCGCTCGGCTGTTTTTGGTTTCAGAAATCCTAGTAACGAAATATTCTCGGAATCGGACGAAATCAACGCCCAGGTTCCTATTTTTCCCGGAACCATCCAGAACACCCGAGAGCCACCAGAGGGGAGCCCTGGGGGCCCCACACCACACCCCGGCGCGGCCAGCGGGGGGGCCGCGCCGCCCTATGGTGTGGTGGCCCCACCCCTCCGAGGCTGCCCTTTCGCCTATATAAGGTCCCGACCTAAAACCCCGAAGGAGGAAGCCACGGTACGCGAAACCTTCCGAGCCGCCGCCATCGCGAAGCCAAGATCTGGGGGACAGAGTCTTTGTTCCGGCATGCCGCCGGACGGGGAAGTGCCCCGGAAGGCTTCTCCATCAACACCGCTGCCATCTCCACCACCATCTTCATCACCGCTGCTGCTCCCATGAGGAGGGAGTAGTTCTCCATCGAGGCTCGGGGCTGTACCGGTAGCTATGTGGTTCATCTCTCTCCTATGTACTTCAATACAATAATCTCATGAGCTGCCTTACATGATTGAGATTCATATGATGATGCTTGTAATCTAGATGTCATTATGCTAGTCAAGTGAGTTTTACTTATGTGATCTCCGGAGACTCCTTGTCCCATGTGTGTAAAGGTGACAGTGTGTGCACCGTGTGGGTCTCTTAGGCTATATTTCACAGAATACTTATTCACTGTTATGAATGGCATAGTGAAGTGCTTATTTATATCTCTTTATGATTGCAATGTGTTTTGTATCACAATTTATCTATGTGCTACTCTAGCAATGTTATTAAAGTAGTTTTATTCCTCCTGCACGATGTAATGGTGACAGTGTGTGCATCCGTGTTAGTACTTGGTTTATGCTATGATCATGATCTCTTGTAGATTGCGAAGTTAACTATTGCTATGATAGTATTGATGTGTATTATTCCTCCTACATAAGCATGAAGGTGACAGTGTGCATGCTATGTTAGTACTTGGTTTAGTCATGTCGATCTTTCATGCACTCTAAGGTTACTTAAATATGAACATTGAATTGTGGAGCTTGTTAACTCCGGCATTGAGGGTTCGTGTAATCCTACGCAATGTGTTCATCATCCAACAAGAGAGTGTAGAGTATGCATTTATCTATTCTGTTATGTGATCAATGTTGAGAGTGTCCACTAGTGAAAGTCTAATCCCTAGGCCTTGTTCCTAAATACTTCTATCGCTGCTTGTTTTACTGCGTTACTACTGCTGCGTTACTACTGCTTGTTTACTTCCTACAATATTACTACCATCAACTGCACGCCAGCAAGCTATTTTCTGGCGCCGTACTACTGCTCATACTTATTCATACCACCTGTATTTCACTATCTCTTCGCCGAACTAGTGCACCTATTAGGTGTGTTGGGGACACAAGAGACTTCTTGCTTTGTGGTTGCAGGGTTGCATGAGAGGGATATCTTTGACCTCTTCCTCCCTGAGTTCGATAAACCTTGGGTAATCCACTTAAGGGAAACTTGCTGCTGTTCTACAAACCTCTGCTCTTGGAGGCCCAACACTGTCTACAAGAATAGAAGCACCCGTAGACATCGACGACCGAAGGATCCAGAAGGACCCACAGACTTCCAATACGCATCCTGATGCGTCTTCTCTTGACAAAGAAAATGGCTGGGAGTTTGCGTACCTATTGCACGTGACTTGTGCTCACTGAAGTGTGGGACCTCACGCATGGGCACCACACGTAAGTGACAGACCTGTTGGTGTAAAAACTCGGTTGATTATTATAGTGCATTAGAACAAAGTTTCCTATGGATTCAAGGGTAGGAAATCCAAGTTAACTCATTTACATGACATTATTTTTTCCATGAAGCAAAGTTAACGCACCTATCAATTGGTACATTTTGGAGTGACTAAGAAGGATCCAGGCTTACTTATTCGTTTTCACGTGTAAAACTTGTCTAAATCTTGGTCAAACAAAATTGGCAGAAAATTCAAAAAAAAACAGAAAAATGAAAAACCAAAGCACATAGTCTTCTTATGTCATGTAGTAAGCATTAAAGTTGATAAACAAGGTCTAGACATATTCAAACCATACTAATCATGTATCTACCCGCTAACCCCTAAACTATGTCTTAAGAAGTCAAGAATGAAGAGAAGTGGTTTTGGGTTTCAAACATGGACATTTCAAAAACCTCCCAAAACTTCATTTTAGGGTGAGTAAGAAGGATACAGGCTTCCCTTTTCATTTTCATGTTCTATACTTGTTTAAATCTTGGTCAAACCTAGGATTTGACCAAGATTCAAATGGGCACAAAAAAATAAAAAAAGCACATAGTGTTCTTATGTCATATCGTAAGCATTCAAGTTGATAAACAAGGTCTAGATATATCCAAATTAACCAGACAAATCATGTATCTACCCCCTATCGACCCTAAACTTCGTCTTATGAAGTCAAGCATGAAGAGAAGTGGTTTTGGGTTTCAAACATGGAAATTTCAAAAACCTCCCAAAATTCAGCTTCATTTTAGAGCGACTAAGAAGGATCGATGCTTTACCTTTTCATTTCCATGTTTTAAACTTATTTAAATCTTGGTCAAACCTAGGATTTGACCAAGATTCAAATGGGCATAAAAATTCAGACAAAAAATCTAAAGAATGAAAAACCAAAGCACATATAGCCTTCTTAATTATGTCATATAGTAAACACTCAAGTTGATAAACAAGGTCTAGACATATTCAAACCAGAAAAATCATGTGTATATCTACCCCTAACCCTAAACTCTGTCTTATGAAGTCAATCTCTAGGATTTGACCAAGATTCAAATAGGCATAAAATAAAAAAACAGAAAAATGAAAAACCAAAGCGCACATAGTCTTCTTATATGTCATATAGTAAGCATTAAAGTTGATAAACAAGGTATGGACATATTCAAACTAGCTAGAAAAATCATGTATCTACCCCTAACCCCTAAACTCTGTCTTATGACGAAGTCAAGCATGAAGATAAGTGGTTTTGGGTTTCAAATATGGAAATTTCAAAAACCTCCCAAAAACTTCATTTTAGGGTGACTAAGAAGGATACAGGCTTCCATTTTCATTTCCATGTTCTATACTTGTTTAAATCTTGGTCAAACCTAGGATTTGACCAAGATTCAAATGTGCATCAAATTAAATTCCAAAAAAATCATAAAAATGAAAAACCAAAGCACATAGTTTTCTTATGTCACATACATATATATATAGTAAGCATTCAAAAGTTGATAAACAAGGTCTAGCTAGACATATTCAAATAAGACAAATCATGTATCTACCCCTCTAAAACCATAAATAACTCTGTCTTATGAAGTCAAGCATGAAGAGAAGTGGTTTTTGGTTTCAAACATGGAAATTTCAAAAACCTCCCAAAATTAAAGCTTCATTTTAGAGTGACTAGTTAAGAAGGATCCAGGCTTACCTTTTCATTTTCATGTTTTAAACTTGTTTAAATCTTGGTCAAACCTAGGATTTGACCAATATTCAAATGGGCATAAAATAAAAAAATAAATAAAATAAAAAACCAAAGCACATAGTCTTCTTATGTCATATAGTAAGCATTCAAAAGTTCATAAACAAGGTCTAGACATATTCAAACCAGACAAATCATGTACCCCTAACCCTAAACTTTGTCTTAATTATATATGAAGTCAAGCATGAAGCAGAGAAGTGTGGTTTTGGGTTTCAAACATGGAAATTTCAAAAACCTCCCAAAAAGCTTCATTTTAATTAGACTGGCTGGTTAATTAAGAAGGATCCATGATTAATTACCTTTTCATTGTCATGTTTTAAACTTGTTTAAATCTTGGTCGAACCTAGGATTTGACCAAGATTCAAATGGGCATAACAATTCAGAAAAAAATCGAAAGAATGAAAAACCAAAGCACATAGCCTTCTTATATGTCATATAGTAAGCATTCAACTTGATAAACATGGTCTAGACATATTCAAACCAGAAAAATCATGTATCTACCCCTAACCCTAAACTCTGTCTTATGAAGTCAAGCATGAACAGAAGTATGGTGGTTTTGGGTTTCAAACATGGTAAATTCAAGAACCTCCCAAAAGCTTCATTTTAGAGTTACTAAGAGAAAGATCCAGACTTAATTACCTTATCATTTTCACATGTTAAACTTGTTTAAATCTTGCTCAACAAACCTAGGATTTTACCAAGATTCTCAAATGGGCATAAAAATCAAAAAATGAAATACCAATGCACATAGTCCTCTTATATGTCATATAGTAAGCATTAAAGTTGATAAACAAGGTCTAGACATATTCAAACTAGCTAGACAAATCATGTATCTACCCCCTAAAACCCCTAAACTCTGTCTTATGACGAAGTCAAGCATGAAGATAAGTGGTTTTAGGTTTCAAACATGGAAATTTCAAAAACCTCCCAAAATTCAGCTTCATTTTAGAGCGACTAAGAAGGATCGATGCTTTTACCTTTTCATTTCCATGTTTTAAACTTATTTAAATCTTGGTCAAACCTAGGATTTGACCAAGATTCAAATGGGCATAAAAATTCAGACAAAAAATCTAAAGAATGAAAAACCAAAGCACATAGCCTTCTTAATTATGTCATATAGTAAACACTCAAGTTGATAAACAAGGTCTAGACATATTCAAACCAGAAAAATCATGTGTATATCTACCCCTAACCCTAAACTCTGTCTTATGAAGTCAATCATGAAGAGAATTGGTTTTGGGTTTCAAACATGGAAATTTCAAGTACGTCCCAAAAGCTTCATATATTTTAGAGTGACTAATTAAGAAGGATCTTGGATTACGTTTTCATTTTCATGCTTGAAACTTGTTTAAATCTTGGTTGAACCTAGGATTTGACCAGAATCAAATGTGCATAAAATTCTTAAAAAAATAGAAAAATGAAAAACAAAAGCACATGGTCTTCTTATGTCATATAGTAAGCATTCAAGTTGATAAACAAGGTTTAGACATATTCAAACCAGACAAATCATGTATCTACCCCTAACCCTAAACTCGGTCTTATGAAGTCTAGCATGAGGAGAAGTCGTTTTGGGTTTCAAACGTTTAAGCCAAAAGCCCCATTTCAAATATTTCAAACTTATTCAAATTTGGTTCAAATTTGAAAGACACACAAGTTATAGCACACATAGTGCATACATTCTCACACATACTGCACTAGATGCTAACCCGGCCTATAGTTTGAGGCCATTGGATGAGGTCGAAAAAAATCTTGGATTAGAAATGGGGTTGTTCGAACCCCGTAGTTGGATTTTTTGAACCTTGATCTGTAGTACTGGGCAAAACCCTAGTTTAACCTATTTAATTATAGATTCGTAGGTCGATTTTTCTACCTTTTTATTATTACTATGCAGCACATGTGTGTTTGCCCGTCGAGTGAAACTCGGAGGAAGAGGGATCACTCGGAAGGAGAGAAGAAGGGAGAGAATTATGGTGTCTCCCCTTTTGTGCAGGGTTTGTCAGTGAGCAGGAGGTGCGAGCGAGCGAGCGAGCGAGCGAGTCGAGCGAGGCCGAGAATGAGAGAGATTTGTTTTTTTTTGTGAGAGGGACGACCGAAGGATCCAGAAGGACCCACAGACTTCCAATACGCATCCTGATGCGTCTTCTCTTGACAAAGAAAATGGCTGGGAGTTTGCGTACCTATTGCACGTGACTTGTGCTCACTGAAGTGTGGGACCTCACGCATGGGCACCACACGTAAGTGACAGACCTGTTGGTGTAAAAACTCGGTTGATTATTATAGTGCATTAGAACAAAGTTTCCTATGGATTCAAGGGTAGGAAATCCAAGTTAACTCATTTACATGACATTATTTTTTCCATGAAGCAAAGTTAACGCACCTATCAATTGGTACATTTTGGAGTGACTAAGAAGGATCCAGGCTTACTTATTCGTTTTCACGTGTAAAACTTGTCTAAATCTTGGTCAAACAAAATTGGCAGAAAATTCAAAAAAAACAGAAAAATGAAAAACCAAAGCACATAGTCTTCTTATGTCATGTAGTAAGCATTAAAGTTGATAAACAAGGTCTAGACATATTCAAACCATACTAATCATGTATCTACCCGCTAACCCCTAAACTATGTCTTAAGAAGTCAAGAATGAAGAGAAGTGGTTTTGGGTTTCAAACATGGACATTTCAAAAACCTCCCAAAACTTCATTTTAGGGTGAGTAAGAAGGATACAGGCTTCCCTTTTCATTTTCATGTTCTATACTTGTTTAAATCTTGGTCAAACCTAGGATTTGACCAAGATTCAAATGGGCACAAAAAAATAAAAAAAGCACATAGTGTTCTTATGTCATATCGTAAGCATTCAAGTTGATAAACAAGGTCTAGATATATCCAAATTAACCAGACAAATCATGTATCTACCCCCTATCGACCCTAAACTTCGTCTTATGAAGTCAAGCATGAAGAGAAGTGGTTTTGGGTTTCAAACATGGAAATTTCAAAAACCTCCCAAAATTCAGCTTCATTTTAGAGCGACTAAGAAGGATCGATGCTTTACCTTTTCATTTCCATGTTTTAAACTTATTTAAATCTTGGTCAAACCTAGGATTTGACCAAGATTCAAATGGGCATAAAAATTCAGACAAAAAATCTAAAGAATGAAAAACCAAAGCACATAGCCTTCTTAATTATGTCATATAGTAAACACTCAAGTTGATAAACAAGGTCTAGACATATTCAAACCAGAAAAATCATGTGTATATCTACCCCTAACCCTAAACTCTGTCTTATGAAGTCAATCTCTAGGATTTGACCAAGATTCAAATGGGCATAAAATAAAAAAACAGAAAAATGAAAAACCAAAGCGCACATAGTCTTCTTATATGTCATATAGTAAGCATTAAAGTTGATAAACAAGGTCTGGACATATTCAAACTAGCTAGAAAAATCATGTATCTACCCCCTAACCCCTAAACTCTGTCTTATGACGAAGTCAAGCATGAAGATAAGTGGTTTTGGGTTTCAAACATGGAAATTTCAAAAACCTCCCAAAAACTTCATTTTAGGGTGACTAAGAAGGATACAGGCTTCCATTTTCATTTCATGTTCTATACTTGTTTAAATCTTGGTCAAACCTAGGATTTGACCAAGATTCAAATGTGCATCAAAATTCCAAAAAAATCAGAAAAATGAAAAACCAAAGCACATAGTTTTCTTATGTCACATATATATATAGTAAGCATTCAAAAGTTGATAAACAAGGTCTAGCTAGACATATTCAAATAAGACAAATCATGTATCTACCCCTCTAAAACCATAAATAACTCTGTCTTATGAAGTCAAGCATGAAGAGAAGTGGTTTTTGGTTTCAAACATGGAAATTTCAAAAACCTCCCAAAATTAAAGCTTCATTTTAGAGTGACTAGTTAAGAAGGATCCAGGCTTACCTTTTCATTTTCATGTTTTAAACTTGTTTAAATCTTGGTCAAACCTAGGATTTGACCAATATTCAAATGGGCATAAAATAAAAAATAAATAAAATAAAAAACCAAAGCACATAGTCTTCTTATGTCATATAGTAAGCATTCAAAAGTTCATAAACAAGGTCTAGACATATTCAAACCAGACAAATCATGTACCCCTAACCCTAAACTTTGTCTTAATTATATATGAAGTCAAGCATGAAGCAGAGAAGTGTGGTTTTGGGTTTCAAACATGGAAATTTCAAAAACCTCCCAAAAAGCTTCATTTTAATTAGACTGGCTGGTTAATTAAGAAGGATCCATGATTAATTACCTTTTCATTGTCATGTTTTAAACTTGTTTAAATCTTGGTCGAACCTAGGATTTGACCAAGATTCAAATGGGCATAACAATTCAGAAAAAAATCGAAAGAATGAAAAACAAAAGCACATAGCCTTCTTATGTCATATAGTAAGCATTCAACTTGATAAACATGGTCTAGACATATTCAAACCAGAAAAATCATGTATCTACCCCTAACCCTAAACTCTATCTTATGAAGTCAAGCATGAACAGAAGTACGGTGGTTTTGGGTTTCAAACATGGTAAATTCAAGAACCTCCCAAAAGCTTCATTTTAGAGTTACTAAGAGAAAGATCCAGACTTAATTACCTTATCATTTTCACATGTTAAACTTGTTTAAATCTTGCTCAACAAACCTAGGATTTTACCAAGATTCTCAAATGGGCATAAAAATCAAAAAATGAAATACCAATGCACATAGTCCTCTTATGTCATATAGTAAGCATTCAAGTTGATAAACAAGGTCTAGACATATTCAAACAAGACAAATCATGTATCTACCCCCTATCGACCCTAAACTTCGTCTTATGAAGTCAAGCATGAAGAGAAGTGGTTTTGGGTTTCAAACATGGAAATTTCAAAAACCTCCCAAAATTCAGCTTCATTTTAGAGCGACTAAGAAGGATCGATGCTTTTACCTTTTCATTTCCATGTTTTAAACTTATTTAAATCTTGGTCAAACCTAGGATTTGACCAAGATTCAAATGGGCATAAAAATTCAGACAAAAAATCTAAAGAATGAAAAACCAAAGCACATAGCCTTCTTAATTATGTCATATAGTAAACACTCAAGTTGATAAACAAGGTCTAGACATATTCAAACCAGAAAAATCATGTGTATATCTACCCCTAACCCTAAACTCTGTCTTATGAAGTCAATCATGAAGAGAATTGGTTTTGGGTTTCAAACATGGAAATTTCAAGTACGTCCCAAAAGCTTCATATATTTTAGAGTGACTAATTAAGAAGGATCTTGGATTACGTTTTCATTTTCATGCTTGAAACTTGTTTAAATCTTGGTTGAACCTAGGATTTGACCAGAATCAAATGTGCATAAAATTCTTAAAAAATAGAAAAATGAAAAACAAAAGCACATGGTCTTCTTATGTCATATAGTAAGCATTCAAGTTGATAAACAAGGTTTAGACATATTCAAACCAGACAAATCATGTATCTACCCCTAACCCTAAACTCGGTCTTATGAAGTCTAGCATGAGGAGAAGTCGTTTTGGGTTTCAAACGTTTAAGCCAAAAGCCCCATTTCAAATATTTCAAACTTATTCAAATTTGGTTCAAATTTGAAAGACACACAAGTTATAGCACACATAGTGCATACATTCTCACACATACTGCACTAGATGCTAACCCGGCCTATAGTTTGAGGCCATTGGATGAGGTCGAAAAAATCTTGGATTAGAAATGGGGTTGTTCGAACCCCGTAGTTGGATTTTTTGAACCTTGATCTGTAGTACTGGGCAAAACCCTAGTTTAACCTATTTAATTATAGATTCGTAGGTCGATTTTTCTACCTTTTTATTATTACTATGCAGCACATGTGTGTTTGCCCGTCGAGTGAAACTCGGAGGAAGAGGGATCACTCGGAAGGAGAGAAGAAGGGAGAGAATTATGGTGTCTCCCCTTTTTCGGGTGATGATGTTGACTTTTGTGCAGGGTTTGTCAGTGAGCAGGAGGTGCGAGCGAGCGAGCGAGCGAGTCGAGCGAGGCCGAGAATGAGAGAGATTTGTTTTTTTTGTGAGAGGGACGACCGAAGGATCCAGAAGGACCCACAGACTTCCAATACGCATCCTGATGCGTCTTCTCTTGACAAAGAAAATGGCTGGGAGTTTGCGTACCTATTGCACGTGACTTGTGCTCACTGAAGTGTGGGACCTCACGCATGGGCACCACACGTAAGTGACAGACCTGTTGGTGTAAAAACTCGGTTGATTATTATAGTGCATTAGAACAAAGTTTCCTATGGATTCAAGGGTAGGAAATCCAAGTTAACTCATTTACATGACATTATTTTTTCCATGAAGCAAAGTTAACGCACCTATCAATTGGTACATTTTGGAGTGACTAAGAAGGATCCAGGCTTACTTATTCGTTTTCACGTGTAAAACTTGTCTAAATCTTGGTCAAACAAAATTGGCAGAAAATTCAAAAAAAAACAGAAAAATGAAAAACCAAAGCACATAGTCTTCTTATGTCATGTAGTAAGCATTAAAGTTGATAAACAAGGTCTAGACATATTCAAACCATACTAATCATGTATCTACCCGCTAACCCCTAAACTATGTCTTAAGAAGTCAAGAATGAAGAGAAGTGGTTTTGGGTTTCAAACATGGACATTTCAAAAACCTCCCAAAACTTCATTTTAGGGTGAGTAAGAAGGATACAGGCTTCCCTTTTCATTTTCATGTTCTATACTTGTTTAAATCTTGGTCAAACCTAGGATTTGACCAAGATTCAAATGGGCACAAAAAAATAAAAAAAAGCACATAGTGTTCTTATGTCATATCGTAAGCATTCAAGTTGATAAACAAGGTCTAGATATATCCAAATTAACCAGACAAATCATGTATCTACCCCCTATCGACCCTAAACTTCGTCTTATGAAGTCAAGCATGAAGAGAAGTGGTTTTGGGTTTCAAACATGGAAATTTCAAAAACCTCCCAAAATTCAGCTTCATTTTAGAGCGACTAAGAAGGATCGATGCTTACCTTTTCATTTCCATGTTTTAAACTTATTTAAATCTTGGTCAAACCTAGGATTTGACCAAGATTCAAATGGGCATAAAAATTCAGACAAAAAATCTAAAGAATGAAAAACCAAAGCACATAGCCTTCTTAATTATGTCATATAGTAAACACTCAAGTTGATAAACAAGGTCTAGACATATTCAAACCAGAAAAATCATGTGTATATCTACCCCTAACCCTAAACTCTGTCTTATGAAGTCAATCTCTAGGATTTGACCAAGATTCAAATGGGCATAAAATAAAAAAACAGAAAAATGAAAAACCAAAGCGCACATAGTCTTCTTATATGTCATATAGTAAGCATTAAAGTTTATAAACAAGGTCTGGACATATTCAAACTAGCTAGACAAATCATGTATCTACCCCTAACCCCTAAACTCTGTCTTATGACGAAGTCAAGCATGAAGATAAGTGGTTTTGGGTTTCAAACATGGAAATTTCAAAAACCTCCCAAAAACTTCATTTTAGGGTGACTAAGAAGGATACAGGCTTCCATTTTCATTTCCATGTTCTATACTTGTTTAAATCTTGGTCAAACCTAGGATTTGACCAAGATTCAAATGTGCATCAAAATTCCAAAAAAACAGAAAAATGAAAAACCAAAGCACATAGTTTTCTTATGTCACATACATATATATAGTAAGCATTCAAAAGTTCATAAACAAGGTCTAGACATATTCAAACCAGACAAATCATGTACCCCCTAACCCTAAACTTTGTCTTAATTATATATGAAGTCAAGCATGAAGCAGAGAAGTGTGGTTTTGGGTTTCAAACATGGAAATTTCAAAAACCTCCCAAAAAGCTTCATTTTAATTAGACTGGCTGGTTAATTAAGAAGGATCCATGATTAATTACCTTTTCATTGTCATGTTTTAAACTTGTTTAAATCTTGGTCGAACCTAGGATTTGACCAAGATTCAAATGGGCATAAAAATTCAGAAAAAATCGAAAGAATGAAAAACCAAAGCACATAGCCTTCTTATGTCATATAGTAAGCATTCAAGTTGATAAACATGGTCTAGACATATTCAAACCAGAAAAATCATGTATCTACCCCTAACCCTAAACTCTGTCTTATGAAGTCAAGCATGAAAAGAAGTACGGTGGTTTTGGGTTTCAAACATGGTAAATTCAAGAACCTCCCAAAAGCTTCATTTTAGAGTTACTAAGAGAAAGATCCAGACTTAATTACCTTATCATTTTCACATGTTAAACTTGTTTAAATCTTGCTCAACAAACCTAGGATTTTACCAAGATTCTCAAATGGGCATAAAAATCAAAAAATGAAATACCAATGCACATAGTCCTCTTATGTCATATAGCTAGTAAGCATTCAAGTTGATAAACAAGGTCTAGACATATTCAAACAAGACAAATCATGTATCTACCCCCTATCGACCCTAAACTCCGTCTTATGAAGTCAAGCATGAAGAGAAGTGGTTTTGGGTTTCAAACATGGAAATTTCAAAAACCTCCCAAAATTCAGCTTCATTTTAGAGCGACTAAGAAGGATCGATGCTTACCTTTTCATTTCCATGTTTTAAACTTGTTTAAATCTTGGTCAAATCTAGGATTTGACCAAGATTCAAATGGGCATAAAATAAAAAAACCGAAAAATGAAAAACCAAAGCGCACATAGTCTTCTTATATGTCATATAGTAAGCATTAAAGTTGATAAACAAGGTCTAGACATATTCAAACTAGCTAGACAAATCATGTATCTACCCCCTAAAACCCCTAAACTCTGTCTTATGACGAAGTCAAGCATGAAGATAAGTGGTTTTAGGTTTCAAACATGGAAATTTCAAAAACCTCCCAAAAACTTCATTTTAGGGTGACTAATTAAGAAGGATACATGCTTCCCTTTTCATTTTCATGTTCTATATATACTTGTTTAAATCTTGGTCAAACCTAGCTAGGATTTGACCAAGATTCAAATGTGCATCAAAATTCCAAAAAATATCAGAAAAATGAAAAACCAAAGCACATAGTTTTCTTATGTCATATAGTAGCATTAAAGTTGATAAACAAGGTCTAGACATATTCAAACAAGAAAAATCATGTATCTACTCCCTAACCCTAAACTTTGTCTTATGTAGTCAAGCATGAAGAGAAGTGGTTTTGGGTTTCAAATATGGAAATTTCAAAAACCTACCAAAAGCTTCATTTTAGAGTGACTAAGAATGATCAATGCTTACCTTTTCATTTTCATATTTTAAACTTGTTTAAATCATTGTCAAACCAGGATTTGACCAAGATTTAAATGGGCATAAAATTAAAAAAATCAGAAAAATGAAAAACAAAAGCACATAGTCTTCTTATGTCACATATATATATAGTAAGAGCATTCAAAAGTTGACAAACAAGGTCTATACATATTCAAATAAGACAAATCATGTATCTACCCCTAACCCTAAACTCTGTCTTATGAAGTCAAGCATGAAGAGAAGTGGTTTTTGGTTTCAAACATGGAAATTTCAAAAACCTCCCAAAAGCTTCATTTTAGAGTGACTAAGAAGGATCCAGGCTTACCTTTTCATTTTCATGTTTTAAACTTGTTTAAATCTTGGTCAAACCTAGGATTTGACCAATATTAAAATGGGCATAAAATAAAAAAATAAAAAAAACCAAAGCACATAGTCTTCTTATGTCATATAGTAAGCATTCAAGTTCATAAACAAGGTCTAGACATATTCAAACCAGACAAATCATGTATCTACCCCCTATCGACCCTAAACTTCGTCTTATGAAGTCAAGCATGAAGAGAAGTGGTTTTGGGTTTCAAACATGGAAATTTCAAAAAACCAAAAGCTTCATTTTAGAGCGAGTAAGAAGGATCGATGCTTATCTTTTCATTTTCATGTTTTAAACTTATTTAAATCTTGGTCAAACCTAGGATTTGACCAAGATTCAAATGGGCATAAAAATTCAGACAAAAATCTAAAGAATGAAAAACCAAAGCACGTACATAGCCTTCTTAATTATGTCATATAGTAAACATTCAAGTTGATAAACAAGGTCTAGACATATTCAAACCAGAAAAATCGTGTATCTACCCCTAACCCTAATTAAACTCTGTCTTATGAAGTCAAGCATGAAGAAAAGTGGTTTTGAGTTTCAAGCATGCATGGAAATTTCGAGAACCTCCCAAAATAAAGCTTCATTTTAGAGTGACTACGAAGGATCCATGCTTACACCTTTTCATTTTCAAGTTTTAAACTTGTTTAAAACCTGGTCAAACCTGGGATTTGACCAAGATTCAAATGGGCATAAAATTCAAAAAAATAGATAAATGAAAAACCATAGCACATAGTCTTCTTATGTCATATAGTAAGCATTCAAGTGGATAAACAAGCTCTAGACATACTGAAACCAGACAAATCATGTATCTACCCCTATCCCTAAACTATGTCTTATGAAGTCTAGCATGAAAAGAAGTGGTTTTGGGTTTCAAACATGGAAATTTCAAAAACCTCCCAAAAGCTTCATTTTGGATTGACTAAGGAGGATCCAGGCTTACTTTTTCATTTTCATATTTTAAACTTGTTTAAATCTAGGTCAAACCTAGGATTTGACCAAGATTCAAATGGACATAAAAAATCAACAGTTTACAACAGCACACAAAATAAACATGAAATTACATCTAAATCCCTAACTTTTACATGGAGGACCCCAGGCTGAAAGCAAGAAATGCGATCGGGTCTTGAATCTTGATGCGTCTTCTCTTGACAAAGAAGATTGCTGGGAGTTTGCGTACGTACATCACGTCACTTGTGCTCACTGAAGTGTGGGACATGACGCATGCATGGGCAACACACGTAAGTGACATGGATTCAAGGGTAGGGAAGCCAAGAGAAAAAAACGAGAATTTGGACAAAAATAACCCAATCTTGCTAGTATGTCGAAAGTTTGTTTTTCCCAATCTTTTCGACTTTGGGTTATTTCTGTCTATTTTGCCGAAAAAACGAGGACAGAGACTGGAAACGGTGATGCATCTAGCTTCAGAGTACGTCAGATTAAGACTTCATGAGCAACACTAGTCTGACGTAAGTACAGTGTATACAGACAAGACAGGGACTAGACATTGCTACCCACGTCCCTCTGCGCCCCTTCAAAGAAATCATACTCCGTACTAGAATCTCGAAACGTAGGAATTAGTCTGACACGATTTCTGATTGTTTAATTCATAGGATTGCAATTTTCAGAATTCATTGACAATACATTTTTATACAAAAACAAAAAATCCTTCATTGTGTAACCGTATGTTACTACTAGTATTTCTTTTGGTTTTCACACGCAATCAAATGTTATTGGATCCAAATACCGTTGTTTCTCAATCCTATATATTTGGAGATGATCATCACTCTCTAATCATACAATTTTCATATTCCCGCACTTTGAAAATCTTGCGAATAATCAAAGCAGCCAAAATCTATGGTGTGTATTGTATATGTTTATGCCATGCTTAGTTTCATCGAATATTGTTTGGTTGCATCGCGGGGAAACCGCGTGAATTTAGATTAATTGTTGCATGTTTGTTTGTGGTGTGACCAACTGCTTTTGCAACGAAACAACCCCCCCCCCCACCATGTACGCATTGTTTGGGTCGCATGCATGATGTGTACAAAATGTTAAAATAGAAATAATGTAGGAATTGAATATGATTGCATGTTGAATTAATCCTATATGAGAGAAATCACACAAATTTGAATTGCATGTTCTTTGGTTGTAGTGCTACACAAAAAACACGTGAATTAGTATGAATTATCATGTATTCAAGAATCAAAGGAGCCACTGAGATTTGAATCCCACAAAATTTCTATGAATTTTCTTCGAACCAAACAAGCCCAACAAGATTCCAAAGGAATATAATACAACGAATCAAACAACTTCCGTTGTTGGAATATTTCCTTAGGACATCAATCCAATAGAAACTATATGATCCAGTTTCAGCGACAATCTGGTCGGTGTAGGCTCGAGGAGGCCAATTGTATATATATGTTTGGACCCGGTTGGTTGAGTGATCATGCTCGTGACATCCAGCCTGAAAGGTAAAATTCGGGCAAGGCCAGCGTGACGCCACAATACTTTTGAAATATTCAAAAGCGCGTAATATTTGTGAAATTTTAATAATAGCTACTACTTATGTGAATTTTTTTCGTTCATACGCTTATTGGGGGGTAGGCTAACCCTAATGGCCTCCTCAAGATCCCTACCTCTACCAAGGTTTCCCGAGTTCATCCACCTCGATGGGTTCCTTGCCACTTTCGACCATGTTGTGGGCATCATTTCGGGTTCCCGTACCACGGCCAGTCCTTTTCAGGAGTCCCGAACCCGATGCCATAATATTTGTTTGAAAAAAATTCAAGACCGCACAATATTTGTTGAAATAAATGAATAAGCATTTTTAAATAGCTAAATAAAAGAAGTACGAATTTTGAAAAATTTATTTTTTCTAAAACATTAATTGGAGCATTGACATGTTGAACCCACTTGTCGATTTTGCTATCAACATGACTAACTAGCTGATTAGATAACCAAGTGGTGAAATTTGCAACATATTAGACCACCACATGGTGGAAACTGCAAAAAAAATGTCCAAGTGGTGGTTTGTGCAACATATAGAGCAGTACAGTATATGGTAGTACAAGATGAAGAGGCCTCCAAGATGAATGTGCACTGCCGTGGGCCCGTGGTAATATATCATGATGATGGCAAAGGATCTTTTCTCTGCTGAAACTGTCCAGAGCTGATTTGATGAGACAAAATACAGCTCCACGGCGTGCAAGGACAGTATACAGTACATTAGCTTCTTCTCGGGTCACACGCCTTCACGACAGGTGCAGTAGTGCAGCAGAGACCAGAGAGAGAAGGCACGCCCGTAGTACTCGTATTATTGATTTCAATTCAAATTGTTTTTTTTGCCTGCTTCTCCGTCTTCTTCATCTCCATCTTCTCTGGCGACCCCGCCTACACCAGCAGCCCCTGCACCACCGCCGCCATGCCTTTTTCGGATCATCTCGAGCCACCTGTTTGATGGTACTAGTAGGAGTTGTGGACTTTTATCCATATCGCTCTACCAGCTGCCGCTCGCACTGTCCTCCAATACCTCATACCCAAACGCCAGCGTCCCACTCCCACACCCCCACACCCACTTGACCGCATCCTTCCAATGGCGAGATCGATCAATGAGAGTGGCAGTTCTTGGGTGTTTCCTGATGGCCCCCTTGAAGAAATCGCATCCCGATGCGATGTCATCACCGCCGCGAGCCTCGTCGGTTCATGCAAGTTTTATCATGATTCAGCAACACAAAGTGTAGCTCTGCCTGCATCTCAGCCGTTTGGCATGCCCTGTGTTCTTCATACTCACCAAACTGAGGTACCGCCCGCGCACAATCCCTTCTCCCGCGTCCACAAGTTCAAGCAGGAGGGTGCGCAGAAGGACAAGCAGCATGATGCAAAAGATCGCAAGGGTACCTTGTGCCAACTGACGCCGCTGGACAGGATCTCTTCCGATGCCGTGATTCCAGATGGTGGTACGGGCATGTGGGCAGGCGCGAATGGAGATTGGATCGCCCTTCTTGGCTTCCCCTGGAATTGGGAGCTTGTCAATGTGTACACTGGTCGCCGGATTCCTCTACCACCAATAAGTGAGTTTAAATCCACCCCGGATAAACTTGTGTTCGAGTCTAATGATCAACATCTTCAACTGCTGAAGATAGCTATTTGCCGAGTTCCAACAGCTGCTTCAAATTATACTAGTTTCTCTGTTCTTGCCATCTTCAACGCGGCAATTGCAGTCCTTCACTGTGCTTCTAGCAGATGGACAGTTCTTGACAACCAGTTCTTAGCGTACGGCTACTCCGATGCAATCATCCACAAGGGTATTGTATTTGCTGTAACTCAGACAGGCGAAGTTTATGCATGGAATCAACTTTCTTGGGGTAATTTTTCTCATCTCATATGATGTGTTTTCGCTATTACCTGCTAGTTTCAGATTTAGCTTTAGCCTTTTTCTTTTTGTTGTGCAGTTTTCGTGTCATGCCTGTACCTTTCCCCCTCTATATTCAATCAAAATCAGCAGCGATATGCCTTTGAGTCAAAATAAAGTACTCCCTCCGATCCAAATCAAATTGACTCAGCTTTGTCTAGCCAGTGCATCTAGCTAGACAAACTTGAGTCAATTAATTTGTGCATATCTAGCTAGACACATCCAGTTGAGTCAATTAATTTGGATCGGAGGCAGTATTTTAGCTACATCATTATTCATGTATGTAATGAACTAATCAAGTTTTGCTGAACTGACTTCAAGCTGTGCTTTCCTTTGCAAGGTCCTTTGTTGATCAGCACGGCACCTATTCCGCCAGAACTTGATGAACAAGGTCGGTACAATCTTGGCTCCTGGTGGTTAGCACGATCTCCTGATGGTTCTAGACTTTTTCTGGTCCATACCTGGGGCGTTACTGACGGGCGGGATTATACTGGACTGGTTCGGATTTTACCTGCTGCTGCTACCTCTGAGGGTCGTCATGGTCGCACTATTCGCGGGTATGGTAAGGGTTTACTTGGCTGCGAGGTGTACAGCATGGACACCAGTCAGTTGATGCCACCGAGGCCATGGAGGAGGATTATTTCCCTTGGATCATATTCTCTCTTCCTTGGAGTGAACTATCCGATTATCATTCCAGTAGAAGACGGGGCAGAACATGACCGTCCAAATATGGCGAGAAGCAACTCTGTTTACACATCGCACCATGCAGTAGGCCTTGCATATCCTCCTTCTCCAGAAATTTGCCGCTTCAGTTTGAATTCTGAAGACTGTACTGTTGGTTTCCAAACCAACATTAGATGGACATGGCGGCAGGTTCCGTTGTGGCTCATCCCAAGCTTCGCCAACGCCCGGCAATGGAACCTGCCTTCGCGTCACAGGTCCAGAAAGAAGGGCTGATGTACTTTATGTAATACTCGTGTTGTAATGCAAGATTTGTATCTGTTGAACTATTTCATTTGCATGTTTATCTCTACCTAGGCTACTCCCTTTCCGTAGTTGTGTTGTACTATCTGTTGAACTATTTCCTTTGCATGTTATCTCTACCTAGGCTACTCCTCCGTAGTTGTTAAATTGATGTAATGCTCCTACAATGCACGCTACACTGGGCGTGTGGCCTGTAATGTTATCAAACACCTTTTGTACTCGTTCTAGTAAGCATTTCACACTATAGCTCACATAATTAAAGTACTCCTACAACGTATTAGTTGAAAGATATCTCTCATAAGTAAGTACCCCTCTTTGAGCTTATGCGAAACATAAATGACTATTTTAGAAATATATACTCTCGACACAAGATTATATTAAAAACAATGGTACATAGTTCTATTAGAAAAAGAAAGTGTGAATAGTAGAATGATGGAGAAGTGTTTTTTGAGGTCTGTGCATAGCTAGTGTTCATGGTGCAAAAGCACTTAGACTAGTCACAATGGGAAGTATACTAGTCTATGATACAACACCTTCAATGCATAGTATCATGAATTAGTATCATGCAATGTTGCGAAAAACCAATTATTCATTTCTTTCCAAATAGACTAGCTTTGCGAGGATGACAAAACATTTCTTTATTGCCCTCTCGTATGAATCTCCTCCATACATCACCTCTCATACCGATTGAAAGCCATTCCAAATCGTTGGTTCAAGACCATGAATACCAAGCCAATTTTGTTAGCTAGTTGGACCACCCTCGGATTGAGAACCAACGGTTGAAAGAAAGGTGGGCGCCAACTCATATTTTTTTCTCGAGAGTCCGACACTTGATGTTGATTGCAAAGTTCACAAAGGCCAAAATTTTGACATCCTCTTTGTGCAAGTCTTGCCACCATCCAAACTCGGTTTTGAAGTACCAACCAAGAAAAAAAAAGCTTGCACTTTGGAGGACCCCATGGACCATGAAAATTTTGAAAAACTTCCAGTAAATCATGCATATTTCGATTTATATTTTGGTGAAGTTTCATTCGATTTGAATCATAGGTTTGTGAGCAAATATATATTTAGTTTAAACTAGTGCTCGAGTACGTAAGAATCTATTTAATCACAAGCTAGTCATCCGAATGGGATGAAATATTCATAGATTTTAAAACAAGGAATCTACATATTACTGGATTTTTTTTCAAAATTTTCTGAATAGTTTTTCTTTTTTAGCTTCGAAATAAGAGATAGTTTGGAACGTTGGATCTCAAATGGATGGTAGATGGTGGGACACAGTCACAATGTATCTTGGAAGCATCAAGTCACTGAAGCTCTGTCCGGTTTCCAAACCAAGCTAGGAAAGGCATTGAAAATGAAGTTCTGCTCTAAAACATTTCTCATTCCATTTTGGTGCTCGCGCGGTTGCATGCTGCCCACGTGTTAAGGTACGTGTCTCTGGCATGTAGAGAACTACGATTATTGGCGAAAAATATATCGAAATGGAAACTGTAAAAAAAAGCCCTCTCTGGTCAACCTGATGTGACGAGACATCACTGCACCAAACGTCGTCGCAAATTTATAGATGGGTGGCGTGCTAGTCTACCAACAGTCAAATCGGCGCCCAGTCGCAGCAGCAGCCTAGAGTACTACCTAGTTTTTGCCCCTTGCATGTCTATCATCTTCTTCTTCACCCCGTTACAAAAAAAAATCTTCTTCTTCACCCTCCCAGAATCACGCGCACGCGCAGGATCTCGATCCCCACCACGCCGCATCACTAGTACTACTCCGTATACCTTTCTCTCCTTACCCCGGCCGGCCGCGCGCCGCATCGTTCCTTCCATAGCGCTCGCCCTCTCCTCCGAAAACCCCAAGCGCAGTTGCATCCGCCATCCACCTAAATCCATCTTCACGTGATGGATTATTCTAGGCTTTGCCGGGGCGGCGGGGACGGCCACTTGGAGGCTCTCACCGGCGACAACATCGACCTCATCGCTGCGCATCTGGACGTTACCTACACCGTCCGACTTGCTGCATGTTCCAGGGAGCTCTACGACATGATCAGCAAGGATGAAGGTAAGATGCACCATTGGGATGAACCCTGCCTGCTGATGCCTCCGCCTGCTTATTGGTTCGATGAACACTGGGACGTGGCGAGAGCATCTCGTCTGCATGATACCGTGTACGACCTGGTGCCCCTCGACCATCCTCGCCGTTCTGTCGCCCTGCCGTTCATGCACGACAGAAAATGGCTTGGCGCGAACGGCGACTGGATCGCCGCCGCCGATCATCATGAGTGGTGCCTCGTGAACGTCTACACCGAGCGACATATCCCCCTTCCATCCCTACCTGATTCGAAGATTCGTCATAGTATTGTTTCATCTCGACCTGCATACTCTTTTAACTGGCGTCCAGAAATTTATTTGTTGAAGATTGTAATCTGCCAAGTGCCCACAAAAGGTGGGAGGTACGCAGATTACAAGCTCATCGCCTTGTTCGACAAAACGATTTTCTACCTTGAAGGGGGTGGCGACTGGAGAATGCTGGAGGCCCTTACACCTGCACCTGATTATCCAAATTACTGTGATGCCATTGAACTCCGTGGCCACGTTTTTGCGGTGGACGAAACTGACGGCTCCACGTACTTCTGGGACACCGCAAATGGTATTTTTTCAGTCCTTATGTTGCATTGCATGATACACTGCCTTAACCAATGAAGTTATTCATGAACTACCTTGTTTATATTTTACCTTTCTTATATGACTTAATGATCACACCCCCTTTTGCTGAATATGAATGAACCGTTGCTTGCAATGAATTAGTAGTACTAATTAGTCACCAACAAACATAGTATGCTCAGTATGTGATTGCATTCCTGAATTAGTAACTCTACGCCACTGCAGAATATGGGTGTAATTAACCAGTATCTCAAAAGATAACGTGGCACTATGAAGGCACCCTTTTTGATAACCTTTTACACCCATTGTTTCATATATAACTAATTGATTTTGCCTCCAAAAGGAGGACGAGAGACCCCCGCCATCTGCATCAGAGAGATGCATAAGGACTTTCATAAGTATATGACTTAACGATCACATCCTTTATCTGAATATGAATGAACCGTTGCTTGCAATGAATTAGTACTAGTCAGTCATCAGCAAACATAGTATACTCCGTATGTGAATGCATTCCTGAATTAGTAACTCTATGCAACTGCAGAATATGGATGTAATTAACAAGTATCTCAAATGTTAACGTAGAAACAGAAAAATAGAAGAAAATCGTTTGTAATTACATGCGTAGCTTATATTTTCTAGAGATCGGGGAAAAAGCCTTGATTGGATGTACCTACATGCAGATCAAACAGTTCTTTGTTTATATCGGTGAACAATCTGCAGAATGGTATAATTAATTTTGTTTTTGATACATTTTTTCTCCCATTTTCTTGAATAGATTTCAGTTTCCCACAATTATCTTTCATTAGTGATTGTGACGTCCCCTCATTCAAAATAACTCAGGTTATCTTTTTCCTAATTCAGTGATATTTAAGTTTGAGTAAGTTTACGATTAATATCTACAACCTCATATATATATAAGATTTAGCACCTGCAGGCCTAACAAAGTTAGCTGCCTCTAGTCCCCTGTATAGTTCTTTCTTTTTGCTTTCTCAGTTTTTCGTAGCCTTGCTACAACCCTGTATGCTCTAATATATAATGATGCACGACTAGGCATGTGTTCGAGAAAAGAAAATCTAAATATCTTTTGTAATATATGAACCTATATTGATGTTTTAGATGTTGGTAGTATAATTTTCGATAAACTTGAACAGACTTAAATCAGTTTAACTTAGCACAACCATATAGCGTACCTTTTTTAGAACGCGAAAATGAGGTAAACAAATACCATGTGTACCCTTTACTATCAATAGTAGAGAAGAGATTATGAACCTTCAACTCTAAAATGCAAATTCTTCTACTGAATGGATAGCTGCATCTGATACCTATTTTGCAAATGTTACCAGACTTGGGGTTAGCTACAAAGAGCATTTCTTTCTTGTCAAGCTTCATGCACTACCAACACAACCAAAAGTCCGAACTGATCGCAAGGGCGGCAATCCACTTATACAATTCAACACCCCCCGTCACGTGTGATGGGAGACAAGTCAACATGTGGAAAGACTCAGAGGTATAGCTCAAGAGGCATATAAGTGGACTCCGAGGGGGCAACAACAATTTTAGGATAAATTGCGAAAGCCAGGACTCGAACTCGAGACCCTGGCTCTGACACCATGTCAAGCTTCATGGACTAGCCAACGCAACCAAAAGTCCGAACTGATGGAAAGGTCTAGGCAATCCACTTATACAGTTAAACATTTCTTACCCTTCGGGTGGTCACAGGGAAGCTCTCTAATAGATCACTTAAGACAAAGGGAATTAACTACAGCACAGGACTTAAACTTAAGATGATATATATTTGTCAAAATTTGAATGTATCTATATGCTTTCACTGTCTAGATACATCTGAATTTGGACAAATCTCAGACACTTTCGGTGGGACAGAGGTAGTATATAACTGTGTATACACTAACTAGTGTCTAGTTTTGGCGAAGTTTAGACTAGTTTCGTGGGATGGATGCAGTATAACTGATATATTGGACACTTGATTTGAACACATGAATGACCAATGTCCTTAGCTTACATAGTCGTATTTATACTGTGAGCATGAACGATGAACAATGCTGCTGTTTGAATATGGTTGCCAGTAACACCCTATTCGTCTCCATTTCTAATATTGCAGAAAACCTGATGCTCCCGTTTGTAATCCCGCCACCGGTGGTGGATGATCAGCAGTACGCGTGGTTCCTCGCTCCATCTGCTGATGGCAAGCGATTGATGATCATCCTTACAGTAAACAAGATTGGGATTGCCAATGCTGAAGTACCTCCTGACATTCCCTATGCTGCTAATGGGCTTCAGCTACGGCAGTATCCTCCTGTTGCCACCTACGTCTTTGAGCTGGATCCCTTATCTACTGCACGTGCAGGGGACTTTCTTTGGAGGCAGGTTAACAGCCTCAGCGACCACTCTCTGTTCCTCGGACTCAATTACCCAATCATTGCCAACCTGAAGAAGCGTGAATCCAAAGCTCCTGATGGCACATTGGTTCCATTCATGAGGAAAAACTGCGTCTACACAGCATACCGGAATATTCGTTATAATCAATACCCTAAAATTTTGCGCTGCAACCTCCAGCCAGATGAAGGTGAGACTGTGGGAGTTATCAGCCTTCCCAAGGATGGTTGGGATAGTGTCCGACAAGCGGCTATGTGGTTTAAGCCTGCTTTAAACATTGCCCGTTCGGTGTTACCTTTAAAAAAACAGTGACACTTTTTTATTATGCTTGAAGTGTTGAGAAGTAGTACACTGTTTTTAGTATGTACTAGTTTGAATCAGTTTATTTGAACACTGCCCTGCTTTTGTATTTCGTGTTGCCTTCATATTATAACCCATGCATGGCTGTTTTAGGATTGACTTTATTTCAGCACTATAATTACAATGTGTGTACGTCCTTTATAATATAGCCACCTCTTGTTGATCATAGTCATGAGAGGACCATTCCTATTTTTTTCGCCGCTAAAGGGTAAAGTACATCCACTGGCACGGGGGTGTGTTCGGTTCCACCCCATCCCCAAACCGAACATGCATCAACTACGAGCAAGGAAGTAGATGTGCGACCTAGGTGACTGTGCGGACCCCACATGTGAACCAAAGAAAAAAACATGTCAATACGGAACTGATGTACATACGACAACTCCTATATGATATGCGTATGTACGATTGAGCATCTGGAGGTGTGCTGCCACCTGCTTCCTCACACGAAGGGTTGGATCTTGTGTTTCGTACACGGATCGGACTGAAATTGTCGTGTGCATAGCAAGGTTCATGTCAATAAGGCTGAGTTTGGCATCTAAGTCTAGGCAACAAATACTTTTGGGTTCCAACGGCCATCTACAAGGTATTTGCTATAGGCCTACTTGCTCCGGCTGTCGAAGCCCAATAACTACAAATGGGCCTTTCTGCTCATGCAATGTTGGCCCTTTTCTAAAGAACCACAGATCCTATGATTGGCAAAAAACAAAAACACGGAGATTCTACATAAAAGTTGTTTGTATTTATTTTGAATTATTGGGTTGCAATTTTTGAAACTGCTCATGGCCAATATGAAAATCCTTGATCGCTCCATACCCACATAGATCACGGTATTTTCAAAAATTCATAAAGTGGATTTGAAATTTAAAACATATCCTAATAATTCCATGATTTATTCTATTAACTTGCAAGATCTTGGAGCGAAAGAGCTTGTATTAGTCTGCGAAAATAATACTGATAAACCTGTCGTTAACAAGAAATGAAGGTTTATCGTTCAGAGAGGATGCCATGTGGGACCCATGAGACAGTAGCGTCCTCAACGTTTCAAAGAAAAAGGCAAGTAGCCCGAAAATAGGGGTAAAAAATAAATCCTACAAAGGAAACATTTATAGTTCATAGAGGCTGACATGTGGGACCGATCTGCCAGCTGCATCCTCATCATTTCGAAGTCGGCAGGGATCAGAAGAAAAAGGCAAATAGCCAGAAATTAGGGGTAAAAAATAAATCCAAAAAGGAAACTTTTATTCTTAATAGAGGATGACATGTGGGACCGACCTGCCAGCAGCGTCCTCATCGTTTCAAAGGCCGCAGGGGATCAAAAGAAAAAGGCAAATAGCCAGAAATTAGGGGTAAAAAATAAATCCAACAAAGGAAAGGTTTATTGTTCATAGAGGCTGACATGTGGGACCCATGAGCCAGCGGCGACCTCAATTTCAAAGGCGGCATATGATCGAAAAGAAAAAGGCAAGTTAGCAAAAATCAGTGGGTAAAAAAAATCTAAGAAATGAAACTTTATTGTACAGTCCCAGTGTGTAAAAAAAAGGCAAATAGCCAGAAATTAGGGGTAAAAAATAAATCCAACAAAGGAAAGGTTTGTTGTTCATAGAGGCTGACATGTGGGACCCATGAGCCAGCGGCGACCTCAATTTCAAAGGCGGCATATGATCGAAAAGAAAAAGGCAAGTTAGCAAAAATCAGGGGGTAAAAAAATCTAAGAAAAGAAACTTTATTGTACATAGAGGATGACATGCGGGTCCCATGAGCCAGCACCTTACTCAACGTTTCAGAGGCGGCATGAGATCAAAAGAAAAAGGAAACTGACCAAATATCAGGAGCAAAAAATAATCCAAGAAAAGTAACTTTTATTGTACATAGAGGATGACATATGGGTCCCACTTATACAAGCTCTTTCGCTCCAAGATCTTGCAAGTTGATTGTACATAGAGGATGACATGCGGGCCCCTTGTGTCAGCAGCTTAATCAATGTTTCCAAGGCGGCAGGGGATCAAAAGAAAAAAGGAAATAGCCAAAAATAAGAGGGTGAAAAAAATCCAAGAAAAGAAACTTTTATAGTATAGAGGATGACATGTGGGTCCCATGAGCCAGCAGCTTCCTCAACGTTTCAGAGGCTGCATGAGATCGAAAGAAAAAGGCAAGTGACCAAAAATAAGAGGGAAAAAAATCCAAGAAAAGAGACTTGATTGTACATAGAGGATGACATGCGGGTCCCATCAGTCAGCAGCTTACTCAACGTTTCCAAGGCGGCAGGGGATCAAAAGAAAATGGAAATAGCTAAAGATCAGAGGGTGAAAAAAATCCAAGAAAAGAAACTTTTATAGTACATAGAGGATGACATGCGGGTCCCATGAGCCAGCAGGTTCCGCAACATTTTCAAAGGCGGCATGAGATCGAAAGAAAAAGGCAAGTGACCAAAAATCAGAGGGTGAAAAATAATCGAAGAAAAGAAACTTTTATTGTACATAGAGGATGACATGCTGTCCCATTTTGCAGCAGAGGTCCCAACGTTTCAAATGCGGCTTGAGATCAAAAGAAAAAGAAAGTAGCCAGAAATTAGGGGATAAAAAAAACTCGAAGAAAAGAAAGTTGATTGTACATAGAGGATGACATGCGGGACCCACGAGTTAGCAGCTTACTCAACGTTTCCAAGCCGGCAGGGGATCAAAAGAAAAAGGAAATAGCCAAAAATCAGAGAGTGAAAAAAACCCTAGAAAATAAACTTTTGTAGTACATAGAGGATGACATGCGGGTCCCATGAGCCAGCAGGTTCCTCAACGTTTCAAACGTGGCATGGGATCGAAAGAAAAAGGCAAGTGACCAAATATCAGGAGCCAAAAATAATCCAAGAAAAGAAACTTGATTGTACATAGAGGATGACGTGCGGGTCCCATTTTGCAGCAGCGGTCCCAACGTTTCAATTGCGGCTTGAGATCAAAAAAAAAGAAAGTAGCCAGAAATTAGGGGGTCAAAAAAAACTCCAAGAAAGGAAAGCTTTATCGTTCATACAGGCTGACATGTGGGACCTATGAGCCAGCAGCTTACTCAACGTTTCAAAGGCGGCAGGGGATCAAAAGAAAAAGGAAATAGCCAAAAATCAGAGGGTGAAAAAAATCCAAGAAATCAAACTTTTATTGTACATAGAGGATGACATGCGGGTCCCATGAGCCAGATTCCTCAACGTTTCAAACGTGGCATGAGATCGAAAGAAAAAGGAAAGTGACCAAATATCAGGAGCCAAAAATAATCCAAGAAAGGAAACTTTATTGTACATAGAGGATGACATACGGGTCCCATTTGCAGCAGCGGTCTCAACGTTTCCAAGGTGGCACAGGACCAAAAGAAAAATGAAGTAGCCAGAAATCAGGGGGTGAAAAAAATCCAAGAAAAGAAAGATTTCAATTGGGCTGCATCTGGACATCTGGGCCTTCGAACTATCCTTCTGGGCCTTTTGATTCGTACAATTTCAGCCCACTCCAGAACATGGAAGTTCGGATTTTTCTCAAAAAAAACAGGAATGTCCTATGCTTCGCAAAAACAAAAAACAAGGAGATTCAAGATATAAGTTGTAAAAATAAAGATTTAATTTATCCGTTTGCAATAGCTCAGAGCGAAATACACTGTTTATTGTCTGCAAAATAATCAAGATATCACATGTTTCTTGTACGGGGAGGCTGACATCAGGGACCCATGAGCCAGCAGCGTCGTTAACGTTTCAAAGGCAGTGGGTCGAAAATAAAAAAACAAAAAGTCAGTTGGTAAAAAAATCCAAGAAAAGAAAACATTTATCGTTCTGAGAGGATGACATGCGGGACCGATGAGGCAGCAGCATCCTCAACGTTTCCAAGGCGGCAGGGGATCAAAAGAAAAAAAAAGGAAATAGCCAGAAATTACTTAGGGGTCAAAAATAAATCCACCAAAGGAAACTTTATTGTTCATAGAGGATGACATGTGGGACCTGCCAACAGCCTCATCGTTTCAAAGGGGCAGGGGATCAAAAGAAAAGGCAAATAGCCAGAAATTAGGGGTCAAAAATAACTCCAATAAAGGAAACTTTTATTGTTCGTAGAGGATGACATGCGGGACCCATGAGCCAGCAGCTTACTCAACGTTTCAAAGGCGGCATGAGATCGAAAGAAAAAGGCAAGTGACCAAATATCAGGAGCCAAAAATAATCCAAGATTTATTGTACATAGAGGATGACATGTGGGTCCCATTTTGCAGCAGCGGTCTCAATGTTTGTAATGCGGCTTGAGATCAAAAGAAAAAGAAAGTAGCTAGTAATTAGGGGGTGAAAAAAATCCAAGAAAAGAAAGTTGATGGACATAGAGGATGACATGCGGGTCCCTTGAACCAACAGCTTACTCAACGTTTCAAAGGGGGCAGGGGATCAAAAGAAAAAGGCAAGCCAAAAATCAGAGGGTGAAAAAAATCCAACAAAGGAAACTTTTATAGCACACAGAGGATGACATGCGGGTCCCATGAGCCAGCAGGTACCTCAACGTTTCAAACGTGGCATGAGATCGAAAGAAAAAGGCAAGTGACCAAATATGAGGTGCCAAAAAAAACTCCAAGAAAAGAAACTTGATTGCTCATAGAGGATGACATGCGGGTCCCATTTAGCAGCAGCGGTCTCACCGTTTGAGAGGCGGCAGGGGATCGAAAGAAAAAGTCAAGTGACCAAATATGAGGTGCCAAAAATAATCCAAAAAAAGAAAGTTTTATAGTACATAGAGGATGACATGCGGGTCCCATTTAGCAGCAGCGGTATCACTGTTTGAGAGGCAGCAGGGGATCGAAAGAAAAAGTCAAGTTACCAAATATGAGGTGCCAAAAAAATCCAAGAAAAGAAAGTTTTATAGTACATAGAGGATGACATGCGGGTCCCATTTAGCAGCAGCGGTATCACTGTTTGAGAGGCAGCAGGGGATCGAAAGAAAAAGTCAAGTGACCAAATATGAGGTGCCAAAAAAATCCAAGAAAAGAAAGTTTTATAGTACATAGAGGATGACATGCGGGTCCCATTTAGCAGCAGCGGTATCACCGTTTGAGAGGCGGCAGGGGATCGAAAGAAAAAGGTAAGTGACCAAATATGAGGTGCCAAAAATAATTCAAGAAAAGAAAGTTTTATAGTACATAGAGGATGACATGCGGGTCCCATTTAGCAGCAGCGGTATCACCGTTTGAGAGGCGGCAGGGGATCGAAAGAAAAAGGTAAGTGACCAAATATGAGGTGCCAAAAATAATTCAAGAAAAGAAAGTTTTATAGTACATAGAGGATGACATGCGGGTCCTAGTTAGCAGCAGCGGTATCACCGTTTGAGAGGCGGCAGGGGATCGAAAAAAAGGCAAGTGACCAAATTTGAGGTGCCAAAAAAATCCAAGAAAAGAAAGTTTTATAGTACATAGAGGATGACATGCGGGTCCCATTTAGGCAGCGGTCTCACCGTTTGAGAGGCGGCAGGGGATCGAAAGAAAAAGGCAAGTGACCAAATATGAGGTGCCAAAAATAATCCAGAAAAGAAAGTTTTATAGTACATAGAGGATGACATGCGGGTCCCATTTAGCAGCAGCGGTATCACCGTTTGAGAGGCGGCAGGGGATCGAAAGAAAAAGGCAAGTGACCAAATTTGAGGTGCCAAAAAAACTCCAAGAAAAGAAAGTTGATTGCACATAGAGGATGACATGCGGGTCCCATTTAGCAGCAGCGGTCTCAACGTTTCCAAGGCGGCAAGGGATCAAAAGAAAAAGGAAGTAGCCAGAAATCAGGGGGTCAAAAAAATCCAAGAATAGAAAGAATTTTGGTTCATAGAGGATGACATGCGGGACCCATGATCCTGCATCGTAAACGGCTCGATCGGAGAACGTTGAACGAGATGGCGCGATCTAGAAAAAAACAATGCCAGAGAGGCTGCCATCTGGGCCCTACATCCCTCGGCGGTGCGGATTTGCGTTGACTCGGCCGGCGAACCCGAGATTTCGAGATGCACCACGTCCCGGGCCACCATACGCGACGTTTTGGCCGCTTTCGTCGGGCTAGGTGGCCTCAAAAACGAGAAAAAAAAGTTTTGACATGCACCACGGAGGGACCAAAATCGTCGGCCATGGTACACCAGCAACCACGGCGCGACTTCAACTTTCGGCCAATGAGATCAACTTGTGCATTGAGTCATCCTTTGTTATTTATTTGCTTGTAAAAATAGAAACATAGGCATATGAATGTATTCGAAACACTTCACTTTTCAACGGGGAAGGGACCCGAAGGTCCCAGAAAAACAAAAAAAGATTACAATAGTAGTACTCCTTTGAGAAGGCAGTAGAAGAAGGATCCTCGAAGAGCCAAATGCTTTTATTATCCACAGCTGTTCGGCTCTTTTCCTTCTCGTGTAAGCTATCGCGCAATGATTATACTAATGGTCGGATGGTAGTACAACCATTTTCGCAAACTTCTGCGCCCTTCGTCATGTCAGCATCGTATCCCAGTGTGCAAGCAGTCTGCTCGAATGAAATACTCCTAAGTACGTACGGTATTCCCTCCAAAGACACACCACACGGTATTCCCTCCAAAGACGCACCGTCGCCCCGATCTGCTCGAATGAAATACTCCAAAATACTTCTGCGCCCTTCGTCATGTCAGCATCGTATCCCAGTGTGCAAGCAGTCTCCTATGAAATGGAGACGACATTTTGTTGAAAAGTGTCGGTGCATGCTATATACCACACTAGTATGAGAGTTTTTACAGCATTATTCCGATTTCCACAGAATGCATTAAATTTGGACGCGATGCCACACTGACAAGAGTGGTTTAAACAAGGCCATTATTTTTATTATGTTATATTACTACAATACTCCAAGGTAGCACTAGTAGCCTTCGGTTGTACTCTGCCGGTCGCGCTGCCTCATTCGACCAGACTTTATTCTTCTTCTCATATATATATATACAAAATACTGTCTGCCGAGGTTCGATGACCGCACCGTCGCCCCTCTCCGCGCCGCCGTCTTGGGCCGCGCCACCATTCTCCCCGCCGAGTTCTCCCCCGTCCCCGACGCACCACCGTCAAGCACCACCGGACCGATCTTCGCAGGTATGTACATCTCCAACCTCCGGCGAGTACAGAGGTTCATCGGTCATTGTGTTCGATATAACCTTAATTTGGGGATTGCAATGTGAGTAACTTACTGGGTTTTCTAGGAAATGAAAACGGCGTCGCTCGATGCCTACACTGCGTCGGCGGATACATGGAAAGCGGAGACGGATGCTCTGCATGCATCGGCGGAGACATGTAAAGCGGATGCGGATGCGGATGCGGAGGCAAAGGCGAAGGCGGTGGCTAGGACGGGCCCGGGCGCTGTGGCGCTGGCAAATGCTCGTATCGAAGCTGCATTTTGTTGGAAAGTCTTGGCGCGTGCTTCGAGAGTTTTGGCGGCGCAGCCGGGAGAACCGTCGGAGGCTTCGAAGCTGGCTGCTTTGAACGCGTCGAGAGCTTGGATGGTGACTTCATCTAAGGCGGCGCTTGTTGCATATGATCGTGACTCGTCAACCCCTTTGTAAGTTCTACCTTCCCCAACTGCAATGAGGTTAGATCTGGTGGATTGGGTTTTTTGCCCAAACCAGACGTGATGATGCATTGAGATGTTTTTGTATTTTTGATGATGCATTCTGCTTCTTTTGTAATTTGGGTGATTCATTATGCTTTTTAGGTAGTAATTTTTCTGATGCACTCACCTCTTCAGGAATTTTTCATGGTTTTTTTTGTTTTTTTTTTCTGTCAACCTAGCTAATGCTCTCTGCTGTTTAGCCAAAAGTTGGATGATGCATTGTACTGTTTACATATATTTTACTCTGATGATGCATTTTGCTCTTTTAGCCTTTTAGGTAATTTTTCTGATTCCTTGAACAGTGTGGGAAATTTCGATGAAGAATTTTGCTGTCAACTTAGATGATGTATTGTGCTGTTTACATTTTATTACCTATATCAAAGCTAACCCCATCTGATGTTACCACAGCGTTTTGGGTCCTGTAGAGGTCTCTTTTTCCTCCAATCGTGTTGACACGTTAGCAATTATTACTGTATATGCGAGATTGCCTTCCGTTGGTGTAACAACCCAAAAATTTCAAAACAAACAAAATGAATTTCCCTAGTTCCAAATTTTGGAACCAACAAAAACTTTTATTAAAATAAGATTGATACACATAGACCTTGTTTTAAATCCTGTGTTTTGCCATGATGAGTGTTATTATGCTAAACCCTAAAACCCTAAGGTGATCAAGGAAGGTCACCAACCCAATAAAATAAAGAAGAAAGAAATCCAATAAACCTTAAACCCTAATCTTCTCCAGAAATCATTTTAGATCTATTTTGAGAAACACAAAATAAAATAAAAGACATATGTGGGCATATAGTCCTAATAGGTAAATCTTAAACCCTACCTTTATTATTTATGCTAAATAGTGGTGAACCATTTATGAACCCTACTAAACCCTAAACTTCACCCCTCTTTTCACCACCCTAGCTAAATTAAAATAAAAGGAAATTAAATAAGAAAGAGGCATATGTGCCTAGGGCTATATTTATAAAACTTCACCCTAAGCCTTTCTACTTTACTTAGAGGTTTGGAAAACCTTCATTTACCTTACCTAGTACTTATCAAACCAAATCCAATTGGTTTTCAAAGAAAATAAAAAGAAACTAAAAATGCCATAGAGGCATATGAGAGTAACATGCAAATTTGTGAATTTTGGGAGTTTGACCTTGGGACTTGTTGTGGATGATTAGATCACTTCCATATGCCATTTCAAGACTCAACAACCTCAATTGGGTCAAACCAAATCAAATTAAAAATCAAAAGCAACCTATGCATAGAGGCAATATGTGGCACTTAGCCAAAATCTCAAATCTTGACCTAGGAACCCACATTGCCCCAAAATGGTGTTAAACCTTTACCCAACTTATTCTAATCCCAAATGAACCACACCAATGCCAAAGTGAAGCAAAGAAAAAGAAAAGAATACAAAGTAGAAAATCACAAAACCCTCACATATGGCTTATGCCATTTTTATAAATTTTGACCCTAGACCAAATTGATCTTCACCATTAGTTGAAATATATTACTAAACTCATATTACAACTTTGTGAATCATAGAAACACCAATTAAATCGAATTCAAATAAAAATTGAGGTCACATAGAATAATGGTCAAATCTGCCCATTATAATCTGGTCCCCACTTTGAGCCCCTACATTTCAAAATTTTCAAACTAAACTCTTACCACTCTTTGCATGTCATCCAAGAGGACATCAAGGTGAACACTTTATGTGAAGAAATATATGCCAAATTCTTTTTGGATCAAAATCTACACACATGCAAAGTTGGAACTTTTTATTAATGTGAACAATCTCACACTTAGCCTTTTTGCAATTCTTGGATTTTCTAAATTCCACCACCACCTCTCTTTGCCTCTGGTCATTTAGAACCAAACCAAACACACCCTTTTCAAAGTGGTCAACTATTTGAATTAAACCAAATTTGGACAAATTTGTGGAATTTCAATTATGGAACAATGCCACACTATTTGAAATAGTGTTTTCCCCCAACCCTACTCACACCACCTTGCCTCTACATGCTCCCCTTGTCCCCTCTCTGCCTCACCACCCACAGAAACCCTAAGGGAGCAAGCCTAGCTTGCATGTACATGGCCATGCCAATGGCATGCCGGCCATGCCGTGCCCCCTCCCTTCTCCTTCACCTCCAGCCCTGGCCCTGGTGTCCACGAGCTCCACCTCACCTCCCTACGCAGCCTATACAAACCCTGGTCGGAGAAGATGCCGAGGATGGCCGGAATTCGCGCGCCCAAATCTTCCAGGCATGCCGATCACGGCGTGGACACGCCCCAAACACGCGCCACGGACACCCACGGGGCACGCGTCGCCCATCCTCTGCGCCACCCCTGGCCCCCTCTCGCACCCCGAGCCTCGCCGCCGCCACACGAACCCGCGACACGGTCCCTTGCTCGCGCAAGCATTGCCGCCGTCGACATCGTCGCCGAATCCCGCGCCCGTACCGCCAGAGCCCGACGTCGCGCGCCAACCAGACCGTCCCCCACCTCGCTCTCTAGCTCTCTGGCACCGCCTGGACGCCGCCTAGCTAGCGCTAATGTCGCCGACCCGATTCCCTCGCGAGCCGCCGCGATGCTGTCACCCTCGCCGCACCTCACACGGCCACCTCGCCATTATAAATAGAGCCGTCCCCGCGCCTTCACCTCCACACAAAACCTGCTCCCCTCTATCCTCTCGAGCTCCTCGTCCACCTCCCCCTCGATTAGTCACCGGAGCCGCCCAATCGAACGCCGGAGCCCGCGGCGGACCTGAGATCGCCGCCGTCGATTCAGGCCACCATTCGAGCCGCCACCTGCGCCATCTGCTTCCTCGTCCTCGACAACGCCGCCTGCACCGTCGCTGAACCTCGCGGAGTCCCAGCTCGCCGCCGACCCCCTACCTCCGCCGTGCCAGCACCTCCCTCGCATCGTCGACGACGCACGACGCCCACCGTCCGATCAGCCTGATCCAACGGCCACCAACGCGCGTACCGATTCGGTAAGCCACCGTCGCTGACGAGTGGGGCCTGCTGTCAGCTGGCCCGCTGCGCGCTGGACGCACTGCTGGGCCGGCCCAACTCTGCCCCCTGGCTTTCCAAATCTTTGGGCCCGTTTAATTTCCCGCCGCCCCGCTATTCAAATCCGTTTAATAAATTGTAAATGAATTTCAATACTGAACCCCACTTTGAAATTCCATAGTTTCAAATCTACTGAACCAAATTTGATGAACTTTATGTTGTTGGAAAGCTTAGGAAAAGATCTATCCAATGCCACTGGTCCCATGGCCAGATTCTTTGTAGAATTAATGTGATAAAAATAACAAGGCAGGGACTTTTCTGCCTTAGATTAATTCTTAAAAATCAACCAAAAATGCTTTTGAGTTGATTCCAACTCCTATAATTCACATTTCACTTACACTAATTGTTTCTGCAAAAATATGCCATGCTTACCTTGAATGATCATGGCCTAGTTTAATTAAAGGACTTTATGGCTATTTCTAGTCAAAGATATTGTCCAAAACTATTAATAAATCTTATGGGAATATTTCTCTCATTTAAATCTTGTCATGAACAATTCAAAATAAGCTAGAGACTCTGGTCATTTAGGTCTCATATGAATTGTTGATAATATTAGATCCTTACCATGTTAGAATTAAATGGTATGAGGTGCTACACCTCATTTAAATCATTAGTATGTGGTATTAAACTATGTGAGGTGTAGCCTCTCATTTAAATACTTACTCCAAGGGATTCAATGAGAATTAATGACACATGTAGTAATAATCCATAGGTTCTTATTTAAAAATATTCAATCATTTTCATAGTAGTATTTAAATTATTCAAGGCTACTTATTAAATCTTATGAGATGTAGTGGTCTCATTTAAATCTTGTCTCAACTAAGTTAATATGGGGTATAGACTATGGTCAATTTTAAACTCATATTAAATTAGTTGATGATATTAAATCATTAATCATGAGTATTAAAAAGGCATGAGGTGGTGTGCCTCATTTAAATCACTCCCCAATTGATACTTATGAAGAGGTTGACTTGGGTCAACCTAGGTCATATGACATTAATGGAGGAAATTAAATCTTAATAATATTCAATGAGAGGAAATTATTTTCCTCAAGAAATAAATAGAAACTCTAATTAATATTTATAATGAGAGGAAATTATTTTTCTTAAGAATAACATGAAATCCACTCACCTAATAAGCATGTTGATTGATAGCTTAGTAGGAGTGATTTATGTGTGTGCTTAGTTTAGTACTTAGGCTTTGTGTGGTAATTGTGTGTATTGTACTCGTATCTAGACGCTAGTACCGAGGAGTACACCGAGGAGGAGGAGGACTACTTTGAAGAGGAAGAGAACTTTGATCACTACTCCAACCAAGGCAAGCTATTATTAATGCAAGCTAACCCCAATACAAGCTATACTCTTGCAAGCTAATATTCTTGCAAAGTGCAAAGCTCTACTAGAGCAAGGCACACTCACCAATTTACTTTATGCTTCATGATCCCATCCCAAGTTTTATTCTTACAAGCTTTTACTTTGATTATTATAACTTGCTTTTATAGTTAACTTTGGTCTAGAGATAGAATACTACAAGAGTATCAAATTTAGCCTAGAGCAATGAAAGCTAGATAGCACCCCTCATGATTAGTTGCTAGTGCTAATATATAAAATTGACTACTCTAGATGGGAACTTGTGAAATGAAATGACTTTGAAAACCTTGGAATGATGAGTCATTCTATTGAAAGATTTTGAAGGTGAATGTGACTGGTGAATGACTTGGTGAATTTTACAAAAACTGATGGTTGGGTTCGGATGCGATACCATTCCAATTTTACAAGTACCCCCACAATACCCGATATGGGTAAGGGCTTAACTAGAAATTTATGTGCTTTAGTATGGGTTCCCTCTAAACAAGCGTCATCGGGGTTATGCCGAGGGCTGCCTCTACAAAAGAAATGATGTGATATGACGTGAATGAGGTGAATTGTCCGGCCCAAGCCCTGTGCAGTTCCCGGGTTAACAGGTTGGTTTTCACCGGGAGGCCAAGCTCATGGGGAGAGGTGCCTGTACTAGAGTATATAAGTGAAAGGTTATGGTTGGTAGTCCGCATACGGAGTATGATAAATCAGGGCCAGTTAACCCTGACGGATTATTGCAAATATTGTGGCACAAGTGTACGACCTCTGCAGAGTGTAGAACTATTCGAATAGCCGTGTCCACGGTTACGGACGATTGGAAAGGCCATACTGTTCCGTCATCAGACCATTTTCAAAAATGTGACATGTGAAGGGTGACTTGTGATTTGAACTTGAAATGGTGACTTTGACTTGAATCACAACAGAGTTGTGGGAATGACACTAATGTTCCCACTGGATTTAGTCTAGCGACTCAAGCATCTTTACTAAATGTTTATGAAATAAATTTGGCTTTATGCAAATAAACTTAGAGCTTAGCACCCCCTTACTATAGTTGATAGTGCTTACATTAGTATTAGTTTGCGAGTACTTTAAAGTACTCATGGCTTTGTCCCTGGCTATTCAAATGGCCAGACTATGAAGGAGAACAGCAGTACGAGGAAGATGGACAGCAGGACGTCTACGACAACTAGGATCACTCCTGACGTCAACAGTTGCCTGTGGAATAGATGGACCGCAACCGTTACTTCGCTTCCGCTATGTGTTTTGTAATAGGATCTCTAGATCCACTATGATGTATTAAGACTGGATCATGTGATCCCTCTATGTAAGACAATTATGTGATGTAATGAATGATGTGTTGTGATATCAATCTATTATGTCTCGCAAAAACAATATTCCTGGGATTGCGATGAATGGCATAATAGGCATCTGGACTTAAAAATCCGGGTGTTGACAAGTTGGTATCAAAGCCATTGTTTGACCTTAGGAGACCCTAGTTAGAATGGACGTCTGAAAAACTTAGTTTCAAAAACAAATGAAGTGAATATTTATGAAAAATTATTCTCACTCTTATCCTTGAGATCTTTTCCAAAATAAGAGATCCATACTCCACTTTTCCTTGTAAATATTACATAAAATTTTGCACACTTGATCACTTCTCTAACTTACTTATCCTAATTGCTCACAGATGGAATACCAATGGGAGTGCTATCAGCTTGGTCATGGAGGAGAACTGAAGTTCGAAAAGGATTTGAAGCAACTAGTGGAATATCTAGGACACCCGTACCCCGAGTTCTTCGGAACATCCTTCAATAATCAGTTGGGAGGATCACCCCGGTGGGAAGTTTCCGCTGACCTAGGAAGAAAGCTTGAAGCCCCGGTATGGGAAACCATATGGTTTTCTGTAACGGGAAACACCTGGAAGGAAGGACTAGACAAAGCTATGCAAGAAGCAATTTCCCGTCTGTGTGGACAAAATGAGGACAAGATCAAGAACACTCGCTTCATCTACTACCCAAGACATGACTCCATGGGAAGACCGATGACCATGCCCCCACCACAACCAGAGATGAACCCCTATAAAGCCCCTCAGGACTTCAGGCAGTACAAAACCCGCAGGGATTTGGACAACGCCCTCTTCGCCAAGCACCTCAACAGTGAAGACGAAGAATTCCCCCTGAAGAGTAGTATTATTAAGGCACTATCGTAGGTGTGAGTTTGTATCAGGACCCCCCTTGTATCGTAGAACGGATGAATGGTTCTTCAAACCAACGGTGTGTTAGATTTGTAATGTGTGATGTTTGGTATGAATGAAAAAGTGTTGTTGGTTTTTACCCCCGCAACAATACTCAAAAATTTTATCAACCTTTTTAAAAGTTAACCAAAACAAACCCTAGAAATTTCCCTCTTATCTTATCATCTATCTCAATCTTCAGATGGCCCCACCAAACCGCAACCAAGACGCAATGATGCAGATGCTCCAGATGATGATGGAAGATCGCGAAGCCACGAGAGCTGAACGACAAGCCAACTTAGCTGCACTGCAACAGATAGCTCAGAACAATCAAGGCCATGGAAACCATGATCACCCAGGATCAAAGCTCAAGAACTTTCAGAACACCAACCCTCCGATGTTTAGCAAGACTGAAGAGCCACTTGACGCAGATGACTGGCTCCAGACAATGGAGAACAACCTAGAAGTTGCGGGAGTAGAAGCCGCAGAGAAAGTACTGTTCGCCACACACTATCTGTCAGGACCTGCACGAGCCTGGTGGACGAGTGCCCGCGCAATGAATGCTGGACAAATGATGACCTGGGAAGACTTCAAGCTGAAGTTTAGCAAGTATCACGTGCCCCAAGGACTGATCAAGAAGATGAGAGACGAGTTCCGCGAACTCAAGCAAGGCAGAATGTCCGTGGTAGAATACCGACTCTTACTCTGTCAAGGTACGCCCCGGATGAGACAGACACCAATGAGAAGAGGAAGGAAAGATTTCTGAACGGACTGCATGACGAGATGCAAACTGTGTTAGTGAACATTCCGTTCGCTGACTTAGAAGCCCTTGTGGACTCAGCCATACAGATGGAAGGAAAGCTGCATCAAGCCAACGAGAACCGCAAGAGAAGAATGATGAACCAGAGTGGACCCCACCATACCCAGAAGCACCGCAACAACTCAACTGGAGGATTCACCCCAAGATACAATAAACCCCCTGCTCAGAATTATCGCCCCAACTACACCAACAACAACGGAGGACCCCCGAAGCCCGGAGGCAACAACCACAACAACAACCACCACAACAACAACAGTAACCACAAGGGAAATAACAACAACCCCAATACGGCCCCCGTGACTGGGAGTAACGCTGTTCCCGTCAACCCCAAAGACAAGTCCACCGTCAACTGCTATGAATGTGGAGTTGTGGGTCACTTCTCCAATGAGTGCCCCAAGAAGCTTGCCAGGATTGCCGCCAACACCGCAGCACCTGCTCAGCAACAGCGCCGCTTTGCCGGAAGAAGGAATCAGAACAACAACAACGGCCGTCTCTACCACATGACTGCCACTGAAGCTCAGGAAGCACCCCAGACCATGCCAAGTATGTCCTCCTGTTAATAAAATGCTCAATCTCTCTTAGGAACCTAACTTTTCTTAAAATCTCGGGACGAGATTTGTTTAAGGGGGAAGGGTTTGTAACAACCCAAAAATTTCAAAACAAACAAAATGAATTTCCCTAGTTCCAAATTTTGGAACCAACAAAAACTTTTATTAAAATAAGATTGATACACATAGACCTTGTTTTAAATCCTGTGTTTTGCCATGATGAGTGTTATTATGCTAAACCCTAAAACCCTAAGGTGATCAAGGAAGGTCACCAACCCAATAAAATAAAGAAGAAAGAAATCCAATAAACCTTAAACCCTAATCTTCTCCAGAAATCATTTTAGACCTATTTTGAGAAACACAAAATAACATAAAAGACATATGTGGGCATATAGTCCTAATAGGTAAATCTTAAACCCTACCTTTATTATTTATGCTAAATAGTGGTGAACCATTTATGAACCCTACTAAACCCTAAACTTCACCCCTCTTTTCACCACCCTAGCTAAATTAAAATAAAAGGAAATTAAATAAGAAAGAGGCATATGTGCCTAGGGCTATATTTATAAAACTTCACCCTAAGCCTTTCTACTTTACTTAGAGGTTTGGAAAACCTTCATTTACCTTACCTAGTACTTATCAAACCAAATCCAATTGGTTTTCAAAGAAAATAAAAAGAAACTAAAAATGCCATAGAGGCATATGAGAGTAACATGCAAATTTGTGAATTTTGGGAGTTTGACCTTGGGACTTGTTGTGGATGATTAGATCACTTCCATATGCCATTTCAAGACTCAACAACCTCATTTGGGTCAAACCAAATCAAATTAAAAATCAAAAGCAACCTATGCATAGAGGCAATATGTGGCACTTAGCCAAAATCTCAAATCTTGACCTAGGAACCCACATTGCCCCAAAATGGTGTTAAACCTTTACCCAACTTATTCTAATCCCAAATGAACCACACCAATGCCAAAGTGAAGCAAAGAAAAAGAAAAGAATACAAAGTAGAAAATCACAAAACCCTCACATATGGCTTATGCCATTTTTATAAATTTTGAACCTAGACCAAATTGATCTTCACCATTAGTTGAAATATATTACTAAACTCATATTACAACTTTGTGAATCATAGAAACACCAATTAAATCGAATTCAAATAAAAATTGAGGTCACATAGAATAATGGTCAAATCTGCCCATTATAATCTGGTCCCCACTTTGAGCCCCTACATTTCAAAATTTTCAAACTAAACTCTTACCACTCTTTGCATGTCATCCAAGAGGACATCAAGGTGAACACTTTATGTGAAGAAATATATGCCAAATTCTTCTTGGATCAAAATCTACACACATGCAAAGTTGGAACTTTTTATTAATGTGAACAATCTCACACTTAGCCTTTTTGCAATTCTTGGATTTTCTAAATTCCACCACCACCTCTCTTTGCCTCTGGTCATTTAGAACCAAACCAAACACACCCTTTTCAAAGTGGTCAACTATTTGAATTAAACCAAATTTGGACAAATTTGTGGAATTTCAATTATGGAACAATGCCACACTATTTGAAATAGTGTTTTCCCCCAACCCTACTCACACCACCTTGCCTCTACATGCTCCCTTGTCCCCTCTCTGCCTCACCACCCACAGAAACCCTAAGGGAGCAAGCCTAGCTTGCATGTACATGGCCATGCCAATGGCATGCCGGCCATGCCGTGCTCCCTCCCTTCTCCTTCACCTCCACTGGCCCTGGTGTCCACGAGCTCCACCTCACCTCCCTACCGCAGCCTATACAAACTCGGTGAGAGCCGAGGATGGCCGGACCGCGCCCAAATCTTCCCTGGCATGCGATCACGGCGTGACACGCCCACGCACGCGCACGGACACCCTGGGCACGCGTCGCCCATCCCTCTGCGCCACCCCGGCCCCCTCTCGCACCGAGCCTCGCCGCCGCCACACGAACCCGCCGACACGGTCCCTGCTCGCGCAAGATTGCCGCCGTCGACATCGTCGCCGGAATCCCGCGCCCGTACCGCCAGAGCCCGACGTCGCGCGCGCCAACCAGACCGTCCCCACCTCGCTCTCTAGCTCTCGGCACCGCCTGGACGCCGCCTAGCTAGCGCTAATGTCGCGACCCGATTCCCTCGCGAGCCGCCGCGATGCACCCTCGCCGCACCTCACACACCACCTCGCCATTATATAGAGCCGTCCCCGCGCCTTCACCTCCACACAAAACCTGCTCCCCTATCCTCTCGAGCTCCTCGTCCACCTCCTCCTCGATTAGTCACCGGAGCCGCCCAATCGAACGCCGGAGCCCGCGGCGGACCTGAGAGATCGCCGTCGATTCAGGCCACCATTCGAGCCGCCACTGCGCCATCTGCTTCCTCGTCCTCGACAACGCCGCCCTGCACCGTCGCTGAACGCCGGAGTCCCAGCTCGCCGCCGACCCCCTACCTCCGCCGTGCCGCACCTCTCGCATCGTCGACGACGACGACGCCGCCGTCCGATCAGCTCCGATCCAACGGCCACCAACCCGCGTACCGATTCGGTAAGCCACCGTCGCCGACGAGTGGGGCTGCTGTCACCGGCCCGCGCGCTGACGCACCGCTGGGCCGGCCCAACTCTCCCCCGGCTTTCCAAATCTTTGGGCCCGTTTAATTTCCCGCCGGCCCTGTTATTCAAATCCAGTTTAATAAATTGTAAATGAATTTCAATACTGAACCCCACTTTGAAATTCCATAGTTTCAAATCTACTGAACCAAATTTGATGAACTTTATGTTGTTGGAAAGCTTAGGAAAAGATCTATCCAATGCCACTGGTCCCATGGCCAGATTCTTTGTAGAATTAATGTGATAAAAATAACAAGGCAGGGACTTTTCTGCCTTAGATTAATTCTTAAAAATCAACCAAAAATGCTTTTGAGTTGATTCCAACTCCTATAATTCACATTTCACTTACACTAATTGTTTCTGCAAAAATATGCCATGCTTACCTTGAATGATCATGGCCTAGTTTAATTAAAGGACTTTATGGCTATTTCTAGTCAAAGATATTGTCCAAAACTATTAATAAATCTTATGGGAATATTTCTCTCATTTAAATCTTGTCATGAACAATTCAAAATAAGCTAGAGACTCTGGTCATTTAGGTCTCATATGAATTATTGATAATATTAGATCTTTACCATGTTAGAATTAAATGGTATGAGGTGCTACACCTCATTTAAATCATTAGTATGTGGTATTAAACTATGTGAGGTGTAGCCTCTCATTTAAATACTTACTCCAAGGGATTCAATGAGAATTAATGACACATGTAGTAATAATCCATAGGTTCTTATTTAAAAATATTCAATCATTTTCATAGTAGTATTTAAATTATTCAAGGCTACTTATTAAATCTTATGAGATGTAGTGGTCTCATTTAAATCTTGTCTCAACTAAGTTAATATGGGGTATAGACTATGGTCAATTTTAAACTCATATTAAATTAGTTGATGATATTAAATCATTAATCATGAGTATTAAAAAGGCATGAGGTGGTGTGCCTCATTTAAATCACTCCCCAATTGATACTTATGAAGAGGTTGACTTGGGTCAACCTAGGTCATATGACATTAATGGAGGAAATTAAATCTTAATAATATTCAATGAGAGGAAATTATTTTCCTCAAGAAATAAATAGAAACTCTAATTAATATTTATAATGAGAGGAAATTATTTTTCTTAAGAATAACATGAAATCCACTCACCTAATAAGCATGTTGATTGATAGCTTAGTAGGAGTGATTTATGTGTGTGCTTAGTTTAGTACTTAGGCTTTGTGTGGTAATTGTGTGTATTGTACTCGTATCTAGACGCTAGTACCGAGGAGTACACCGAGGAGGAGGAGGACTACTTTGAAGAGGAAGAGAACTTTGATCACTACTCCAACCAAGGCAAGCTATTATTAATGCAAGCTAACTCCAATACAAGCTATACTCTTGCAAGCTAATATTCTTGCAAAGTGCAAAGCTCTACTAGAGCAAGGCACACTCACCAATTTACTTTATGCTTCATGATCCCATCCCAAGTTTTATTCTTGCAAGCTTTTACTTTGATTATTATAACTTGCTTTTATAGTTAACTTTGGTCTAGAGATAGAATACTACAAGAGTATCAAATTTAGCCTAGAGCAATGAAAGCTAGATAGCACCCCTCATGACTAGTTGCTAGTGCTAATATATAAAATTGACTACTCTAGATGGGAACTGGTGAAATGAAATGACTTTGAAAACCTTGGAATGATGAGTCATTCTATTGAAAGATTTTGAAGGTGAATGTGACTGGTGAATGACTTGGTGAATTTTACAAAAACTGATGGTTGGGTTCGGATGCGATACCATTCCAATTTTACAAGTACCCCCACAATACCCGATATGGGTAAGGGCTTAACTAGAAATTTATGTGCTTTAGTATGGGTTCCCTCTAAACAAGCGTCATCGGGGTTATGCCGAGGGCTGCCTCTACAAAAGAAATGATGTGATATGACGTGAATGAGGTGAATTGTCCGGCCCAAGCCCTGTGCAGTTCCCGGGTTAACAGGTTGGTTTTCACCGGGAGGCCAAGCTCATGGGGAGAGGTGCCTGTACTAGAGTATATAAGTGAAAGGTTATGGTTGGTAGTCCGCATACGGAGTATGATAAATCAGGGCCAGTTAACCCTGACGGATTATTGCAAATATTGTGGCACAAGTGTACGACCTCTGCAGAGTGTAGAACTATTCGAATAGCCGTGTCCACGGTTACGGACGATTGGAAAGGCCATACTGTTCCGTCATCAGACCATTTTCAAAAATGTGACATGTGAAGGGTGACTTGTGATTTGAACTTGAAATGGTGACTTTGACTTGAATCACAACAGAGTTGTGGGAATGACACTAATGTTCCCACTGGATTTAGTCTAGCGACTCAAGCATCTTTACTAAATGTTTATGAAATAAATTTGGCTTTATGCAAATAAACTTAGAGCTTAGCACCCCTTACTATAGTTGATAGTGCTTACATTAGTATTAGTTTGCGAGTACTTTAAAGTACTCATGGCTTTGTCCCTGGCTATTCAAATGGCCAGACTATGAAGGAGAACAGCAGTACGAGGAAGATGGACAGCAGGACGTCTACGACAACTAGGATCACTCCTGACGTCAACAGTTGCCTGTGGAATAGATGGACCGCAACCGTTACTTCGCTTCCGCTATGTGTTTTGTAATAGGATCTCTAGATCCACTATGATGTATTAAGACTGGATCATGTGATCCCTCTATGTAAGACAATTATGTGATGTAATGAATGATGTGTTGTGATATCAATCTATTATGTCTCGCAAAAACAATATTCCTGGGATTGCGATGAATGGCATAATAGGCATCTGGACTTAAAAATCCGGGTGTTGACAGTTGGTGCGTCCTATTTTTGTGGTGTTTTTTTTTGCAAATTAAGGGCTTCATTGATTATGCAACAGGATTACAATTGCATTGTCCTGTTTACAATATTTTGATTTTGCTGATGCATTGTGCTGTTCACATTATTTTGATTTTGCTGATGCATTGTCCTGTTTACATTATTTTGATTTTGCTGATGCATTGTGCTGTTTACACTATTTTGATTTTGCTGATGCACCGTGCAGTTTAGGAAACTTTGATGATGAATTAGATGATGCATTTTGCTGCTTAGTCAAATTAGATGTTGCATTTTGTTTTAAAAAATAGATGATGCAGTGTGTTGTTTACATAATTTTGACGATGCATCGTGCGATTTGCATAATCCTACCAGCTTCAGTCGAAGGACACCCACAACAATCAACGATCTGCCTGGAGATGTAGTCTCTCAGATTCTTGTCAGGCTTCCTCCCCATCCAACCTGCTTACTAGCTGCATCAGGCACCAAGAAAGCATGGAGGCAATGTATGGGAAGCAATTATTTCAGAAAGCTAACTGTGTCACACAACGGAGGAAACCCGTTGCTAGGGTTTTTCACCAACAACTCCGAGGACAATCGATTCATCACAGAGCATGATCTTCACCCGGCCATCTTGAAGATGCTGGCAATCCCGTCTCAAGTGAACGGTCCCAAAATCTATGTCCTGGGATGCCGCGATGGTATGGTGCTACTCCATTCTAATGTATCCAGTGGGTATATATCAGTCTGGGATCCAATTAGGCAAGTTCTCACAGCGATACCAGAACCACCATTGTGGCGCAATCACACAATTGAAAGCAGCGGCTCAATTCTCTGTTCGAGAAACAACTCTGAACCGTTTACACATTGTGGCAAGTTCTCGGTTGTTTGGATAACAACTAAACGTTACGATGCACAGGCTCATATCTACTCACCAGATTCAAAAGAATGGGAGTTTCTAGCTCGATCAACTCCGATGCTGTCAGAGATTGACCGTAGACCGGCAACTCTCATAGGGGGTATTTTGTACTGGCCAACGAAGTCTAGATATATCATTGAGCAGTGTTGGGCCTCCAAGAGCAGAGGTTTGTAGAACAGCAGCAAGTTTCCCTTAAGTGGATTACCCAAGGTTTATCGAACTCAGGGAGGAAGAGGTCAAAGATATCCCTCTCATGCAACCCTGCAACCACAAAGCAAGAAGTCTCTTGTGTCCCCAACACACCAAATAGGTGTACTAGTTCGGCGAAGAGATAGTGAAATACAAGTGGTATGAATGAATATGAGCAGTAGTAGTACGGCGCCAGAAAATAGCTTGCTGGCGTGCAGTTGATGGTAGTAATATTGTAGGAAGTAAACAAGCAGTAGTAACGCAGCAGTAGTAACTCAGTAAAACAGTAAACAAGCAGCGATAGCAGTATTTAGGAACAAGGCCTAGGGATTAGACTTTCACTAGTGGACACTCTCAACATTGATCACATAACAGAATAGATAAATTCATACTCTACACTCTCTTGTTGGATGATGAACACATTGCGTAGGATTACACGAACCCTCAATGTCGGAGTTAACAAGCTCCACAATTCAATGTTCATATTTAAATAACCTTAGAGTGCATGAAAGATCGAAACGACTAAACCAAGTACTAACATAGCATGCACACTGTCACCTTCATGCTTATGTAGGAGGAATAATACACATCAATACTATCATAGCAATAGTTAACTTCGCAATCTACAAGAGATCATGATCATAGCATAAACCAAGTACTAACACGGATGCACACACTGTCACCATTACATCGTGTAGGAGGAATAAAACTACTTTAATAACTTCACTAGAGTAGCACATAGATAAATTGTGATACAAAACACATTGCAATCATAAAGAGATATAAATAAGCACTTCACTATGCCATTCATAACAGTGAATAAGTATTCTGTGAAATATAGCCTAAGAGACCCACACGGTGCACACACTGTCACCTTTACACACGTGGGACAAGGAGTCTCCGGAGATCACATAAGTAAAACTCACTTGACTAGCATAATGACATCTAGATTACAAGCATCATCATATGAATCTCAATCATGTAAGGCAGCTCATGAGATTATTGTATTGAAGCACATAGGAGAGAGATGAACCACATAGCTACCGGTACAGCCCCGAGCCTCGATGGAGAACTACTCCCTCCTCATGGGAGCAGCGGTGATGAAGATGGCGGTGGAGATGGCAGCGGTGTCGATGGAGAAGCCTTCCGGGCACTTCCCGTCCGGCGGCGTGCCGGAACAGACTCCTGTCCCCGATCTTGGCTTCGCGATGGCGGCGGCTCGGAAGGTTTCGCACCGTGGCTTCCTCTGTCGGGGTTTTTAGGTCGGGACCTTATATAGGCGAAAGGGCAGCGTCGGAAGGTCGAAGGGGCGACCACACCATAGGCGGCGCGGCCAGGGCCCAGCCGCGCCACCCTATCATCTGGGCCCACAGGGCCCCTCCGGCGCTCTCGGGTGTTCTGGATGCTTCCGGCAAAATAGGAACCCGGGCGTTGATTTCGTCCAATTCCGAGAATATTTCGTTACTAGGATTTCTGAAACCAAAAACAGCAGAAAAGGAACTGGCACTTCGGCATCTTGTTAATAGGTTAGTTCCAGAAAATGCACGAATATGACATAAAGTGTGCATAAAACATGTAGGTATCATCAATAAAGTAGCATGGAACATAAGAAATTATCGATACGTTGGAGACGTATCAGCATCCCCAAGCTTAGTTCTGCTCGTCCCGAGCAGGTAAAACGATAACAAAGATAATTTCTTAAGTGACATGCCATCATAATCTTGATCATACTATTTGTAAACATATGTAATGAATGCAGCGATCAAAACAATGATAATGACATGAGTAAACAAATGAATCATAAAGCAAAGACTTTTCATGAATAGTACTTCAAGACAAGCATAAATAAGTCTTGCATAAGAGTTAACTCATAAAGCAATAAATCAAAGTAAAGGTGTTGAAGCAACACAAAGGAGGATTAAGTTTCAGCGGTTGCTTTCAACTTGTAACATGTATATCTCATGGATATTGTCAACATAGAGCAATATAACAAATGCAATATGCAAGTATGTAGGAATCAATGCACAGTTCACACAAGTGTTTGCTTCTTGAGGTGGAGAGAGATAGGTAAACTGACTCAACAATAAAAGTAAAAGAATGGTCCTTCAAAGAGGAAAGCATCGATTGCTATATTTGTGCTAGAGCTTTTATTTTGAAAACATAAAGAGAGCATAAAAATAAAGTTTTGAGAGGTGTTTGTTGTTGTCAACGAATGGTAGTGGGCACTCTAACTACCTCATCAACCAGACTTTCAAGAGCGGCTCCCATGAAGGACGTTATCTCTACCAGCAAGGTAGATCATCCCTCTTCTCTTTTGTTTACACATGTACTTTAGTTTAGTTTTTCTTTATTTATGGATGACACTCCTCCCAACCTTTTGCTTACACAAGCCTAACCGAATCCTCGGGTGCCTTCCAACATTCACATACCATGGAGGAGTGTCTATTTGCAAAATTAAGTTGCTTACTGATGAATCAGAGCAAAACATGTGAAGAGAATTATTAATGAAAGTTAATTAATTGGGGCTGGGAACCCCATTGCCAGCTCTTTTTGCAAAATTATTGGATAAGCGGATGTGCCACTAGTCCATTGTGAAAGTCTGTCAAAAGTAAATGACAAGATCGAAAGATAAAACACCACATACTTCCTCATGAGCTATAAAACATTGACACAAATAAGAGGTAATAACTTTTGAATTGTTTAAAGGTAGCACTCAAGCAATTTACTTTGGAATGGTGGAGAAATACCATGTAGTAGGTAGGTATGGTGGACACAAATGGCATAGTGGTTGGCTCAAGGATTTTGGATGCATGAGAAGTATTCCCTCTCGATACAAGGTTTAGGCTAGCAAGGTTATTTGAAACAAACACAAGGATGAACCGGTGCAGCAAAACTCACATAAAAGACATATTGTAAACATTATAAGACTTTACACCGTCTTCCTTGTTGTTCAAACTCAATACTAGAAATTATCTAGACCTTAGAGAGACCAATTATGCAAACCAAATTTTAGCATGCTCTATGTATTTCTTCACTAATAGGTGCAAAGTATATAATGCAAGAGCTTAAACATGAGCACAACAATTGCCAAGTATCACATTATCCAAGACATTTTACCAATTACTACATGTAGCATTTTTCAATTCCAACCATATAACAATTTAACGAAGAGGAAACTTCGCCATGAATATTATGAGCTAAGAACACATTTGTTCATACGAACCAGCGGAGCGTGTCTCTCTCCCACACAAGGATGAACTTATTCAGAGAACTAAGATAACAAAACAAAAACAAAAATAAAAGCACACAGACGCTCCAAGTAAAGTACATAAGATGTGAAAGAATAAAAATATAGTTTCACTAGAAGAAACCTGATAAGTTGTCGATGAAGAAGGGGATGCCTTGGGCATCCCCAAGCTTAGATGCTTGAGTCTTCTTAAAATATGCAGGGATGAACCACCGGGGCATCCCCAAGCTTAGACCTTTCACTCTTCTCGATCACATTATATCACCCTCTTCTATTGACCCTTGAAAACTTCCTTCACACCAAACTTCAAGCAAACTCATTAGAGGGTTAGTGCATAATCAAAAATTCACATGTTCAGAGGTGACACAATCATTATTAACACTTCTGGACATTGCACAAAACTTCTGAAAGTTAATGGAACAAAGAAACTCATTCAACTTAACAAAAGCGGCAATGCGAAATAAAAGGCAGAATCTGTCAAAAACAGAACAGTCCGTAAAGACGAATTTTAAAATGGCACCAGACTTGCTCAAATGGAAAAACTCAAAACTAATTAAAGTTGCGTACATATCTGAGGATCACGCTCGTAAATTGGCAGATTTTTTCGAATTTTCTACAGAGACTTGTGCCAGAATTCGTGACAGACAGCAATGCTGTTTCTGCGCAGCGATCCCAAATATAACATCAACTTTAACATAGAAACTTTACTTGGCACAAAAACATGATAAGGAGAGGTTGCTACAGTATTAAACAACTTCCAAGACACAAATATAAAACAAAGTACTGTAGTAAAAAAACACATGGGTTATCTCCCAAGAAGTTCTTTCTTTATAGCCATTAAGATGGGCTCAGCAGTTTTAATGATGCACTCGCAAGAAATAGAAGTTGAAGCAAAAGAGAGCATCAAGAGGCAAATTCAAAACACATTTAAGTCTAACATGCTTCCTATGCATAGGAATCTTGTAAATAAACAAGTTCATGAAGAGCAAAGTAACAAGCATAGGAAGATAAAACAAGTGTAGCTTCAAAAATTTCAGCACATAGAGAGGCATTTTAGTAACATGAAAATTTCTATAACCATATTTTCCTCTCTCATAATAACTTTCAGTAGCATCATGAGCAAACTCAACAATATAACTATCACTTAAAGCATTCTTATCATGAGTCTCATGCATAAAATAATTACTACTCCCAACATAAGCATAGTCATTCTTATTAATTGTAGTGGGAGCAAATTCAACAAAGTAGCTATCATTATTATTCTCATTATCAAATATAGGAGGCAAAGTATCATCAAAGTAAATTTTCTCCTCAATGCTTGGGGGACTAAAAATATCATGCTCATCAAAGCCAGCTTCCCCAAGCTTAGAATTTTCCATAGCATTAGCAACAATAGTGTTCAAAGCATTCATATTAATATGTTCCATGGGTTTTTTAATTTTCGCATCAAACCATCCATGTCTTAAATCAGGAAATAGAATAAAAAGGTCATTGTTGTCCATTATGCCTAACTAGTGTAAACAAGAAACCAAATGTCGCAATTGCAGAGTCTAAAGGAAATAGCTTCGAGCACACACACAATGGCGCCAGAAAAGTACTGTTACTGGAACCGGAATATGAGTGCCTTTTACCTTTCCTCCCCGGCAACGGCGCCAGAAAAGTGCTTGATGTCTACGGGTGCTTCTATTCTTGTAGACAGTGTTGGGCCTCCAAGAGCAGAGGTTTGTAGAACAGCAGCAAGTTTCCCTTAAGTGGATTACCCAAGGTTTATCGAACTCGGGAGGAAGAGGTCAAAGATATCCCTCTCATGCAACCCTGCAACCACAAAGCAAGAAGTCTCTTGTGTCCCCAACACACCAAATAGGTGTACTAGTTCGGCGAAGAGATAGTGAAATACAAGTGGTATGAATGAATATGAGCAGTAGTACGGCGCCAGAAAATAGCTTGCTGGCGTGCAGTTGATGGTAGTAATATTGTAGGAAGTAAACAAGCAGTAGTAACGCAGCAGTAGTAACTCAGTAAAACAGTAAACAAGCAGCGATAGCGTATTTAGGAACAAGGCCTAGGGATTAGACTTTCACTAGTGGACACTCTCAACATTGATCACATAACAGAATAGATAAATGCATACTCTACACTCTCTTGTTGGATGATGAACACATTGCGTAGGATTACACGAACCCTCAATGCCGGAGTTAACAAGCTCCACAATTCAATGTTCATATTTAAATAACCTTAGAGTGCATGAAAGATCGAAACGACTAAACCAAGTACTAACATAGCATGCACACTGTCACCTTCATGCTTATGTAGGAGGAATAATACACATCAATACTATCATAGCAATAGTTAACTTCGCAATCTACAAGAGATCATGATCATAGCATAAACCAAGTACTAACACGGATGCACACACTGTCACCATTACATCGTGTAGGAGGAATAAAACTACTTTAATAACTTCACTAGAGTAGCACATAGATAAATTGTGATACAAAACACATTGCAATCATAAAGAGATATAAATAAGCACTTCACTATGCCATTCATAACAGTGAATAAGTATTCTGTGAAATATAGCCTAAGAGACCCACACGGTGCACACACTGTCACCTTTACACACGTGGGACAAGGAGTCTCCGGAGATCACATAAGTAAAACTCACTTGACTAGCATAATGACATCTAGATTACAAGCATCATCATATGAATCTCAATCATGTAAGGCAGCTCATGAGATTATTGTATTGAAGCACATAGGAGAGAGATGAACCACATAGCTACCGGTACAGCCCCGAGCCTCGATGGAGAACTACTCCCTCCTCATGGGAGCAGCAGCGGTGATGAAGATGGCGGTGGAGATGGCAGCGGTGTCGATGGAGAAGCCTTCCGGGGCACTTCGTCCGGCCGCGTGCCGGAACAGACTCCCCCCCAGATCTTGGCTTCGCGATGGCGGCGGCTCGAAGGTTTCGTACCGTGGCTTCCTCTGTCGGGGTTTTTAGGTCAGGGATCTTATATAGGCGAAAGGGCGAGAAGGTCGAAGGGCGACCACACCATAGGCGGGCGGCCGGCCTGGCCGCGCCACCCTATCATCCTGGGCCCACAGCCCCTCCGGCGGCTCTCGGGTGTTCGGATGCTTCCGGGAAAATAGGAACCTGGGCGTTGATTTCGTCCAATTCCGAGAATATTTCGTTACTAGGATTTCTGAAACAAAAACAGCAGAAAACAGGAACTGGCACCGTGGCATCTTGTTAATAGGTTAGTTCCAAAATGCGAATATGACATAAAGTGTGCATAAAACATGTAGGTATCATCAATAAAGTAGCATGGAACATAAGAAATTATCGATACGTTGGAGACGTATCAGCCAACGAAGTCTAGATATATCATTGAGCTTGACCATGCAAAGAAGGCTCTGAAATATATTCAGTGCCCTCATGAGACGCATGATATATTCATGCTTAACATTCACATCTTCAAGGGACATAATGGAGATGTTGCCCTTGCTGTTATAAGAGACTTCACCCTACAAACATGGGCCAGTACAAGATCATCAACAGGCGATCACGAGTCATGGACATGTCATATAAATTTTGAATTGGATACTTTTTTTGGCCTTGACACATCATTTCCATACAATTGGAAACATGCAGTAAGGTTACTCTGCGTATTTGAGGACAAAAATGAGCTGGTTGTACGGGCAAAGGAGGGAGTATTCCAATTAGATATGAGCAACTGGCAGTGGAGAAAGTACAATTCTGCTAGACGTTGGTGCACTTTACATCCCTACTCAGTTAGACCGGGTTAGTCATTCATATGTAACCTTTGCATTCATTTACATATGACTTTTGCTGATCAATTTGTTCATTTCCTGACAGTAACCGACCTGATCCAGAGTGCAACATCAAGGACACGAAAAAGAACGCGCTGTCAGGAACCCATCTAATTCAAAGTTCAACATCCATAAGAGAAAAGGAAGTCGCATATGAAGGAGCAAGGCTTGTTTGGGCAAGAAGTGATAGCCCAGCTTTTGTTTGGTCTGATGTCTTTTAGTTTTCGTTCTGGTGGAAATGTCGCTGCACCATTTGTTTGTACTGCAGCTCCATAGTGCTAGCTGCTAGTACGTTGGCGCTGTCCTACGTCTGCTTGTTTTGGGGGCATAAATATGCCACGAAACCTTTGTTTTATGTGATCAAACGGTCATCTCTGCATGTATATGTTCGGGTTCTGATGAAACCTTTTTTGTGATCTGTACATATATTTGAGTCAGTCTGTGTTTTGTTTTATGATGGGCAGGAGTATTTGTTTTACTACACCATTGTTTATCCGAATTGTATTACTCACTCTATTCAAAAAGTTAGCGGCTCACCTTTTTCCTTCAAGATACGGATGTATCTACACACTAAAAACATATATAGATGAAACCATCTTCAGACAAAGTTTAGTCACTTATGTATGGACGGGGGTAGTATTATTTATGTTGTGCTCCCAAACAAGCAGACATCGGACAGCGCCTGTTTAAAGTTCATATGTGTAATCTTATTCCCTTTGGAAGTTAAGCATTAAACTCTACTAGTACAACCGTGGTGGTCTTGTGATGTAGTACTCTTTTGATGCATTTGTGATGTAGTAGTACAGTACTTTTTTTTGAACTGGTATAGTACTATCTAAGAAGAGTACTCCCTCCGATTCACATTCATTTTACACCAAGAAATATGGATCGGAGCGAGGGAGTAAATTAAACATGGCATCTCGTGCATGAAGCTTGACAGATCGATCAGGTTGGCTAGAATGGCAATACAATGCTCCTCATTAGGCAAATGCATGCCATGTACGATAGTATACATCCAGTAAAGAAGTCTATACTGACATAAAAAAGACTACATTGGGGATGAGAGTCAATTGGGGAATCTACAATACATAAAATCTTGCTCGTAGCTGATTTTGGCTAAGAGGGTTTTACTCACATTACACGTGCCACTTTCCTTGTCTGCAAAACAAGTTCCAATAAAGGAAGAGGAAAGAAGAGGACATTGTGGGCGAGATTGAACACCTTTTTATGTGTTAAGCTGAGGCCTTGTTTAGCTGAGGATTTCGACTTAGGCCTAACAGCTCAGCACACCCAGAAATAAATTTCCTTGCGCGCACCACTGTCAGCAAAAATAACAAAATTAGCACGCAAGATTAAGAACGAAGTGAATTTAAGTAACTTGGTTAGCTTTTCAAGCAATATATTCAGAGAAAGAGCACACATGTCCGGCTAGAAATAATCGTAAGAGAAGAACAATAAATCTAAGGCATCCCACTTCATATGCAGAAGGGACGCGACAGCGCATGGATTCATACCTTGAGTCGACTCTGGCTCGTAGAAGGGCGGTCGCGCCTCGAGGATGCCGGCGACGTCTCCACCTCGATCTCACATGTGACTGCTTCTCGGTGGGCGGTGCGCCACGCCATGTAGAAGATCTATCAAAAGAGGAGAGCCCGATGACGCTACCGACGCCTCAACCTTGATAGCACCGGCTTGTTGCTCCGCACCGAGATGCGCCACGTGCAAGATTTAGCGGATGCGCCAATTTTAGAGATATGTCATGATCGTTGTAACAAATTTCAACATGATGATGATTTGATCCTGCACTCGGCCTTGAACATAAGTACTAGTACAGTCTCACAATTTTTTTATCATTATACTTTGCGAGATTTAGCGGATGCGCCAAATTCAGAGATAGATCATGATCATGGTAACACAATTTTCAATGTAATGATGATTTGATGTTGCACTCGACCTTGAACATAAGTACTAGTACGGTCTCACAATTTTGTATCATTATACTTTGCAAGTTTTAGCGGATGCGCCCATTTTCAGAGGATCATGGTAACAAATTTTCAACGTGATGATGATTTGATGTTGCACTCGACCTTGAACAGAAGTACTACTACTGTCTTACAATTTCTTTATCATTATACTTTGCAAGATTTAGCAGATGCGCCAAATTCAGAGATAGATCATGATCATGGTAACAAATTTTCAACGTGATGATGATTTGATGTTGCACTCGAACTTGAACAGAAGTACTAGTACAGTCTCACAATTTTTTTATCATTATACTTTGCGAGATTTAGCGGATGCGCCAAATTCAGAGATAGATCGTGATCATGGTAACACACTTTTCAATGTAATGATGATTTGATGTTGCACTCGACCTTGAACATAAGTACTAGTACGGTCTCACAATTTTGTATCATTATACTTTGCAAGTTTTAGCGGATGCGCCCATTTTCAGAGGTAGATCATGATCATGGTAACAAATTTTCAACGTGATGATGATTTGATGTTGCACTCGAACTTGAACAGAAGTACTAGTATGGTCTCACAATTTTTATTATCATTATACTTTGAAAGATATAGCGGATGCGCCAATTTCAGAGATAGATCATGATCATGGTAACAAATTTTCAACGTGATGATGATTTGATGTTGCACTCGGCCTAGAATAGAAGTACTAGTACGGTCTCACAATTTTTTTATCATTATACTTTGCAAGATATAGCGGATACGCTAATTTCAGAGATAGATCATGACCATGGTAGTGACCAATATTCAAGGTGATGATGATTTGATTTTGCACTCGGCCTTGAACAGAGGTACTAGTACGGTCTCACAATTTTTTATCATTATACTTGGACCTTAGCGAAATTCAAAATCTCATAGCGGCAAAACTTCCCGCCTACAAAATACAAAAATTTCACACGCTTCCAAATTCCCATTCTACCCCTGTGGAGATGACAGCAAAGTCGGTTGGTGGGGGGGTCTGCCCGTCATTTTTTGGATCACCACCTCCCTAGCCCGGAAACCCTCCCAAAAAAATTCATTTCCCTCAGACCACCCACCGGAACTTCCCAAGTCCCTCTCTCCCACCTCCACGACCACCGCACCGGAACATCCCCGCCGGACTTCCCTGGCCTACCCGAGCCCTCGCGATCCTCGTCATCCGGCTGCCTGCCGGAGCCGCTTCATCGACGCCGTCATCAACCGGACCGGATCATCCCCGCCGAACCTCGAAACCATATGCTCATCCAGCAGTCTACCGCAGTCGCTTCAGCTGCGGTATCGTCCACCCCACCGGAGCCGCTTCGCCGGATCCGTCGTCCACCGCATCGTATCTTGCTCACCGACACCGCTGTGCATGAACCGGATCTGCTTCACCGGCGCCGTGCATGATCTAAACTCTTCTACTGTCGCTTTTCTATTGCTTGCCTGCAAGTTCTTGTTTAATCTTGGGGGAACCTGTTTGTGCTAACGACGCGCCGTTACGTTTTTGCAGATGAGATGAGTAACCATGAAGTGTAATGGTCGTCTCTCCAACCCCAAGTAGCACATGTAGCGTACTTCATCACCGGATCTATCAACCCCAGGAAGATCTGCTGTGACTCCCACAGAGTGCTTCTCCTAATGTAAGTCCCTTGTTTTAGCGCCATGTTCTGGGTTCAGATGCTTGTTTGTCTGAAGCTCTTTTAGTTCATTCCTAGCTATGACCGTAACACGTTGCTATTTTCTACTTCATTGCTAACTTTAAGCGATTGAACATTTTGGTTTGCATTCCCTGCTCTGTAGATGTAGCCATCATAACTTCTATCTTGCTCAGTCGTTGTTACAAAAATTATAGGTATTATAGTAACATCCTGCTATTATTTAGTTCATGGCCAATTTTAAGTAATTGCACATGTTGGTTCGCATTCCCTGCTCTATAGCTTTTGGCATCGTAACTTCTATATTTGGTTTACATTCCCTGCTCTGTAGATCTAGCCATCATAACTTTATCTTGCTCAGTCGTTGTTACAAAAATTATGGCCTGCTACTATGTTGTTTGTGCCAATTTTTTACTCCATGAACATGTTGGCTTGCATTCCCTGTACTACAGGTGATGCCATTGTTTTGTATCTAGTTCATTGTAAGCTAACAAAGTAAGGACTTAGTTTGGCATGCTATCACTCTGCTATCTAGCCTGTAGTACAAATAAACTTGTCATACTACTAGATAATAATTTTGCGTGCCATCTTGTTCTTCAAAAGCTGCATTATTGACTTGTTTCTCTGACTTGGCATGACGCTCACATATGGAAAGCTGAACATATTGGTTTGCATTCCCTCTTATACAAGTTCACAGGTGATCCCACTATATTCTGTATCTGGTCCATCCTAAGCTCCAGCATTAACTATCCTCTATGTGTTGCTCATTACAAGTTTATATCCCGAAACATCTTGATTTGCATCCCCTTCACTATAAGTTCAGGAGTATTATTTAGTTCACGGCCAAAATGAAGTAATTGCACTTGGCACATGTTGGTTCACATTCCCTCCTCTTTAGCTTTTGCCATCGTAACTTCTATTTTTGGTTTACATTCCCTGCTCTGTAGATGTAGCCATCATAACTTCATCTTGCTCAGTCGTTGTTACAAAATTTATAGCCTGCTACTATGTTGTTCATGCCAATTTTGTACTCCCTGAACATGTTGGTTTGCATGGGACTCGACAGTAGTAAGTCTTTGTTTGCTTATTGTGCGCATTACAATGATCTTGTTATAACGACGAAATGATGAGTTCCAAATTCTTTGGCAAACAATATTGTAGTGTCTTTGCCTTTCCATTGTTGCTGTCTTAACTTGTAATGTCTTTGTTTCAGATATAGGTGCTGCATGGACAACTTAAAAGATTGCCGGATCCCTTCATTGTATTGCTAGGTTTAATTACCATTCAATTTCTCTGGGTTCTGTAATATTTTTTCAATGCCTTGCAGCTGATGTAATATTTAGTTAGTTTTTATAGTTCTTTCGCGCATTTTTTCTTTGGTGCTTGTGGTAAGTGAGGCTATCCGACAGAAATCAATGCTGCGTAAATATTCTCAGTATCTAAATCACGAATTCCCATCCCTTAAATGGCCCAATTAAGCGAAATCACATATGTGCCGGCCCGCAAAATCCTAAAGCGCCTATTACGCCGGCATATAAACAGCAACTAAACGGGCTGGCCCACTTACTTATTGGGCCAGCCCACTTGATTTACTGTGGACCCCACACTTTTATTGGGTCGGCCCACTTGCTTTAAGGTGGACCCCACCCACTACTGGGCCGGCCCACTAACTAGTTGGGCCAGCCCAATTGCTTTTGTGGTGGCCCCACATACTAAATGGGCCGGCCCTTTAAGACGAAAGTGGGACCCACCTGTGTTTTTGGCCCGCCCACTAGCGTGTTGGGCCGGCCCACTTTCTATATGGTGGACCCCACATACTAAATGGGCCGGCCTTTAACAGAAAGTGGGACCCACCTTGTTTTGGCCCGGCCCACTATCTTGTTGGGCCGCCCACTTGCTATATGGTGGACCCCACATACTAAATGGGCCAGCCCTTTAACGGAAAGTGGGACCCACTGTATTTTTGGCCCGGCCCACTATCTTGTTGGGCCGCCCACTTGCTATATGGTGGACCCCACATACTAAATGGCCGGCCCTTTAACAGGAAAGTGGGACCTGCTTTTGGCCCGGCCCGCTGGCTTGTTGGGCCAGCCCATTTGATCAAATGTGGACCCCACGTACTAAATGGGCCGGCCGATAGCAGGAAAGTGGGACCCACATGCTAATTGGGTCGGCCCAATAACTTCTTGGGCCGGCCCAGTTGCTTTAATGTGGATCCCACTTTGTAAATGGGCCGGCCCGATACCAGGAAAGTGGGTCCCACATGTCTTGTGGGCCGGCCCTTTTGCCTGTTGACCGGTCAAACGAGTGCATTCGGCCCGGCCCACATGCTTAGTGGGCCGGCCCATTAAAGTTTTGACCAGTCAACTTTAGAGGTTAGGCCCGGCCCACGTAACTAATGGACCAGCCCAGCTATATAGTTGACCGGTCAAACTAAGTCAGCTGGCCCGGCCCGTAAACTTAATGGGCCGGCCCGCTTAAGACGTGGCAGGCCTCGTGTGGGCCTACCATCTACCACGGGGTTTCAGCGGTTAACGCCGTTAACCGCGTTAATCTGCCACGTGTCGTTTGCATGACGTCGCAGTCAACGGGCTCCCGGAAACACTTGGGCAACGGTCCGATTTTCCGTGGCGGAAGGGCGCCCAAGCGCGACGGACCGAAAAAATCGTCGTAGGACTTTGCCTGACGCAGTTTCAACAGAACCCATATCGTCGGGTTAGGCCCATAGGCGACGAAAAATACCCCTTAGCGGACGATTTTGAGACGTTGTCTATCAGAACTTTTCTTGTAGTGTATACACGCAAGAAGCTCACTAGTGGCTAGTTGTGGGCTTAGCCCAAGTAAATTAGGGTTTAGAGGAGGCCGTCCTCCTATATAAACACATGTACCCTTCGTGATTAATCAGACAAATATTCAGTATCATACTGTCTCGTCTCCTGAAGGGAGACGGGAGACCCCCTGCGCCCAGCCGCACCCAACCCTAGCCGCCGCCTCCTTCCTCCGCGACGGCGCCCAGCCGCCGGCGCCGAGCCCTCCAGCCTCTCCGCCCTCACTTCCACCCTTACAACCTCCGCCCTAGACCCGGTAGAACCCTAGCCCCTACCACTTTGGTATCAGATTGCCTAGGTCTAATGAGCTCCAACAGCCTCCCCGTCGACCCCATCACCGCCACGTCCGCCGCTGCCACCAACACCACCCCCGCCACCTCTGCCACCATGACAGGCGCCCACGCGCCGCCGGGGGCCGCCGACGGAGACCAGGGGGCCGCCGCTGCCATCCAGGCCGCCGCCGCCGCCCCCACGGGCCTCGACCTCCGGCCCCGCCGACGTCTCCGCGCCATCCGCTTCGAGCTCGCAGAGATCAAAGCCGGCCAGCACCCGCCGCCCCCACCGCCCGCCATCCCGGCCCTGTCCGCCACCCCGACACCGCCCGCCTCCGTCGCCAGCAAGGGCCGCCCCGCGTGGTGGCCACCATCGCCCTCGCCAATCCCCACATGGACCGACGCGTCGCCCGTCTACACTCGACTACGGCGCGGACGACGGCTCAGCAGCCCGCCCACACCTTTGGCGGTCCCGGCGGGTTTGCTGCCCCCTTCGCCGAGCACGTCCGTCACCCCGGCCGCCAGAGGCGCCACGGGTCACACCTCTGGCGCAGCAGCCGCCCCGCTTCACCAAGCTGGAGTTCGCCACCTACGACGGCGCCACCGACCCCTGAACTGGCTGAACCAGTGTGAGCAGTTCTTCCGGGGGCAGCAGACGCTCAGCGCCGACCGCGCGTGGATCGCCTCCTATCACCTACGGGGCGCCGCGCAGACATGGAACTACGCCCTTGAGCAGGACGAGGGCGGGATGCCGTCCTGGGAGCGTTTCCGCGACCTGTGCCTCCAGCGGGTTGGGCCGACCCCGCGGAAGCCGCCTCGCGAGCTAGGGCGCCTCGCCACCACCACCACGGTCCAGACTTCGCCGACCGCTTTCAGCGCTCGCGTGCCATGCCCCGGGCGTCTCGGCGCGGCAGCGCGCCGATCTCTTCGTCGGCGGCATCCCCGACTACATCCGCATCGACGTCGAGATGCGCGAGCCTGAGGACCTGCAGACGGCCATGTACTACGCACGGGCCTACGAGCAGCGCGCCATCGCCATGCAGCAGGTTGATGACCCACAAGTACAGGGGATCGCAACAGTCTTCGAGGGAAGTATTACCCAATTTATTGATTCGACACAAGGGGAGACAAAGAATACTTGTAAGCCTTAACAGCGGAGTTGTCAATTCAGCTGCACCTGGAAACAGACTTGCTCGCAAGAGTTTATCAAGAACAGTTTTATAGCAGTAGGAATAGTGAAATAACAGCAGCGGTGAAATAAAGACAGCAGTAGTGATTATAGTAAAACAGGATTAAAATACTGTAGGCACAGGGATGGATGAACGGGCGTTGCATGGATGAGAGAATTCATATAACAATCATGGTAGGGCATTTGCAGGTAATAATAAAGCGGTATCCAAGTACTAATCAATCGATAGGCATGTGTTCGTATATAGTCGTACGTGCTCGCAATGAGAAACTTGCACAACATCTTTTGTCCTACCAGCCGGTGGCAGCCGGGCCTCTAGGGAAACTACTGGAAATTAAGGTACTCCTTTTAATAGAGTACCGGAGCAAAGCATTAACACTCCGTGAACACATGTGATCCTCACATCACCGCCTTCCCCTCCGGTTGTCCCAATTTCTGTCACTTTGGGGCCTCGGGTTCCGGACAGCAACGTGTGTATACAACTTGCAGGTAAGATCATAAAACAATGCATATCATGATGAAACAATAACATGTTCAGATCTGAGATCATGGCACTCGGGCCCTAGTGACAAGCATTAAGCATAACAAGTTGCAACAATATCATAAAAGTAACATCTACGGATACTAGGCACCATGCCCTAACAATCTTATGACTATTACATGATCAATCTCATCCAATCCCTACCATCCCCTTCAGCCTACAGCGGGGAATTACTCACACATGGATGGGGAAACATGGCTGGTCGATGGAGAGGCGTCGGTGGTGATGGCGGTGATGATCTCCTCCAATCCCCGTCCCGGCGGAGTGCCAGAACGGAGTTTCTGGTCCCGAGACGGAGTTTCGCGATGGTGGCGGCGTACTGGATGGTTTCTGGCGACTTCGACTTCCCGTCTCGCGTTTTTAGATCGAAACCCTTAAGTAGTCCAAAGGAGGGCGTCGGGGGCCAGCCGAGGCGGCCACACAGTAGGGCGGCGCGCCCCCTCCCGCCGCGCGGCTATTGTGTGGGGGCCTCGCCCCCACCTGGCTTGCCCTTCGGCTCCGTCAATATTCTGGGAAAATAGGACCTTTCGCATAAATTCCGAAGATTTTCCTGAAAGTTGGATTTCTGCACAAAAACGAGACACCAGAGCAATTCTGCTGAAAACAGCGTTAGTCTGTGTTAGTTGCATCCAAAATATACAAATTAGAGGCAAAACAATAGCAAAGTGTTCGGGAAAGTAGATACGTTTTGGACGTATCAACCCCCCAAGCTTAGCTTATTGCTTGTCCTCAAGCAATTCAGTTAACAACTGAGTGCGATAAAAGAACTTTCACGAACACATTTGTTCATATGATGTAAATATTCTCATGATATGGCAAGTGCTTAAGCAATTCATAATAAGGTACATGCAAATAAAGTCATCTAATAGCTGCGTCAATCATGAAAGAGATACCAACAAACTAATAACAAGCATCATGAAACACTTCAATAAGCAGGATTGCAATGTTCATAGAAAGATATGATAAAGTGGTATCTCGCTTGCCTGTATTTGTACAGCAAAACATAAATGCCCAGGCACCTCTGAAGTTCATAGAAAGACTAGAAGTAAATTTGTCAAAGATAAAAGCATCAAAGTTATACCACAGCTGATCATATTTTGGGACAAGCATATTATACTAAGAATGACAGTTATGCTCTCAAGAAGGTGCTCAAAGAAAGGATGGTGACTCAACATAAAAGTAAAAGATTGACCCTTCGCAGAGGGAAGCAGGGATTAACATGTGCTAGAGCTTTTCATTTTTCAAAGACAGAAGTAAAATTATTTTGAGAGGTGTTTGTTGTTGTCAACAAATGATAGTGGGTACTCTAACCACCTCGCCAACCAGACTCTCAAGAGCGGCTCCCATGAAGGACATTATCTCTACCAGCAAGGTAGATCATCCCTCTTCTCTTTTGTTTACACATGTATTTTAGTTTCATTATGGATGACACCCCCCAACCTTTGCTTACACAAGCCATGGCTAACCGAATCCTCGGGTGCCTTCCAACATTCACATACCATGGGGAAGTGTCTATTTGCAGGTTAAGTTGCTTACTGATGAATCAGAGCAAAACATGTGAAGAGAATTGTTAATGAAGGTTAATTAATTTGGGGCTGGGAACCCCGTTGCCAGCTCTTTTTGCAAAATTATTGGATAAGCGGATGTGCCACTAGTCCATTAGTGAAAGTCTGTCCGGAGTAAATGACAAGGTTGAAAGATAAAACACCACATATTTCCTCATGAGCTATAAAACATTAACACAAATTGGGAAGTAGTTTGAAGGTTTAAAGGTAGCACATGAGAATTTACTTGGAATGGTTTGAAATACCATGCATAGGTATTTATGGTGGACACTTTGGAATAACTTGGTTTTCAGTATTTGGAAGCACGAGCAGCGTTCCCGCTCAGTACAAGTGAAGGCTAGCAATAGACTGGGAAGCGACAATCAAGAGAGCAATAACTGTCATAATCATGCTTGCGACAAAATAAAATTAACGGAGGCATAAAAGTGATACAAGAACTCTGAAGCAAAGTAAATCATCGAGGCTTAATTGACTTTTGTTTTAGTCATATGCATGCGTGAGCATGTGCCAAGTCGATTCAAGTGAATTATTCAGAGGAGGATACCACAATGCCATACCTATCTATGAATAAAACAATGCAAGCAAATATTCATGACATGCTACTCATTATTAATAGATTGGAACTAATCATGAGAGATCATAAACTACTAGACTTTCATTAAATGACATATACCTCACATGAACCAACTAAGCATGCTCACATGGATGAGTATATGTACAAAAATGAAAACAAATAGAGTTCATACCAGCCTCTCACCACAGTCAAATTGCCGTAGATCGTCATTATTGCCTTTCACTTGTGCAGCTTGAATAATAATATGGAATGAAACCAAGCTCCAACCACCGGAGACCTCTGAACTCCCTAATGAACTTTACAAAACCAAAGAAGAACAACAAATATTTTTGGTGTTTTCGGGTTAGAAACAAGAACAAAAGGAAACAAGCAAACAAAGCAAAATCTTTTTGGGTTTTCTCATAGCAAACCAACGATAGCAAATAAAGTAAAATAAGAGCAAAGGACCAAATAAACAAATGGTGAAGAGAAACAACAGAAATATTTTTGGTCTTTTTGTGTTTTAGGAAAGAAACAAAGCAAAAACAAGAAAATGCAAACTAACGAAACACATAAAAGCAGGATGACAGAAATCTGCCAAAACCTGACAGCAGTACAGAAATCGATTTTAACAAAAATCTTCCATTGCTCAATTCGAAAAGTGTTCAACTAATGAAAGTTAGATAACAACCTGGGGACATGCACAAAAATTTTCAACTCAAAATAACGTTCTGGCTGTGCGTACGAATTTTTTTGGTAACAGCCCAGAATCTGTTTTCGGACAGCACTTCCCCAAATATCATCTCCCTCTCATTAGAAAACCACTTTAAGAAACTAAACAAGTATGTACAAGTATCCAGCAACCATAATATGCAAAGAATGAGTGATGCCGGTATACCTCCCCCCAAGCTTAGGCTTTTGGCCTAAGTGGAGTTCAACCCCAGCGAGGGTCGGGGTTCCACGCCGGTGGATCGTACATGGTGTGATAATAAGGTCCCTGCGCAGAAGAATAGCGTGGAGGCTCCACATGACCATAATGTTGATGTGAGGAGCTCGCTGCATCGGATGATGAATCGAGGTGCTCCTCGGCCTCCTCCGTGCCGTCCCTTGCATGATGGCCTTCTCTTTCTATGTATGCATTTAGCTCATTTTCTGTGACCGACCACCTTTCCCTGGAATCAAGGTTAAAGAACAGGTGCAGGCAATCGTACTAGCTTTTCAGTTTTCTTAGTTGTTCTCCAAGTTTTCTTATAGAATGTTATCTTATAAGACAGGTTGCTCAAATTAGACGTATCCGAAACAAATTCATGTTTAATCATGGAAACAACATCAAGTTTTTCTATGGAGAGCTGAATATCTAGATGGTGAGGTTCTACACCATGCATAGCTAATAAACGAGAGGCGATGAGACCTCCACAAATTCCTCCCTTCCCACGGTTAGTAGCAAGTCTACAAGCTATCAAAGCACCCAAATTATAAGTCCTATCCTGTTGCAATGCAGCAGCTAAGAAAGCCATATCTTGGATAGACAACTTACTTGCATTCTTTCTAGCAAGAACGCACTTTGTGATGAAATAAGCAAAGTAGCGAATAGCTGGGAGTTGAATACTACTGATTTTACCACCATCATCGGAGAAGCTTCTCCCTTGACAAATCATCGTATAAAGACTCGAGAGCTCCCGCGGCGTTCCCCTAATCTTCTCGCAGGATCCCCACTGTGGCACTCTAATTGCTGCACAAAAATCATTAAAGGGCAAGTTGACAGTTTTATTATAAATTTTGTATCGAACCATGGGGTTAGTTTGGGACCGATTGAATTCGAAATCCTGCACCACTGACATGGTTAGTTTTGCATATTGGTAAGGTTCACCAACAACAAAACTTTCCAACCCTGCATTGGAAATCAGTTTTTGAACATCTTGCAAGATTCCTGCATTCCGCATAAAATCAGTGCATGGGTAATAAGAGGGGTATACTCCCTCTTCGCGGTGAACTCTCATGACTTCTTGCACCTCCAATTCTTGTTGATTTAGTTGGTGCCTACTCCCTTCCATTTTCTAAAAAATTTCAACAATCATTATAAAATTTGATTTCAAGGTATATAATTGAGGGAAACTACTATAGGAACTTGCTAGAGTACTAATCATGCATCAAAACTAGTTTCTACCACTTAGAACAAGCATGCAAGCTCACTAAACATGTTACCTACAGCAGCAAAATATTCAAGATATACTCAACCAAACAAAATTCTAATTGGATAATCAAAGGAGTCACATACCGGAGAGCAAATGTGCCAAATTTCAGACAGAAATCTGGGCTGAGCAAAGAGATCGAGAAATCTCGAGTTCTTGAGCAGAAACGTGAGTGAGAGAAAGCTGGTGCGAGTTTTTTCGGGAGAGAGAGTGCAATGAGTGAAAGAGATGATGAAGTGGGGCAAGGAGGGGCCCACACAACAGGTGGCGCGCCCCTTTGCTGGCCGCGCCGGCCTGGGGTGCCACTGGGGTGCCCCACTGGTCATCCCAGGTGCTACCAGGTGCCCCTCCGAAAAATAAGACTACCAGTATAATTTTTGTAAATTTTTAGAACTTCGAAAAATGCACATTTCTGGGTGTTAAAGTAATTATTACAGCGCAGGAAAATGATTTCCAAAATCTTAAACAACTAAAGCATCTTGCAAAACAAAAAGTGCTACAGCAAGTAAAACAAATGGAGGAAGAAAGAAATGTTGTTTAGCTCTCTCATGCATTTAAAACATACTTGTTAACAAGGTTGATCAAGTCTTGCTACCAAATAAATTTTATATGACATGAGAAGAAATAAACCTCAAATCAATCATGTTACCTTATATTGAATTGATATTGATCCAATCACAAGAGTTTGATATTCTTCTTTAGGCTCATATATAGGACAATCAATGGATCCCACCTTGATAGTTTTCAAATTACAAATTGTATTAACTCCATATACTTTATCAATCCTCTTTGGAAAATAGACAGTATGTTCCTTGTCATCAACATTGAAAGTAACTTTTCCTTTATTGCAATCAATAACAGCCCCTGCAGTATTAAGAAAGGGTCTTCCAAGAATAATAGACATATTATCATCTTCAGGCATTTCCAACACAACAAAATCAGTTAATATTAAGCAATGTTGAGTAACTTGAACAGGAACATTTTCACATACACCAACAGGAATAGCAGTAGATTTATCGGCCATTTGCAAAGATATATCAGTTGGTATCAACTTATCTAAATCAAGTCTCTTGTAAAGAGAAAAAGGCATTACACTAACTCCTGCTCCCAAATCACATAGAGCAGTTCTAACATAATTATTCTTGATGGAACAAGGAATAGTCGGTATACCTGGGTCTCCCAGCTTCTTTGGAACCTTACCATTGAAAGAGTAATTAGCGAGCATAGTGGAAATCTCCTCATTAGGAATTTTCCTTTTGTTAGAGACAATATCTTTCATATACTTTGAATAAGGAGGCAATTTAATAGCATCATCAAAGGGATTTGCAAAAATAAAGGTTTCATCCAATCACAAAATTTATTATAATGTTCCTCCTCCTTTGATTTTAGTTTCTTAGCAGGAAAAGGCATTTGCTTTTGAACCCAAGGTTCTCTTTCATTACCATGTTTCTTTGTAATAAAATCTTCTTTAGTGTACTTTTTATTTTTAGCATGCTTTTCAGGTTCTTTTTCAATTTCTTCTTTATCAGGGGTATCATTCTTATCATTATCTTCATCATGTTCATTACCACTTTCAGTTTCAGCATCAGAAATAGAAATACTATTAGGATCATTAACAGGTTTAGAGGATTCTACAACAGTTTTATGTTTCTTCTTCTTTTTCTTAGAAGGACTACTAGTTTCTTTAGTTCGTTGAGAATCTTGTTCAATTCTTTTGGGGTGCCCTTCAGGATATAGAGGATCCTGGGTAGAAACACCGCCTCTAGTTGTTACTTCATAAGCATGTTTTTCTTCATGAGTATTTTTTAACAAGTCATTTTGCACTTTAGTAAGCTGATCAATTTGAGTTTGAATCATATTAAAATGTTTAACAAGCATCTTAACATCATTGGAGGTTCTCTCCACAATATCATGCAATTTACTAATAGCTTGAGAATTTTCCATTAGATGATTCTCTACTCTCATATTAAAATTATTTTGCTTAACAATATAATTATCAAATTCATCTAAACATTGATCAGGAGGTTTTGAATAAGGGATATCTCCTCTATCAAAGCGTTGAAGGGAATGTACCTCAATTGTGGATGAAGGGGGAATTATCTTACATAGGTCTTCTATAGGAGGCAAATTCTTCACATCTTCAGATTTAATACCTTTCTCCATAAGAGATTTCTTGGCTTCCCTCATATCTTCATCATTTAATTTAATCATACCCCTCTTCTTCAATATTGGTGTCGGGGTTGGTTCAGGTGTAGACCAATCATCATGATTTTTGCTTATTTTAGCCAATAATTCTTCAGCTTCGTCCGGAGTTCTTTTCCTGAAAACACAATCAGCACAACTATCCAGGTATGCCCTAGACTCAATGGTTAGTCCACTATAAAATATATCAAGTAAATCATGCTTTTCCAAATCATGTCCAGGCCGAGCTCTAATAAGAGAGCAAAATCTTGCCCAAGCTTCAGGCAATTTCTCTCCATCTTCTTGATCAAAACTATAAATTCTCTGCAGAGCAATATGTTGAGCACTAGCGGGAAAGTATTTCCGAAAGAAAACATCAAGCAAACAACTTGGACTATCAATAGAATCAGGAGGCAAATTATTATACCAAATCTTAGCATCATCCTTTAATGAGAAAGGGAAAATCTTAGCAACAAAATAAGTACGCATCTTAACATCATCAGAAAACAAGCTACTTAAAGTAGAAAGCTCATTCATGTGCTCTACAGCACTCTCTTTTTTAGTACCACAGAAAGGTGTTTTCTCAACAATAGATATATGAGATAAATCAAGAGACAGTTTATATCTAACAGCATGTTGTGCAATAAGCTTTTTAAGGTTACTTGTACTAGTAGTAGCATTGCATTTATCAATAAAATCATCATCAAGTTCCACATAATCTTCATCAAGATCATCAATCTCAGGTGAATTAACAGGTGTAACAGTATTTTCATTAGGAGTTTCAGCATTTTCAATTTGTCTAGACCTAGCAATTGTAGCATCTAGAAAAGGACCTAATGAACCAGTATTATCAAGCACAGTAGAAGCATCATCAAAATTATCAGAGGAATTTTCAGATTCAGCAGAAATACCAACACGTGAAGTTTGTGGTGGTGAAACAAGTTGACTTATCACAGACGGTGAATCAAGAGCAGCAGAGGTACTCAGAGTTGTACCTTTTCTTGTAGTGGATGGTAATATGGCGACTTTAGTATCGCGAGGTTTACCCATGATGGAGGATTTGCAGCGAACAATATCAATCCAAGTGAACTTGCAAATAAAGCTATGCTCCCCGGCAACGGCGCCAGAAAATAGTCTTGATGACCCACAAGTATAGGGGATCGCAACAGTCTTCGAGGGAAGTATTACCCAATTTATTGATTCGACACAAGGGGAGACAAAGAATACTTGTAAGCCTTAACGGGAGTTGTCAATTCAGCTGCACCTGGAAACAGACTTGCTCGCAAGAGTTTATCAGAGCAACAGTTTTATAGCAATAGGAATAGTGAAATAACAGCGGTGAAATAAAGACAGCAGTAGTGATTATAGTAAACAGCAGGATTAAAATACTGTAGGCACAGGGATGGATGAACGGGCGTTGCATGGATGAGAGAATTCATATAACAATCATGGTAGGGCATTTGCAGGTAATAATAAAGCGGTATCCAAGTACTAATCAATCCATAGGCATGTGTTCCGTATATAGTCGTACGTGCTCGCAATGAGAAACTTGCACAACATCTTTTGTCCTACCAGCCGGTGGCAGCCGGGCCTCTAGGGAAACTACTGGAAATTAAGGTACTCCTTTTAATAGAGTACCGAGCAAAGCATTAACACTCCGTGAACACATGTGATCCTCACATCACCGCCTTCCCCTCCGGTTGTCCCAATTTCTGTCACTTTGGGGCCTCGGGTTCCGGACAGCAACGTGTGTATACAACTTGCAGGTAAGATCATAAAACAATGCATATCATGATGAAACAATAACATGTTCAGATCTGAGATCATGGCACTCGGGCCCTAGTGACAAGCATTAAGCATAACAAGTTGCAACAATATCATAAAAGTAACTTCTACGGATACTAGGCACCATGCCCTAACAATCTTATGACTATTACATGATCAATCTCATCCAATCCCTACCATCCCCTTCAGCCTACAGCGGGGGAATTACTCACACATGGATGGGGGAAACATGGCTGGTCGATGGAGAGGCGTCGGTGGTGATGGCGGCGATGATCTCCTCCAATTCCCCGTCCCGGCGGAGTGCCAGAACGGAGTTTCTGGTCCCGAGACGGAGTTTCGCGACGGTGGCGGCGTACTGGATGGTTTTGGCGACTTTGACTTCCCGTCTCGTGTTTTTAGATCGAAACCCTTAAGTAGTCCAAAGGAGGGCGTTGGGGGCCAGCCGAGGCGGACACCGCAGGGCGGCGCGCCCTCCCGGGCCGCGCCGGCCTATTGTGGGGGCCTCGGGCCCCCACTGGCTTGCCCTTCTGGCTCCGTCAATATTCTGGGAAAATAGGACCTTTCGCATAAATTCCAAAGATTTTCCTGAAAGTTGGATTTCTGCACAAAAACGAGACACCAGAGCAATTCTGCTGAAAACAACGTTAGTCCGTGTTAGTTGCATCCAAAATACACAAATTAGAGGCAAAACAATAGCAAAAGTGTTCGGGAAAGTAGATACGTTTTGGACGTATCACAGGTCTACGCGCAACGTGGCAGCGCTCGCCCCGTGCTCTGACCCGCCCCGCCGCGCCCCGCGCCGACCGCTGCGCCCGCGGGCCCTCCTGCGCCGACTCGCCCCTTCAAGCGGCTGACGTCTGCGGAGCAGCTCGAGCGGCGCCGCAAGGGGCTGTGCTTCAACTGCGACGAGGAGTACGCGCCGGGCCACACGTGCGCCCGCCTCTTCTACCTGGAGACCGTCGACGACGCCGACGTGGAGGCCCTCACCGCCGAGCTCGCGGCCGCCACCGTCACTGAGGCCGGTGTCACGACCTACGCGCCGGTCGACGCGTCCGCCTTCGTCGTCTCTCTTCATGCTATGGCGGGCATCAAGACGGCAAAGACGATGCTGCTCCCGGTGACGATCAATGGGGAGCGTCTCACTGCGCTGGTGGACACGGGCTCGACGCACAACTTCCTGTCCAACACCGCCATGCGCCGCCTCGCTCTCCAGCCGGCGGGATCGGAGAAGTACAGCGTCACCGTCGCCAACGGGGACCGTCTTACGTGCCAGGGCGTGGCGCGACAGGTTCCCGTGCTCGTAGGCGACGAGCCGTTCTCCATCGACTGCGTCGGCATCGACTTGGGCTGCTACGACTTCATCCTCGGCCTCGACTTCCTGAGCACCTTAGGCCCCATCCTGTGGGACCTCGACGTGTTGTCCCTCATCTTCTGGCGCGAGGGCGGCCGCCGTGTTCACTGGACGGGCTTGGGCAGCACTGGCGCATCCCCGCAGCTCCACCTGATGGCCGCCGCGCTTGACGAGGCGCATCCGCTCCTGGCCGACTTACTGCAGCAGCACGGCGACCTCTTCGACGAGCCGCAGGGCCTCCCTCCCTCGCGGCCCTGTGACCACCGCATACACCTGCTGCCGAACACGGCGCCCGTCGCTGTGCGGCCGTACCGGTACCCCCAGCTGCAGAAGGACGAGCTCGAGCGCCAGGTGGCGGTCATGCTAGCACAGGGCATCATTCGGATTTCGACGTCGCCGTTCTGCGCCCCCGTGCTCCTTGTGCGCAAGGCCGACGGCACGTGGCGCTTCTGCATCGACTTCCGCGCCCTCAACACCGTCACGTCCAAGGACAAGTTCCCCATCCCCGTCGTGGATGAGCTCCTGGACGAGCTGCATGGCGCGCGCTTCTTCACCAAGCTCGACTTGCGCTCGGGCTATCATCAGGTGCGCATGCACCCGGACGACATCGCCAAGACGGCGTTCCGCACTCACCATGGCCACTACGAGTTTTTGGTGATGCCGTTCGGCCTCTCCAACGCGCCGGCGACCTTCCAGGCCCTGATGAACGACGTGCTCAGCCCCTACTTACGCCGCTTTGTGCTTGTTTTCTTTGATGATATTTTGATCTACAGCGCATCCTGGGCGGAGCACCTGCAGCACGTGGCCATCATCTTCAACGAGCTTCGAGCGCATCGTCTTCATCTCAAGCGCTCGAAGTGCTCGTTTGGCACGACCTCCGTCGCGTACTTGGGCCATGTCATCTCCGCCGACGGTGTCGCGATGGACGCGGACAAGGTCGCCGCCGTCGCCGCCTGGCCGACGCCCCAGTCGCCGCGAGCTCTTCGCGGATTTTTGGGCCTCGCGGGATACTACCGGCGGTACATCCAGGACTTCGGCCTCATCGCCGCGCCTCTCACGCGCCTGCTTCGCCGCGACGCCTTCTCCTGGGACGAGGAGGCGGCCACGGCCTTCGCCGCCCTGCAGCGGGCACTCACGACGGGCCCCGTTCTTCAGATGCCGGACTTCGACGAGCCGTTCGTGGTGGACTGCGACGCCTCCGGCATCGGCTTCGGCGCCGTCCTTCACCAGGGCGAGGGGCCACTCGCTTTCTTCAGCCGCCCCTTCGCCGCGCGCCACCACAAGCTCGCCGCATATGAGCGCGAGCTGATCGGGCTGGTCCAGGCGGTGCGCCACTGGCGGGCGTATCTTTGGGGCCGGACGTTCCGTGTGCGCACGGACCACTACAGCCTGAAGTTCTTGCTGGATCAGCGCCTCTCCACAGTGCCGCAGCATCAGTGGATCAGCAAGCTCTTCGGCTTCGACTTCACCGTCGAGTACCGCCCCGGCCGCCTCAACACAGTCGCCGACGCCCTGTCCCGCCGCGACATCGACGACGCCGTGGACGCGCCCACGGTCGGTGCGGCCCTCTGCATCCACTCCGGGCCATCTTTCGCCTTCATCGACGAGGTTCGCCGCGCTACTGCCGAGGCCGCGGATGCGCAGCAGCTGCGCCAGCGCCTGGCCGACGGCGAGCTGGCCGCGCCATGGCGCCTGGACGAGGGACTACTCCTCCATGGGCGCCGCATCTTCGTGCCGGATCATGGAGACCTGCGCCACCAGGCCTTGTCCTTGGCGCATTCTGCAGGTCACGAGGGCGTCCAGAAGACCCTGCACCGTCTCCGCGCTGATTTTTACATTCCAGGGGATGGCGCCCTGGTGCGAGACTGGGTGCGGGCGTGTGTCACATGCCAGCGGAACAAGACGGAGACGCTCCGTCCGGCGGGCTTACTGCAACCGCTGGACGTGCCGTCCCAGGTGTGGGCGGACATCTCCATGGACTTCATCGAGGGGCTGCCGAAGGTTGGCGGCAAGTCCGTCATCCTCACGGTGGTCGACCGCTTCTCCAAGTACGCGCACTTCATCGCCCTCGGCCATCCCTATACGGCGGCGTCCGTGGCACGCGCCTTCTTCGACGGCATCGTTCGCCTCCACGGGTTTCCGTCCTCCATCGTCAGTGATCGTGATCCTGTGTTCACGGGTCACGTCTGGAGGGACCTCTTTGGGTTGGCGGGCGTGAAGCTCCGCATGAGCACGGCGTTTCATCCTCAGACGGACGGCCAGTCCGAGGTCGTCAACAAGATCATCGCCATGTACCTGCGCTGCATCACCGGGGATCGTCCACGAGCTTGGGTGGACTGGCTGGCGTGGGCCGAGTACTGCTACAACACGTCCTACCACTCCGCGCTGCACGCTACTCCCTTTGAGGTGGTCTACGGGAGGCCACCGCCGGCGATGCTTCCCTATGCGCCTGGCACGGCACGTACTGAGACGGCGGATGACCTGCTGCGTACCCGCGACGAGATACTGGCTGAGGCGCGCCAGCGACTTCTTCAGGCTCAGCAGCTGGCTAGGAGGTACTATGATGCACATCATCGCGAGGCGGAGTTTGCGGTGGGCGACTGGGTCTGGCTACGCCTTCTTCACCGGACGACCCAGTCCTTGGACCCGCGCTCCAGGCGCAAGTTGGGACCTCGTTACGCCGGTCCCTTCCGTGTGCTGGAGCGCATCGGCACGCTCGCCTACCGTCTTGAGCTGCCCGCGGGCTCGCGCCTCCACGACGTCTTCAACGTCGGCCTCCTGAAGGCCTACCGTGGCGACCCTCCGTCTGCACCACCAGCTCTTCCACCTACTTCGGATGGGCGTCTCGAGCCTGCCCCGGCGAGTGTGGCTCGCGTGATGAAGGCCCAGCAGCGACGTGGTGTTTGGCACGTCTTGGTGCATTGGACAGGCATGCCAGAGGACGAGGCGACTTGGGAGAAGCTTGAAGATCTCCGCCAGCAGTTTCCAGAAGTTCAGCTCGAGGACGAGCTGTTTGAGAAGGCGGGGAGAGATGTTATGGTCGGTCTGACCTATACACGTAAGAAGCCCACTAGTGGATATACATGTGGAGCGTCTTTGAAGCGGCCTTGCGCGAAGAGTTTGGGCTAGATTGCCCGTGTATCTGTAAATATAGTAGATTGCATCTTAGTTTAGAATTAAAAGATAGAGTTTAACCCGTGCACGGTTAGGTGCACGCCCGAATTAGAAAGTCCCTTGGACTATAAATATGTATCTAGGGTTATCGGAAAAGGAGGACAATCACGTTCACAACAAACACAAACCAGGCGCATCGCCACCCCTTCTTTCGAGGGTTTCTTCCGGGTAAGCATCATGCTGCCTAGATCGCATCTTGCGATCTAGGCAGTACGCGTTTATTCGTTACCTTGTGTTGCTCGTGCTGAAGCATTGTTGATGGCGAGCAGCACTATTTATCATAGGTGTTTTGGGGCTTGCATGGATGCTTTTCTCGTGCATATTTGCTTAGCCATGCCGTCCCTCGATATCTAGCTGCCCTTATACCTACCTAGGTGTAAGGGCAGCACCTTGCTTGTTCGTTATTTAGTAGATCCAATCTGTTATAGTTGCTCCTTGATTCTTCAAGGATTGGTTTAATATCTGTATGGTTAGGCCTTGCAAACGGGTTGAACGATCCGATAGTACGTAAGGTATGGGTTGTTAGTCCTAAGAGGGATGTTCCGGGAATTAACTTAACGTTGGTTTTTAGGCCTCTTTTAGGGTTAGTTTTCCATTATCTTTCGTGTCTATTAGGCTCAACTACGCGTAGGATGTTCCGATCATGCGGTGAAAACCCTAAACTGTCGTGGATTGGTTTAGCTTTATATTGATCAAGCAGGAGCCCCATGTCATCGTTATCCCGACGTGAACCATGGGGCGATCGGCTCTTTGAGCCGATCCACAGGGCAACCTGAGAGCCGATCGGGCTCGTATTTAATGTTTACGTGTCTGCCATGCAGAAACTAATCGAAGCAATCCAACACCTTCCTGACTAGGTATAGGTCAGGTGGCACGCCCTTGCAACCGCTAGGACGTGTGCCGGAACATTTGCGGGACGACGTCGAGGGACCAGGGCCTCCTGCAGTGTTGGAAGCCTCCCGGCTCTTCGTGTTGCTTAACCACTACTTGCCGGTGGGTTTTGGCAGGCAACACATTCTGGCACGCCCGGTGGGACCATCTTCCGCAACAACCACGTCAACATCTGCATCCGAGATGGCGTAAGAACCGATCAAGTACGAAGATCGGCCTGCTGAGCACAAGAAGAAATATGATGATCTCAAGGCCACCTTCGAAGCCGATCTCATCGGCTCTTTTGAGAAGACCCGTTCGCACGGCATTAAGTTCAAAGGGTTCCAACCCGAAGGCGCGTTAGAGGGACTAGATCTATCTCTCCCTTCGGAGGAACGTACCAGAGCCCTGCGACAGGAAATTAACTATGTCGTTGCTCATTCTCTACATCGGCATTCTGAGAGCCTGGTGAACACTCTGGAGCGTGTTGCGCTTCATGTGGTGCAAGAAATCATGAAGCATCGGTATTCTCCGTCAGGACCTACTCTAGGAACTCACCAGGGTGAAATACCGTTCTACACTAGACCACCACTGCCATACACGGTTGCAGCTCCACAGCAACAAGGTTCGCCGCCGTACGTCGTCTACAAGGTTGGAGGTGATCCTGGCGATTACCAATTCCTGTATGAGCCGCCCAAGGAGATTCCACATGGATACGTGTGCATGTACGTGCCGGACTGCAACAATTGGGCGAATCAGATTACGGCAGGAGGGGTCGCCGGGACAGGAGTAGTTGCCGGAGCAGGAGGGAGTTCTGGAGTAGATGCTGAGAAACAGGCGTGGCTAGCTAAATATGCCACCAGAACAAGTCATGAAAGCTCAACCTCCGCAGCTCCTACGGTGGATCAGATTACTGCAATCTTGAGAGACCAGTTCGGTATCCTGCCGAAGAAGAGAATGATCGGCTATTCCAAGCCGTATCCCAACGAGTATGACCTAATCCCACTACCGCCTAAGTATCGGCTCCCTGACTTCACAAAATTCAGTGGATCAGAAGGGTCCAGCTCAATTGAACACGTGAGCCGATATTTACCACAGTTGGGCATGGTCTTAGCTTCAGATGAGCTACGTGTGAGGTTCTTTTCACAATCTCTCACGGGTCCGGCCTTTGGGTGGTACACCTCGTTGCCACCAGATTCGGTTCGGACGTGGAAGCAGCTGGAGGAACAATTCCACATACAGTATCATTCAGAAGCTATCGAAGCTGGCATTGCCGATCTGACCCAGGTTCGGCAAAGGCGAGGAGAAACGGTGTCTGAATACATCCAGCGCTTCAGACCGTCGAAACCGATGTTATTCGGTTCGTTTATCTGAGAAGGAAGCAGTCGAGCTGGCGATAGCAGGCCTGTCGCCGCTCAAGGATGTGACCTTCCAAGCAGACTACAATTCACTGGCGCATATGGTTCAGAAATTGACATCGTATGAACAGCGCCACCTAGAATTGTACCAGGATAAGTTCAAGCGCGTCGCCCTGATCGAGATGGAAGAAGATCAAGATTCTGCAGAAGATCAGGAAGTCGCTGTAGCTGAATGGACTCGGGGGGCAAAGCCCGTGTCTTGCAAGTGGGTGAAACAACCAGGGCCTGCAAAAGGGTTTGACTTTGATTTAAGCAAAATGGAGCAGATTTTTGATTTGCTGCTGAAGGAAAAACAGCTGAAGTTACCCGAAGGCCACAAGATCCCCACGTCACAAGAGATGAACGGCATGCCATACTGCAAATGGCATCACACGTTCACCCATGCCACCAACGACTGCAAGGTGTTGCGCGGACAGATTCAAATGGCGATAGAACAAGGCCGATTACTCTTCGGTCAATTTGCCATGAGAGTTGACACGCATCCGTTTCGACGTCAACATGGTCGATCTTAGTCACTGCTTAAGGAGCGAGCCAGGTTTCTCGTTTGATATCAACATGGCAGGACTTGTAGACCGCCATGCAAGGATAAGCCAGAGAGCAGTCACTCCCGTGGCAAAGATAAAGCGGAGGCCGATCCACGCGACCGGCCCCAGCATGATGACAGACGGTACTTGACAGAGGAAGAAGTGAGAAGCGTGCGGTATCAACGACCACTCTCCGCACATCTCCTTAACAAATATGAGCAGCAATATGACCGACGTCGGCGCTACGACGTAGATGATGAGAGATATCATCGGTCTGATGCAGATGACAAGAAGTATCGTCGATATGATAGAGACCAAGAAGGGTATGAGCGTCACGCTAGAGGGAGGTCAAGAGAGCAAGAGGACATGGATAAGCATTGGGACTGTCCTTTCTTCAAACACTGCTGGGACTCAGGAATGAGCCGATTGCCTACAATCGAGAACTGCCCAGAATGTAGACAGAAGAGGAAGGGAACAAATGAAGTTTGTTCAAGCGTCTAGGACCTCTCCCACCTCAGAACAAACGAGCTGAGTCATCTCAAGATGAAGACTTCGAGGAGTCAGAGGAAGAAGATAGATATCACCGGCCAAGGTGGTGCCCTGATGGACTCAGCCACTCCCAAAGCGCAGAGTACAACGGCTACGAAACTTGGAGGAAGCCGAGGCGCAGTACCTGTACACGTTGAGGAAAGCACGGCCCGATCTGGCCGTGAAAATTCAGCAGACGTTGGAGATGGAGACTCGCCCACCAAAGAAAGTGTGGCGACCCAAGCAGGCAAAAGCCGATGCAGAGGCATCGGCTGATACAAACATGGTGTTTATACTTCCGTCAGAGTTTTGTGCTCCAAGAGACGAGGAAGTGTCAGTGGCACAGTTTGACTGCGGTCCACGACCAGTTATCTTTGAGAAGCCACGAGAGAGGAGCTACAGGCATCTGAAAGCCCTATACCTGAAAGGTTATATCAATGGGCAGCCTATCAGCAAGATGCTGGTTGACACGGGAGCAGCAGTCAATATAATGCCGTACTCCATGTTGCGACGTTTGGGACGTTCCAATGAAGATCTGATCAAGACCAACGTCACACTAAGCGATTTCAACGGCCAAGCGTCAGAAGCAAAGGTGTCCTGAACGTAGACTTAACTGTCGGCCGAAAAACCATCCCTACGTTGTTCTTCATCGTCGACAGCAAAGCACTTACGATGTCCTGCTAGGAAGGGATTGGATCCACGCTAATTGTTGCATTCCATACAATGCATCAGTGCATCATACAATGGGATGGAGATGAAGTGGAGGTTGTTCATGCAGATGATTCGATCGAAATCTCTTTGGCCGCCATGAACATCTGGGAAGCAAACGACCAAGAGCCGCTCTCTGGAATCAATCTGGACGGCTGTGAGCGCATCGAAGCTTCAAAAAACGGGGTGAGGCTGGTCTTATCCACCGGCCTGACAGAGTAGCAAGATCCGAGTCTATGGACGTACGTGGCAAGGCCAATCCCTGCGATCGGCCCCAAAAAATAAAAAGCAAGGATCTCACCTCAAGCATGCCACGTAGCTATAGCAGAGAACCAAGAAGTTGTAAACCCTCATTAAGCATTGCAATGAAAAAGGAGGCCGATTCTAGCAATCGGCCAAAATTATCCTCAACATGCCTTCTGCCTGTGTTCAGCATTGATTTAGCAGGCGATGGGAAGCTGGGGTATGGGTTTACATCATCTGATGAACTAGAAGAGTCACAACTGCAAGGGAGGCCGATTCCAGCAATCGGCCAAAATCATTCTCACCACACTTGCTAGTCGCTGTGCTATTTAGCATGGTGAGTGGTGTGACAGGCTTATAGTTGGCTGGAAAGCCGATATCTTCAATCACTTGAAGGATTCGGCTCGGGGGCACCTAAACGGATAAGATACAGGGCCATGAAGTACGTCCTGATTGGTGATGATATGTTCTACAGGACTTTGGAAGGGTTACTTCTCAAGTGTTTGGGACCAGCCGAGTCCAATCGGCTCTTGCATGAGGTACATGAGGGTGCCTGTGGAACTCACCAATCGGCTCATAAGATGAAGTGGCTGATCAGGCGATCGGGATTTTATTGGCCCACTATGCTTGAAGATTGTTTCCAATACTATAAAGGGTGTCAAGCATGCAGAAGTTTGGAAGCATTCAGATGGTGCCTGCAGCAATGAATCCCATCATCAAGCCGTGGCCGTTCCGAGGGTGGGGCATGGATATGATCGGCAAGATACATCCTCCTTCGAGCAAAGGTCATGTATGGGTTCTGGCCATTACAGATTATTTTACTAAATGGGTAGAGGCCGTCCCTATGAAGGCAGTGGCAGCGTCAGATGTTGTCGATTTTGTGAGGGAGCATGTTATTCACAGATTCGGGATTCCCCAGACTATTACGACCGATGGAGGTTCGGTCTTCGTGTCTAAGGAGTTTAGAAAGTTCTACGAGGATATGGGAATCAAGTTGATCCGATCGTCTCCATACTATGCTCAAGCAAATGGACAGGCTGAAGCGTCCAACAAAAGTTTGATCAAGCTGATTAATAGGAAGATCGACGAGCAATAAAAACCTCGCCGTACCATCTGGTTATGGACAAGAAGCTGTGTTACCCTGGGAAATCAAGGCTGGGTCGAGAAGGGTTACATTTCAGAATGATCTAACTACTGAAGAATATGCAGCCCTGATGAGTGACAGTATTGAGGATGCAACGGAACTTAGACTTTGGTCACTTGAGAAAATCAAGGAGAATAAAGCCAAGGTGGCTCGCGCGTATAATAAGAAGGTGAAGCCAAAGGAGTTCCAGGTTGGTGATCTGGTATGGGAAGCTGTATTGCCGTTGGGGACTAAGGATACAATGTATGGAAAATGGTCTCCAAATTGGCACGGCCCGTACAAAGTTGACCAAGTTTTAAAGGGTAATGCATACATGCTCGAACAGTTGGATGGTGTGAAGTTCCCAGTGGCTGTCAATGGCCAACATCTCAAGAAGTACTTCCCAAGCATGTGGGATGATGAGCAGTAAGATATGGAGGCCGATACACGAAATCGGCCAGTAAATTTTTTAAATTTTTTGGGAAACAGCCGATGCTCGGACATCGACTTTAGAATAAAAACAGCCGATGCGCAGTCATCGACTTTAGAGGTACAAAGCATCATGGTCAGGTATCAAGTTATTGTCTAAATCTGAGGATTGTTTGCTTGAACCTGTCTAGTTGGTTATCAGATTGGCTTTATGGGCGTCTGATGGTAAAAAGCCGATACGATGCTATCGGCTCTTGGGGCGTTGACCACCTTTGACAATCGGAAGATGAAGAGATATGAAATCGGATGATTGGAAGTTAAATTGGAAGAACATTTTCATTGATTCAAAGGGGATTTTACAACGAAGAGCTAATTGCTCTCAAAAGGGGTCATCTGAGTGCCTAATGCACTGCTACTAGCCCTATACTACTCCCTAATCTAAGGGTCGTCGCTGCCCTCGTCGTCGCCGCCGTCGGCGCTGCTACCGGCGGGCTCTTCGTCGCTGCTGATGAAGCCGCCAGTAGCGTCTTCATCCTCCTCGTCGTCGTCATCGTCATCTGACCAGGCCCAGCCTCGGAGGCGCTTGGCCGGCGGGTACCCGGCGGAGGAGGAGTCTTCTTCCTCAGACTCCTCCGCTCTTCTTCCTCCTCGTCGGAGGAAAGATCCGCCTCCCATGAGAGGAGGTCGTCCTCGCACGCCGCTTCCAGCTCCCCGTCGACGAGGAACCGGAGGTCTTCTTCCCCGACGGTGCGGGGCTCGTCGTCCTCCGACTCGATGGCGAAGTCCCATTCTCTCGCGTCCCAATACTCGGGCGCGAGAGCCTCATAGATGGCCATCTGATTGACCTCCGGCTCCAGTTCACTCGAGGAAGAGGATTGGGAGGAGACAGCTGATGAAGTGGAGGAGGAAGAGGAAGACATGGCTACAGAGGGAGAGGGTTTTTTGGCCGAAGGCTAGTTCGGAGCAGGGGATGAAGAGGTGAACTGTTCGATGCGGCTAAATAAAAGGAGATATAGTTGAGATTTAATGCTCAAGCAGTTTTCGAGGATGTGGTGCCAAACTGTCAAATCGTGCGAGAAGTTGAGAAGGCGAGGCATCATGTGAAGAATATGCGACGGTTCTACCCACGACATGACCCTTCGAAGGAAAAACAGTGGTTTTGAAATTATCATTGCCAAAACCAGGGGGCATGTGTTATCACCAGATTTTGGCCAAATCAGGAGATGGGCCGTAAGTGAAGATGGGCTTGAAGGATATACACGTGGAGCGTCTTTGAAGCGGCCTTTGCGAAGAGTTTGGGCTAGATTGCCCGTGTATCTGTAAATAGTAGATTGCATCTTAGTTTAGAATTAAAAGATAGAGTTTAACCCGTAAACGGTTAGGTGCACGCCCGAATTAGAAAGTCCCTTGGACTATAAATATGTATCTAGGGTTATCGGAAAAGGAGGACAATCACATTCACAACAAACACAAACCAGGCGCATCGCCACCCCTTCTTTCGAGGGTTTCTTCCGGTAAGCATCATGCTGCCTAGATCGCATCTTGCGATCTAGGCAGTACGCGTTTATTCGTTACCTTGTGTTGCTCGTGCTGAAGCATTGTTGATGGCGAGCAGCACTATTTATCATAGGTATTTTGGGGCTTGCATGGATGCTTTTCTCGTGCATATCTGCTTAGCCATGCCGTCCCTCGATATCTAGCTGCCCTTATTGATGGGATTCGTAGCATAGAAAACAAAAATTTTCCTACCGCAAGAACGAAAACCAAGCCAAGATCTAATCTAGTAGACGGTAGCAACGAGGAGATGATGAGACTAACCCTCGAGATCGCAAAGCTTAACGAGATTAGATCTCGGGGTGGATGTAGACGATCACTTGCCGCTTGCAAAAGCGCGTAGAAGATCTTGATCTCGACGGTGCCACAATCGGGCAGCACCTCCGTACTCGGTCACACGTTCGGTGTTGATGAAGACAACGTCCTTCTCCCCGTTCCAGCGGCCAGCGGAAGTAGTAGATCCTCCTCGGAATCCCGGCAGCACGACGGCGTGGTGGCGGTGGTGGTGGAGAACTCCGGCAGGGCTTCGCCTAAGCGTATGCGGGAGTTGCGGTGGAGGAGGAGGCGGCTAGGGTTTGGGGAGAGGCTAGGGTTTGGGCGCCGGCTATGGGGCAGCCAACTTGTGGTGCTTGAGTTGGCCGGCCACCTCCCCTATGCCCCTCATTATATAGGTGGAAGCCCCCAAGAGTTGGATCCCAAGTCTTCGAATAAGACCCCAAAAGAAAACCTACCTTAGGTGGGAAACCTACCCAAGGAGGGAGTCCTACTCAAGGTGGGACTCCCACCTTTCCTTGGTGGGGGTTGGCCGGCCACCCTTGGTGGAGTCCACCTGGGACTCCCCCACTAGGGTTTGGCCGGCTAGGGTTGTGGAGTCCCTCCGGGACTCCACCTTCCATAGTGCGTTTCTTCCGGACTTTTCTAGAACCTTCCATAAATGCACCGGATCATTTCCAAATTTGGAATATGACTTCCTATATATGAATCTTATTCTCCGGACCATTCCGGAACTCCTCGTGATGTCCTGGATCCCATCCGAGACTCCGAACAAAACTTCGAACTCCATTTCCAAATTCCATATCTACTCAAACGACATCAAACCTTAAGTGTGTCACCCTACGGTTCGCGAACTATGCAGACATGGTTGAGACTTCTCTCCGACCAATAACCAATAGCGGGATCTGGAGATCCATAATGGCTCCCACATATTCAACGATGACTTAGTGATCGAATGAACCATTTACATACGATACCGATTCCCTTTGTCTTGCGATATATTACTTGTCCGAGGATTGATCATTGGTATCTCGATACCTTGTTCCACCTCGTCTCCTGACAAGTACTCTTTTCTCGTACCGTGGTATGTGGTCTCTTATGAACCATTCATATGCTTGCAAGCCATTTAGACGACATTCCACCGAGAGGGCCCAGAGTATATCTATCCGTCATCGGGATGGACAAATCCCACTGTTGATCCATATGCCTCAAGCTCATACTTTCCGGATACCTAATCCCACCTTTATAACCACCCATTTACGCAGTGGCGTTTGATGTAATCAAAGTACCCTTCCGGCATAACTGATTTATATGATCTCATGGTCGAAAGGACTTGGTAACTATGTATCGAAAGCTTATAGCAAATGAACTTAATGACGTGATCTTATGCTACGCTTAATTGGGTGTGTCCATTACATCATTCACATAATGATATAACCTTGTCATTAACAACGTCCAATGCTCATGATCACGAAACGAGATCATCTATTAATCAACAATCTAGTTATACAAGAGGCTTACTAGGGACTACTTGTTGTTTACATAACACACATGTATCAATGTTTCGGTTAATACAATTATAGCATGGTATATAAACATTCATCATAAACACAAAGATATATAATAACCAATTTATTATTGCCTCTTGGGCATATCTCCAACACTTATACCTACCTAGGTGTAAGGGCAGCACCTTGCTTGTTCGTTATTTAGTAGATCCAATCTGTTATAGTTGCTCCTTGATTCTTCAAGGATTGGTTTAATATCTGTATGGTTAGGCCTTGCAAACGGGTTGAACGATCCGGTAGTACGTAAGGTATGGGTTGTTAGTCCTAAGAGGGATGTTCCGGGAATTAACTTAACGTTGGTTTTTAGGCCTCTTTTAGGGTTAGTTTTCCATTATCTTTCGTGTCTATTAGGCTCAACTACGCGTAGGATGTTCCGATCATGCGGTGAAAACCCTAAACTGTCGTGGATTGGTTTAGCTTTATATTGATCAAGCAGGAGCCCCATGTCATCGTTATCCCGACGTGAACCATGGGGCGATCGGCTCTTTGAGCCGATCCACAGGGCAACCTGAGAGCCGATCCACAGGGCAACCTGAGAGCCAATCGGGCTCGTATTTAATGTTTACGTGTCTGCCATGCAGGAAACTAATCGAAGCAATCCAACACCTTCCTGACCAGGTATAGGTCAGGTGGCACTCCCTTGCAACCGCTAGGACGTGTGCCGGAACATTTGCGGGACGACATCGAGGGACCAGGGCCCCCTGCAGTCTTGGAAGCCTCCCGGCTCTTCGTGTTGCTTAACCACTACTCGCCGGTGGGTTTTGGCAGGCAACAGGCAGGGAGAGATGTTATGGTCGGTCTGACCTATACACACAAGAAGCCCACTAGTGGCTAGCTGTGGGCTTAGCCCAAGTAAATTAGGGTTTAGAGGAGGTCGTCCTCCTATATAAACACATGTACCCTTCGTGATTAATCAGACAAATATTCAGTATCATACTGTCTCGTCTCCTGAAGGGAGACGGGAGACCCCTGCGCCCAGCCGCACCCAACCCTAGCCGCCGCCTCCTTCCTCCGCGACGGCGCCCAGCCGCCGGCGCCGAGCCCTCCAGCCTCTCCGCCCTCACTTCCACCCTTACAACCTCCGCCCTAGACCCGGTAGAACCCTAGCCCCTACCAGCCACACTATTATGGCATAGAACAAAACTTATTAGCTTGTCAACCATACAAGTAGATGACATCGGTTAGCTTAGATTTTTGCCCCATCCGCTCGGGTCGTCCCCTCCAGGGCGACTCGGGGCGGAACCCTAACTCCCGCCGCCGCCTTCCCTACCCCCCTCCTCCTCCTTGCCGTCCCCTGAGGCTGCCGCCGGCGAATCCCGGCGCGCTCGATGGGGCGGCGGGGATCCGCGCACGGTCCCCTGGGGCGGCGGTAGGAGGCACGCCTCCGCGCCGGGGATGATCCCGGAACCCGGCGGTTGATGGCGGCGCGGCCATCTCATCACGTCTTCGCCGCGGCCTCGCCGGGCGGGCGATGATGGGGGCGGCGGCGCGGCCGTGGAACCATGGCGGCGCGGCTCTCTCCTCCGTTCCTCGCCGCGGACTCGCCGGGCAGGCGGATTGGGGGCGGCGGCGCGGCCCTGGATCCTGGCGGCGCGATCCTCTCCTTCCTTCCTCGCCTCGGCATCGCCGGGCGGGTGGTGATGGGGGCGGATCTCGTGCTGCTCCTCCTCAAGGTCGGGATCACGGCACGAAGGGCGGCGGCCCTGGATGGCGGTGGGTCGACCTGGTGGCAGGTGGCGGCGCGTGCGGTGGAGGGCTGGGTTGGCCAGCCGGGATGGTCGCCGACGGGGGTCCGACCTGAATAAAGGCGGCGGTCCTAGGCCTCTCTTGCGTGAAGAGGAGGACCTACCGGAGGCCTGGACTCGTGATCTGGCCGGAGGGTTGAGTTCCGGAAGGCTCCGCCGGCGAATGTAACAGTGCTTTGCCTAGAGTTTGCTGGATCGGAGGTATTCGGTCGTGTGCACCCATGCGTTTATTCCGACCGTTTGGTTCTGGAGGGAGCGGCGCGAAGCTCTTTTTCTGTGTTGACATCAAGTGACTATGGATCCATGATGAAAGTCGGAAGAAGAGAATTTCTTGAAGGCCGGAGGGGAGGACTAGCTAAGGGAGGTTCAAGTCTCCGCGCTGTTGAGGGGCTTGCTTGGTGTCCCGGCTTCACAGCAGCGGTTTGGAAGTGGGGGCGGCAACACAGGTGAAGCGCAGAGTCCTACCTTTCAGGGTGAAAACCCAAGGTCTGGCCTTAATGGTTGTGCCTGGCAGTGACCTTGGTGGAGGCATTGTTTTGAGAGCGGGGACTATCTTCAGGGTGAAAGCCTAAGATCTTTGATCGGGCGACAACGGTGTTTGAGCACTGTTCCCTTCTTGAAGGCGTCGTTTTTTAGAGAGTCTGTAATTCAGGTGTTGTCACGATGGTGGATGTATTGCTGTTGTTAGGCCCGAGATACTGTAGCGGGACTTTTGTTTCTTAGTTTTCTTTTTCTTTTTTTTTGGCTGTGTGCATCCGTAGTGCCATTAGGGTGGTGCGTTGTTGCAGAGGCTGGGTATAATTAGTATCTTTTTGATATTAATATATTCACTTTATCGAAAAAAAAAAGTAGATGACATCATTCTAAAACATGCTGCCAGTTAAATAGACAAAGAGATCACATTCACACCACTTAAAGAGGATCAGAGATTAAGTTCTCATATGCTACAACCACACACGTAATACATAATTTTGCATCACTAGTAACATCTCGTAATATAGCCAGTGAGGACAAGCAACAACAAGCTTTTTGATCTTGTTGATGCCCTCACAGGCATCCAGGTAACCTCATGGAACGTCGTGTACTCGTGTGGACAGGGCTAGGAGTACAAGATGGCCGCACTAATCTAGAGGGTGCCGATCAATGCTTAATGTCTGCAGGGGGTACCTCCTAGATAGTAGATACAGTCTCAGAAATTCAATTCGGCTCCCTGGTGCGTATGCTCCCTCTACCAAAAATCTTGTTTCGAAGTGTCAAAAAAATTTGATAAAAAAAATTTACATATACATCTTCATAATATATGTATGTTTGTCAAGTTCCAAGAAAAATCAACATTTTTTGTGGACTATGTAAAAAAGAGAAATTTTATCTTGTAAAAAGCATTATTTTTAGCATCGAGTTTTATCTTTTTTACACACGTCACATGACAAGTCTATTTTTTATGAAACAACTTTGTAAGCGTGTAGCCCGTGAAGATGTACGTGTGAATTTTTCGTTCAATTTTTTTAAAATTCAAAATGTGTGTAAGATGCATTTTAAACTAAAGGGAGCATATGCTCCCATGTTCCAAAACATCACTCCCATACAGTCTCCCTAATTTGCCAGCCCTGGAGCATTTTTCCTCCTCCCTCGCACTCTGCCGTCGCCTCCCTCCTTTGCCAGCATTGGAGCATTCTTCCTCCTCCCTCCCACTCACCGTGTGTGTGTGTGTCGTTTTCACCACGTGGACAGACTAAGAAAAAGTCCCAAGCAACCAGAGTTAGTCTAAACGCCAGGAAAATCAGTTTATAGTTGATATGGAAGTCTAGCAACAAACCTGAACTAGCTAAGAGCATCCCAGCCGTTGGGGCTCCCCAGGCCGAAATCCGGCGCTATTTAGCGCCGGATGGATGTATTTTTTGGTCTGGGGAGGCCCATTTCCCAGTGGCGAGCCCATGATCGCCTTCACCCACCGCGTGCATAGCGACGGTGTCGCCGGGAAGGGCAACCGTCGGAGTGCCCTCGTCGCTTTGAACCGCCGTAATGGTCCGCGAAGTGGTCTGGAGAGCCCAAACGCCTCGTCGGGAACGGTCGAAGTCGCCTTGACGCGACAACCGCCGTAATGGAGCATGAACTCCGAGGAAGAGCAACCGCCGCTCTCTTCATCGAGAGACCTACATATACGGTTTCGAACGGGCGACGCCATTCATCTATGCTCTCCTCACCATCTTCTGTCAACCATGAGCGATTGCTCTTGGCCATCGGACACCGACAGCGAGGGGAAGCCGCCTAGATGGCGCCATTGGTGGGATCAAGCTGCATCGTCCAGCAGCGACGATTCCCCCCCGCCGGCCAGCGAGGACGAATGGGATGACGACGAGGAGGAGGACGAGCAGGCCGAGGAGCAGGCCGAGGAGCCGGCCGAGGAGCAGGCCGAGGAGCCGGCCGAGGAGCAGGCGGAGGAGGAGGAGGACGCAGAGGCTGATGAGGACGCTAAGGACTCAACTTCCTCCGACGAGGAGGTGACGAGCCGGAAGCGTCGCCGCCACGACGATGAGGCGGGGCCATCTAGGAAGAAGAATTAGTTAAAGTTAGTTTTAAAGTTTTTATATGTAATTTTTATGTTTATTCGAATTATATATAATTTGACTATGTTGCACCACTTGAGAGTTCAAAGCTTTCGTTCGACGATGGTATTGCCGTAGATCGGGAAGACAAGGGTAGTGCCGTAGATCGGGAAGACGAGGGTATTGCCGTAGAAACCCATGCCATTGTCGCCGACAGGTCGGGGCCACCAAACGTTTCCCGCGATTTTCTCTCATCCGGAGTCCCCGAGCGCTCCCCGGGGGCCGGGGATGGCCTGGGCTCCCCGGACGGATGAAAGGCCTAATCCGGACGAAAACGAGGAACCGGGGGCGCGACTGGGCCATTTTCGTCCATCCGGATGACAAATCGCCGTCCTGGGAACCTCGTCGGGGGGACGAGTGGAGATGCTCTAAAGGCACACCTCAATCTTTTGGGGGGTTTGAATCCCTCAACTGCGCCTGTGCTGCTGCAATCTCTTCCTTCAGAGAATCAATTGTTAATGGCTACTAGTACTTGAGATGGTCGAATGACTCAGGATAAATTCTAGAAAGCTGACGAAGTAATGCAGTGGGTGATGGATACATGTTGGCTCAACCCGTCCACTTTGCCGATTATGCTGATAGCCATATGCATTTGCTGTTTCTAGTCACCAGTATTTTGCATTTCTACCACCAAATCGAAGCAATACATATAAGGAATTAAGGATCTGGGGCTATCCCCATTTCGAAAAAAATAAGGAATTAAGGATATTCTAAGAATTACTATATGTGAATTATGTAGGATAACGTAGCATAGAAAACAAAAATTTTCCTACGGCGAACACGCAATCCAAGCCAAGATGCAATCTAGAAGACGGTAGCAACGAGGGGATTATCGAGACTCACCCTTGAAGAGATTCCAAAGCCTACAAGAGGAGGCTCTTGTTGCTGCGGTAGACGTTCACTTGCCGCTTGCAAAAGCGCGTAGAAGATCTTGATCACGATCGGTTCCGGCGCCACGAACGGGCAGCACCTCCGTACTCGGTCACACGTTCGGTTGTTGATGAAGACGACGTCCACCTCCCCGTTCCAGCGGGCAGCGGAAGTAGTAGCTCCTCTTGAATCCGACAGCACGACGGCGTGGTGTCGGTGGCGGTGGAGAAATCCGGCGGAGCTTCGCTAAGCGTGCGGGATATGGTGGAGGAGCGGGGCGCTAGGGTTTGGGGAGAGGGGGTGGCCGGCCACTAAGGGGTGCGGCCAAGCTATGGCTTTGGTGTGTCCGGCCCCCTCCCCTATGTCCCTCATTATATAGGTGGAAGCCCCAAGTGTTGGACTACAAGTTCGAATAAGACCCGAACCCAAAACCTTCCATATGGTGGGAAACCTTCCCAAGCTAGGATTCCCACTAGAGGTGGGAATTCCACCTACCATATGGGGGGGCCGGCCCCTTATGGGGGAGTCCACTTGGGACTCCACCCCACTAGGGTTGGCCGGCCATGGAGGTGGAGTCCCATGTGGACTCCACCTTCCTAGGTGTGTTCTTCCGGACTTTTCTAGAACCTTCTAGAACCTTCCATAGAACCTTCCGAATCATTTTAATTCACATAAAATGACATCCTATATATGAATCTTATTCTCCGGACCATTCCGGAACTCCTCGTGATGTCCGGGATCTCATCCGGGACTCCGAACAAATATTCGAACTCCATTCCATATTCAAGTTCTACCATTTCAACATCCAACTTTAAGTGTGTCACCCTACGGTTCGCGAACTATGCGGACATGGTTGAGTACTCTCTCCGACCAATAACCAATAGCGGGATCTGGAGATCCATAATGGCTCCCACATATTCAACGATGACTTTAGTGATCGAATGAACCATTCACATACGATACCAATTCCCTTTGTCACGCGATATTTTACTTGTCCGAGGTTTGATCATCGGTATCACACTATACCTTGTTCAACCTCGTCTCCTGACAAGTACTCTTTACTCGTACCGTGGTATGTGGTCTCTTATGAACTTATTCATATGCTTGCAAGACATTAGACGACATTCCACCGAGAGGGCCCAGAGTATATCTATCCGTCATCGGGATGGACAAATCCCACGTTGATCCATATGCCTCAACTCATACTTTCCGGATACTTAATCCCACCTTTATAACCACCCATTTACGCAGTGGCGTTTGATGTAATCAAAGTACCTTTCCGGTATAAGTGATTTACATGATCTCATGGTCATAAGGACTAGGTAACTATGTAATAAAAGCTTATAGCAAATAACTTAATGACGTGATCTTATGCTACGCTTAATTGGGTGTGTCCATTACATCATTCATACAATGATATAACCTTGTTATTAATAACATCCAATGTTCATGATTATGAAACTAATCATCTATTAATCAACAAGCTAGTTAAGAGGCTTACTAGGGACTCTTTGTTGTTTACATATCACACATGTATCAATGTTTCAGTTAATACAATTATAGCATGGTATATAAACATTTATCATAAACATAAAGATATATAATAACCACTTTTATTATTGCCTCTTGGGCATATCTCCAACAGTCTCCCACTTGCACTAGAGTCAATAATCTAGATTACATTGTAAGGTACCTAACACCCATGGCATTCTGGTGTTGGTCATGCTTTGCCCTAGGGAGAGCTTTAGTCAACGGATCTGCTACATTCAGATCAGTGTGTACTTTGCAAATCTTTACTTCTCCATCTTCGATGTACTCGCGAATCGAATGATAACGCAGCTTGATATGCTTCAGCCTCTTGTGTGACCTTGGTTCTTGTGCATTGGCGATGGCACCCATGTTGTCACAATAGATGACTAGTGGGTCCAATGCACTAGGAACCACACCGAGCTCTACAATGAACCTCTTCATCCATACCGCTTCGATGAAGCCTCTGAAGCCGCTATGTACTCCGATTCTGTTGAGGATTTCGCCACCGTGCACTGCTTCGAGCTTGCCCAGCTTATGCAGCACCATTCAATATAAACACGTACCAGATTGTGACTTAGAGTCATCGGATCGTGTTCCAACTTGCATCGGTGTAACTTGTTACAACGAGCTCTTGGTCACCTCCATAACAAAGAAACATATCCTTAGTTCTTTTCAAGTACTTCAGGATATTCTTGACCGCTGTCCAGTGTTCCATTCCTGGATCACTTTGATATCTGCTAGTCAAACTAACAGCATGTGCTATATCCGGTCTTGTACATAGCATGGCATACATGATAGAGCCTACTGCCGAGGCATAGGGGATCTGACTCATCCTTTCTCTTTCTTCTGCCGTAGCCGGTCCTTGAGTCTTACTCAAGACCTTGCCTGGTAACATAGGTAAGAATCCTTTCTTACTTTCGTCCATTCTAAACTTCTTAGAATCTTGTCCAGGTATGTACTCTAGCCCTATTAGACGTCTTGATCTATCTCTATAAATCTTGATGCCTAATATGTATGATGCTTCACCAAGGTCTTTCATTGAAAAACTATTATTCAAATAACCCTTTACACTGCTTAATAGTTCTATATCATTCCCAATCAATAATATGTCATCTACATATAATATCAGGAATGCTACAGAGCTCCCACTCACTTTCTTGTAAATACAGCCTCTCCATGACACTGTATAAACCCGAAGTCTTTGATCACCTTATCAAAACGTCGGTTCCAACTTCTCGATGCTTGCTTCAGTCCATAGATTGAACGTTGAAGTTTGCATACTTTGTCAGCATTTTTAGGATCGACAAAACCTTTGGGTTGTACCATATACAACTCTTCCTCAATGTCTCCATTAAGGAACGCCGTTTTGACATCCATCTGCCAAATCTCATAATCGAAAAATGCAGCTATTGCTAACAAAATCCTCACAGATTTTAGCTTCGCTACAGGTGAGAAAGTCTCATCGTAGTCAACACCTTGAATTTGTCGGAAACCCTTTGCGACAAGTCGAGCTTTATAGACAGTAATATTACCATCAGCATCTGTTTTTCTCTTGAAGATCCATTTATTCTCAACAGCCTTGCGGCTATCAGGTAAGTCTACCAAAGTCCATACTTTGTTATCATACATGGATCCCATTTCGGATTTCATGGCTTCTTGCCATTTGTTGGAATCTGGGCTCATCATCGCTTCTTCATACGTCGCAGGGTCTTCATCATTGTTATCCACAATCATGACATTTAGACAAGGATCATACCAATCTGGAGTGGCACGATCCCTTGTCGATCTGCGAGGTTCAGTAGCTGTCTCATTTGAAGTTTCATGATCATTATCATTAGCTTCCTCTGTTGCCGGTGTAGGTGGTACAGGAACATTTTCCGGTACTGCGCTACTCTGATCAACGAGTAGAGATTCTTCAATCTCATCGAGTTCTACTTTTCTTCCAGTCACTTCTTTAGTGAGAAATTCTTTCTCAAGAAAGGTTCCGTTCTTAGCAACAAAGATCTTGCCTTCGGATCTGTGATAGAAAGTGTACCCTATAGTTTCCTTAGGGTATCCTATGAAGACGCATTTCTCCGCTTTGGGTTCTAGCTTGTCCGGTTGTAACTTTTTTACATAGGCTTCGCAACCCCAAACTTTTAGGAACGACAGCTTAGGTTTCTTATTAAACCATAATTCATACGGTGTCGTTTCAACGGATTTTGATGGTGCTCTATTTAAAGTGAATGCGGCTGTCTCTAATGCATAACTCCAAAATGATAAAGGTAAATCAGTAAGAGACATCATAGAACGAACCATATCTAAGAGAGTTCGATTACGACGTTCGGACACACCGTTTCGTTGTGGTGTTCCCGGCGGTGTCAATTGTGAAAGTATTCCGCATTTCTTTAAATGCATGCCAAACTCATAACTCAGATATTCACCTCCGCGATCAGATCGTAGAAATTTAATCTTCTTGTTACGTTGATTTTCTACTTCACTTTGGAATTCCTTAAACTTCTCGAAAGTTTCGGATTTATGTTTCATTAAATAGATATACCCATATCTACTCAAATCATCTGTGAAGGTTAGAACATAACAATAACCACCGCGCGATGCTACACTCATTGGTCCACACACATCTGTATGTATGATTTCCAATAAGTCAGTAGCTCGCTCCATCATACCCGAGAATGGAGTCTTAGTCATTTTTCCCATCAGACATGCTTCGCATCTATCAAGTGACTCAAAGTCAAGTGATTCAAGTAATCCATCGGTATGGAGTTTCTTCATGCGTTTCACTCCAATATGACCAAGACGACAGTGCCACATATAAGTAGAATTATCATTCAATTTAATTCGCTTAGCATCAATGTTATGTATATGTGTATCACTACTATCGAGATCTAACAGAAATAAGCCATTTTTTCAGGTGCTCGACCATAAAAGATATTATTCATAAAAATAGAACAACCATTATTCTCAGACTTGAATGAATAACCGTCTTGCATTAAACAAGATCCAGATATAATGTTCATGCTTAACGCGGGTACAAAATAACAATTATTTAGGCTTAAAACTAATCCCGAAGGTAGATGTAGAGGAAGTGTGCCGACAGCGATCACATCGACTTTGGATCCATTTCCAACGCGCATCGTCACTTCATCCTTCAGTAGTCTTCGTTTATTCTTTAGTTCTTGTTTCGAGTTACAAATATGAGCAACCGAACCAGTATCAAATACCCAGGTACTAGTACGAGAACCAGTGAGATAAACATCTATAACATGTATATCAGATATACCTTCTTTCTTCTTCTTGACAAGGCCGCTCTTCAGATCCGCCAAATACTTGGAGCAATTACGCTTCCAGTGTCCCTTCTCCTTGCAGTAATAGCACTCAGCATCAGGCTTAGGGCCAGACTTAGGTTTCACAGGAGGCGTGGCAGCTTTCTTGCCACCCTTCTTGAATTTTCCCTTAGACTTGCCCTGTTTCTTGAAACTGGTGGTCTTGTTGACCATCAACACTTGGTGCTCTTTCTTGATCTCAATCTCAGCAGCTTTTAGCATGCCAAAGAGTTCAGGAAACTCCTTGTTCATGTTCTGCATATTGTAGTTCATCACAAAGTTCTTGTAACTTGGTGGCAGTGATTGAAGGACACGATTAATCCCCAGTCTGTTAGGAATCACTATTCCCAAGTCACTGAGTTTCTTCGCATGCCCGGTCATGACGAGCATGTGCTCACTAATGGAGCTGCCTTCTTCCATCATCTGAAAAAATGTTTCGATGCTTCATAGCATTCCACGGCCGCATGAGTCTCAAAAATAGTCTTCAACTCTTTCATCAACTCATGAGGATCGTGGTGCTCAAAACGTTTTTGAAGATCGGATTCCACTGCATAAGATGGCACACTGAACTTGAGAGTACCGAGTTTTCCGAGTCGCGTAAACATTCTTTACTTCATCGGTTTCAGTTTCTGCAGGAGGGTCACCTAGCGGTGCATCAAGCACATATTGCAGATTTCCGCCATTGAGGAAGATCCTCACATGACGGAACCAGTCGGTGAAGTTGCTACCGTTGCTCTTAAGCTTTTCTTTCTCTAGGAACTGGTTAAAATTGATTGGGGACGCCATATCTACAACATATTTGCAATAGTTTAGACTAAGTTTATGAAAAATTGAGTTCAAATTTTAATTCAACATAATTAAAAAATCTAGGTGAACTCCCACTCAAAACAATATCCCTCGCATTGTCTTAGTGATCACACGAACCAAATCCATCACACCTATGCCCGATCATCACGAGACAAGATGTAATTTCAATGGCGAACACTCAAAGTGTTCATCATATCAATCATATGATTCATGCTCTACCTTTCGGTATCACGTGTTCCGAGACCATGTCTGTACATGCTAGGCTCGTCAAGGCCACCTTAGTATCCGCATGTGCAAAACTGACTTGCACCCGTTGTATGCACTTGTTGATTCTATCACACCCGATCATCACGAGATGCTTCGAAACGACAAGTCTTGGCAACGGTGCTACTAAGGATGAACACTTTATTATCTTGAAATTTTAGTGAGAGGGATCATCTTATAATGCTACCGTCGCGATCTAAGCAAAATAAGATGCATAAAAGGATTAACATCACATGCAGTTCATATGTGATATGATATGGCCCTTTTGTCTTTGCGCCTTTGATCTTCATCTTCAAAGCACGGACATGATCTCCATCATCAACGGGCATGATCTCCATCATCGTCGGCGAAGCACCAAGGTCAATGGCGCCGTCTTCATGATCGTCCTCCATGTAGCAACTATTACAACTACTTTGAAATACTACTCAACATGAAATTTAAAGACAACCATAAGGCTCCTGCCGGTTGCCACAATACAATAATGATCATCTCATACATAGTCATCATCACATTATGGCCATATCACATCACCAAACCCTGCAAAAACAAGTTAGACGTTCTCTAATTTGGTTTGCATATTTTACGTGGTTTAGGGTTTTCGAGTAAGATCCAATCTACCTACGAACATGAACCACAACGGTGATACTAGTGTTGTCAATAGAAGAGTAAATTGAATCTTCACTATAGTAGGAGAGAGACAGACACCCGCAAAGCCACTTATGCAATACAAGTTGCATGTCAAGCGTGGAGCAAATCTCATGAACGCGGTCATGTAAAGTTAGCCCGAGCCGCTTCATCCCACTATGCCACAAAGATGCAAAGTACTCAACTAAAGATAACAAGAGCATCAACGCCCACAAACCATTGTGTTCTACTCGTGCAACCATCTATGCATAGACACGGCTCTGATACCACTGTAGGATAACGTAGCATAGAAAACAAAAAATTTCCTACGGCGAACACGCAATCCAAGCCAAGATGCAATCTAGAAGACGGTAGCAACGAGGGGATTATCGAGACTCACCCTTGAAGAGATTCCAAAGCCTACAAGAGGAGGCTCTTGTTGCTGCGGTAGACGTTCACTTGCCGCTTGCAAAAGCGCGTAGAAGATCTTGATCACGACGCCACGAACGGGCAGCACCTCCGTACTCGGTCACACGTTCGGTTGTTGATGAAGACGACGTCCACCTCCCCGTTCCAGCGGGCAGCGGAAGTAGTAGCTCCTCTTGAATCCGACAGCACGACGGCGTGGTGTCGGTGGCGGTGGAGAAATCCGGCGGAGCTTCGCTAAGCGTGCGGGATATGGTGGAGGAGCGGGCGCTAGGGTTTGGGGAGGGGGTGGCCGGCCACTAAGGGGTGCCGCTATGGCTTTGTGTCCGGCCCCCTCCCCTATGCCCCTCATTATATAGGTGGAAGCCCCAAGTGTTGGACTACAAGTCTCCGAATAAGACCCGAACCCAAAACCTTCCATATGGTGGGAAACCTTCCCAAGCTAGGATTCCCACTAGAGGAATTCCACCTACCATATGGGGGGTGGCCGGCCCCTTATGGAGGAGTCCACTTGGGACTCCACCCCACTAGGTTGGCCGGCCATGGAGGTGGAGTCCCATGTGGACTCCACCTTCCTTGTGTTCTTCCGGACTTTTCTAGAACCTTCTAGAACCTTCCATAGAACCTTCGAATCATTTTAATTCACATAAAATGACATCCTATATATGAATCTTATTCTCCGGACCATTCCGGAACTCCTCGTGATGTCCGGGATCTCATCCGGACTCCGAACAAATATTCGAACTCCATTCCATATTCAAGTTCTACCATTTCAACATCCAACTTTAAGTGTGTCACCCTACGGTTCGCGAACTATGCGGACATGGTTGAGTACTCTCTCCGACCAATAACCAATAGCGGGATCTGGAGATCCATAATGGCTCCCACATATTCAACGATGACTTTAGTGATCGAATGAACCATTCACATACGATACCAATTCCCTTTGTCACGCGATATTTTACTTGTCCGAGGTTTGATCATCGGTATCACACTATACCTTGTTCAACCTCGTCTCGACAAGTACTCTTTACTCGTACCGTGGTATGTGGTCTCTTATGAACTTATTCATATGCTTGCAAGACATTAGACGACATTCCACCGAGAGGGCCCAGAGTATATCTATCCGTCATCGGGATGGACAAATCCCACTGTTGATCCATATGCCTCAACTCATACTTTCCGGATACTTAATCCCACCTTTATAACCACCCATTTACGCAGTGGCGTTTAATGTAATCAAAGTACCTTTCCGGTATAAGTGATTTACATGATCTCATGGTCATAAGGACTAGGTAACTATGTAATAAAAGCTTATAGCAAATAACTTAATGACGTGATCTTATGCTACGCTTAATTGGGTGTGTCCATTACATCATTCATACAATGATATAACCTTGTTATTAATAACATCCAATGTTCATGATTATGAAACTAATCATCTATTAATCAACAAGCTAGTTAAGAGGCTTACTAGGGACTCTTTGTTTGTTTACATATCACACATGTATCAATGTTTCAGTTAATACAATTATAGCATGGTATATAAACATTTATCATAAACATAAAGATATATAATAACCACTTTTATTATTGCCTCTTGGGCATATCTCCAACAAATTATAATCCAACTTCACTAGTCCAGATGTTCTTGTTGAAAATAAAGTTCATCGCATATTATTAGTCTGTCAGCCATACAAGTAGACAACATGGTTCCAGACATGCTTGTAGTTACTTATTCAGACGAAGAGAACACCATTCACCGCTAAAGAGCAACTTCTCATATGCTACAATCACACACGAACTACAGCAGGGGCTAAGGGAGAGTTTGAAAAATACGGCAGAACGTTCAGGTAAAAAATTAGCAAGCTGGTTCAAGCAATCCTACTATCATATAAAAAAAGATACATAACCTAGCATATTTGCACATTCTTACCTTGCAGTTCATAGAGCTGTCCCTATATGCTTTAACAAGATCATTGAATGGTTCTACATTAGCACAAAGCTATCTTGTTTTATCATGCACAAAAAGCAAACAGCCAAACAGAACAAACTTTCCATAAAGCCACCAACCAGAGTACATATAACATTATCAGCTACTACTACTGCTCAATTCGCTCAGAATTGCCTCTCGTTTGTCCATGCCTTACTTTCAACCGTTAATCTGCTCAGTAATCCTTCCATCACTGCAGGAAGAAAACTATTTTGTATGCAATCAGTAGGGTGCAAGATCAACTTTTCCACAACGAGTATATTGGATTGCGAAACATAGCCACATCAAAAGTATCCTCTGTGAATCCATACCAAGACTACTGACTCTGAAGAGAACAAGTCAGATGTTCCGGAAGCAAAACAGCCAAGATGATCATGTGGAGGATTTGGTCATTGCATCGTCGGTGGTCTCTGAAAAGCGGCTACGTGCCAAAAGACACATGAATGACAAGCTGTTTGATCTTGTTGATGGCATCAATAGGGTATCCTAGCAACCACGTGGAGCATCTTGTGTGCAGTGGAGTACATGATGGCCGTGCCCATCTGAAGGTGACGATCATCAATACTAATATCTGCAGGTGGTGCCTCCAAAATACAGTCATCTCCGCTCCTTTGCCAACCCTGGAGCATTCTTCCCCCTCCCTCCCACTCTGCTCGTGTGTGTGCGTCGGTTTAGACTAAGAAAAAGGGCCCAAAGAACCAAAGTTAGTCTAAAGGCCAAGAAAATCAGTTTATAGTTGACATGAAAGTTTTGCAACAAACCTGTACTAGCGGAAGTCACACCTCAAACTTTTGAGGAGTTGCTATCCCTCAACCGCGCTTGTGCTTCTGCAATCTCTTCCTGCAGAGAATCGATTGTTTTTTGCAGAACAACCTTTTCGGCTTCTCGAGCAGCAGATGCCTCTTCAATCATTTCCCTCGTCCCAACTTCCCGTCTTGGCAGGTAAGCTCCTTGGTTCGTATTCGTTCCAGCTGCATCTCCATCAAGTGCGTCTTTCACCCGCCCAAATGGTTTGAGGTAGTAAAGTGTATTAGTTGAGATTACTCTCCTGGGCAGTTCAGGATTTGCATCGACAAGATTGCTAGAAGACATCTTATTATTTCCTACAGAATTTAAAAAAACAGAAGTGAGGAAGGCTGCATTCGCAATAGATTGTTGTGATCTTTGATTTTCCTTTTGCCTGGATTGAAGTATGGAACTGCCACTTCATGTATTCTCGTACCTGAGCTCTTCCTATTAACCACTTGGCAATCTTCCAAAAGGGGCCCTGATTGTTTGTTTGAGGCTGATGAATCTTTGTTTGCTTTTTCATTACCTTCAATCGATGTTGCACCCACCTCATGTTCCTTGCCCACTAATTCATCGGACTCGTCATCACTGATCACCACGATGTCTTCAAGACTTGACTGCAGATGGGCCACAGTTGCAGACCCACTGGTTGTGCTTGGTGCCCCCTTGGGCAGTTCAGGATTTGCATCAACCGGATTGCTAGAAGACATCTTATTTTTTCCTAAAAAAATTGAAGGTACAAAATAGAAGTGAGGAGCGCTGCATTAGCAATAGTTTATGGTGATCTCTGATTTTCCATCTTTCTGGATTAAGTATGGAACTGCCACTTCATGAATTCTCATACCTGAGCTCTTCCTATTGACCACTGCACAATCTTCCAAAAGGGGCCCCGGTTGTTTCTTTGAGGCTGATGCATCTTCATTTGCTTTTTCATTACCTTCATTCTGCATTGCACCCACCTCATGTTCCTTGCCCACTGATTCATCGGAGTCACCATCGCTGATCACCATGATGTCTTCAAGACTTGACTGCAGATGGGCTACAGTTGCAGATCCAGTGGCTTTGCTGCTGGTTGTGCTTACTGCTCCCTTGACAAGGTGATGGTGGGATACTTCATCATGTTCTGTGCTGCTATTCTTCTGTTTAATGACAAGGTCAGGAGGTGCTTTCTCTGTACTAGCATTATCGTCATGAAGAACATCCATATTTTCTCCCCTTGGTCTAACCAAAGCACGGGACTCTTTCAACTTTACAGAGTTAGCAACAGCAGTAGCATATGCCAATGAGTAAGGCTCCCACCATTTTGCATACTCAATCGTCACAGCCAGCACGTACTGCGGAACGATGAACGCGAAATTTTTCGGCTCCATCATATATGTTCCCCAAGCAATCTCCCAATTTGAGTCAGCACGGGCAACAGACCCAGGCACATCCTGATCGAAGCCAAGCTGCCTTGCAACACGATGAGGATTGTACTGCTCAATGCAGCGCATGCCTACAAGCTCGCAAGCACGCAGACACTGTGCAAAGGATTGCAGTTGCTTACTTCTTGCTACGTCCCGGCCATAAACCCAAGAGCAAGCCTTCTCAGGAGGCGGAGCAAAGCTGCTACTTCCATACGGCCTCCACTCAAACTCCCTTGGGGACATTAACACTGCGTGAAGATACATGGGGTCAATCTCCTTTTGAACTTCATGCCACCGGGCAGCCCAAGGCTGGTGACGAGCAAGGGGATCTAGGGTGGTCGCCATCTCAGGGCGAAGCTCGGGAAACCTGGCAAAGACCCAGAGCTGGAGGATGTGCAGCGGCGCCCACCCCACGAACGGCTGGTATCTCTCTTCCAAATTGATGTAGTGGTTCAGCGTGGAGAGGTCGATGTAGATGCTGGCGAGAACAGCCGGCGCGAGCGCCACGCAGCCGCCGCGAGCCAGCCGCGCAGCGATGGGGAGCACCTCCGTCCGGATCAAGTCGAAGGGCGGCTCCGGCAGCACGAAGAGGGACAGCCACATTGCGAGGAATGCCCCGTGCTCGAGCAGCTCGGCCGCTTCATTGTCGTGGGCGGCGGCGGCGGCCCCCTCTCGAGGCGGAGGCGGGGGCTCAAGGAAACGCCTCACCCACGCGGGGTGGTCGGGTTTCTGGCCCTTGCGCTTGTAGAGCGCGCGGCGGACGGCCTGGAGCGCCTCCACATCGCCGCGAGGCACGCCCTCGAGCGGCGCCCGGACAGCCCGGCCGAGCAACGGCAGCCCCCCGAGCACAGAGACGTCCTCCAGCGTCACCGTCGCCTCGCCCCACGGGAACAGGAACGTGTTGGTCTCGGCGGACCAGATCGCGGCGAGCTGGAGCATGGCGCCATCGTCGCGGCGCACCCGGTAGGTGGTGGCGAGGATGGCATCCAGGATCCCAACCGTCCGCCACTGGAGCTCGTACCGCGGGCGGAGCTTGTCCACCCACCGCTTCCACAGGATAGGGGGTTCTGCCCAGCCCTTGAATTCGACCTGGAGCCCGTCGGCAAGAACAGGGCCGGTGCCGCGGGGCGGAGAAGGTAGAGCGGGGCGATGGGCGCCGCCCGCGCGGGGGTGGAGGAAGTGGGCCAATCGAACGGCGGGACATGACGGGTCGGCGCCGCTGGAGATGACGGGGACAGCGGACTCTTGGACAAGCCGCTGCTCCTGCTCGCCGCCGACCATGGCGTTGGGTTCTGGGTTCTGGGCTTTCACTGGGAGCTGCGCTTTCAGCTTGAGCAGACCAGACCATTATATCTGCCATCATTAAAATAACCGCTCTTTTAAGCGAAAATACCAAGCTATTTTAAAATTTAAAGTTCGAAATAAAAAAAACATGACCAGAATAGATAAGCTATAGGGCTCCTTTGATTCAAAGGATTTGCATAGAAATTATAGAAATTATGTAGGATTTGGTTTCTATAGGAAAAATTCCTATACATGTTGTTTGATTCATAGGAAGCGTATCCTATAGGAAAAATTCCTATAGGAATCTTGTACTACCCCGGTTCATATTAATTGACTCTGATATGGATGTATCTAGACACATTTTAGTTCTAGATACATCTATATTGGAGTCATTATATGGATCGAGGTAGTGTGATTCCTAAAAAAGACTCATACCTCATGGAAAAATTCATTTGCTACAATCAAACAAACTTCATCTTCTTATAGGTTTCAAGTAGACATGTCATTCCAATCCTATACCTTTTCTATTCCTATGTTTTTCCTATCCTTTGAATCAAAGGAGTCCTACTGTATCCACCAGTCCTTACAACATCTCCACATCTGCCTCCCATATTGCGGCCGGTGCGCGGGTTAACTCTCAGTTATGTTTTTATTATAAAAGGTTGATTTAAAAAAAACTATTTATAGATAGTTCGGCGATTGCATACATAGTTCGGCCATAATTATTTTAAAAAAACTAAACCCAATGGCGGCCACAGCCTAGGCCTAAGCACCGGTACATCGCCACCGCCTAGTCCTCCTCCTCGGCCACAATTATCGTTGCAGCCCTGGCCGACATCAGCACATCTACACTGCATGCTCGATGGGCCAACGTTGTTGTCGTCCTCCAGGTCGATGAACAAGCCGAGGCGGTGTGTGCTCTCGGCCTCCTCGCGGTGGTGCTCCGTCACCGACCACTGCTCAAAGAACTCGTGTGTATCCTCGAACGAGGCGCGCTCGGCGATCCGCTGGTCTGGGAACTCTTCCGATTCCTCCTCCACCTTCAGTTGGAGGGCAGTCGATTTGTACTACAACGGCGGTGTCCACTCCTTCGCATCGCGCTTTGGCTTCACGAGCTAGAGGCGGGCGCGGGGAGGAGAGGGTGTGCAGCGGTCATGGATGATGACGTCGCCGTCTGTATGCCTGCGAGGGCGCTCCTCCTGCTCGTCCTTCACCGGCGCGAGGTAGCGGGGTGACAGCGTCGAGTACGGCGAGTAGCGGGCGAAGGAGGAGGGGAGCGCGAGGAAGAAGACGCTTGCTGGAGGCGCATGTCCCACCTCCCTGCCGCATGATGGCAGCGTGCTCATGGGCGCGGTTGCGGCGGCGGCATCGCCAGCGGGGGTGATTCCCGTCGGCGATGGTCCACCGATGGGTGCTCCACCACCCCCGCCGCCCTCGGAGTTGTAGTTGTTCGGTGGCGGGCCATTGCCATCGTAGGCGGCAGGCCATTGTTGTTGTTCGGCGGCGATCCGGTCCTCGCGATGCTGCGCAAAGAACATCGACTAGGAGATGTTGTTGTCGGGGTCCTAGCGCAGGTCGTTGCGCTCCTCCGGCGTGAGGGATGACCAGAAATGGTCGTAGATGGCCACTCGTCGCGCCGTTCCGACCGACACAGGCGACATCGGCAAGCCGTCGGCGCTGAGAACCCATTCCGGCAGACATAACATGTTCGACGGGACAGGGTACAACGCCTGCCACATAATGCACGCCTCATCGACGAGCATTCAGTGCCACCCGAAACCGTTCATGGAGGCGTCGCCGCTTTGGTAGCATTGCATGGAAGGATGTGGGAGGGAGAATATTCGGCTATTTTCTCTCGGCGTATAGCTTGGTGGAGGCGAAATGCTTGGACGGGGAAGAAACTGCGGCGAAGGGGTGATTATTATAGCTAGTGGAGGGGAGGGGTTGGCGGCCATTAATGCTAACGTGTGCCCCATCGACGGGAGGCGTCAATGTTGTCGCCGCTACAAAGGCCTACGCGGGCCCTGAAGGTGAGCAGCGCTGGAGGACATTAAAGAGGCACGGTACGCGAGGAGAAAGACGACCGGTCCGCAACCGTTGATCACCGCTGACCTACGATGATTGGCCGCTTCGCGCTATCTCTTCATGTCCTCCTTCCCACCAAATCGCGTCCATTTGACGCCCCCGCTAGCCCCTCCCCCCGGTGGGTTGGGTTCAGCCTGGGGGCGCCGGATTAGTATTGAATGGGAGGAAAAGAATGTGTTGGGTTCGTTGCATGGAAAACAAAAATTTCTACCGTGAACATGAACAAAAACCAAGATCCAATCTAGGAAGAAGCAAGATCTAATCTACCAAGATCGAAGCAACGAGATGATATGAGAGACTAACCCTCGAAGATTCCAAAACCTACGAGATTAGATCTCGTTGTTGATGTAGTCGATCGTCCCTGTGCTGCAATCCGGCAGCACTTCCGTACTCGGTCGTGCGTACGGTGTCGATGAAGCCGTCCTCTCCCTGTTCCAGCGGGCAGCGGAGGTGTTGTAGATCCTTAAATCCATGCAGCACGACGGCGTGGTGGTGGTGGAGGAGGAGAAAAGCTGCAGGGCGTCGCCTAAGCCGGAGCAGACTATCGGTGGAGGGAGGTGGCGGCCAGAGGTGCAAGGGTGAAGGAGGGATGCGCCCCTGCCCCCTCCCCTCTTTATATAGGGGGGCCAGGGTTTGCTTGGTCCCTCCTCCAAGCCCTATGGCCGGCGACCAAGAGAGGGAAGGACCCCCCCCAAGTTGAACCCCTAGGGTTTTGGGAAACCCTAAGGGGCCGGCCTGGGCCTTTGGGGCTTGGTGCACCTAGCCCATTAGGCAAGGCAGCACACCTCGGCCCATGTTGGCCCCCTAGGTCGTGGGCCCCATGGTGGACCCTCCGAACCTTCTAGAACCTTCCCGCCTTCCACCCAAAATCCCGAACTTTTTTGAAACCTAGAAATCAACTTCCCTTATATGAATCTTATTCTCCGCATTCCGGATCTCCTCGTGATGTCCTGGATCCCATCCGAGGCTCCGAACAAACTTCGGTCTCCATCTCATATTCCGATTCTATTTATGCGACATCGTACCTTAAGCGCATCACCCTACGGTTCGTGAACTATGCAGACATGGTCGAGACTCCTCTCCGACCAATAACCAATAGCGGATCTGGAGATCCATAATGGCTCCCACACATTCAGCGATAACTTAGTGATCGATTGAACCATTTACATACGATACCGATTCCCATTGTCACGCGATACTTTACTTGTCCGAGGTTCGATCATCGGTATATCCATACCTAATTCAATCTCGTTTCCGACAAGTACTCTTTACTCGTACCGTGGTATGTCATCTCTTGTGACCTAGTCACATGCTTGCAATCTAATCAGACGATATTCCACCGAGAGGGCCCAGAGAATATATATCTGTCATCGGGATGGACAAATCCCACTCTTGATCCATATGCCTCAACTCGCACTTTTCGAATACTTAATCCCATCTTTATAACCACCCATTTACGCAATGGAGTTTGATGTAATCAAAGCATCCTTCCGGTGTAAGTGATTTACATGACCTCATGGTCGAAGGACTAGGTAACTATGTATTGAAAGCTTATAGCAAGTTGAACTTAATGACTTGATCTCATGGTACGCTCATTTGGGTGTGTGTCCATTATATCATTCATCTAATGACATAACCTTGTTATTAACAACATCCAATGTTCATGATCACGAAACCATGATCATCTATTAATCAACAAGCTAGTTATAAAAGAGGCTTACTATGGACTTCTTGTTGTTTACATAACACACATGTATCAATGTTTCGGCTAATACAATTATCGCATGGTATGCAAATATTTATCATAAACACAAAGATATAATAATAACCATTTTATTGTTGCCTCTTGGACATATCTCCAACAGTCTCCCACTTGCACTAGAGTAAATAATCTAGTTTACATTTGTAAAGATATAACACATTGACCTTCTGGTGCTTATCATGTTTTGCTCACGGGAGAGGTTTCAGTCAACGAATCTGACACGCTCAGAAACGTATGTATTTTGCAATTCATTTGCGTCTCCACGAATCACCAATTTTCCAAATGAGTCGGCATTAATCGTATATGTTCAGTCTTCTGGTGGAACCTTAATTTCACGGTCTGAAATAAGTTACTCATATTGTCACACACACAATATAGCTTCAAAGTTCTGACACTATCGGAACTACACCAAGTTCTCAAAGAACTCCTCGACTCAAACACTCTTGGTCATTGTCAAAACAATGACACACTCTGCCTTCGTTTGTAGAATCCGTCACAATATTTAGAACTCATCTAAATCTAGCATAGACTTCTTCTAGCTCATTGTGCTACCTTTTAATGAACACTTAGCCTAATTGAGATTGAAATTTATTTTTATATGTGACCAAACTAATATCGGTGCAACACCTTACATCGATTTGTTTGTCATTACCTCATATATACAAAACTATATATCCTTGGCTCTTCCAAAATACTCAAGGATATTCTTACTGTTGTCCAATGATCATCACATAGATCATTCTGATATTTGCTCCTAACTCTTTAGAGCACAGGACATCTGATTGTGTACATATTATTCGTGATCTAATATCACTCATGTGTTCTTACTCATTGAGTGTCAAATACACTCAAGTCTTGTTAAACCTTCACATGGAAAAGAACACCTTCTTAATATTGAACTACTTCAATATTCACTCTATGTACTTTGACTTAAACTTATTATGCGTTTCAATCTATCTTCATAGATCTTGACGCTAAATATGTTTCAGTCCATATCCTTTCATTGAAGTTAATTATCAATGAAACCTTTAATCACATCAAGTATATAATTACATCATTTATAATCAATGATATGTCATCCACATATAATATTATTACTATATCTCAGCGCTCCCACTTAATTTCTTGCAAATGCAAGCATTTTCATCGTTTCTTATGAAATCAAAAATCTTTGATTATTTCATCCGGTGAAAATTCCAACTCTGTGATACTTACTTCATCCAGTGAAGTTTGTATACCTATCTAGTATTCCATGGACTAGCAAAACTCTTGGTTTGTATCTAGTATACATCCTTTATACACACTTCTAGTAAGAAATGTATTTCTGCCATCCTACTATCATATCTCATAAAAGAAATATGTAGCGATTACTAGAATAATCCACATAGACTATAAGCATCGCTACGGAAGATCTAATCTTATCGTAGTCAACTCTTTAAACTTTGTCGTAAACAACTTTTTGACAAGTCGAGCTTCTTTCAGGATATTTCATCCAAGTCCATCAATTTTATAGATCCATTTACTTTCAAAAAGTATTCACCTATCTTGGATTTCATGGCGCATAGCCATTTTAACGGAGTCGGGGTCCATCATAACTTCTTTGTATGTAGTTGGTTTATCATTGTTCAAAATCAATCCTTTGTCCATAAATCATTTATTTGATCACAAAGTAAACCATACCTACAAGGTTTAACAGTTACTTCGATCTCCATGACTATAACACTTTGTAGACATGGGAGCCATGATCGTCGTGGCCGCTTACGGAACCATTTCCGATGCTGTGGTACTCTGATCATCGTGCTCAAGTTCATAAACCTTATCAAGTTCCATTGTCCTCCCACTCAAATACTTCGCTAGAAAACAATTTCTTGGAAATAAGTAAGAAACATCGACAAACACTTTTGTCTTTGACTCCATAGTGGAAAGAATTCCAATCAATTCTCTGGGATAACCAACAAAGACATTCATTCGATTTTGGTTGTAAACTTATTTACTTATGCCACGCATACCAAAATTTAAGAAAGGACTATTAGGGTTTATACCCATGCCATAACTCGTATGGTGTCATTTCAACGGATTATGGTGACGCGCTATTCAGTGTAAAAGCGGTAGTCTCTAAAGCATAATCCACAAAAATATAATGGCATAATTTTATTTTATCTCATCATTAACCCAACAAGGTTTGGATACGTCTCTCGGATACTCCATCATCACTATGATACTCCAAGAAACGTGAGTGATAGAACAATTTCATAACTCTCTTAGATGTTCGTAAAACTCGTAATTCAAATGTTTCCACCATGATCCAATCATAGATATTTGACTTTTCTATTAAGATGATATCTCCTTCATGCTGAAATTTATTTGAATCCATTCAAATGTTTCAAACTTCTTCCTTATCGAATAAATATATCCACATATATATACTCAATTCATTGTTGGAAGTTTTCATGAAGTAGAAGAATCTCCCACACACAACTATGCCCACACATACATCATCATGTATGTTTCCACTAAGTTAGTTGCCCGTTCAACTCTTGGCCTATGAACGGTATTCCAGTCATTCTCTTTAGAAGAGATTTGCAAGCGCCAAACGATTCAAAAATCAAATGACTCCAAAATCCATTTGCATGGAGTTCCTTCATGTTCCTTTCTAACATGATCTAAATGGCGGTTCCACTAATGAGTGGAATTCACATCATTTGCCTTATGGCATTTTAGCGTCAGTGTTATGCATGTGTGCTTCACCATAAAGATTTATAGTAACTTATCCATCGTACATGGAATGTTGTCATAATTTGAACAACTCATTGTTTTCATTTAACCAGAACAAAACAACAATTATAAAGTTCTTTATTATAAATCTGAAGGGCTAGATAGAATGCCAACGACGAACATATAACACTTTATTTTTGTTCCAGACGACGTGCATTCCTATCATATTCCTTGTCAACTTAGGCCATTGTATTCTTTGTATTGCGTTGTTTTGTATGACACCTCATACCAACCAATATGGTACAAATACCAAAGAATTTCATTGCGTGACCAAACAAGGAATACATTCATAACATGTATATCATCTATATACACCGAGCTAGACTTTCTAGTCTTTTCTTTCTTTCTCCCAAAATCTTTTGTAGTTTCTCTTTAGCTTTCCTCATTCTCAGAAAACACTTCACATTTAATAACTTCTAGGTCCATTGGTCAAATACCAATAACCTTGAGGGTCTTACTTTGAAGTTGATCATCACATGACAAGTGTTCCAGATTTCACTATTAGTAATTTTTTTTTAATGTGATGAACAATTTCACTCATAATTTTATCCATCAAATCATGACGACTTTCCGAGACCATGTCTGTACATGCTAGGCTCGTAAATTTTTAACCTTAGTACTCGTATGTGCAAATCTGGCTTGCACCCGTTGTATGCACACGTAGAATCTATAACACCCGATCATCATGTTATGCTTCGAAACGACGAGTCTTAGCACCGGTGCATACTAAGGACGATCACTTCATGGATATGCGAATATCGTTAGTGCCCGACTAGTTGGAGGATTGGTACGCCTAGCGTCTTCAACTTTCGTACATTCTCATAAAACTTATGAGTTTATGTAGTCTCACTAGATTATATTCTATCATCTTGCAATAAGGTCTTAGATATCACATAAATCTCATACCTCGCTTATTTCTGAAAACAAAATTTCCAGCTCCTCACTTTTCAAACGGATTTGAACTTCACGTTTTACGGAGTCAAGATGATTTTAGGTACTAATTGAAATCATTGTTCTTTGAATCAACAATGTGAGGTTTACTAAAAGTTTGCAATAGGACTTAATCATTTTTTATTCTTTAACAATACGGTACCAGTCCGTAAAGTTACTTGTCAGACTTAACAGTATTTCTATCTTAATTACAAGACTAGCGCATGGTAGATAATGGATGCCAATTCTACAAATTTAATTCAAAATACTATTCAGACTATGTTCATGATAATTAGTTCATGTTTTAATCTAATTACTAATAAACTCCCACTTAATACAACATCCCTCATAGTTGTTTAGTGGCACACGATCCATATCCACTACACCAAAACCGATCATCACGTGAGCTGATGTAGCTTCAATGGTGAACATCAACATGTTGATCATATCATCCATATGACTGTGTTCAACCTTTCGTTTCCTGTGTTCCGAGACCATGTCTGTACATGCTAGGCTCGTCAACCAAACCCAAGTATTTCCACGTGTGCAACATGGCTTACACCCGTTGTATGTGAACATAGAATCTATCACATCCGATCATCACGAGATGCTTCAAAACGACGAACTTTAGCAACAGTACATACGAGGGTAGAACACTTTATTATCTTGATATTAATGTGAGGGATCATCTTATAATGCTACCGTCGCGAGCTAAGCAAGATAAGATGCATAAATGATTAACATCACATGCAATTCATAATATGTGATATGATATGGCCTTTCTTCTTGTGCTTTTGATCTCCATCTCCAAAACACATGAGCATGATCTCCATCATTACCAGCATTGCACCAAGGTCCATGGCGCCGCTTCATGGTTGTCCATCACTTATAGCTACTATGACAACTACTTGAAATAAAGATATTACATGATGAATAGACATGCAGGTCTTAACAAATTTAAAGACAACCATTAGGCTCCTGCCGGTTGCCATAATACAATAATGAACATCTCATACATCAAATATAATCATCATCACATCATGGCCATATCACATCACCAAACCCGCAAAAACAAGTTAGACGCCTCTAATTTGGTTTGCATATTTTACGTGGTTTAGGGTTTTTGAGTAAGATCCAATCCTACGAACATGAACCACAACGGTGATACTAATGTTGTCAATTGAAAGAGTAAATTGAATCTTAACTATGGTGAGAGAGAGACAGACCCGCAAAGCCACTTATGCAATACAAGTTGCATGTCAAGCGTGGAGCAAGTCTCATGAGACGCGGTCATGTAAAGTTAGCCCGGACCGCTTCATCCCACCATCCCGCAAGATGCAAAGTACACTAACCAAAAACAACAAGAGCATCAAGGCCCACAAAACCATTGTCTACTACTCGTGCAACAGATCTATGCATAGACACTGCTCTGATACCACTGATGGGTTCGTTGCATGGAAAACAAAAAAATTCTACCATGAACATGAACAAAAACCAAGATCCAATCTAGGAAGAAGCAAGATCTAATCTACCAAGATCGAAGCACCGAGATGTATGTGAGACTAACCCTCGAAGATTCCAAACCCTACGAGATTAGATCTCGTTGTTGATGTAGTCGATCGTCCTGTGCTGCAATCCGCAGCACTTCCGTACTCGGTCGTGCGTACGGTGTCGATGAAGCCCGTCCTCTCCCGTTCCAGCGGCAGGAGGTGTGGTAGATCCCCTCGGAATCCAGCAGCACGACGGCGTGGTGGTGGTGGTGGAGGATAAAAAACTGCAGGGCTTCGCCTAAGCCGGAGTAGACTATCGGTGGAGGGAGAGGGGCGGCCTGAGGTGCAAGGGTGAAGGAGGGCTGCGCCCCCTGCCCCCTCCCCTCTTTTATATAGGGGGGTGCGGCTAGGGTTTGCTTGGCCCCTCCTCCAAGCCCTATGGCCGGCGGCCAAGAGAGGGAAGGGGGAACCCCCCCCCCAAAGTTGATCTCCCCTAGGGTTTTGGGAAACCCTAAGGGGTGGCCGGACTGGGCCTTTGGAGCTTGGTGCGCCTGGCCCATTAGGGCAAGGCAGCACCCCCTCGGCCCATGTTGCCCCCCTAGGTCGTGGGCCACATGGTGGGCCCCTTCGGAACCTTCTAGAACCTTCCCGGTCTTCCACCGGAAAAATCCCGAACTTTTCCGAAACCTAGAAATCAACTTCCCTTATATGAATCCTATTCTCCGGACCATTCCAGATCTCCTCGTGATGTCCTGGATCCCATCCGAGACTCCGAACAAACTTCGGTCTCCATCTCATATTTCGAATCTACTTATGCGACATCGAACCTTAAGCGCGTCACCCTACGGTTCGTGAACTATGCGTACATGGTCGACTCCTCTCCGACCAATAACCAATAGCGGGATCCGAGATCCATAATGGCTCTACACATTCAACGATAACTTAGTGATCGATTGAACCATTTACATACGATACCGATTCCCATTGTCACGCGATACTTTACTTGTCCGAGGTTCGATCATCGGTATCTCCATACCTAGTTCAACCTCGTTTCCGACAAGTACTCTTTACTCGCACCGTGGTATGTCATCTCTTGTGACCTATTCACATTCTTGCAAGCTAATCAGATGACATTCCACCGAGAGGGCCCAGAGTATATCTATCCGTCATCGGATGGACAAATCCCACTCTTGATCCATATGCATCAACTCGCACTTTTCGAATACTTAATCCCATCTTTATAACCACCCATTTACGCAATGACGTTTGATGTAATCAAAGCATCCTTCCGGTGTAAGTGATTTACATGATCTCATGGTCGAAGGACTAGGTAACTATGTATTGAAAGCTTATAGCAAGTTGAACTTAATGACTTGATCTCATGCTACGCTCATTTGGGTGTGTGTCCATTATATCATTCATCTAATGACATAACCTTGTTATTAACAACATCCAACATGAAACCATGATCATCTATTAATCAACAAGCTAGTTATACAAGAGGCTTACTAGGGACTTCTTGGTCACACATGTATCAATGTTTCGGTTAATACAATTATAGCATGATATGCAAATATTTATCATAAACACAAAGATATAATAATAACTATTTTATTATTGCATCTTGGGCATATCTCCAACAGTTGCAATTTTTTTTGTCGGCGCCCCCCCATAGCCCTTTAGGGGTCCTTTAGGGTCCCCGTGTGGAGATGCTCTTAACTTTCTTTAAGGGAATATAAAACTCTACGTCCAACCCGCATATACGAGGATTATGCGGCCTCCAAGCTGCTCTGCTACTTTGGATCCTGTGGTGACCCAGCATACCACTTCATGTTGTAGTATGCAGGTCGTTGACAAGACACCAGTAAAACACCGTTCTACTAGTATTACATCCCTCAGAGTGGTACAACAGAAACATTTACGAGTCCAGGGCATGTCTATAGAATTACAACACCAACTCTTACAAAATATTAGCGCAACCTCGTAATTTACAATGAGATAAAACTGCAAATAAATGTCACAAGAATAACTCATGGACTAAACTTATAACTAGATCTTCCTACAGAGGTACTAGACTTGCTAAAGAAACTATGAATGGACTCTAGATACTTAGGTGCTACGGTTAGGAAGTTAGTTCCCTTCTACTCCTAGTTTAGGTTTCCACCCTAGAGTACGTAGTAGTTGACTTCTTTAACTCCTCTGACTAGTTCCTACCCTTGTAGTGGTTGACTTCTTCGTCTTCAAGGTTCATGGTAGCTTCTCCTTATATGACTCCAGATCTAAGCAGGGGGTTCAAAAGGAAACGGGTGAGTACGCATGTACTCATCAAGTTCAATAATAGAAATAGTGTATCATGCACTAGCTACATCCATAGACTAGAAAGTCATAGGAAAAATGTAAGTTTTCATAATTATTTCTTCAAAATGTTGATTTTATTATGAAAAACAAAGTTCGTCATCCTTCACAAGCTGTCTAGAACTTCATGGAGCTCCTTTCCTGCAGCGTTCCAGTTCCAAACACGGAACAGGGTGTGACAAGCCACAATTCAAATACTCTGCAAAGGTGTGTTACTTTACCCATAAGAGAACTTATCCTTGTTGCCAAACGGGCGCGCAAATCCGTCCACACTTCCTTGATGTGAGGTCTAGTATAAGGTCCAAGCCAATCATTGTCCTTCTCCGTGACCACGCATACCCACCCTTCTGTAGTTCCAACCTTGGATCGTCGACGGTTCGTCCGACCTCATAGACCACATTACCGTGGGGACTTAAGGGTTCCCCACCACTCATGTTGCTCCCAGCAGGACACAAACTGCTACGGTAAAGTGTGTCCGTTGATAAGCGAGAGAAAAAAAGGTACAACTGACTTTCCCGTCCCATTCCAGACCTTATGTTATCACGGTTGTTACAGTGCAAGAATCACTAGTCGACATTGGTTGTTAATCCTAGATGGATATAAACCTAGTTGCAAACATTTGGGATTGGCGGTAAGTCCCTCGCCACCATCGGCACTAACATTTGGGACTACATGAAGCACCCCTGCAAACAGGCCGGGGAAGAGAAGATGCAACTGGCGGTGGCGAGGAAGGCGTCCACCGCCACGGATTCATCATCGTCGACTACTCCGAGGATGACTTTGACTACGCGTGAAGTTGTGGGCGATGCCACGACGACCCCCAATACCCGGTGTGTTGGATTTTGACCTTGGGCCTTTGGCCCTTAGCCCATAGGCCAATACAATTTATGAAATTCTCTTTGGCCTATTCATATATGGCAAGAGGTGGGCTAAAGTTTAGTACCACATTGCTAGTTGAGAGATATGTGGAGTGGTTTATAAGGAGGCTATTTTAGTCCTTGTAAGTGAGTGAGAAGAGAGAGAGCTCTCACAACATCTCCTCCTCCGCCGCCCGCCTCGTCACGACGCGTCGCAGGTTGCGGAACCCTCGCTGAGCCAATATTATATATTTTTGTTTAGAAAATTAACCATCTGATTGATTACGAGTCATTAATGAACATGTTAACTAAAGCTACCATTTCGTTCCGGATTTTATGAATCGTGGCTGGGCCGACTCAGACGTGGGCTGCGCCCTACGATCTTTTGAGCACTATATAAACTAGAACGCAAACCCTAGTTGCTTGTACGAGACACATATGCGACCGCATCTTTCCATAGCTCGTGGCCGCCTTCGTCTTCCTCATTCCGTCCTTCGGCATGCACCGATCGGTGGGACAGTAGGTCTCCAGAACCCTGCCTCTCGTAGACATGTACGTGTGAGTGCAATCCGATTTTTGGGAACCGCTTGCGCATGACTACCGGCTACACGACAATCGTCCAACGACGAGTTCCCAAACGACGAATTCTTCCCGGGCATCGACAACCTCTTCAGCAATCTCAACATGGGCGACAACTCTGACACGACTGTTGTTGCCAACGTTAACGCCACAGCTGCACTTAACGATGCACCGTATGTGTTCCTGGAATCCATGTTTCAGTTCTTTCTAGAGTTTCTAGTTCTGGTGTTTGAAGTAGATGCGATTGGTTTATCTTGTCTAGATGTTATATATTTATCTACTCTGTTAGTTTGCATGATTAGTTTTATTACTATTTATGTGATCATGCTATGTCAATTATTTGTTCGGATTAAATCATATGGTAATTTGGTTATGTATTCAACAATCCAAAACCAGATTATAGGCAAATGAATTTAAATGACGTTTCCGCTACTACAAGGCCACCTCAATTTGATGGTTTTCATTATAAGACATTTAAGAGGCATTTGAGAGAGTTGATGTCATGTTTAAGAGGCCCGAGGCTCTTTTCAGTAATCTTGCGGACAACATTGTTGATCCATACATGACATTTAATCATGGCAAGGATGCGTGAGATGCGCTCAAGGCCAAATTTGAGGTCTCGGATGGTGACACTGAGTTGTATATCATGAATCAACACTATGACTAGAAGATGACTGGTGAGCGCTCGTTGTTGAGCAAGCTCATGAGATACAGTCACTTGCCAAAGAATTTGAGCAGTTTAAATGTACCTTTTCGAGCAAATTTGTGGCCGGTGGCATTATTGCCTTGCTTCCTCCTTTACGGTGGAACTTTGCTACTTTTCTAAAACATAATAGACAAGAGTTTTTTTGTTTCAAATCTCATTAGGTTTATTCCTATGGAAGAAAAGGCAACGTTATGGAATGTTCTGACCACTGCCTATCTATAATGCTAGCAGCAGAAGCAGTACGTATACAAATGACATTTTCTCCATCTTCTTCAGTTCTCCATTTCTTCTTTAACGATATGGAATATTGTTCTGACCACTGCATATGTCGGACATGGCATCCGGAACCTCAATTGTACAACCACAACTATATAGAGGGACAAGTTCTCAGGAGCTCCAATTTGAGTTCACATTTCTTCTCTGTTAAAAAGAACACATGTAGTTCGTCATACTCATACATGCTCCTTCACTTCGTACTTCAGCCAGAAATCAGAATCTTCAAATACACACTCCCCGCATCAAAGAATTAAACAGCCCACAAATGGAGAATTCTAAAACCAAATCAAGTGAAACTCGCCCTCTGTTTTGAAAATAGCCCCGAGGCTGATTGGTGATGGTCTTCAAGGTCTGCCTCAAACGGAAGCCTTCATTGTGTCGAGGCAAAGGCAGACGATGGGATAAACCTTCGACAATGGCAACATACAAGATAGGAGAATAATGGTGTGCATGAAGAGTGACTGGGTTTTGTCCTTCGGGGAGTTTTTATCGGCCAAAGTTGTATGTTACCTTGCTAACTTTTTTATAGATATTTCCTTGTTAGTTTTGGCCCAAATATTTTTCATATGCCACCTGGATTACCATGTGGCATGGGCTGTTCTGCCAAGTATTTTTTTTGACAATTAATACTACATATATTCATAGTAACAAATAGTACATGGTAGAGATACACGAGCTGACTCCAACGATTACAAAATAAAGTATAAAAGATACTAACAAGTCTTTGAGGCCTTCAAATTCTTTCTTCTTTCAGAACACAATCCCGTACTCTTCTGAAGGTAACCAAAGATAGCTAATGAACCATAGACCTATAAATACCGACCAAGATTCTCCCATAATTTTGATTTGAGCCGCAATACCAAGGCTGCGTACACGCGCGCAACCATTAAAGCAGTCATTCAACATCGGCAAGAGTATCAACACCAGTAATTCAGGGAATAACAACCTCTTAGCCTTGTCGACGTTGATGGAGAGCCGAGAGTATGAATCACCATTGTCGAGGACGTAGCAGCCGGGACAAAAACTGTGAGGATAATCCTCCTCGCGGCAACAACGACAAAATATCCAAAATCGATCTGGCGAAGCAAGATCTGAAGACCCATACCTAGAGGATTGTAATCTTTCAACACCACCATTGACGTCGGGAAGGAGACCTTGTCGTCGAACGAAAGCCCGAAGATCACTTATTGCAGACGATGTCATCTCCATTGAGGGGAAACCAACAAAACGATGACTACCAAAATCCTAACGTAATCAACTGAAAACACTACTTTTATTGAAAACTCCACTCATAGATCGGATTCCACACTCCTCCCGACGCCGACGAAGCCGATCGGAGGAGGGGGGCTGATCTATGGAGGAGGTTGAAGTGGTGCCAAGCATTTGTGTTTGTTAAACGAACATTGCGTCAAATTTAAAGTACCCAAATATTCAACAAAACAGAAGGAAATAAATGTTTGATGTTACTATTTACATAAGCTAAAAAGAAACTAAAATATTAATTGTATATAAAGCTTTAAATGCTTAATGTTGCAATTCAGAAGCTAAAGCTACGATCTCATAGTCTCATTGTGAAGACGACGAAGAAGTAATCTTACTATTTACAAGCATGTTACACATTAACAACCAAAGTTGATTTTGTGGGCACTAGAGAAATGTTTGGCCGCTGCGATCATCCCGCCGGACGGATCGTACCCAGCATGGCCACCGGTGCTCGTAGCCTTGGGTGAGCCAAAGTACGCGAACCAATACGCCACAGCTGACCAGAAACCAGAGCCTGATTTCTTATGACTTCCCATGACCACTGTGAAGGGTTGAATCAAATTTCTTCAGCTCGGTGTTCTCTGTGTACTGATCAAGTTGCAGCCACAGCCGGGGCATTATATAGCACGCATCCAGTACGAGGTAAAGACTGAATGCTTCTGCTTGCTTGGCGACCACGGTGAAGACGAGTTACACAAAAATAACCCAAAACTGAAAGAAAAGCACAGACTAACCCTCCGGCGAAACTATTTCACCAATCTAACCCTTTTGTGTGGCGCCCCTGCCACGGGCGCCACACATGCCCATGTGGCTCCCTCCTGCCGGCGCCACTTCCCAGCCGACGTGGCCCCCCGCCGCTGAGCTGGTGCGCCCATCCGACGTGGCAGCATGTGTGGCGCCCCTCCCAACGGCGCCACACATGCACTTGAAATTGCCCAAAACATACTGTGAGACAATTCTCTGGGACTTAGCCGTTTTGCGAGGCTCGATGTGTGGCGCCGATGCCACGGGCGCCACACTAGCCTGTGTGGCGCCGATGCCACGGGCGCCACACATGAGGCTCGCGAAACGGCTAAGGACTTATCGTCCGGAGCCCCTGGATGTTTTGGACTCAATAGTTCATATAAGTTGGCATGTGTGGCGCCGATGCCACGGGCGCCACACTAGCATTTGTGGCGCCAGTGGGAAGGGCGCCACACATTGACTTGTGTTAAAAACATGAAAAATCCTACCATATTCCAACAGTTTTGACAACAAGAACATTGCACTGAATATGTACCACACATTGACACAGCATAATGGTTCAAATGGCAAATAAGGTTCGACGACATCAAGGTTTCAATTACAATAAGGTTCAACGACACGAAGGTTCGAGAAGATCAAGGTTCAGACAACATAAAGGTTCGACAACAAGAACATAGCCAAAGGGACATCACTGCGTCGCAAAGGCTCCCTCCCCCTTGCCTTCTTCTTCTTAGCTTCTTCAGCCAATTCTTCCTTCTCCCTTAAGTCACGAGCCAACTGAACGACCGAATCGAAGAAGTGGTGGCGCTCCTCCATCTTTGCAGCTTTCGCTTGAGCTCTCTCCTTCTTGATGCGTTCAGCCTCCCTAGCCACCTCCTCTAGGTGCATCCTATTGGCCCTCTCCCTCGCAATTTGCTCAAGTTGGCAGCTCCTCAGGAGATCATAGCCGTCGTACCATTCACATCTCTCTTGGATAGTGGCCTAGCTCCAAGAAGTAAACTTTTGCCACCATCAACCACGGCTCCATCCGCAAGACTAACATCACGGAACAATGGTACCCGGATATCCCGTCCGGTTACCTTCTTGAAGATCTCGGCTCTTTCGGCTTCCTTAGCCGTCAAGCCATCCTCGTCAACCTCCTCTTCGGGTCCATCATCATCCGAGTCCGACGCATAGCATTGGGAATAAGGAATGGAGTGGTCCATCTCCTCTTGCGTCCAATATTTATCCAAGTCACCGACATTGTTGTCATTCATCTCGAAACCATCATCACCATCGTCATACTCATTGTCCAACGGAGGTTGTTGGGCAATGGAAGATTGGACAATGGGAGATTGGGTGGCTTCTTCTTGGCTCATGGGCGGTGGACTCCTCTCTTGAACGGGGGAGGAGGGCCGGTTGAGGTCAAGCTCGATACGAGCATCAACCGTCTTGGTAGCAAACAACTCCAAAGCCTTGTCTTCGAACCCGGCCACCATCTCCTTGTACACGGACCAACGTTGCTCCGAGTTGATCCGCATTGTCTTCCAACGGGTGTGCATTCCAAACCCCACATTATGCCTTCCCTCTAGCTCAACACCATCATTTGGCTCATTCCAATTCAACTCAACCCTCACTTGTGCTACCACCTCCGCAAAGCTAGGGCTAAGGTCAAACACCAAGTCAACCTCTTCCGGGTCCGGCTCTATGTTTCCCTTCAAGAAAGCATCCTTCTCCACATGATGAACATGAACAATTCTTTCCATCCCCCTAGCATAATGGGAACACATACACACATGTGTTCATTAGTTACCATAATCAACATAATCTACCCATACAAACTAGCACACTACCATTTCTTCTACTTCAACAACCCTAACATCCAACCAAATCCATCTTCACCCTCAAATCAACCAAATCCACATCTAGGGTTTCACATATAGATTGGAGCAAATACACAAAATCAATGGATGAAAAGAGGGGAAACGGGGGAGATTACCTCAAGCAACGAGTTGGGAACGATCTCCACGGACAGATGTGGTGACCCGGCATACCACTGCATGGTGTAGTATGCAAGTCTGATATAACACCAATGAAACACCGTTCCACTAGTATTATATCGCTCAGAGTGGTACAACAGAAACATATGCGGGTCCAAGGCATGTCTATAGAATTACAGCATTGACTCTGTTACAAAAGATCATCACAGCCTCCTACTCTACAATGAGGTAAATCTGCAAATAAACTCCAGAAAAACGACTCGTAGTCTAAGCCTATCACGAACTCTATTTTAAGAGTATATAACTAGCTATAGAGGCTAAGAATAGATTCTAGCTAAGTAGGAGCTAGGTTAAGGAAGCTAGTTCCCTTTCTATTGCTAAACTAGGTTTTCTCCTTGTTGGATGTGGTGTCTGACTCTTCTGACATGGTTTTGTCTCTTGAAGTAGTTGTTGACTCTTCGGCCTTCGAGTTGTGTAGATCCTCCTTTGATGCCTCCATACCTAAGCAGGGGATTTAAGAGTGGGATGAGTACGAGCGTACTCAACAAGTTCATTATAGGAAAGAGGTGTTTAATGCACTAACTACAGCCATAGACCAGAAAGTCATAGGCAATGCAAGTTTTTGTAAACATTTCTTCAAAAGGTTGCTTTTATTCTGAAGAGCTATGTCCGTCAGCCTTCACCGGTTGACTAGAACTTCATGGAGTTCCGCCGCTGTCAGTTCCATATCCCGGAATGTGGAGTGACTGGTCAGTTACACTCAGAGGTGTGTTGCTTTACCCATAAGAGATCTTAACCTTGGTGCCACCGCACCCGTCCACACTTCCTTTGGTGTGAGGCCCGGTATAAGGTCATAGTCAATCATGTTCCTCCGCTACCTCGAACACCCACCCTTTGTTGCATACCCCGACCCTGGGTCCTCGTCGGTCCCATTATTCCCACTCACGGGTGGACCCCGACCACGACAACGGTTGGGATCGAACCAAACTCCTTCGCCGGTAGCGCAACCCATCATAGACCGCAATGCCGTGGGGAACTTAAGGCTTCCCTAGCCCACCGCTTGTTCTTCGAGCGACAAGTGTCTACGGACTATGCGTGGGGACTTAAGGCTTCCCCGCCAACCGCTTGCCCACAGATACAAGTGTCTACGGTAAGCGCATCCGTTGATGAACGAGAGGTGGAAACACTTTTGACTACTCCGTCCCATTCCGGATCTTATGGTTAACACGGGTATTACGGCACAAGAATCACTGACGACATTTGTTGTTTAATCCTAGATGGATATAAACCCTTGCAATGGAACCTCCACCATATCAACACAATCCATGGTTCCATTGCCCACCACATAGTCATATTCATAATTATGAAAATAGTGGTTTTGTCTTTTTATGCAAAAGTGATAAACATAGTACTTTGCAAGTAATTTGGTAAAAATACTCAAATGACATGAGCAAGCGATGAACTTGCCTTTCTTGCATTATGCAGACAAGGTCTTCGGCGCAATAACTCCAAATTCTGAAATAGCATCATCGTCCGGTAAGGACGATGTTTAAAAGATTGGCAAGGATGCAATAATGCATAAGTATGAGATGCAATAGCTCTAATCGTGACCTAACCCCGATGATTTAGGATTAGTGAGTTGTAATGATTTGTTTAGGGTGTGTTGTACTTTTAGAGTGATTCACAAACAAGGTTCTTATTCGGTGTGATTACTTGGTATCATAAACAGGTTATATACAGCATAATAATCAATTGAGCACACAAGGAATTATAAATGGGCATAAGGTTCATATGTAAAGAACAGTTGTCAGTTTTAGTGCTATATGGCATGGTTAATGATTACTTATTATATTCTTCGAAAGAATAACTTTTGAAGAACATGTTCTTTAATGAAGAACAAGTATGACAATTGGGTTTGTGTGTTCTATGGTTTCCTATAGTTTCAATTGGTCTCTGAAGTAAGTATTAAATGGATCACAACAATGTTGGATTCATTGACATCTAGGGTTTGTAAGGTTGAGTTAAGCCTAGGCATCCTAAGCAATTTTTTATTCAGGGCTGCTATCAAAGTTGGTTCATCTTGCTGGTGATAGCTAGCTAGGGTTTATAGGTCCTATAAGGCAGGGTTGATGATGATTCTTTATTTACTTCAAAAGAATAACTTTTGAAGAACATACTTCTTAAATAATAAGAAGTATATCAATTAGAGTTGAGGTTGTTTAAAGTTTCTTATGGGATCTACTAAATAAGGAATGGTTGATTCCTAAATAGGATGGCTTATGAGTATCTAACACTAATAGGGTTTAGTGTGTATGGGATATGATGTCAACACTAGCATAGTTGCCATAAGGATTCATCACAATGGTGTGATGCTAATTATGGATAATTAAGGATGAGATCCTTGGTAATAAGGACTAGGGTTGATACTATTTGATCATCTGGGTTTTATTAAGATGAACACCTGAAGTACTAAATTCTTAGTGGTAGGGCTCCTACATTTTCTGTGGACATGGTAAGTATTTAATTGCTATTGTGGTTCTATGATTGAAAAGAAAATATTATGATCACATGTTCTAACCTAAGGTTTAGGTTAGAAGCAATTTAAGGTTCATATGAAATAATAGAGCTAGGGTCTAAATGACATTAGGGTTTTAGGGTTACACATGAAATAATGAGTTCCTAGTTTTCTTCCTTATGGAACTAGGGTTGCATAATTACTATTTAGTTCATAAGTTAATAACTTCATTAATAAAGTTGAAGTTATTAATAACTTGGAAATAATAATATTGAATTTGGTATTTTATTAATTTTCAAGAACTAATAATTAGGTAATTATTAATTAGGGTTTAAATCCCTTTAATAAAGATTTAACAAATTAACAAATAAAGAAAATTAGTTTTAATGTTTTCTTTATTTATTTACTAGTTTTTATTCAATTTGGAAGGTTTTCCTAATTATTGAATTTTTAATTCAATTAAGAATAAAAGAAAAAACTTAATTAATGAGTTTAAAAAAATAATTAAATTTTTATTAAAAATAAAAATTTCATATTATATTTTTATTAGATATAGTTTACTTTTCTAAGAATTTTTATGTCTCATTTATATTTTTCTGAGCTATATTGAATTTTCTATAATTTGTCAAAGATGCAGATTTTTCCTGGATTTCAATTTAGACGAAATAACTAAATACACCCGGCTAAACCTACCCGCAGAGGCAATGACCTGTGGGCCAGAGGTCCACGTCAGACGCCACATCGGCGTGGACTAGTCAAAATAGAAAACGTGGCCTGGGAGCCCACTGCCGGCGGTTTGCCGGTGACGGCGCCGCCGTTCCTGGGCTCGGGCGGACGGGATTCTCACATCACTCGAACGAGCACTCCACCGTGAGCATAACGGTACCAGCGCCGCCCCTATTTGGTCGCCGGAGCAAGCTCGACGGCGAGGTACTGCGGCGGCGGACACGGGCGAGCGGCGCGGCGACGCTACGTGATGTAATCGAGCAAACTTCGGATGCTGAGAGGTTCAGGAGCTCACCAGGAGCACGTAGGACTTGACGGCATGGTCGGAGACGGCCTGGTTCGCCGGAATTGGTTGATGCCGACGCCGGAGAAGACGATGTCATTGGCGTCGATTTCGGGCACCTCAACTCGATTCCTCCCGTGGGCGTAGCTTGTCGAGGACGGCGGTTACAGTGGTCCCTACGGCTTGGCCTGGGGTTGCTCCAATCGCCGGCGGGAGTGGTGACCGTGATGAGCTAGGGTTTCGGTTGGAGAAGAAATTGGAGCAGAGGGAGAAATTGAGGGCCAGGGCTCATCGTGGAGCTTAAATACGGCGATGTGTTGCGCCTCGTCACGAATTCGGGCGAGGAGGGATCGACAGCGACGATGGGAAGTCGAGTACGCCGTCGTGCTGTCCTCCCCGTGCGCAGGAGAGGATGAGGATGACCCTCTCCTCTGTTTTTTTTAAACGAAGGGGTACGTGGTGGTCTGTTGGGCTGTGGCTTGGGCCGAGTTGCTGGGCTGCTCTGCAGGCTACTGCTGGACTTCTTCATGGGCTACACGTCCAGGTGAGTATTTCCCTCATTTTTTTCTCTGTTTTAATTTCTCCTTTTGTATATTTTCTACTTTAACTCATATTTGAATTCAATTCTATTTGCAGATATTAGTAATCATGCTAATCAATTCAAGATTTAGTATACTTACTACTGTTTCACTATTCTATTTGAATTCATATTTTATATTAAATTATTTGCATATTTGTGAACTTATTCAAAATAGCAAATAGACATGAATTGATATTTTCACTTCAACTTCCTTTTTGTTATGAACTCCTATTAAATTTAGAAATATAAGAGTTAATACCTTCCTCTCAAGGTATCTCTGAAGTTGTTATTATGTCTTAGTTCCTATTTGAGAAATTGATCACTTGCATGATAGTTCATGTGAGCAGCATTTCATTATAATTTTGAAGGTTTGATGATAACCCATATTAAATTAGCATTGGTGTTATTATCCATTAACACTTTGAATTATCTAGAGTAGATATTACTCTCCTCAAGGTTGGGTCTTAATTATAATGATAAGTGGTTGATCACCACCTATGGGTCTAATTATAGAGTTTAAATTAGGTTTATCTTATGCTCCATAATTAAGTATAGGTTTTAACTAGAGTGCAATTCTGGGGTTCTAATTATGTTTACCTAATGGCAATTGGTTTGAATCTCAATTATGACCTGGGTTTATATTAGGATCATCATAGTGATACATCAACTAGGGTTGAGATATAATTCTAGGTTATAGATATGGGATGACACCATTTTGCATTGGCTAGGGTTTAATCTCTCCTAACCATGGTAATATGGTTACTTGCTTCATATTTTATGTGCTTCTCTAATTATTAAGGATTTGAAAATTGGTGTTATCTTCTACCAATTAACTCCTATTATTATCCCCAATTTATCATGATAATAACTACATTGGTTATAGTTCTTTTTATAGTTAACTTTGGTCATATGGATGTATGTGTTCTCACCATATTAAGTATGGAGTTTGGATCTAAGATTTTCTTAGGTCCCTTTATTGAGGAATGAATGAATTATAGATGTGCTAGGATTCTACTTATGATCACCAAATGGTTCACAAGTTAAGGTTGGGGATATAAGCCTAGGGTGGCTTACTAGCTACCTCCCTATGATTTCATGTGGTGTATGATATCTACTTATCCTATTAGGATTTAACTTATCCTCACATACCTCAAGAGCATGATCATGGTTTAAACAGGATCAACTTGTTCTTGGTATCTTTACCTCAAGTTCTTAGGGTTTATGATCATCACTCAATTTATAATGATCAAGATATGGCTTCCTAAGGATCTCTCATTAAATAGGGTTCTCACTTCCATGATTAAGCATTGTCTTGATCAATTAAGGTATAGCACTTCTATTTTACTTTCTTGGATAGTACTGCTATGGTTGCCTCAATAATTTATATCCCAGGAGAATGCCTGAGATAATAACTTATAGCTCTATTTAAGGAATAATGGTTTAATTAACCATTTGGATATAGGGATAGGTCTCTCCCTAAAGTTCAGGTGTTGCCTCAACTGCTTGAGTGTAGCTCCATAGCTTGATCTCTCTCATATAGGTATAGTTATTCTAGGGTTTATGGTGTACTCACAAGATCTCATTAGATAAGAAGAGGTTAAGTCTCCCCCTAGATAACTTAACTGGGTTAGTCACTACTTTACTACATCAATTCATGGATATGGTATCATCTCATGTGATATTAGGTTATCTCACCATTCCAAGGGAAATGGTTTACAACCTAATACTTTAGTTCAGAGGTTGTCCTTTGTTCATTAATAGGTAAAGCTAGTTTTTAGAATAAATGGTCTCTCTCATTTGGGAAGGCTTGAATAATACTCTAGGGTTCCTCTTGAAGATAATGTTGTGATCATATGGATATTTATATTCAAGATTTTCCTCAAGGTTTGTCATTGCTTCCCTAAATAACATAGGACTCTCACCTCTTTAGGTTTGATGTAAAACTATTTGGAATAGAGAAGAATATATACTTCTAAAGTTGATCTTCTTGTCTTGTTTCCAAGAATGAAGTAAAATGAATACCATGGGGTTCATGGTAGGATCAAGCATTAGTTTAAGACATGGAAAAGATAAGTGAAGAATAGTTTCTCCAATTATTGTTACTTGATTTCCAATTAAATGGATGTTCATATGTTATGGCAAATATTACCATCTTATGGTATTTTATAAGATCAAGTAATTGATCCTTGATTAAAGTGTTGTTGTGTTAGTTTTAATTCCATTTGATCTAGCCCCTTAGATCAAATCATCTCTACCCAAAACAAGGTTTTAACAAAAGTCACATATAGGTTTATAGCGCTTGACTTGATGAGCTACTTCAATTCCACCAGGGTCAAGTGAAACTTCAACTGCTGTGACTGTTTTATTTTTAAAGCGCGAAAATTCCCCGGATTTTCTATGCATGAATGCAATGCACACACCTGTTTCCTCTATTTTTGTAACCCCAATACCTGGGATATTACAGTCTCTACCCTTAAACTAAACTTCGTCCTCGAAGTTTGATCTCTCTCACGTTTCCGGAGTGTGGATCTGACTTGTGCGTACTATATCTTTTCTCGAACTCCGTATTGATCTTACTGGATATAATTGAATATATCCCTTGTCCAGATTCTTCCTGGAATCCATTATGGTTTGTCTCTGAACCATGGTTCTTACTTTGATTCTTTGATTTTTTTCCAACTCTGTAAGCTTGTTTCCTTTCTCATTGAAGATTCAATGATTAAGACTTCTTTTGGTGCTGCTGGTCTTATTTGAAGGCTAATTTGATAATAAACTCTTAATTGCTAAATAGGTCTTTGTTTTCCCTTACTACCAAAATTGCAGTAATGGTGCTTAATAAGGTACTACCCATGGAAATGGTTGTGATGGTTTATTTACCTAGGAATGGATTAGACTCATTTAGTCCATCCAATCATGGGTTATAGTTGATGCTTATAACTATTTTGGATTCTTTAGGTTCCATGAAAGGAATCATTCTATAGGTCTGTGGTTCTGGTATGGTCAATTTCCTTCGGTCTTTGGGTCTTCTTGAGCTTTATTTGGTCTCCTACAATCCTTCATCCAACTTCCTTAGCCTTAATTTACTTGGGCTATCATACTTCTGAGTAAATATTACTCACTTTCTCAAGTTATAGTCCACTTCTTACTTACTCGAGGTATGAACCTCGGCTTCTGGTCTGACATCCTTCTGAAAGTGGTGTTCAATAATCTTATGAAAATAAGATCGAACTTCCTCTCAGTTCAGACCATCCGCTTCTACCTAGCTTAAAGTATTGAGTCATTGTACATTCAACTCAATCTTTGCTCTACCCCTTAGAGTTTTCTTATGTCTTCAACTCCTTTTCTTCCAACTATAGAACTTATGGTTAGAATATTGGTCTGGTTCTAGCTTATGGTTTATACTTTTCTAAAAGTCTCATAAAGAATGTTTGTGGTGTATCCACTCATTTGTGGACATCCAATGTGAATACTTCTACTAAATGATTATAGGTCATTGTTATTTGGTTAACAAAATTTTATTTGTTCTCAACTTCTTGGTACAATTAATCCAATCATGGACTATTTGTAATTCCAACTGATACCAGCGTTGGTTATTATACCAACTGTGGCTATTTGATATCTAAAAATGAATTCTGTTATAGGTTCTAATCAACTGGACGAGACATCTTCTACTTTATCTCGCAGTATTGATATTATACCAATTGTGGTCTTCTTATATCTGCTATGGTTTCATACGTTATCTTCCTTCCTTCAGGGTTTATTTTGCAAGAAAACCACTAGCTGACACTATGAATATAGTATCCTAAGTGATTTCCCATGCATTCTCTCCTCCATAATCATTATGGATCAGCTTCACCATAATCACCAGATTTCTCACCTTCATGCTTTTTATGTACTAAAGTACCCCTCTGTTGAGGCTAAGCATGACTCTTAATTGATACTTCCTTCAGAGTATTGTGGTTGCTTCCCACAATTTTGCTTCCATTTACTGATGATCCTTTAATCTTCACCATTCGTCACTTCCTCACACGAATACCATTACCCTCTAGATCTATAACATCAAGTAAGAACTTGATATTGCAACATGCACTTGCATATCAAAGTCAAACTTCATGTATGGATCTAGTCAAACAATGAAAATCCAATAAAATCCATGAAGAATTCAGCTTTGTGCATATAATACACACCATCATAAGCCTGAGAAAATAGTTGAGTAAGACATCTCTAAATATCAGGCTCGATGTGTAGTATATAACACCACATAAGATAGGTTTATATCGTGATACTTAGCACGAGTATTTGGCATTCTACTATTTGTCTCGACATTTACCTGAATTGCACATTTGCAAGGAGATAAACTTGAAACAAAGTGGTTTGGGATAGTTAAGGTTAACCTAATTTTATTTGGGAGTACTACTTACTTCCATTTGATTGGGGACTACTACACATGCTATCTCTAGATTCTAATATAGCTACTCTAAACTCATAACTATTAGAGTATATCACCTATAACTCCAGGGTTTCTCCATAAGCTATGCTCTAATAAAGCCTTCTTCAAACTATCAACTATAGTTCTGGCATACTTGGCACAGTTGCCATGATTTTAGAATATAAATCTTGAACTATCGTTGGACAACTGACTTCTTATCTTAAGTATTTATGATGTTCTACTCCATCACATAATGATTCTCAAGTGAATCATATATGATTACTACCTCTACTATGTGAGTATACATATTTTATTTCTATCACTCTTCCTTACCTCCCATGATTGACTCATCATGGTTTATACTACCTCATATTACTTATATTCATCCCTTACTATCAGTTGTTTTAAAAGTTTGGATAATTTACTTACCCATTACTTGTCTTGGTATACACCTTCTAGTAGGATATTTTTCTTATATACTTATCTTTATCACTTGATATTACTCTTATTACAAGTCTGGATAACTCTTACTTAACCATATCAGGTGTTGGTACAGATCTTCCAATAGGATATCTTCCTTATGGTTGTATCCTCTCTTTGGACTACCATGTATTGTATACCAACTGTGATCTACTCATCTATTGTTTTAAGGACTTAATGGGGTGCTACATACTTGGGATTAGCTAGCTAACTTCACTTATCAAAGATAGGTAAGAAAGTTTTACTCGAGTGTGTCAGGATTATTCTCAAGTGAATATCCATCTCAAGTCACAAGAAGATTTGGTTTATCTAAGACAACTTCCTATAGACACTACCAATCCTATAGGTCTCCTTTAAAGGGTTTTAATCCTAAGGTCAAAGCATTTGCTCGATACCAACTGTGGTGACCCGGCATACCACTGCATGGTGTAGTATGCAAGTCGATATAACACCAATGAAACACCGTTCCACTAGTATTATATCGCTCAGAGTGGTACAACAGAAACATATGCGGGTCCAAGGCATGTCTATAGAATTACACATTGACTCTGTTACAAAAGATCATCACAGCCTCCTACTCTACAATGAGGTAAATCTGCAAATAAACTCCAGAAAAACGACTCGTAGTCTAAGCCTATCACGAACTCTATTTTAAGAGTATATAACTAGCTATAGAGGCTAAGAATAGATTCTAGCTAAGTAGGAGCTAGGTTAAGGAAGCTAGTTCCCTTTCTATTGCTAAACTAGGTTTTCTCCTTGTTGGATGTGGTGTCTGACTCTTCTGACATGGTTTTGTCTCTTGAAGTAGTTGTTGACTCTTCGGCCTTCGAGTTGCACTGTAGATCCTCCTTTGATGCCTCCATACCTAAGCAGGGGATTTAAGAGTGGGATGAGTACGAGCGTACTCAACAAGTTCATTATAGGAAAGAGGTGTTTAATGCACTAACTACATAGACCCGAAAGTCATAGGCAATGCAAGTTTTTGTAAACATTTCTTCAAAAGGTTGCTTTTATTCGAAGAGCTATGTCCGTCAGCCTTCACCGGTTGACTAGAACTTCATGGAGTTCCTTTCCGGCGCGTTCGCAGTTCCATATCCCGAAGGAGTGGTCAGTTCGTTACACTCTGCAGAGGTGTGTTGCTTTACCCATAAGAGATCTTAACCTTGGTGCCAACCGGGGGCGACCCGTCCACACTTCCTTTGGTGTGAGGCCCGGTATAAGGTCATAGTCAATCATGTTCCTCCGCTACCTCGAACACCCACCCTTTGTTGCATACCCCGACCCTGGGTCCTCGTCGGTCCCATTATTCCCACTCACGGGTGGACCCCGACCACGACAACAGTTTGGGATCGAACCAAACTCCTTCGCCGGTAGCTGCAACCCATCATAGACCGCAATGCCGTGGGGAACTTAAGGCTTCCCCAGCCCACCGCTTGTTCTTCGAGCGACAAGTGTCTACGGACTATGCCGTGGGGACTTAAGGCTTCCCAGCCAACTTGCCCCCGACAGATACAAGTGTCTACGGTAAAGCGCATCCGTTGATGAACGAGAGGTGGAAACACTTTTGACTACTCCGTCCCATTCCGGATCTTATGGTTAACACGGGTATTACGGCACAAGAATCACTGGACGACATTTGTTGTTTAATCCTAGATGGATATAAACCCTTGCAATGGAACCTCCACCATATCAACACAATCCATGGTTCCATTGCCCACCACATAGTCATATTCATAATTATGAAAATAGTGGTTTTGTCTTTTTATGCAAAAGTGATAAACATAGTACTTTGCAAGTAATTTGGTAAAAATACTCAAATGACATGAGCAAGCGATGAACTTGCCTTTCTTGACCGCAAGATTATGCAGCAAGGTCTTCGATACGCAATAACTCCAAATTCTGAAATAGCATCATCGTCCGGTAAGGACGATGTTTAAAAGATTGGCAAGGATGCAATAATGCATAAGTATGAGATGCAATAGCTCTAATCGTGACCTAACCCCGATGATTTAGGATTAGTGAGTTGTAATGATTTGTTTAGGGTGTGTTGTACTTTTAGAGTGATTCACAAACAAGGTTCTTATTCAGGTGTGATTACTTGGTATCATAAACAGGTTATATACTACAGCATAATAATCAATTGAGCACACAAGGAATTATAAATGGGCATAAGGTTCATATGTAAAGAACAGTTGTCAGTTTTAGTGCTATATGGCATGGTTAATGATTACTTATTATATTCTTCGAAAGAATAACTTTTGAAGAACATGTTCTTTAATGAAGAACAAGTATGACAATTGGGTTTGTGTGTTCTATGGTTTCCTATAGTTTCAATTGGTCTCTGAAGTAAGTATTAAATGGATCACAACAATGTTGGATTCATTGACATCTAGGGTTTGTAAGGTTGAGTTAAGCCTAGGCATCCTAAGCAATTTTTTATTCAGGGCTGCTATCAAAGTTGGTTCATCTTGCTGGTGATAGCTAGCTAGGGTTTATAGGTCCTATAAGGCAGGGTTGATGATGATTCTTTATTTACTTCAAAAGAATAACTTTTGAAGAACATACTTCTTAAATAATAAGAAGTATATCAATTAGAGTTGAGGTTGTTTAAAGTTTCTTATGGGATCTACTAAATAAGGAATGGTTGATTCCTAAATAGGATGGCTTATGAGTATCTAACACTAATAGGGTTTAGTGTGTATGGGATATGATGTCAACACTAGCATAGTTGCCATAAGGATTCATCACAATGGTGTGATGCTAATTATGGATAATTAAGGATGAGATCCTTGGTAATAAGGACTAGGGTTGATACTATTTGATCATCTGGGTTTTATTAAGATGAACACCTGAAGTACTAAATTCTTAGTGGTAGGGCTCCTACATTTTCTGTGGACATGGTAAGTATTTAATTGCTATTGTGGTTCTATGATTGAAAAGAAAATATTATGATCACATGTTCTAACCTAAGGTTTAGGTTAGAAGCAATTTAAGGTTCATATGAAATAATAGAGCTAGGGTCTAAATGACATTAAGGTTTTAGGGTTACACATGAAATAATGAGTTCCTAGTTTTCTTCCTTATGGAACTAGGGTTGCATAATTACTATTTAGTTCATAAGTTAATAACTTCATTAATAAAGTTGAAGTTATTAATAACTTGGAAATAATAATATTGAATTTGGTATTTTATTAATTTTCAAGAACTAATAATTAGGTAATTATTAATTAGGGTTTAAATCCCTTTAATAAAGATTTAACAAATTAACAAATAAAGAAAATTAGTTTTAATGTTTTCTTTATTTATTTACTAGTTTTTATTCAATTTGGAAGGTTTTCCTAATTATTGAATTTTTAATTCAATTAAGAATAAAAGAAAAAACTTAATTAATGAGTTTAAAAAAATAATTAAATTTTTATTAAAAATAAAAATTTCATATTATATTTTTATTAGATATAGTTTACTTTTCTAAGAATTTTTATGTCTCATTTATATTTTTCTGAGCTATATTGAATTTTCTATAATTTGTCAAAGATGCAGATTTTTCCTGGATTTCAATTTAGACGAAATAACTAAATACACCCGGCTAAACCTACCCGCAGAGGCAATGACCTGTGGGCCAGAGGTCCACGTCAGACGCCACATCGGCGTGGACTAGTCAAAATAGAAAACGTGGCCTGGGAGCCCACTGCCGGCGGTTTGCCGGTGACGGCGCCGCCGTTTCTGGGCTCGGGCGGACGGGATTCTCACATCACTCGAACGAGCACTCCACCGTGAGCATAACGGTACCAGCGCCGCCCCTATTTGGTCGCCGGAGCAAGCTCGACGGCGAGGTACTGCGGCGGCGGACACGGGCGAGCGGCGCGGCGACGCTACGTGATGTAATCGAGCAAACTTCGGATGCTGAGAGGTTCAGGAGCTCACCAGGAGCACGTAGGACTTGACGGCATGGTCGGAGACGGCCTGGTTCGCCGGAATTGGTTGATGCCGACGCCGGAGAAGACGATGTCATTGGCGTCGATTTCGGGCACCTCAACTCGATTCCTCCCGTGGGCGTAGCTTGTCGAGGACGGCGGTTACAGTGGTCCCTACGGCTTGGCCTGGGGTTGCTCCAATCGCCGGCGGGAGTGGTGACCGTGATGAGCTAGGGTTTCGGTTGGAGAAGAAATTGGAGCAGAGGGAGAAATTGAGGGCCAGGGCTCATCGTGGAGCTTAAATACGGCGATGTGTTGCGCCTCGTCACGAATTCGGGCGAGGAGGGATCGACAGCGACGATGGGAAGTCGAGTACGCCGTCGTGCTGTCCTCCCCGTGCGCAGGAGAGGATGAGGATGACCCTCTCCTCTGTTTTTTTTAAACGAAGGGGTACGTGGTGGTCTGTTGGGCTGTGGCTTGGGCCGAGTTGCTGGGCTGCTCTGCAGGCTACTGCTGGACTTCTTCATGGGCTACACGTCCAGGTGAGTATTTCCCTCATTTTTTTCTCTGTTTTAATTTCTCCTTTTGTATATTTTCTACTTTAACTCATATTTGAATTCAATTCTATTTGCAGATATTAGTAATCATGCTAATCAATTCAAGATTTAGTATACTTACTACTGTTTCACTATTCTATTTGAATTCATATTTTATATTAAATTATTTGCATATTTGTGAACTTATTCAAAATAGCAAATAGACATGAATTGATATTTTCACTTCAACTTCCTTTTTGTTATGAACTCCTATTAAATTTAGAAATATAAGAGTTAATACCTTCCTCTCAAGGTATCTCTGAAGTTGTTATTATGTCTTAGTTCCTATTTGAGAAATTGATCACTTGCATGATAGTTCATGTGAGCAGCATTTCATTATAATTTTGAAGGTTTGATGATAACCCATATTAAATTAGCATTGGTGTTATTATCCATTAACACTTTGAATTATCTAGAGTAGATATTACTCTCCTCAAGGTTGGGTCTTAATTATAATGATAAGTGGTTGATCACCACCTATGGGTCTAATTATAGAGTTTAAATTAGGTTTATCTTATGCTCCATAATTAAGTATAGGTTTTAACTAGAGTGCAATTCTGGGGTTCTAATTATGTTTACCTAATGGCAATTGGTTTGAATCTCAATTATGACCTGGGTTTATATTAGGATCATCATAGTGATACATCAACTAGGGTTGAGATATAATTCTAGGTTATAGATATGGGATGACACCATTTTGCATTGGCTAGGGTTTAATCTCTCCTAACCATGGTAATATGGTTACTTGCTTCATATTTTATGTGCTTCTCTAATTATTAAGGATTTGAAAATTGGTGTTATCTTCTACCAATTAACTCCTATTATTATCCCCAATTTATCATGATAATAACTACATTGGTTATAGTTCTTTTTATAGTTAACTTTGGTCATATGGATGTATGTGTTCTCACCATATTAAGTATGGAGTTTGGATCTAAGATTTTCTTAGGTCCCTTTATTGAGGAATGAATGAATTATAGATGTGCTAGGATTCTACTTATGATCACCAAATGGTTCACAAGTTAAGGTTGGGGATATAAGCCTAGGGTGGCTTACTAGCTACCTCCCTATGATTTCATGTGGTGTATGATATCTACTTATCCTATTAGGATTTAACTTATCCTCACATACCTCAAGAGCATGATCATGGTTTAAACAGGATCAACTTGTTCTTGGTATCTTTACCTCAAGTTCTTAGGGTTTATGATCATCACTCAATTTATAATGATCAAGATATGGCTTCCTAAGGATCTCTCATTAAATAGGGTTCTCACTTCCATGATTAAGCATTGTCTTGATCAATTAAGGTATAGCACTTCTATTTTACTTTCTTGGATAGTACTGCTATGGTTGCCTCAATAATTTATATCCCAGGAGAATGCCTGAGATAATAACTTATAGCTCTATTTAAGGAATAATGGTTTAATTAACCATTTGGATATAGGGATAGGTCTCTCCCTAAAGTTCAGGTGTTGCCTCAACTGCTTGAGTGTAGCTCCATAGCTTGATCTCTCTCATATAGGTATAGTTATTCTAGGGTTTATGGTGTACTCACAAGATCTCATTAGATAAGAAGAGGTTAAGTCTCCCCCTAGATAACTTAACTGGGTTAGTCACTACTTTACTACATCAATTCATGGATATGGTATCATCTCATGTGATATTAGGTTATCTCACCATTCCAAGGGAAATGGTTTACAACCTAATACTTTAGTTCAAGAGGTTGTCCTTTGTTCATTAATAGGTAAAGCTAGTTTTTAGAATAAATGGTCTCTCTCATTTGGGAAGGCTTGAATAATACTCTAGGGTTCCTCTTGAAGATAATGTTGTGATCATATGGATATTTATATTCAAGATTTTCCTCAAGGTTTGTCATTGCTTCCCTAAATAACATAGGACTCTCACCTCTTTAGGTTTGATGTAAAACTATTTGGAATAGAGAAGAATATATACTTCTAAAGTTGATCTTCTTGTCTTGTTTCCAAGAATGAAGTAAAATGAATACCATGGGGTTCATGGTAGGATCAAGGATTAGTTTAAGACATGGAAAAGATAAGTGAAGAATAGTTTCTCCAATTATTGTTACTTGATTTCCAATTAAATGGATGTTCATATGTTATGGCAAATATTACCATCTTATGGTATTTTATAAGATCAAGTAACTGATCCTTGATTAAAGTGTTGTTGTGTTAGTTTTAATTCCATTTGATCTAGCCCCTTAGATCAAATCATCTCTACCCAAAACAAGGTTTTAACAAAGTCACATATAGGTTTATAGCGCTTGACTTGATGAGCTACTTCAATTCCACCAGGGTCAAGTGAAACTTCAACTACTGTGACTGTTTTATTTTTAAAGCGCGAAAATTCCCCGGATTTTCTATGCATGAATGCAATGCACACACCTGTTTCCTCTATTTTTGTAACCCCAATACCTGGGATATTACAACAGATCTGACGATTTGGTGGTTGATTTGGTGGGGGGGAGAGGGAGAGAGAAAACCGGGCGCCTTTGGAGAGAAGAAGAGAAGAGAAAGAAAGAAGAAGGGTCGGGCTGGGGGCGCGCGCGCGGCTCAAACTTAAGTGAATGTGTGGCGCCCTTGCCAGGGGCGCCACACTTTCAAAGTGTGGCGCCGGCGAGAGCGGCGCCACTCGTGCTGCCACGGATCGGGGTCACCAGCTCAGCGTCGACGGGCCACGTCGGATGGGTGTGTGGCGCCAGCGCCAGGGGCGCCACATGGGCATGTGTGGCGCCCTTGAGAGGGGCGCCACACAAAAGGGTTAGATCCGTGAAATAGTTTCGCCGGAGGGTCAGTCTGTGCTTTTCTTTCAGTTTTGGGTTATTTTTGTGTAAATCGCCCACGGTGAACTAGCTCTGGATGGTCAAATTAGCACAAGTCATGAACTTCCTGACCAAGAAGAAAAAATACAGTAGTATCATTGGAAATGTCTTAATCAGATATAAGCGAAATGGGAAGCTTCCCTTTCTTGGGCAACTAGTAGAAAACAGCTCAATCATGCACGCTTGAATCGTACTAGATGGACCCTGCGCGCTCTGCTGCGCCGTCCTCCAATACCAGCGATTATTTTTTTGCTCTGTGGTTGTTCTTTTGTCGGCGTGTACATTGTTTCGTTGCTCCTTCGCAGAAATGCAACTTGGTGGGTCCAAACACGTTTTGTTGGGCGATTGATGGTCGGTGCGTCTTTGCATGTTTGTGGGATGTGTCTTTTGTTAGCGGGTGATGTTTGTTGATCATGTGCATGCCACGTATGTAGGCGTTGAGGTGGCCGGTGATATGAGTGATATGAGTCTATGTAAGTTTTGAGCGCATTATAAATTGCTTAGCAACGGAACGGATTAGAATAATCATCAAGTGACCTTGTTAAGCTTCTAGTTGTAACCAGGCAGAGCGGCAGGACATCTTGTTGGTGGGGCGACTACACTCATAGGGGCATGCTCACTCGATAATGGTGGGGCGTAGGTTTAGATGACTTGCAAGATGTCTCATGTTTTTGTACGGAGATGCTGTTGCCTGCCAAAACCCACCGGCGAGCAGTGGTTAAGCAACACGAAGAGCCGGGAGGCTTCCAAGGCGGCAGCGGGCCCCCCTCGACGTCGTCTCCGCAAATGTTCCGGCACACGACCGGCGGTTGCGAGGCGTGCTACCCGACCTATACCGGCCGAAGGTGTTGGATTGCTTCGATTAGTTCCCCGCATGGCGACACGTAAACATTACGAGCCATATCGGCTCTCAGGTTGCCCTGCGGATCGGCTCAAAGAGCCGATCGCCCCATGGTTCATGTTAGATTTTCAATGACATGGGGATCCTGCTTGATCACAACAAAGCTAAACCAATCTACGAGCTTAGGGTTTTCACCGTATGATCGGAACATCCTACACGTAGTTGAGCCTAATAGACACGAAAGATAATGGAAGACTAACCCTAAAAGAGGCCTAAAAACCAACATTAAGTTAATTCCCGGAACATCCCTCTTAGGACTAACAAACCATACCTAACGCACTACCGGATCGTTCAACCCGTTTGCAAGGCCTAACCATACGGATATTAAACTAATCCTTGAAGAACAAGGAGCAACTATAACAGATCGGATCTACTAAGTAACGAACAAGCAAGATGCTGCCCTTACACTGGATAGGTGTAAGGGCAGCTAGATATTGAGGGACGGCACATCTCAGATAAGAAAAGCATCTATGCAAGCCCCAAAACATCTACGGTAAATAGTGCTACTCGCCATCAACAACGCTTCAGCACGAGCAACACAAGGTAAACGAATAAACGTGTGCTGCCTAGATCACAAGATGCGATCTAGGCAGCCTGATGCTTACCGGGAGAAACCCTCGAAATAAGGGGTGGCGATGCGCCTGATTTGTGTTTGTTGTGAACGTGATTGTCCTCCTTTTCCGATAACCCTAGATACATATTTATAGTCCAAGGGACTTTCTAATTTGGACGTGCACCTAACCGTGCACGGGTTAAACTCTATCTTTTATCTAAACTAAGATGCGATCTACTATATTACAGATACACGGGCAATTAAGCCCAAACTCTTTGCGCAAGGCCGCTTCAAAGATGCTCCACGTGTATATTCTTCAAGCCCATCTTCACTTACGGCCCATCTCCCGATTTGGCCAAAATCCGTGATAACACATGCCCCCGGTTTTGGTAATGATAATTTCAAAACCACTTTGTTTTTCCTTCGAGGGGTCATGTCGTGGCGAGCAGAACCGTCGCAGTATTCTTCATCATGACACCTTGCCTTCTCAACTTCTCTGCACGATTTGACGGTTTTGGCACCACATCCTCGAAAACTGTTCGAACATTAAATCTCCACTATATCTTCTTTTATTTAGCCACATCGAACAGTTCACGTCTTCATCCCTTCGCTCCAAACCAGCCGCCAGCCGAAAAACCCTCTTCCTCTGTAGCCATGTCTTCCTCTTCCTCCTCCCAATCCTCTTCCTCGAGTGAAGTAGAGCCGGAGGTCAATCAGACGGAAGCATACAACCGGCGCGCCCCCGAGCATTGGGATGAGCAAGAATTTGACTTCGACTTCGTGCCCGAGGGCCGACCCGAAGACCTCGTCTGGTCGGATGGCGACATGCCCCTGACTGACGGGGAAGATGATCTTCGGTTCTTGATCGACGGAGAACTAGAGGCGGAGAGCGACATCAACGACCCCCCTTCCGGGGAAAATTCACCTCCTCTACCAAAGAAGAAGACGAGGAGGATGAAGACGAAGACGTCTCCTCCGACACGAAGCAAGAACAGAGGACGACGCCTCCTCCGACGAACCGCCGCCCAAGCGCATCCGTGGCTGGTTGGTCGATGAGGACGACGATGATGAAGAGGACGAAGCCTCCGCTGAAGGTTACAGTAGCAGCGACGAGGAAATCATCGACAGCAGCGATGACGGCAGCTACCCCGGTGATGGCGAAGACGACAACAGTCCTTAGAGTAGGGAGTTACTAGCATAAGATTAGCAGTAGTAATTTGTTCCCTTTTTGTTGAGCAATCGGCTCCTCTTTGTAAGAAATCACCTTTTTAATCAATGAAGATGAAGATGTTCTTCCAATTCAATCTCTAATTATCCGATTTCACCCCTCGCCATTTTTTGACTGTCCAAGATGGTCAACGCCTGCAACTCTTGTCCCAACTCCGATCCTCAAATGGTAGTCCCCAACCACTCCAAATCACCAGGGCAACCAAGCACAATTCCAGGCATCAAACCGAACCCAAGGAAGTATCAAGATGATTCAGAAACCAGGAGCCTGAAAATTTTAAAAATACGGTCTCCTTCAGGTTAGACCACCTTGCCGATGATGACAACACTTGGCAGTTTTACTCATGATCCTTCCCCTCTCCCCGTTGGTATTACTGCCTCAGACAGGATCATGAAACTTGGTCACGGATCTTTAAGGCCAGTGCCCCCCGAGCCTCAGTCAAGGCGAGAACAGCAGCAAAACAGGGGTGGCCGCCAAGAAAACTTTGAAGGGCTACAATCCTGTGCCGGCTCAAAAAGGAATGCTGAAGACAATATCAGCATGAACATGCAACCCAGCCGACGTACTCCAGCTTAGGCACCTCCGGGGACACCACCACATAAAACTAGCCAGATGTGTCACCATCGGCTTTCAAGAACAGGGTCAGCCCATCAAAACAAGATAGGAAAGCTTATGCACCAGGAGCCGATGTACCACGAGGGCTCAACAGGACCAGCAAATCCCTTCTTTGAACCAAGAAGCTTCTCATGCCATGGCTCTTTAACTCCTCCTGGCTCAATTCTTGTGATTTGCTGCTTAGATCAGCTCACCATCCTTGACAATGACTCTGCAGTTGAAACCCTGGCCAATCGTGACGTTGCCTGTCTTCAAGTCATTTTCCTTCACTGAGGCCTGATCAAGTGGCAGCTTAAACTCTGTAATTCTAAAGTCGATGTCCGAGCATCGGCTGTGCTGAATTTTTTGTATTTTTGATTTTTTATTGGCCGATCAATTCATGAATCGGCTTCCCCTGGGTACATACTTCATGGTGTCTTGTACCTTCTCCGTGTGTATGCCCCCGAGCCGAATCCTTCAAGTGATTGAAGATATCGGCTTTCAGCCAATTCAAGCTTTTCTCGCCACTCACCATGCGAAATAGCACATCAGTAAGCACGGGTGGTGCGAATAATTTTAGCCGATTGCTAGAATCGGCTCCCCTTGCAGTTGGTGATCTAACTTATTTGCTGATAAATGTTGGCCATGGCTTATTCCCAGGACCAATGTCGATCTCTTCTAGTCCATCAGCTGTAAACCCATATCTCAGCTTTCCATTGCCCGCCAAATCAATGATGAAGACAGGCAGAAGGTAGGTTGAGGCTAATTGTGGCCGATTGCTAGAATCGGCCTCCTTTTCCATTGTAATGTTTAACGAGGGTTTACAACTTCTTGGTTCCCTGCTACAACAACGTGGCATGTTTGAAGTGAGATCCTTGTTTCTTATTTTGGGGCCGATCGCAGGGATCTTGCCACGTACGTCCATAGACTTGGATCTTGCTACTGTCAGGCCGTGGATAAGACTAGCCTCACCCCGTTTTTTGTAGCTTCGATGCGCTCACAGTCGTCCAGATTGATTCCGAGAGCGGCTCTTGGTCATTTGCTTCCCAGATGTTCATGGCAGCCAAAGAGATATCGATCGAATCATCGCATGAACAACCTCCACTTCATCCCCATCCCATTGTATGATGCACCGATGCATTGTGGATGGAATGCAGCAGTTAGCATGGATCCAATCCCTTCCTAGCAGAACAGCATAAGTGCTCTTGCTGTCGACGATGAAGAAGGACGTGGGGATGGTCTTTCGGCCGACAGTTAAGTCCACGTTCAGAACACCCTTGGCTTCTGTCGGTTGGCCGTTGAAATCGCTTAGCGTGACGTTGGTCTTGATCAGATCTTCGAGAACGTCCCAAACGTCGTAACATGGAGTACGGCATTATGTTGACTGCTGCTCCCGTGTCAACTAGCATCTTGCTGATAGGCTGCTCGTTGATATAACCCTTCAGGTATAGGGCCTTTAGATGCCTATAGCTCCTTTCTCGTGGCTTCTCAAAGATAACTGGCCGTGGCCCACAATCAAACTGTGCCACCGATACTTCCTCGTCTTTTGGAGCACAAAACTCTGACGGGAGAACGAACACCATGTTTGTATCAGCCGATGTCCCTGCGGCTTTCATCTGCTTGGGTCGCCACACTTTCTTCTGGGCGAGCTTCGTTTCCCTGTTTGCTTTCACGCCAGATCAGGCCGTGCTTTCCTCAACGTGTATGCACGCGCCCGCTTCTTCCAAGTTTCGAGCCGTTGCACTCGCGCTTTTGGGAGTGGCTGAGTCCATCGACACCACCTTGGTCGGTGATATCTATCTTGTTCTTCCGACTCCTCAAAGTCTTCATCTTGGGATGACTCAGCTCGTTTGTTCCGAGGTGGGAGAGGTCCTAGACGCTTGAACACCGAAACTTCATTTGTTCCCTTCTCTCGCTACATTCTCGAGTTCTCGATTGTAGGCAATCGGCTCATTCCCGAGTCCCAGCAGTGTTTGAAGAAAGGACAATTCCAATGTCTGTCCACGTCCTCGCTCCTTGATCTCTCCTCGCGTGACGCTCATACCCTTCGTATCGACGTATTTCCTGTTTTCGCATCGACCGACGATATCTATCATCGTCTACGTCGTAGCGACGGGTCGTATCGCTGTTCATATTTGTTAAGGAGGTGCGCGGAAAGTGGTCGTTGATACCGCACGCTTATCACCTCTTCTTCAGTCAAATACCGTATGTCATCATGCTGGGCCGGTCGCGTGGATCGGCCTCCTTCTTATCCTTGCCACGAGAGCGACTACTCTCTGGCTTATCATCGCCATGGCGATCTGCGAGCCCTGCCATATTGATATCAAACGAGAAATCTGGCTCGCGTCCTATGCACTGACTGAGATCGACCATGTTGACTTCCGGAAACTGCGTGTCAACTCTCATGGCAAACTGACCGAAGAGTAATCGGCCTTGTTCTATCGCCATTTGAATCTGTCCGCGCAGGACTTTGCAGTCGTTGGTGGTATGGGTGAACGTGTGATGCCATTTGCGTATGGCTTGCCGTTCATCTCTTGTGGCGTGGGGATTTTGTGGCCTTCGGGTAACTTCAGCTGTTTCTCCTTCAGCAAGAAATCAAAAATTTGCTCCGTTTTGCTCAAATCGAAGTCGAACCCCTCACAGGCCCTGGTTGGTTCACCCACTTGCAGGACACGGGTTTTGCCCCCAAGTCCACTCAGTTACAGCGACCTCCCGATCTCCCCGAATCTTCATGTTCGTCTGTCTCGATCCGGGCGACGCGCTTGTACTTGTCCTGGTACAATTCCGGATGGCGCTGTTCATATGCTGTCAACTTCTCGAACCATGAGCGGTGAATTGTACTCGAAGGTCACATCTTTGAGCGGCACAATCCTGCTACCGCCGCCGATCGCTTCCTTCTCGGATAGGCGAACCGAATAACATCGGTTCCCGACGGTCCCGAACCTCTGGATGTACTCGATACCGTCTCTCCTCGTCTGCCGAACTTGGGTCAGATCGGCAAGGCTAGCTTCCGTAGTTTCTGAATGGTATTGTACGTGGAATTGCTCTTCCATGCCACGTCCAAACCGAGTCTGGTAACAACGAGGTGTACCACCCAAAGGTTGGACCCGTGAGAGAGCGAGAAGAACCTCACACGTAGCTCGTCGGAAGAGACCATGCCCAACCGTGCCAAGTATCGGCTCACGTGCTCGATCGAGCTGGTTCCTTCGATCCACTAAATTTTGTGAAGTCAGGAGCCGATACTTAGGTGGCAGCGGGATCAGGTCGTAGTCGTTGGGATACGGCTTGGAATAGCCGATCATCCTCTTTTTCGGCAGGATGCCGAACTGGTCTCTCATGATTGCGGTGATCTCATCCACCGTAGGAGCTGCAGAAGCTGATCGTTCATAACTTGTACCGGTGGCATATTTAGTTAGCCACGCCCGTTTCGCATCTGCTCCAATCGCTCCTGCTCCAGCGACTCCTCCTGCCGTGGCAGTCCTTCCTGCTGTAACCTGGGTCATCCAGTTGCGTCCGGCACGTATGTGCACACGTATCCATGTGGAATTTCCTTGGGCGGCTCATACAGGAATTGGTAGTCGCCGGATCACCTCCAACCTTGTACGACGACGCCGGTGAACCTTGTTGTGGAGCTGCAAACGTGTGTTGCGTGGTGGCCTCGTGTAGAGCGGTACCTCCCCTTGGTGAGTTCCTAGAGCAGGACCTGACGGAGAGTACTTGTGCTTCGTGACTTCTTGCACCACATTGAGCGCGACACGCTCCAGAGTATTCAAGCTCTCAGCATGCCGATGAAGAGAGTGAGCAACGTCATAGTTGACTTCCTGTCGCAGGCTCTACGTTCGTCCGAAGGGAGAGATAGATCTAGTCCATCTAGCGCGCCTTCGGGTTGGAACCCTTTGAACTTGATCCCGTGCGAACGGGTTTTCTCAAAAGCGCCGATGAGATCGGCTTCCAGGATGACCTTGAGCTCATCATATCTCTTCTTATGCTCAGGAGGCAGATCTTCATACTTGACGTTCCGCCCGTCCGAGACGCAGATGACGACATGGTTGCTGCGGAAGATTGTCCCGATGTCCCACCAGGCGTGCAGAATGTGTTGCTGCAAAACCCACCGGCGAGCAGTGGTTAAGCAACACGAAGAGCCGGAGGCTTCCAAGGCGGGCCCTGGTCCCTCGACGTCGTCCCGCAAATGTTCCGGCACACGAGTTGCGGCGTGCCACTGACCTATACCTGGCCAGGAAGGTGTTGGATTGCTTCGATTAGTTTCCTGCATGGCAGACACGTACACATTAAATACGAGCCCTATCGGCTCTCAGGTTGCCCTGCGGATCGGCTCAAAGAGCCGATCGCCCCATGGTTCATGTTAGATTTTTAATGACATGGGGATCCTGCTTGATCACAACAAAGCTAAACCAATCTACGACAGTTTAGGGTTTTCACCGTATGATCGGAACATCCTACACGTAGTTGAGCCTAATAGACACGAAAGATAATGGAAGACTAACCCTAAAAGAGGCCTAAAAACCAACATTAAGTTAATTCCGGAGCATCCCTCTTAGGACTAACAAACCATACCTAACGCACTACCGGATCGTTCAACCCGTTTGCAAGGCCTAACCATACGGATATTAAACTAATCCTTGAAGAACAAGGAGCAACTATAACAGATCGGATCTACTAAGTAACGAACAAGCAAGATGCTGCCCTTACACCTGGATAGGTGTAAGGGCAGCTAGATATTGAGGGACGGCACAGCTAAGCAGATATGCGCAAGAAAAGCATCTATGCAAGCCCCAAAACATCTACGGTAAATAGTGCTACTCGCCATCAACAAGGCTTCAGTACGAGCAACACAAGGTAAACGAATAAACGTTGTGCTGCCTAGATCGCAAGGCAGCATGATGCTTACCCGGGAGAAACCCTCGAAAGAGGGTGGCGATGCGCCTGATTTGTGTTTGTTGTGAACGTGATTGTCCTCCTTTTCCGATAACCCTAGATACATATTTATAGTCCAAGGGACTTTCTAATTTGGATGTGCACCTAACCGTGCACGGGTTAAACTCTATCTTTTATCTAAACTAAGATGCGATCTACTATATTACAGATACACGGGCAATTAAGCCCAAACTCTTTGCGCAAGGCCGCTTCAAAGATGCTCCACGTGTATATTCTTCAAGCCCATCTTCACTTACGGCCCATCTCCTGATTTGGCCAAAATTCGGTGATAACAGATGCATACTGATGTGTCTGGTGATTCCATTCATGTTCCAGCTACAAAAACGCTGAAGTATATTATGCTTGAGGGAGTACAACTTCTAGGTGACATATCTTCAGCGATGAGGGGAGAACGTGCCAAGTGTTCATGTTCCAGCTACAAAACGCTGAAGTATATGCTTGAGGGAGTACAACTTCTAGGTGACATATCTTCACTGGTGAGGGGAGAACGTGCCAAGTGTGCGTTTTTTGGCTAGTCCTGCAGTGTTGTGGAAGAGGCCGTGTTGTACAACTATTTGCACGTGTTTATGATGTGTTTTGCACACGTGGCTCTTATTGATGGGTGCGCATATCTTAATTTTTGTATTTTCCGTACGCTGTTTGAGTTAATTTCTGAATGCCGGCGGTGAGTTTGACACGTCCAAGAATTCAGCCTTTCTTAAAACGTGATGATCCAATGTGTTAGTATTTTCTTCTTTTATAGAGGTGGTCCGAGAGTATATACAGAGGTGATCACGGTTTAGTTGAGCATGATTGCATGGAATGCCTCTAAACAATATCTTTTTGAACCAACTTTCACAGTTCTAGGCATAGTTCTGGTTAAGCTGCAAGCTTTCGATCTTAGATTTACATCTGAACAGTTCACACTCTGAAACACAATGCAATCACCTATTTAAAGGTAAACCGTGGGGCAAACAACAAATTCTCACCAAGGCTATATGAAGATTCATAACGGACAGCTCTTCTACAGTGGTCATCTCAGCCCCATTTAATTTTTCACGGATAACCTCAATAGGGAAAAAATATCCCTACGGCTTATACAGCACATCACCGCTCGATTAGTAGGTAAAGAACCCACACATAGCTCCCCTGATGGCATACCAAGCTGCAGATTACCTGTCAAGCAAAGCAATCCCCAAAATATTTGTTTGAGACTTTGGACCGGTAGCTTGCTGAGAAACTTAGAACCGCTTTGGACACCTTAAACATCAATTGGTGACAACTGCCAATATACCTGCCAATATACCAATGGGATTTTGCATATAAATGGAAGAGTTGGCATTCATGCAAAAGCAACCATGGAGCACTCCATAGAAGACTTAAAAAATGCCAAAGTTTCATTCATTTTTCTGTATTGCCCAAAAGGTAAATCCTGTAATTGCCGCTACCAAGGATAATTTGGTGAAATTACCAAAAGGTACATTTTAACTGTAAAGACTAATCACTTGTTTTAACTTGACACGATATTAGTATTTTCCATACTTGACCTATTAAGAAACTCAAATAATATTTGTGGGCATAATCTAAACCATGAGAGTCCAACAACGATGATCACTATACTCAAGGTATTTCACGGAATATCAGATACTTTCAATTATCTGTTGTCAGATGCTTCTGAAAATTTGGGAGCTTCTTGTCTATACTCCGTACTCACATACCAAAATCTTTTTCTATACGAATTTGAGTTTGGAATTTTATTTCTGTCATGTGCAAACCATGTTCTGAACACCAAGTTGGATTATAGCATGGCAATTTCAGGGTATGAGAGCTGGCTGATTCCTAAATCGCTCTGGCTAGAGTGGGCTCCAAAATTTGTACATGTGCTGGTGGCTGGTCATTTAGCTGAGCCTATGTTCTAATGGAACTGGTAGTGTTCCATCCCAGTAAAAAATGGATAATTTCATAGCATCTACCAAGAACTCCCAATATGATTGCAATTATTCTGATAAACTGAAGACTACAAACACACTCAAATGTCCTTATGAACATATTACATTCAAATTTTAAATTTCAGTCACATGCAGATCATAGCAATAGCATATAGTCACCAAAGCCAGAATCGCCAGCTAGCACTATTTGTTCAATTTTTTTTGCATTGGTGAACGAATGGTCTAAAAGTAGGCTGCTTAGAATTTGGAAATGATAGAGCATATGTCGCTAGCATGTATGTACCTGCCCAGAATAGACTGTAGTTCTTCTTAATCATCTCCAATGGGCGTGAGGCGCTGAATAAGGGTGGGGACGCGCCCCATGATGGCACCACTTCTTTAAGACTCTGAACATGGTTCGCCCCATGGATTTTGCTTCCAGCGGTCGCGGCAGTGCACCTAGATAAGGAGAGTGTCACGACACAGCCAAGAGACACAACCGTTGCCGTCACTATCACCTCATACCCACCATTTCCATCCCATCGCCAGAGAAGGCCGATTGTTGCTCTGAATTGAGAAACAAAGTAAATGGGGAGTCAAATTTTTGCACTAAAGCACAAATGGAAAAATGACAAAAATCTACAGTATACATAGAAGTCCAATTATTGCGTTGAATGAGAAACAAAGTAAATGGGAGTTAACTTTTTTTTTTGCACCAAAGCACGGATGAAAAAACTACAAAACATATCGATCCTATGACTAAATATCGAAATTACATCAAATTGTGAGCACATCGAACCAGCTCTAGCTAGCAGGAGTGGTGGAAATGTGTTTTCATCTCTTATACATCCTCGAAAGATGCAGTTAAGCTTCTTGGCAAAGGGAATTCAATATATCTGAAATCACACACAACAATAGGTTTACTAAACATGAAAATATGTTGTTAGAATCAAACAATCAAACAAATGGCGATGAAGATGTCCCAGAATACAAAGGTTTCCCATTTTCTTTGTTTGTTTCAACTTGGAAAATTCTCGTAAAATTAGTAACATGGATTGTTTAAGACGTCGCAACGCAACAGGAAACGGTATTTTGATACACAAGTTAAAGATACAAAAGTTACTCCAAGGAGCTTTCTTGATTTAACATTTTCCAGTAAAAAGATAAGACATAAAATAGTTAAAAGCTGGGAAACATGAAGTGAACTTATGTGAAAAGCTGAAGGAGAGTGGCAATGGGAGAACTTGACTTTTCACCCTTCTACCAGATATGGATAGCTTTCCAATTTGGGTTCAGAATTCATAGATGCACAAAAGAGACAAATTGAAGTAACTCGGTGGAACAAATTACACAAGCCCAACGACATCGAGCTCTAGCTCCTGGCAACAATGAAACGGGTGTGATATTGATATGCATCTAAAAAGAAGCTCGCCGTCAGCTGCCTCGATCGGTAAGGGTGCAACTGGGGCAGGACTTCCCACTTGAGCCGCAATACATCCCTGCAAAATGAACACACTTAAAGCCACTGGCCAACATCATTAGCCCTAGAAGGTTCAGGCGGTCTAACTGCTTTATCTAGCGGGCATCGTGCTGATCCCGTATCACTTTCTCGACAGGTTTGTCAAGAAGAAAAGCTTTCCTAGTAGAATCCCTTCACGATGGCACCGCCAACTCGACGTGCATCAAGAGGAGGACTTCCTCGATAGACCCGATCAGGAGAGCCCTACGTGGCGAGGAGGAGCTGTAACCATTTCACACAGGATCTAGTCGGCGTCTCTTGATGATATAAGGTCGACGCAAGCGCTGCTACCGTCTCCACATGGTGCCTATTCTACGGGGACCGTCGCTAGAGCTGCCATTCCTCCACCCTCTCGCTGAATCGCTGACGATATGTTTCTACACCGCCTCACTCCCGCGCTGAAAATTTTGTTTTCCACCGACAGGACTATGATCACTGGATGGAGAAATTTATAGCTGAAGATTATACTGGCTATTTTATTACTGCTAGTGTTTTCTCTTTACTTTGGAAAATCATTATGCATCTGGTTAACAATTTTCTATGTGCTTGATCTTCAAATATTTGCTACAGTTGTCAGAGTACTGTTTATTTTAGTCTGGGAAACATAGTATCATTCAGTTCAGACCATATAAGATGGATTTAGACAATGCTATTATTTTGCAATTGATCTCTGAACACCTATGTCACATTGGTTACATGTATATTCAAATGCTCCCATGTACTCTTCTGATGTGCAAACTTTAAAGAGACCTATAAGCTGTAGCTGTACAGATAGTGCATTTTGTAGTAAGACTTGAATCAACCTGAATTCTGCTATTGTATGAGGAATGTACTCTGCTACCATTCAGCATTTACGTCAGAGCGTACCATTGTTCTGCTATTTCAATAAGGCGTTGTCTTCTGCCTGCCATCCCTGCGGCTGAGGATGAGCCAAGCTCCTGTTGAAGTCACCCCCTTGGCGTTGATTCCAGCTCACCCGCTCGGGCTGCACCCTTGGCTGCGCGAGCTCCCAGACTTGGACGGTCTTTGCATTGTCATAGACCATCAATTTGGGGTCGTCAGAGGCTGCCGCTCGACGCTCTCCAGGCGGTGACTCCGGCTCACCAGGCACCAGCGCGGGCTAGCTGTGCCAGTTCCCTGTCTGGGACGGTCGCGACCATCTTGGACGCCATCTCGAAGCCTCGCCGGCCGTCCGGCCACAATCAAGAAGGAACGACGCAAGCCGTCGCCATGGCCTCGGGCAGACGCGGCACGCCACGCGCTCCCTGTCTTCCGCCCGTCCCGCTGCGCCGCACCAACACCAGATGCAGTCCTCCGGCGGGAGCACGCCCCACGCGAAAGGGGGAGGGGAGGCGGGCCGGGAGCGCAGCCGTCACAGATTCGGTCTCCAAGGCCGTGCCGCCGTACGAATATCATGGACGCGGGTCTCTAGGCGGTGTTGGAGCAGTTCGATTACTCTTCAGCTGCACGCATCCAGCCCTTCAGCTGCAATCTCGCCATCGCCGACTCCTTCTCCTTCCTCCTCCTAGCATACTCCGAGAACGCCGCCGACCTACTCGACCGACCACTCCATCTCATCACTCGACTCCTCCTCTGCGCCTCCCCCCGTTTCTCTCGGCTCCGACGCGCGCCTGCTCTTCATCCCCTTGTCTGGCATCCTCCTCAAGCACGCCTTCGCCGCAAGATCTCGGTAGGGTGACGAACAGGCTCTGGATCCACGCCAGGGTGACGAACAGACTATTCGACGCCCTTAACTGCATCGATTTCGGTGTGGTCATAGATCTCGAGCCCTCCCAGCCAGCTGCCCTGCCGCCGTTGCGTGAGAGATGGGAGGAGAAGAGGATAGGTCAGGCCTTCTGGAGAGTGGGAGAAGAGAGGCCAGCTGCCCTGCCCTGCCGCTTGACCCAGGAACCGCCTTCGAACCGACAAGCCAGGTGCGGGCCCAGCGAAAGCGACCTGCCGAGCGATCAGGAGAGCTGCCAACCTGGGAGCTTAGGGCATCTCCAACGGGCGACCCATCCCGCGCCCGCGCGTCCGGATGGGTCCAAACGGACAAAAACCTGGCCCAACGCGCGGACCCATCCCTAAAACGGATGCCCGGATCGACGCAAACCCGCCCAAACTTGGACGGGTTTGCGTGGCCGTGACGCGAAAGGCTGGTCGCCGCGTCCGCCCATGTCCGTCCCCGGCCCGCGTGTCATAGGCATAGATAATATTTTTCATTAAATAGGAGTCATTACATTTTTTTAACTTCTACTCTATCCTAAATACGTACGGGCCGGCGGCGTAGCCTCCCGCCGGCTCGCCGTGGCCGTGGATTTCACTCGACGCGGCGGCCACGCGTGAGGATTGCCAGGGCGCGGCGGCGGGCGGGGCGGGCGGCAGGCCTTCATCCTCCTCCTTTCCGTCCGCGCACCTCGCGCTCCGCCTCCGCGGCGGGATCATCCGCCTCCCGCACGCCTCCGCCCGCGCGGCGCGTTCCACGGCGCGCGCCCCGACGCGGCCGGCCGCCGTCTCGTGGTTCTCCTCGCCGCCGGCGCATGCGCTCTTGCCGGCCGCGCTCCGCCGAGTCGGCGTCCTCCCGGGCGCGCTCGGAGAGGGCATCCGGATGAGGTGACGGGCTGCTCGCATAGCGAGCAGCTCGTTCTTCCGGCCGGAGGTCGCCCAAACGGCGGCGGCCGGCCCGCCGGTGGCCTCGTGCTCCTTGGTCACGCGCGTGAGGTCGGCGAGGCGCTCCTCGATGGCGGCGTTGATGTTCGCCGGCGCGAGGTCCTCCTCTTGACGGGCTCCTCGGCGGCGGTCGCGCCCTCCTCCGGCCTCGTACCCGCCCGTCCGCGGTCTCGTGCCGCCTCCACGGCCGCTCCGCCATCTCGCGTCGCCTTCTTTGCCGCCGCCGCGCCGACGCGAGCGCCTCGTCGTCGGCGACCCACCGCGAGTCGGCGCGCTCCTCCTCCTCCGTCCGCGGGAACCTCGCCCGGCGGCGAGGGAGAGCTTGGCCCACGGGTCCGCAGGGTGCGAGGCATGGCGCCGAGAAGGTGGAGGGGGGGAGGAAGGTGATGCGGTTTGAGACCGCCGCCGTCTTTATAGCCGGCGCCCGGCGGGAAACTAGGGCGCCGTGCGCGCGGAACCTTTGCGCGCGCGGAACTTTCCCGCGCGTTCCACCGCCCGCCATGGCTGTCCCGTCGAGGCCTGCCATGGCGCAGCGCCGCGCAAGGAAGACGAACCACGTGGCGTCTCTTTGTTGGGCGCCGCGTGCGACCAAACGGACACGCGGACGCGGGCGCTGTCCGGGTGTCCGTTCGTCCACCCAAACGGCCCAAAACGGACGGCCCGCGTCCGTTTGGGTCGCCCGGTTGGAGATGCCCTTAGTGCTCTTTAGGGATACGTGTAGTCGATACACACGCCCGTAGGAGTTTTTTTTTTACGGAACCGTAGTTGCAATTTGACTGAGTGTTATAAAAGCGACAAGCAAATAATGAAGAACGATACAGGTAAATGCAGTGGAGACTCAAGATTTAACATGGAAAACCCCTTCCAACACGAGGGGAAAAACCACGCGCCAACAAGAAAGATATCGAGTGTTTACAAACATCGTGGGTTATCTTATAATCTGATAAACCCAGCCGGTGGCTTACAAGATGTATATATAGTGCCAACGATCCGTATCATCGCAGGCTGCACCCCCCCCGCTCCGCTCGTCAGAAGTTAGCCTCCCTTTAGTATATCGGATCACGATGCAACAAACAGGTCAAAACACCACATGCGTTATTCCGGAGAAAGCATCAGGGCAATTTTCCTAGTATCCGCTGACTGAAGTTAACCTCGTATTTGTTCAGAGGCAGGAAAGCTGGTTAAAGTCTAATCAAGAATTGCCTTCTTTTCCCCTCCATCCCTCACAAAAAAAAAAAACCCTGGCCAACTCACGATACCTTCAGTAACCATAGACCCCCGCCCCGCGTAAACTGCATCACTATTTACGCATGTCCACCGGCCGTCGACTTCGACAAATCACCGCAAGATTCGAGCACCGCCCCCACCCGATCTATATTTGGGCTCGTTGGTGCCGGCTAATTCGGCCCGTGGCAGGTGCATTTTTTTACCGCGCTGAGGCAAGGTGCTCTCTCATGTCAGAACCCCAACTCTCCCGTGGGCGGAGCCGTCGAGGGTGATGCTGCTCGTGCCGCGTGGCCCACCTCCGGCGCCACCTATGGATCTACCCGTGGCCTCCTCCTCCGGCAGTAACAACGACATCGGCGAGTTGGCGCTCACCAACACGTAACAGGAGCACCACCAGCAGCTCTCATTGCGGACGGCAAGCCGCTCGTCACCGTCGGCACTGACGTTTGCGCGAAGCACCCCCCGCAAAGAGGCCGAGGAGGAGAAGATGCAACTGGAGGAGGCACGGAAGGCGTCCATCGCCGCGGATTCGTCATCGTTGACTAGTTCAAGGACGACTATGAGTCCGCGTGAAGCCGTGGCCCACGACAAGACCTAATACCCCAATGTGTTGGAATTGGGCCTTGGGCCTTAGGCCCTTAGCCATAGCCCAATACAAATTCTGAAATTCGCTTTGGCCAATTTATATATGGCAAGGGGTAGGACTAAAATTTAGTCTAAAATTGTTAGCTGAGAAAGCTGTGGAGTGGTTTATAAGGACATCTACAATGCAGACGCTTAAGATGGGCGCTAGGCTAATATTCCCGGCCGTTGTGCTTGATTCCCGGCCGATTCTAGGATATCTACTGGCATCGGCGCAAGATGAGGCGTCGGGCGCTCCATCTCGTTTCCTGCAGGAAACAGTTCAGCGGACTGCACGGACGTGCAGAAAACAAATCCTATTTAGCGTCTCTGTTAGCAGCTCGCGTTGGAGGATACAACCTTTTGGCTATTTTTTTCATTTTTCGTGTATTTTCTTGAGTCACCTAAGCGCCTAGTTAAACGTCCAGCGCTGTACATGCCCTAAGGGGGTTGTTCTAGTCGTTGTAAGTGAGTGAGAATAAAAAGAACCCTCGCACACTCCTCTTCCTCCGCCGCCCACCTCGTCATGACGCGTGTCGCCGCGGCCCGCGGGTTGAGGGAATCCCGCTGAGCCAAGCTTATATTTTATTGTTCAGAAAACTAATCGTGTGATTAATTACGAGTCATTACTGAACACGTAATGCTGCCATTTCGTTCCAGACTTGATCGCGGCTGAGCTGATTTGGACATGGGCTGCCCCCCACAACTACCAAATCAAGTGAAACTCGCCCTCTGTTTTGAAAATAGCCCCGAGGCTGATTGGTGATGGGATTGTTAACGATGTAAATCCTAACTGAAGGTTGTTATCCACCGTGCTTTTTATGTCTTGCACATCACGGTGGTTTAGCCGTAGGGTTTATCTAGGGCTAGCTAATCATTGTTGTAATCCTAACAACCTTTGATCATATCCTGTAATCTCCCAGTAATATAAATACAAGAGGAGGCCGATGGGTTTAACCACGGCAAATCATTATATTTGACTTGGTATCAGAGCCTAGATCCCATCTACCTTCCCTCCACCTAGCTCCTTCCCGATGGGAACCCTACCGGCCGCCAACGATGCCCTCTCCACCACCCTCGCAGCTGGCTCCTCCTCCTTGGCGCCCGTCGTCTCCATCGGCTCCATCAGCAGCCTCATCACCATCCGCCTTACGCGGGAAAACTTCCTGCTCTGGAGGACACAGGCGGTCCCAGCGCTCCATGCAGCGCACCTGTATGGCTACGTCGACGGCTCCATCGCTGCACCGCCGCACACCATCACTGAAGGCACCGGCAACGCTGCTCGCGAGGTGTCCAACCCGGCGTTCCTCTCCTGGTATCAGCAGGATCAGCTCGTCATGATCGCTCTGCTTGGATCGATGTCTGAGGACATCGTTGGGCAGATGACCCAGCTCACCACATCTGCCGCGGTATGGTCCTCTCTCCACTCCATGTTTGCATCGCAAAACCGTGCCCGGGTGATGCAGATCCGCTACCAGCTCTCCAACATCCGCAAGAAGGACCTCTCCGCCTCCGCCTACTTCAACCGCGTCAAGTCCCTGGCTGACTCCATGGCGGCGATCGGCGCGCCGCTGAGGGACGACGAGGTGCTTGGCTACATGCTGGCAGGCCTTGGCTCGGAATACGAGCCGCTGGTTGTCTCCATCACCACTCGCGACCAGCCCGTCAGCCTCAACAGCTTCTACGCCTACCTCATCGGTGCTGAGCTGCGCATTGAGCAGCAGACCGCCGTCAACGACATCCACTCCTCCGCCAACTCTGCCGCACGTCGCTTCAACGGTGCCCCTGGAGAACCTCGTGGCGGACCTGGGTACGGTGGACCCGGAGGACACGACGCTCCTGGTGGCCAGGGCGGCGGAAACCAGGGAGGCGGCCGCGACAACCAGCAGCAGCAGCAGCCGCGCCGCAACGGCAACGGCAACTACAATGGCGGCAACGGTGGCCAGCAGCGTCGCAACGGCCCCAAGTGCCAGATCTGCTCCAAGTTTGGGCATGATGCCCTGCGCTGCCGCCAGAGGTTCAACCACACCTACCAGCCCGAAGACAATCGTGAGCAGCAGCGCATGGCCAACGCCGCCAACACGTCCTCAGGCTACACCGGCGACACCAACTGGTATCTCGACTCCGGCGCCACCGATCACCTGACCAGCGACCTCGACCGCCTCCACGTCCACGACCGCTACCAGGGCAAGGATCATGTGCAGGTTGCTAACGGAGCAGGTTTGAAAATTGCACATACTGGTCATTCTATGCTTCCTGGCTCTTCTTTGCATCTGAAAAAAAATTTACACGTGCCTAACATCCACAAACACCTTCTATCAGCACATAAGATAGGCACTGATAATGATGCTTTTGTTGAACTTCATCTTGATTGTTTCTTTGTGAAGGACCGAGCAACCAGGAGCATCCTCCTTCAAGGTGAAAGCCGTGACGGCCTTTACCCGGTGCCAAGTCTCCGTTCATCTCCACCAGCGTCTAGTCGCCATGGCCTCTCCGGTGTCAAGCTCTCTCGGGATCTGTGGCATCAGCGGCTCGGGCACCCCTCCAATAATGTCGTCGAGTCTGTCCTTAGGACCAATAAATTTGCTTGTGCACCCTCTAGTGAGTCTTTCGTTTGTGATGCCTGCCAGCGCGCTAAAGTGCATCAATTACCCTTTCGTGATTCCTCTCATGTAACTACTTCCCCGCTTGAGCTCGTGCACTCCGATGTGTGGGGGCCAGCAACTACCTCTGTAGGGGGATTCAAGTATTATGTGAGTTTCGTAGATGATTTTAGTCGATACTCATGGATTTATTTGCTCAAACACAAATCAGATGTTGAGAATTCCTTTTATCTCTTCCAAAAACATGTTGAACTCTTTCTTGGTACTAAAATTTGAGCTGTGCAAACTGATGGTGGAGGCGAGTATACTCGCCTTTCTTCTTATTTTCAGCGTGAAGGCATCCTTCACCGTGTGTCCTGCCCCCATACATCCCAACAGAATGGGATCGCTGAACGCAAACACCGCCATCTTGTCGAGACGGGCATTGCCCTTCTTGCCCATTCCTCTCTCCCAGTTCGTTATTGGGACGAAGCCTTTCTCACTGCCTGTTACCTAATTAACCGAATGCCCACCAAAATTCTTCAACACTCTGCACCTATCACCCGCCTCCTCAATGAGCAACCCGACTACACTTTCCTGCGCGTGTTTGGGTGCGCATGCTGGCCAAATTTGCGCCCTTATAACAACCATAAACTCTCCTTCCGCTCTAGACAATGTACTTTTCTTGGATATAGTACCAAACACAAAGGATACAAGTGCCTTGACAGGTCCACTGGACGCATTTATATATCTCGCGATGTGGTATTTGATGAGCACATCTTCCCTTTTGCCGCTGGCCTCTCTCCTAAACCAGATGTACCATCATCCCTTTTTCCATCCTCTGAGCCAGTGTTGCAAGATGACTATATGCGTAATTATGATCTGTCTCTGTTGCACTCTACTAATCCAACCCCAAGCTGCTCGTTGCCTGTTTCAGGAACTCCCCGATCGGCGCCGGCGTCCGCCACCGAGCCCACTTCACCGGCTCACGACGATCCTCCATGTGATCACGTCGATCACGATGCCCGCTACCATGCTGGGCCGGCATTCCCTGATGGGCCGGGGTCACCATCCCCTACGCGGTCGACCCGCGATTGCGCCACGCCTCTGGCTACGTCTCCAGCTTCGCCTGCTGCGTCGCCTCCCTCGCCGGCAGCACCTCCTTCACCACCGGCACCTCCAGCTCAGCATCCTATGCTGACACGTCTGCGCACCAACAAAGTTTTTCCCAAGATTCTTACTGATGGCACGGTGCGCTACGATCCTAAGCGTCGCGCTTTCTTTGCTGAGCCCGTCTCTTATAGGGCTGCCCTCGCTGATGACAAATGGCGCCTCGCCATGGAAGCTGAATTTGATGCTTTGCATCGGAACCGCACCTGGAGTCTTGTTCCGCGTCCACCTGGCACGAACGAGATCGGCTGCAAGTGGATATACAAAACCAAGCTCCGAGCTGATGGCTCCCTGGACAAGCACAAGGCCCGGCTAGTTGCGCGTGGCTTCACGCAGCAATACGGTATCGACTACCTTGACACCTTTAGCCCGGTGGTGAAGGCCGCCACAGTGCATTTGGTCCTCTCTCTCGCTGTCTCGCGTGATTGGCATCTGCGGCAAATCGACATCAGCAATGCATTCTTGCACGGTGTTCTCACTGAAACCGCTTATATGCAGCAGCCCCCTGGATTTCAAGATCCTGAGCATCCTGATTATGTATGTAAGCTGCACAAGTCTATCTACGGCCTCAAACAATCGCCTCGGGCGTGGTATTCTCGGCTCTCTGATCGACTGCAACAACTCGGCTTTGCTCCGTCTGCGGCTGATACCTCTTTGTTCATCTTTCGGCAGCGTGATCTGACTGTCTATATGCTCGTCTATGTGGATGATATCGTCATTGCAAGTTCTTCTCAGGTTGCCTGTGATCGTTTGCTTCGACAGCTCTCCCTCACTTTCCCGGTTAAAGACCTTGGCCCGCTGCAGTTCTTTCTCGGCATTGAGGCTGTCCGCAATTCCGGGGGAATGAGTCTTACTCAACGCAAATATGCTGAAGATCTGCTGTGTCGCACTCATATGGAGAATTGCAAATCTGCCTCAACTCCTATGGACACTCGTGAGAAGCTGTCGTGTGAATCAGGAACCCGTCTTGGTGAGGACGATGCATTCAGATATCGCAGTACAGTTGGGGCCTTGCAGTATCTTACCTTGACCAGGCCGGACATTTCTTTCGCCGTCAACAAAGTGTGCCAGTTCCTGTCAAAGCCAACAGATGTTCATTGGGAAGCTGTTAAAAGGATACTACGGTTTGTGAAGGGTACAGTCACTACGGGCCTGTACCTACGGCGTTCTCCCTCAACTCTGCTAAGCGTCTTCACTGATGCCGACTGGGCAGGGGACCCTGACGACAGACGATCGACAGGGGGTTTTGTGGTCTTCTTTGGACCCAACCTGATCTCGTGGAGCGCAAGGAAGCAACCGACAGTCTCACGGTCGTCGACAGAGGCAGAGTACAAAGCTTTGGCGAATGGTACAGCTGAAGCTACTTGGGTACAATCACTATTGCGCGAACTCGGAGTATCGCAGCCGCGGCACCAGTTATGTGGTGTGACAATCTTGGCGCAACCTATTTAACTGCTAACCCGGTGTTTCATGCGAGGACTAAACACATAGAAGTCGACTTCCATTTTGTTCGTGAGAAAGTGGCACTTGGAGCGCTTGATGTGAGGTTCATTGCCTCGGCAGATCAGGTTGCAGACGTCTTCACGAAGCCGGTCAGTAGGCAGGTGCTGGAGCGAATGCGTTCCAATCTCAACCTAGTTTCAGTAGGTTGACATTGCGGGGGAATGTTAACGATGAAAATCCTAACTGAAGGTTGTTATCGACCGTGCTGTTTATGTCTTGCACATCACGGTGGTTTAGCCTTAGGGTTTATCTAGGGCTAGCTAATCATTGTTGTAATCCTAACAACCTTTGATCATATCCTGTAATCTCCCAGTAATATAAATACAAGAGGAGGCCGATGGGTTTAACCACGGCAAATCATTATATTTGACTGGGATGAGCCTTAATCATACAAAGATTGATGGGGAATCATGGTGTGCGGGAGGAGTAACTGGGTTTTGTCCTTTCGGGGAGTTTTTATCTGCCGAAGTCGTACGTTTCCTTGCTAATTTCTTTATAGATATTTCCTTGTTGATTATGGCTCCAATATTTGTCATATGCCACCTGGATGAGCAAGTGGCATGGGCTGTTCCGCCAAACATTCATGTTTGCTAATCGAACATTGCGTGAAATTTAAAGTACCCAAATATTCAACAGACAGAATTCTTAAATTTTAATGTTACTATTTACAGAAGCTAAAAAAGAAAACTAAAATATTATTTACATATAAAGCTTAAAACGCTTAATGTTGCAATTTACTATTTACAGAAGCTAAAGCTACAATATCATTGCAGAAGACGACGAAAAAGTAATCTTGCTATGTACAAGCATGTTATACATTAAGGCCATCTCCAGCGGCGCGATGCATTTCGGACGCCGAAATTATCAGTGGGCGTCCGTTTGCGTCACCTGGCGGATGGCAAAATGATCGCAAGGGGTGAAATATCTGTTTGCGTCGGGGGCCACCCCCAGCGGTCTGACGCATTTTGGGCATGAGAAACTTTTTTTCTGCTCCTTTTTTTTATTTTTGTTGAATGAGCAAGTTTAAACGCGAAAAAGTAGTACTGAACGATGTCATGTTGCTCCAATCGAATAGATTATAGCCTAAACAATTCATCGGATACTTCAAACGAATAGGTTCAAACATATTTAACATACAAACAAGATCAAATTTAAAAACATATAAACAAAAACTAATTTTTGGCCTTCTTGTTAGAAGGCCCTGCCTCGTCGTCTTCATTCCTGCGCCTCTTACTTGTCACCTCCTCGTCGGAAAAGGAACTAGAGGACGACGCGTCCGTGGAGGAGTTGGAGTCGGACTCAGTGTCGTCGTTGAACGGACGACGACGACGCGCCGCCCGCGCCAGCGACCTTGTCCTTGCCTTGGCCTCCTTCCTTGCCGCCGCCTCGTCGTCCGCCGCCTCCTGCGCCTCCAGCAGGTCGAACCTGGCGTCCGAGTCCTCCTCCTCGTCCTCCTCCTGCCCCTCCTCCTCCTCCTCGTCCTCGCCGTCGCTGCCAGCGACGCCTCCGTCCACCTCCTAGCCGTCGCTGGCATTGTTGGCTCCGTCCTCCTCCTCCTCACTCGGCGTGTAGGCAGGGTCACTTGGCGTGGAGCCCGGGTCGCTTGGCGTGGCGTCTGTGTCCCACCAATGCAGCCATCCCGGCGGCTTGCCCTCGCACTCGGAGTCGGACGTCAGAGTGTAGTCGCTCATGGCGTGCCGGTGTTGGAGAAGAAGAAGAAGCGTAAGAAGGAGACGGTTGGACGTAATTCTCAGTGGACGCAGGATTATATTCTGCGGGAATTAATGGCCACGCATATAACGAAGAGGCCGGCGGTTGATCTTCCGCAGCGGTTCGGCGCTCCATGCCAGCGGTTGGCAGGTTGCCAATCCGGCGGTTGCCATTCGCACGCTTGTTGTGGTCTAATTCGACGCTGATAGGACCAGGGCTGCAGCCAGGCGGGCCCGTGGGGGAAGCGAGCGGACGCTAGGCACGACCGCAGCGTCCGTGGAGACGGAAACGTGCCGCATATTTGCGTCGCGTTTGCGTCGCTGCGGACGCACCGGACACGATGCGTCGCCCCGCTGGAGCAGGGTGCGGACACATTTCCGATCCACGTGGAGGCGCGCCGCTGGAGATGCCCTAAGAGCATCTCCAGTCGCGTCCCCCAAACGATGTCCGGACAAAGCGCCGGATTAGTCGTTTGGGGGACGTCCGGACAAAATTTGTTTGGAAAAGGTCCCTTTTCCAGCCACCCCCCAAAGGCGACCTCCAAACAAAAGTAAGTGTAAAAGTTGTGTCCCGCGTCCCAGAGACTCTAACACAGGATGGGCTAGGGACGCCGGACAACATTTGGAGCACGTTCGGACCGAAGCGGCCTTTGGGGCACGCGACTGGGTCGTTTTTTTGACCGGCGTCCCCAAATCCTTTAGGGGACGGCTTTGGGGGACGCGACTGGAAATGCTCTAACTACCAAAGTTGATCTTGTGGGTAGTGGAGAAATGTTTGGCCGCCCCGATCATCCCGCCGGCTGGATCGTACCCAGCGTGGCCACGGGTGCTCGTGGCCTTGGGTGAGCCAAAGCACGCGAACGAAGATACCACAGCCGACCAGAAACCAGAGCCGGACTTCTTATGGCTTCCCATGACCACTGTGAAGGGTTGAATCAAATTTCTTGAGATCGGTGTTCTCTGTGTAATGATCAAGTTGCAGCCACAGCCGGGGCATTATATAGCACACATCCAGTGCGAGGTAAAGACTGTAAGTGCTTCTGCTTGCTTGGCCACCACGGTGAACTAGCCCTGGATTGTCAAATTAGCACAAGTCATGAACTTCCTGACCAAGAAGAAAAAATACAGTATTATCATTGGAAATGTCTTAATCAGATAAGCGAAAAAGGAAGCTTCCCTTTCTTGGGCAACTAGTAGAAAAGAGGTCAATCATGCATGCTTGAATCGTAAGCGTGTAGTCGATACACACGCCCGTAGGAGATTTTTTTTATAACGGAACCGTAGTTGCAACTTGACTGATAGATCAAAACACCACATACGTTATTCCGGAAGAAACATCAGGGCAGTTTTCCTAGTATCCGCTGACTGAAGTGAACCTCGTATTGATCGCAAAAAAAAAAAAAAAAGTGAACCTCGTATTTGTTCAGAGGCAGGAAACCTGGTTAAAGTCCAATCAAGAATTGCCTTCATTTTCCCGCCCTCCCCCCCCCCCCCCCCCACACACACACACACACACCACCCGATCTATGTTTCGGCTCAATGGTGCCTGCTAATTCGGCTCGTGGCAGGTGCATTTTTTTACCGCGCTGAGGCAAGGTGCTCTCTTCTGTCGAAACCCCAACTCTCCCACGTAGGCGGAGGCGTCGAGGGTGGTGCTGCTCGTGCCACGCGGCCCACCTCCGGCGCCACCTATGGTGCTACCCGTGGCCTCCTCCTCCGACAGCAAAAACGACATCGACGAGTTGGCGCTCACCGGCGCGGAACAGGAGCACTACCACCAGCTCATTGTGCACGGCAAGTCCCTCGCCACCGCTGACACCGATGTTTGGGACCGCACGAAGCACCCCCGCAAAGAGGCCGAGGAGGAGAAGATGCAACTGGAGGATGCACGGAAGGCGTCCATCGCCACAGATTCGTCATCGTCGACTACTTCGAGGACGACTTCGACTCCGCGTGAAGCAGTGGGTGATGACACAACAAGACCTAATACCCCAGTGTGTTGGAATTTGGCCTTGGCCTTAGGCCCTTAGCCAATAGCTCAATACAAATTCTGAAATTCGTTTTGGCCAATTCATATATGGCAAGAGGTGGGACTAAATTTTAGTCCAAATATTTAGTTGAGAAAGATGTGGAGTGGTTTATAAGGGGTTTGTTGTAGTCGTTGCAAGCGGGCGAGAAATAAAAAGATCCCTCGCGCACTTCTCCTCAGCCGCCCACCTCGTCACAACGCGTGTCGCCACGGGTTAGGGGAATCTCGCTGGGCCAAGCTTATTTTTTTATTCAGAAAATAAATCGTGTGATTAATTACGAATCATTAATGAATCCGTTAATGCTGCCATTTCGTTTCGGACTTGATTGTGGTTGAGCTGATTTGGACGTGGGCTGCACCCCACAACCTTCTCAGCACTATATAAACCAGGACGCAAACTCTAGCTGCTTGTATGGGACACATATGCAACCGCCTCTTTCCAAAACTCGTCACCTCCTTTGTCTTCCTCATCCCGTCCTTCGGCGTGCACCGACAAACAGTAGGCCTCCGGAACCCTGCCTCTTGTAGACCTGTACGGGTGAGGGGCAATCAAATTTTTGGGGAGTGCTTGCACGCGACTACTGGTAACATGACGCCGTTGGGCGATGAGTTCCGAAATGATGAATTATTCTCGGACATCGGCAACCTCAACATGGGCGACAACTCTGACGCGCCAGCTGCTGCCAATGCCAACGCTGCACCGTATGTGTTTTGGTCTTTCCTTTTTCAGATCTTGCTAGAGCTTCTAGTTCTGGTGTTTGGTGTAGATGCTATAGGTTTATATTGTGTAGATGATATCTGTTCATCTACTCTATTAGTTTGCATGATTAGTTTTATTATCTGTTTATGCGATCATGCTATGTCAATTACTTGTTCGGATTAAATCATATGGTAATTTGCTTATGTATTCAACGATCGAAAAACTTGATTATAGGCAAATAAATTTAAGTGGCGTTGCCACTGCTACAATGCCGCCTTAATTTGATGGTTTTCATTGTAAGAGATGTCACACGAGAGCAGTTCTATAGTTTCGTAACATAAACTATTATAGCGTAACTTTTGGCAAACATGAGGGGGAGCTTTCTGCTGCACGACATGATGCATTTCACAAAGTTGATGCCATGTTTAAGACGTCTCTTTTCAATATTATTCTTGCGGATAAGATTATTGATCCATACATGAATATTGATCATGGCAAGGATGTGTGGGATGTGCTCGAGGCTAAATTTGGGGTCTCGGATGTTGACACTGAGTTGTATATCATGGATCAACACTATTACTACGAGATGACTGGTGAGCGCTACATTCTTAAGCAACCTCATGAGTTACTGTCGCTTGTCAAAAAACTTGAGCAGTTCAAGTGTACCTTACCGGACATATTTATGGCCGGTGAAATTATTCCCAAGCTTCCTCGTTCACGGAGGAACTTTGCTACTTCTTTCAAACATAAGAGAAAAGAGTTTTTTTTTTGTTTCGAATCTTAATGGGTCTCTTCATGTGAAAGAAAATGCAATGATATGGAATGTTCTGCCTGTAGATCTATAATGCTAGTAGCAGAAGCGGCGCACATATAAATAACATTTTCTCCATCTTTTCTCCATCTTCTCCAGCTTTCCATTTCTTCTTCAACGATACAGAATGTTCTGACCACTGCATCTGTCGGACATTGCATACAGAACCTCAATTGTACAAGCACAACTATAGAGGGACAAGCTCCCAGGGGCTCCAATTTGATTTCACATTTCTTCTCTGTTAAAAAGAAGAGTGAATTCCACTTTTTATCCTGTAGTTTTGTATTTGTGACACTAATTATACCGTCGAGTGAAAATTTGTGCGGATTACCCAATTTAATGTACTTTTATTTTTTGCGTGTGTCTATTGGGCAAGGTGTTAGGTAATGATCGGGTCCAAAAATATCGTAACGTCAGTGATGAAGGGAACATTGGATTAAACATGTTTGGACATAAATCGTCCATGAGGCCTTTCTATATTTACATATTTTATTGCTCCACATCAACGTATCATACATATTCTATCTAACATTAACAAGTAAAATGATAAATTGGGTCTAAACCGTGTTTAAAGTCTCCTAAATGGAATATTTTGATAGAAGTTCCACTAAATGAGGTAATATGTGTCACAAATGCACAACTACAATGTAAAAAGTGGAATTCACTCTAAAAAGAACATATAACTCGTCATACTCATACATGCTCCTTCACTTCGTACTTCAGCAAGAAATCAGAATCTCCAAATACACACTCCCCAATCAATGAATAAAATAGCCTTCAAATGGAGAATTCTAAAACCAAATCAAGTGAAACTTGCCCTCTGTTTTGAAAATAGCCCCGATGCCGATTGGTGATGGTCTTCAAGGTCTGCCTCAAACGACAGCCTTCATCGTGTCGAAGCAAAGGCTAAGGCTGGTGCCAATGGGGGCGGGAGTGGAGGCGGTATCGCCCGGCGCCGGGCGGGAGAGGGGCGGGAGGGCAGCGCGGTGGCGCGGCCGATATCGCTACCGCCGGCTACCGCCCGCTGGGGGCGATAGGGGGCGAGAGCGGGGCGAGAGGCGGGGCGGCGCGCTGGCAGAGGGGGGCGAGAGGCGGGGCGAGAGGGAAGGGCTGAGGTGGCGCGTTCTGATTGGTCATTGGGGTAGCCGTTGGGGTAGCCGTTGCTGGTTCAAAAAATCCGGGACGCTCCTACTCGAGGCGTACTCTCGGGTTGATCATGCGTGCATGTGTCATTCTACACAACATGATCATCGACGATGAGCGTGGTACAAATTTGGAGAACATCTATGAGACCGTTGATTCCAATGTCGGCCCTGCAATACACAACCATGCACCACCAAGCCTAGCAGCCAGGATTCAGATGGACAACGAAATGAGGGACTCACCGATGTATACACAGCTCCAGCATGATTTGATTGAGCATGTGTGGGCTAATGCCTAGATTATGTAATTTTTTTCAAATTTTTATGTAATTTTTTCAAATTTTTATGTAATTTTTTTATGATGTAATCGGTAACAATTTTAGTTCAATAAAATGATTTCCTTACATTATTTTAATGTTGTAATCTGAAAAAGAAATGCTCATGTCTAGGAGAGAGAAAAGCTGATGTGGAGGAGAGAGAAGTGAGAGCTGGCACTAAGCCCGTGCATTGACACCGTGGGGTGAGAGTGGGGTGAGAGTGAGGGAAAAAAGCTGACGTGGCGGGTGAGAATGGTGTGGTGCATTGGCACCAGCCTAATGATGGTATGAGCCTTAAGCATACAAGATTGATGGGGAATCATGGTGTGCGGGAGGAGTAACTGGGTTTTGTCCTTTCGGAGAGTTTTTATCTGCCGAAGTTGTACGTTTCCTTGCTAAGTTCTTTATAGATATTTTCTTGTTGATCATGGCTCCAATATTTGTCATATGCCACCTGCATGACCAAGGGGCATGGGCTGTTCCGCCAAACATTTATGTTTGGTAATCGAACATTGCGTGAAATTTAAAGTACCCAAATATTCAACAGACAGAATTCTTAAATTTTGATGTTACTATTTACAGAAGCTAAAAAAGAAAGCTAAAATATTATTTACATATAAAGCTTAAAATGCTTAATGTTGCAATTTACTATTTACAGAAGCTAAAGCTACAATCTCATTGCAGAAGACGACGAAAAAGTAATCTTGCTATGTACAAGCATGTTATACATTAACTACCCAAGTTGATCTTGTGGGCACTCGAGAAATGTTTGGCCGCCCCGACCATCCCGCCGGCTGGATCGTACCCAGCATGGCCACGGGTGCTCGTGGCCTTGGGTGAGCCAAAGCACACGAACCAAGATGCCACAGCCGACCAGAAACCAGAGCCGGACTTCTTATGGCTTCCCATGACCACTGTGAAGGGTTGAATTAAATTTCTTGAGATCGGTGTTCTCTGTGTACTGATTAAGTTGCAGCCACAGCCGGGTCATTATATACCACACATCCAGTGCGAGGTAAAGACTGTCAGTGCTTCTGCTTGCTTGGCGACCACGGTGAACTAGCCCTGGATTGTCAAATTAGCACAAGTCATGAACTTCCTGGCCAAGAAGAAAAGATATTGTCACTGGGAATGTCTTAGTCAGTTAAGTGAAACGGGAAGCTTCCCTTGCTTGGGCAACTCGTAGAAAACAGCTCAATCATGCATGCTGGAATCGTAAGCGTGTGTTGTTTATACACACGCCCGTAGGAGCAATTTAACTGACCGGTCAAAACACCACATGCGTAATTCCGGATGAAACATCACTACACAGTATCCCTAGTATCCGCTGACTGAAGTGAACCTCATTTTTGTTCAGAGGCAGGAAAGCTGGTTCAAGTCCAATCAAGAACTGGCAACTCACGGCAACTTCAGTACATGAGTGATCAAGTGCGGGATAGATCTTAGAATTTGGAAGACTTAGGAAACTAGTTGAACACTTCAGTTTTAGATTTGGTACTGTGGAGGATATGCTCAGTTCATTGGTTGAGCAGCTTGGTGCCTTGGTGGCTGCTTATTATACACTAGATAGTTTGGGGAGTAAACTGATTTGTTACGAAAAAATCAATCACCAACAAGGTTTGACGTAAATAAAACGATATGCATTCTCTCATTTCATTATGAAAAAATCAATCACCAACAAGGTTTGACGTAAATAAGACTGATTTCATAAGTGATAGCAACATGCAAAACCAAGCGAAGAACAATTTGTGGTCACTTGTGGACAAGCAGGTCAACGAGGTCGGCGGCAACACTGCAGCGCTCTGTCATCATGATATCAATGGTGGTCACGGGGGGCATTTTGCCGATCCCTTTGAACGCGTTCTCGCACGCATCGCCGGCGCCCTTTGCGCCCAACAAGAGCTTCGACGTGCCAGCGTAGTCCCCGCTGTCGAAGCCGGAGCGGCCGTCGATGTCGAGGTCCATGGCAGCATCGACATAGGCCCCGAGGCAGACGTTCAGCGCGTCGCCCTGGGGCGTACCCTGGCTCTTTTTGGCTAGGTCGCCGATGACCGCGCCGTTGTGGTCGGCGATGTCGATGGCGATTTGCAGCGCGATGCTGGCGAGGTCGTGCACGGTGGTGACCTTGGCGCTCTCTGGGTCGTCGCGCAGCACGGCCACACACATGGCGGCGTTTTTGGTCTTCTTGCATGTGCGGGAGATGAAGCCGGCGTCGGCATGGGCGGCGGGAAGGGTGGAGAACATCGCGGCGAGCACGATGAGAGACATAGCTACGGACATCGTCCCTGCGGTCGCCATTGTGCTAGCATGCAGTTTGCACCTAGGAGTTGTTACGTGTACCGCATTGCAAGTTCGCAACTCATATATGGACGCTGGACGGGAGAAAATCCATACTACGATAAATGATGCTCCTTAATTACGATATCTCCATTCATTTTTCTTCATGGTATGTAGTAGTAATACCATATCAAATTATAAATGAAGGATACGAGTAAATCAAATGAGTAATGAAGAACCAATGAATGGTACTACTCCCTCCATATTCATTTTTCCGAAAAAAATTGACCATTAATTTGGTCTGTTTTGTTGACCAAATTGATGGTTAAAGTTTTCTCGATGCATATAATGGGCTTATAACTGGCATGGAGGGAGTACCAGTAAATCAAATGAGTAATAAATGATAATGAATAGAAGTACTAGCAATTGATAAATTTCTACTTACTCTTATACTCCCTCATTTCTCGAAGGCATGTGAGGTAGATAAACTGTTGGCGCAACGATAAAGGTCTTCTGGTAGTTGTGAATCACCGCTCCAAGGGAACCTGCACAAACATCAAGATGGAAATGCATCGAACTTCATCTTCATTTGCCTCGGTTAAGGCTTGCACCATCTAGGCACAAGTGCATTGCTCGGGCTAGAATATGCCTTCACCGCATTGGCAGTAATTCTTAGGATTGACATTTTTCATTAATTCAGCGGAGGTACATGCTCATCACCTGTACGTCGCCTCCTATCGTCTTCTTCAAGCCCGGGCATATCAAACCCTAGCATCACAGTGTTCTCAAGGCGGAGAAGGTCTCCGAGTACCGCAGATTCAACACGATGAATATTGCATTATTGATTACTTGCTCCAAACCTAGCTCTCGAGTCTCGCTGCATCTTTTTGGCTACCGGACATACAAACATCAAATGAAGGATGCCATCGGGCCCTTGGTGGCATATAGGGTATTCATTGGACATGCCCACATGTTGATACATCACTCTTCTACTATGTACTAGGTGTTTGTACAAAAATGATCCCTGTGTTTCGCAAAAAAATGATCATGTCTCATTGAAAAATTAATTGACTTGAATGGTAAGTAATAAATTATTCCGAAACAGGTTCGAGTGTAGCAAGAAAACTAAGCTTTAACTTTTTTTCAGTGAAAAAACGAACCTTAACTCAGAAACCTTTAGACCGAAAAAAACTCTAGAACCTCCAAAACTTGTCCATCGGACCTAAAGGCTCTAGCCCATTAACCCAAATGTCCAAGCCCAAACCCACAAACCCGGATCACCAACTCCCTCCCATGTACGCACCGCAGCAGGTACGGCGGAGCATGGCGAGGGCGATCCAGAGGCGCATGGCAGGAGGCAGCGGGGCGAGTCAGTGACGGAAACATTGAAAATGAATGATGTGGAATCACTTTGGGACCAACATGTTGATGAGGTCGTTGCTAGCGTGTAGAAGCTTCCTTATGACGGTACAACACATGTCCGTTGGGAACCTCAAGAGGAATGTATGATGAGCACAGCAGTAAGTTTTCCCTCAGTAAGAAACCAAGGTTTATCGAACCAGTAGGAGATGAAGGCCACGTGAAGGTTGTTGGTGGAGGAGTGTAGTGCGGCGCAACACCAGTGATTCCGGCGCTAACGTGGAACCCACACACAATCAAAGTACTTTGCCCCAACTTAACACCGAGGTTGTCAATCTCACCGGCTTGCTGAAAACAAAGGATTAAACGTATGGTGTGGAGAATAATGTTTGCTTGCGAAGAACAACAAAGAACATAGATTGCAGGTATTACAGATGTAAAAGAATGGACCGGGTCCACAGTTCACTAGTTGTGTCTCTCCAATAAGATAAATAGCATGCTGGGTGAACAAATTACAGGTGGGCAATTGACAAATAAAGATTCAATACATATCATGATGATCACTATGAGATTTAATCAGGGCATTACGACAAAGAACATAGACCGTCATCTAGCATGCATATATGCCTAAATAGTCCCCTTCGGTTAGCATCCGCACCCCTTCCAGTATTAAGTTGCAAACAACAGACAATTGCATTAAGTATGGTGCGTAATGTAATCAACACAAATATCCTTAGAAAAAGCATTGATATTTTATCCTTAGTAGCAACAGCACATCCACAACCTTAGAATTTTCTGTCACTGTCCCAGATTCAATGGAGGCATGAACCCACTATCGAGCATAAATACTCCTCTTGGAGTTACAAGTATCAACTTGGCAGAGCCTCTACTAGCAACAGAGCATGCAAGAACATAAACAACACATATATGATAGATTGATAATCAACTTGACATAATATTCTATATTCATCGGATCCCACCAAACACAACATGTAGCATTACAAATAGATGATCTTGATCATGTTAGGCAACTCACAAGATCTAAACATGATAGCACAAGAGGAGAAGACAACCATCTAGCTACTGCTATGGACCCATAGTCCAAGGATGAACTACTCACGCATCAATCCGGAGGCGGGCATGGTGATGTAGAGCCCTCCGGTGATGATTCCCTCTCCGGCAGGTGCCGGAGGCGATCTCCGAATCCCCCGAGATGGGATTGGCGGCGGCGGCGTCTCTGGAAGTATTTCCGTATCGTGGCTCGGTAAGGGTTTTCACGACGGAGGCTTTAAGTAGGAGAAAGGGCAGCCTCGGAGGAGGCACAGGGGCCCCACACCATAGGCCGGCGCGGGCCCCATGCTGGCCGCGCCGCCCTATGGTTACGGGCCCTCGTGGCCCCACTTCGTATCCCCTCCGGTCTTCTGGAAGCTCGTGGAATAGGCGTTGATTTCGTCCAATTCCGAGAATATTTCCTGTGTAGGATTGAAACCAAAAAAAAGCAGAAAAACAGAAGGCTCGGCATCTTGTTAATAGGTTAGTACCGGAAAATGCATAAAAATGATATAAAGTGTGAACAAAACATGTAGGTATTGTCATAAAACTAGCATGGAACATAAGAAATTATAGATACATTGGAGACGTATCAAGCATCCCCAAGCTTAGTTCCTACTCGCCTCGAGTAGGTAAATGATAAAAACAATAATTTCTGAAGTGACATGCTACCAACATAATCTTGATCAACATTATTGTAAAGCATATGAGATGAATGAAGTGATTCGAAGCAATAGATTGCTAACAAAGAGATAATGACTAAACAACTGAATCATATAGCAAAAAAATTCATGAATAGTACTTTCAAGACAAGTATCAAAAAGACTTGCATAAGAGCTAACTCATAAAGCAATAGATTCAAAGTAGAAGGTTTCGAAGCAACACAAATGATGATTAAGTTTCAGCAATTTCTTTCAACTTGTAACATGTATATCTCATGGATAATTGTCAACATAAAGTAATATAACATGTAAGAATCAATGCACACAGTTGACACAAGTGTTTGCTTCTAAGATAGAAAGAAGTAGGTAAACTGACTCAACATAAAGTAAAAGAAAGGCCCTTCGCAGAGGGAAGCATGGATTACTATTTTTGTGCTAGAGCTTTTTATTTTGAAAACATAGAAACAATTTTGTCAATGGTAGTAATAATTCATATGTGTTATGCATAAAACTTCCTACAAGTTGCAAGCCTCATGCATCGAATACCAATAGTGTTCGCACCTTGTCCTAATTAGTTTGGATCTACATGGATTATCATTGCATATCATATGTTTCAACCAAGTGTCACAAAGGGGTACCTCTATGCCGCCTGTACAAAGGTCCAAGGAGATAAATCGCATTTGATTTCTCGTTTTTGATAGATCTCAACTTGTGGACATCCATAGGACAACATATAAACAGATAATGTAAGCATTCAACAAAGCATAATATTCTCATGAGAGATTGAGGATTAATGTCCAATGAAAACTTCCACCATGATACATGGCTTTGGTTAGCGGCCCAATGTTCTTCTCTAACAATATGCATACTCAAACCATTTGATCATGATAAATCACCCTTACTTCAGACAAGACGAACATGCATAGCAACTCACATGATATTCAACAAAGGTGTAAAAAGTTGATGGCGTCCCCAGAAACATGGTTACCGCTCAACAAGCAACTTACAAGAACTAAGATACATAGCAACATATTCATCACCGCAATAGTTTTTAAGCTATTTTCCCATGCGCTATGTATTGTAAGGACAAAGGAATGAAATTTTAAAGGTAGCACTCAAGTAATTTACTTTGGAATGGCAGAAAAATACCACATATAGGTAGTTATGGTGGACACAAATGGCATGGGTTTTGGCTCAAGATGTTTGGATGCACGAGAAGCATTTCCTCTCAGTACAAGGCTTTGGCTAGCAAGGTTGTTTGAAGCAAACACAAGTATGAACAGGTACAGCAAAACTTACACAAGAACATATTGCAAGTATTATAAGACTCTACACTGTCTTCCTTGTTGTTCAAACACTTTTACCAGAAAATATCTAGACTTAGAGAGATCAATCATGCAAACCAAATTTCAACAAGCTCTACAGTAGTTCTCCACTAATAGATTTAAACTACATGATGCAAGAGCTTAAACATGATCTATGAGAGCTCAAAACAATTGCCAAGTATCAAATTATTCAAGACCATATGAAGCATTTTCTGATTCCAACCAAATAGCAATTAACGAGGCAGTTTTCAGCCTTCGCCATGAACATTAGAACTAGGAACACAAGTGTTAAAATGAAAAAGCGGAGCGTGTCTATCTCCAATACAAGGATTGTGGGATCCAAATTTATTCAAACAAAAACAAAAACAAAAAGACGTAAAGAACATAAGATGTGACGGAATAAAAATATAGTTTCACTAGAAGTGACCTGATAAGTTGTCGATGAAGAAGGGGATGCCTTGGGCATCCCCAAGCTTAGATGCTTGAGTCTTCTTAAAATATGCAGGGATGAACCACGGGGACATCCCCAAGCTTATACTTTTCACTCTTCTTGATCATATTGTATCATCCTCTTCTCTTGACCCTTGAAAACTTCCTCCACACCAAACTTTAAGCAAACTCATTAGAGGGTTAGTACATAATCAAAAATTCACATGTTCAGAGGTGACATAATCATTCTTAACACTTCTGTACATTACCCAAGGCTGCTGAAAGTTAATGGAACAAAGAAATCCACTCAACACAGTAAAAGAGGCAATGCGAAATAAAAGGCAGAATCTGTCAAAACAGAGTAGTTCGTAAAGACAAATTTTTCTGGGCACTTAACTTGCTCAGATGGAAAAACTCAAAACTAATGAAAGTTGCATACATATCTTAGGATCACGCACGTAAATTGGCAGATTTTTTTGATTCTTCTACAGAGAGATCTACTCAAATTCGTGATAGACAAAAATCTGTTTCTACGCAGCAATCCAAATCTAGTATCAACTTTACTATTAGAGACTTTACTTGGCACAATAACATGATAAGGAGAGGTTGCTACAGTAGTAACAACTTCCAATACTCAACAAAACAGTAGTAAAAATAAAACCATGGGTTATCTCCCAAGAAGTGCTTTCTTTATAGCCATTAAGATGGGCTCAGTAATTTTAATGATGCTCTCATGAAAATAGAACATGAAGCAAAAGGAGCATCAAGAAGAAAATTCAAAACACATTTAAGCCTAACCCGCTTCCTATGCATAGAAATATTGTACACAAATAAATTCATAAAGAACAAAGTGGCAAGCATTGGAAGATAAAACACGAGTAACTTCAAAATTTTCAGCATATAGAGAGGAAACTTAATATTATTAAGATGCATATAACCATGTTTCCCTCTCTCATAATAACTTTCAGTATCATCATGGACAAACTCAACAATATAACTATCACATAAAGCATTCTTATCCACATGCATAAAAGTATCATTACTCTCCACATAAGCATAGTCATTACTATTAATTGTAGTGGGAGCAAATTCAATAAGATAGCTATCATTATTATTCTCATCACCATAATCATCATATATAGGAGGCATATTGTAATCATAATTAATTTTCTCATCAATAGTAGGTGGACTAAAAATATCATATTCATCATTGTAAACATCATATATATGAGGTAAAGTATCATCAAAGTAAACTTTCTCCTCCATGCTTGGGGGACTAAAAATATCATGCTCCTCAAAACCAGCTTCCCCAAGCTTAAATTCTTCCATAGCATTAGTAATAATAGTGTTCAAACAGTTCATGCTAAAAACATTGCTACAACTATTTTGCAAACAAAGTTCCATGAGTTTTTTAATTTTCTCTTCAAACACCTCATGTCCTAACTCAAAATAAATACTATAAAGATCTCTAATTTTTTTGTTGTTTTCCATTAAGCCTAACTAGTGAAATAAAAAACAAGAGACAAAAAGATAAAATTGCAGAATCTCTAGAGACTCACACACCAGCAAAAATAGCTTTAGTTAGAGGAAGATATACCTTGAATAGCAACGGCGCCAAATAGCTTGATGTCTACGTGTGCTTCTATTCTTGTAGACAGTGTTGGGCCTCCAAGAGCAGAGGTTTGTAGAACAGCAACAAGTTTCCCTTAAGTGAATCACCCAAGGTTTATCAAACTCGGGAGGTAGAGGTCAAAGATATTCCTCTCAAGCAACCCTGCAATTAAGATACAAGAAGTCTTTGTCCCCAACACACCTAATACACTTGTTAGATGTATAGGTGCACTAGTTCGGCGAAGAGATAGTAAAACAGGTGGTATAGATGGTGGTAATATTGCAGAAAGAACATGTAGCAGAACTTGTTGGAAACGGTGTTTCAATGCTTAGAAACAAGGCCTAGGGATCATACTTTCACTAGTGGGCACTCTCAACAATGCAATCATAATTGAATATAAATATAAGCACTTCACTATGCTATTCTAAATTACTCTCTGGCTGGATAACGAACACTAATTCACCGTGTAGGGATGCAAAAGAAAACCTTAAAGATGTATTCCCAAGTACTAATAAACACCCCACGCTGTCACTTTGAGCATTCATAGGAGGTACTAACACACCACAATTTCATAGAGACATCCAACTCAAATCATAACCCAGTGAACAAGTATTCTATGAAATATAGCCTAAGAGACCCACATGGTGCACACACTGTCACCTTTACACACGTGGGACAAGGAGTCTCCGGAGATCACATAAGTAAAATCCACTTGAATAGCATAACGACATCTAGATTACAAAGCTCATCATATGGATCTCAATCATGTAAGGCAGCTCATGAGATCATTGTATTGAAGTACAGAGAGAGATTAACCACATAGCTACCGGTAGAGCCCTCAGCCTCGGGGAGAACTACTCCCTCCCATCATGGGAGACAGCAACGGCGATGAAGATGGCAGTGGTGTCGATGGAGATGGATTCGGGGCCCCGTCCCGGCGGCGTGCCGGAACAGAGACTCTCGTCCCCGAACTTGACTTCGCGATGGCGGCGGCCGCGTAACTTTTCTCGTCCCGTGGCTTATTCCTTTAGGGTTTTCGAGACGGAGAGAATATATAGGCGGGAGCCTGAGGAGCGGGGTGGCCTCCCCACCCGTGGCGCGGCCAGGAGGGCCCGCCCGTATGGTGGGGCCTCCTTGGCCCCCTCCGGCACTCTCGCTCCGGGTCCGTCTCGGTAAAAATAGAAGGTTTGGCTTTTGTTTCGTCCAATTCCGAGAATATTTCCTTTGTAGGATTTCTGAAACCAAAAACAGCAGAAAACGGGAACTGGCACTTCAGCATCTTGTTAATAGGTTAGTGCCGGAAAATGCATCAAAACATCATAAAGTGTGAACAAAACATGTAGGTATTGTCATAAAACTAGCATGGAACATAAGAAATTATAGATACGTTGGAGACGTATCACGCGCGCGGACGGCGCCCACCCCTGCGAGGAAGTCGAGCAGCGCCACCCTGTAGTGTCCGGCTCGGGCGCGGCGGCATCGTGCTGGCGCCGCGTGCGCGTGGTGGAGACGTGGTGCGGGGTCTGAGGGAGTGGGGAAGGGTTGGGTAGCTGCTGCTCGTGGTGCAGGGTCGGGGGTAGGTCGAGGTAGGAGATAGGGAATCCATGGATGGGCGGGGGGATCTGCAAAGAGGAAGTTGAGAGCAGAAGTGGGTGGGAGAGAGAAACTGGATCTTGGAGGAGGAAGAAGCAGGTGCGTCTCTCGTGCGGTGGTGAAGAGATAAGTCACGAGACCGCGCAGGAGACATTCACATGTGGGTGGGCCCAAGCACTGCACGAAGGAGACGATGGGAAAGGCATGTGCCGTGGGAACTCACGCGCGGCATGCATGTGCGGTGGCCGTTGGCGCACGACTCTAGTGCGCTATTAATATCTGAGGGTAGTGGCGCACCACTTATGCACTACTATTTAAATAGTAATGGCGCACGTATATTTGGTGCACCACTACTAACTTTAGACTAATCTATAACCCAGTTTCGCACTTAGTAGTGGCGCAGGACTATACTAGTGCGCCATTGGTAATTGACTACAAGTGGAGCACCACTTTTTGGTGCGCCACTGCTATATAGCAGTGGCGCACCTGTCTAGTGGTGTGCCACTGATATCAATCTTACGGCTAGGCCTTTTCCTAGTAGTGTATCTATCCTATAACCCGATCTCCCAACAACATCCTTGAGACCGGTAAAGGGAAAAATCAGCAAGGCCATACCTTTTCCTTGTGCATCCCGTTTGATCTTGATGACAACGCTTCAAGCTCCACTCAAACCGGAACGCCTCACTTGATCGTTATTGCTTTGTGAAGACTCACAAATTCTCCCCCATACACCATGATGGGATAGCTTCATTGATGCACATCTTCACATGTCCATTATCACCAAATGGACCGCAAGCTTCAAGCATGATATGTTTGATATGCTCATCTTGAATTTGCCCTTCTCAACCTTGATGACATCCTCACATGGGCTATATGAGATCATACTCTTGATGCATGCCCATGGCAAGATACCTTGTATCTCTTTAAATCGATGATCTTGATGCCAATACCAAAGGTATATATATCCATCTACATGGAATCCACACTTGAATCCAACACATGGACTACAAGCAATACCTATGTAACATTCCTTCATATAAACACAATGAAAACATTAGTCCATAGAGGATTGTCATTAATTACCAAAAACACACTTAGGGGCAATGTACTCTTACAACGGCCGCGATCTCGGCCTCCGCCTCGGCCTCTACCAGCCATGGAATGGCCCTGAACTCTTGAGATGGTGGTGGCTAGGGTTGGGGAAAGAGGCGCTAGGGTTTGTATGTGAGGGACGATGTGAGTGCGCCCCTCTTTATAGGCCAAGGGAGGCGAGGGAGCGGTGGCGCTCATTAATGCCGGCACGGAGAGCTAGGCGCGACGAGAAGCATCGGTGCACCTCTACAAAAATCAGAACCTTGAAATACACACTCCCGACATTAACAAAGCAGCCTTCAAATAGATAATTCCGAAACCAATCAAGTGAAACTCGCCCTCTATTTTGAAAACAGTGGTTGATTGGTGATGGTCTTCAAGGTCTGCCTCAAGCGGCAACTTTCATCGTGTCGAAGCGAAGGCCGCATCGGCCTCTACAAGCCATGGAATGGCCCTTAACTCTTGAGATGGTGACGGCTAGGGTTGGGGAGAGAGTCGCTAGGGTTTGTGTGTGAGGGACGATGCGAGTGCGCCCCTCTTTATAGGCCGGAGGGAGGTGAGGGAGCGGTGGCGCTCATTAACGCAGGCACGGAGAGCTAGGCGCGACGAGATGCTGCGAAAATCAGAACCTTGAAATACACACTCCCCACATCAAAGAACTAAACAACCTTCAAATAGATAATTCCGAAACCAATCAAGTGAAACTCGCCCTCTGTTTTGAAAATAGTCCTGAGGCTGATTGGTGATGGTCTTCAAGGTCTGCCTCAAGCGGCAGCTTTCATCGTGTCGAAGCGAAGGCCATTGATGGGATGAGCCTTCAACCATGGCACCATACAAGATAGATGGCGAATAATGGTGTGTAGGAAGAGTGGCTGAGTTTTGTTCTTCGGAAAAAATTTATCGGCAAATGTATGTTTCCCTGCTATTTTTTATAGATATTTCCTTGTTAGTTTTGGCTCCAATATTGTCATATGCCACCTGGATGGCCAAGTGGCACGGGCAATTTCACCGGGCATTTGTGTTTGTTAAGCGAACATTGTGTCAAATTCAGAGTACCCAAATATTCAACAAACAGAAAACTTAAATGTTTAATATTACTATTTACAGAAGCTAAAAATAAACTAAAATATTATTTACATATCTCTACTATTAAGAGCAAACTGGTGAATGCCTGGTGTCACATTTTCAGGATGGACAATAATACCCCCACGTCTCCTACTATTAAAGTGGAACATGTGAATGACTGGTGTCACACTTTCACCTAACTACAAAACTGACACAGCATACATGTTTTATCCTCAAAGTTATCCCGTCCAAATAGATCTCACGGTCAAACCGAGAAGATTGCTTCACATATTTCCTTATTATTCTCAACTACTCCGTACTTATGCTCCACTTATCGTCTTATCTTAACAAACCAACTGAGGAGACGGACGAGGAGTTGGAATAGGGGTTATACTACCTTCGTCCTCCTCGCCAAATGCATGGACTTCCCATCGAAGAGGGAGTAGTTAACGCCTTCGTGCTCCTCATAATCCTCCAGAGTCCATACTACGCATCTTCCTTCGTATTTGGCCACGCGGGAGGAAATGCAGCAGAAGCAAATTAAGCACCTCGCCCCGCTCGCCGTCGCCCTGGGCGGCGGCAAAGCTCTTGCGTTGCAGCTTAGTACGCGCTTTGCACACGCTTCAAGGAGTGATTCTCGGCGTACTGCATCATCGTCCTCGCTGGGTGGCCGGATCTTCTCGTCGTAGAGCACCTCCTGTACATCGCTCGCCGGTGCACTAAGAGCATCTTCAGTCGTGTCCCCCAAACCGTCCTCCAAAACGCGTCGGATTGAGTGTTTGGGGGACGTGTTTCGTTCGTGATGTGTTTGGGGACGTCGCTCCCCCAAACAAAATTTCAGAAATTTTAAACTTAAGCGAGATTCGATTAGATTCGTCCAAACTTACATAGATTCTAATGAAATTTGACTAAATTTAAATTAAACCTAATCTAGAAGTACTTGCGGCGGCCGGAGGCATCGTAGTACTGGTGGAAGTTGTACATGTCGTCGGTGACGACCTCCTGCTTGACGCGCTTGTCGACGGGCTCGTCCTTCACCAAGCCGCTTGGTCTTGCCTCGCCGTCGTCGGTGAGGTCCACGAGCTCCTTGCCGGAGTCGCGGATGGACATGGAGATCGCCATGTCGAGGTCGCCCCTCCATGCGTCATTGTCGTTCATCGACGCCAAGCATGCCGCCCGCAGCCCTGGGCAGTCCTCGGGGTCGTCGCTGCTGGCAATGAGCCGCTGCTGCCACTCGTACTCCGCCAGTAGCACCGCCTGCGCCGCTTCCTCCGGCTCCTCCTTCACCTCCGGCTTCGGGATGAGGACGGTGCCGCCGCGCCTCTCTTGCTGCTGCCGCTGCCACCACGCCTCGTGTTGACGGGCGTCGCCGGCTCCTCCTTCACCTCACGTTTGGGGACGCTGTAGGGCGCCGAGCGGTACGAGGAGGACAGCGTCGATCGGGCCGGTCCTGAGGAAGAAGAGTTCGAGGAGGACGAGTACGTCGTCCTCCTCGGCTGCCATTGCGGTGGTCCTCCTCGAGGAGACGGTGGCGGTGACGGCGGCGTCTCCAACCTTGGAGCGCCGTTGCGGATGCCGCGGATGACATTCTCGAGGGTGCGCCCCGGAACGCCCCAGAACAAGGCGCGGCCGTCCTTGTTCCAGCTGTTGGGCCCGCCAGGCCTTGATGCCGTCCCTCCATTGGTCCGTGCCCAGCTTCGGCGGCGGCGGGACGCCAATGCCGTTCACGGCGGTGAGGAGGAGCAAAGCCAAGGAAGAGGGCGGGGACGCGAACGCCGCCTATCGCGGACGCGGTGGCACATCAACGGACTAGGGATTGTACGCCGGATCGCAGGGTGTCTCGGCACCAGATGGGCGGAGTGGCCGGCAGCCAGAACCCATGCGCCGGAGGGCAGGGTGGCTTGGCACCGGAGGAAAGGGTGACAGTGAGAGAGCAGCGGCTGGCCGAGGACGGGAGGTGTGGGAGAGCAGGCAGCGAGGCGTGTCTACGGGTGGCATGAGCGAGCATGCGGTGGTGTTAGGGGAAGAATGTGAAATTGGGGAAAGTGGGTGAGGGGAGTGAGCACTGAGCAGTGACAAATAGTCTGAATTTTCTTCAAAAAAAAATCTTAGCACAAATATCTTTCCCCTGGTGACTGAGAGATTCATCGACTGGGTGAGGGGAGAATGTGAAATTGGGGAAAGTGGGTGAGGGGAGTGGGCACTGAGCAGTGACAAATAGTGCGACTTTTTCTTTAAAAAAATCTTAGCACAAATGTCTTTCCCCCGGTGACTGAGAGAAGTGTGCAGCTCTAGCTCTATTAGTGCTGCTCTACCTCTTTATTTTTTAATAAGCGTTCGCTTCCAGTCTAGACATACAAAACTGTGGCAACTCAATTTTGTTTTGATTGTTCCGAGATCGTAAATATACATCACTTTTATTTTAATTTTACAATGTGTAGTTATTATTGTAGTTCATGGGCGGGACGGGGATAGGTATTGCAGATGCTTTAAGAGAACCCATCGACACAGGGTTAGATACGATGTTGGTCAAAGAGACAAATGGCCTACGCTCATCCCCCCCCTTCTCCTTCTCTCTCATCGCTACAGTAACTGAGAGCCCTTCTCAGAGGGCCGGACCGACCCGAGGCCAATCTCACCGGCGTCGCCGGTCGAGATGGGCGGAGGGAAGGCGCCGGAGTAGTTAGGGTAGTTAGATGTAGTGGCAGTATGCCGGTAGGGGCCCTGGTGCCCGGTAGTTTGAGCGGAGGAGGAGATCTGGCTGCCTGGATCTCGTCCGATCTAGGGTTCTTCCTTCTCAATCTTCTTCTCCGGCGGTCGGAGGGGAGAGTGAAGAGGAGGACTGACGCTCAGTCCAATAAAGGAGTGGCGGTGAACCACCTTCTGAAGAGCGACTGTGGCGGGAGGCGTTTTTCCTGGCCGGCCTTGGAGGCGAGGGAGGGAAAACGCGCCTGCTGGCGACCAATGGCGTGAACTAGCTCCTGGCCGGCCTTGGAGGCGAGGAGGAGCTCAGCCGCGCCATTTCTTCGTCGATTGTTGATGGGTGGTCTTATCTGCGCCGCTTCTGGTGCAGTAGCAGAGCACTGATGCGGCTCCTCTCGGTCGGCCATGGAGGCGAGAGAGAGGACAGCGGTGGTGCTGCTGCTATGCACTGGAGACGGTGTCGTACCTGCATCAACCTCGGATCTGAGTGTGCTTCATCTTCACCGTCGGTCAAACGGCGGTTAGCCTGCTCTCCAACAGGGGACTCATGCTGGCGTCTTCGCCCTGCCCTGCATCTTATGGCCGAAAGGCGGCCCTTCTCCAGGTTCTCTTCCTCCACAGGGAGGCTTTCTGGCTCGTCGTTAACAACTCCTGCTCCCGATGCCCCAAGTGGCTTGCTCCCCGGCGGCGTTGGAAGCGGTCGATGGCGGTGTCCTTTCTCCGGCGCAGATCAAAGACCTGATCATTTTTTTGCTTTCTTACCTAGGGTCCTGCTTGCAAAGTACGAGGGCTTCTCTGTTATTTCGTGTTTTTCAGAGACCCTTTATGTAATCTGGTCTGTAACCGCGTGGATTTAATACAGCTCCTGGTCCTTCAGGGCCTTTATGTTTCAAAAAAAAAGACAAATAACTCATCGATTATTACACAATCAACCAAGGTGATTATATTTTTTAAATGCATGTTTCTAGATAACAATATTTACAATTAATTTCTATAAATGTTACGCTTCTGCAGGTGATGGACAATATAGAAATAGATGGTCATATTTCAAAATAAGCCAGCACCATAGGCCCCGAAGTTATCTCCTCCCGCAACCTGTATATATTAGGATAAGTCATTGTCCATTCTTAATATTATTGATGTGTTTTAATGATCACCACTTGCAGATTTATTTGTCACACGCATTAATTGTTAACTTCATCGTGTTCGCCATCGACAAACTTGAGTGTCATGTATCTATTTTAGACCCATTTTTCAACCTCTATCAGAAGAGAGGTACCAATTGAAATTACATAGTATTTGAAATTTATTTCTTGAAATAGCACAACTTGGTTAAAGTTCCAAAATTTATTTCTAGGTATGTAAATACCCTCATAGTATTCCAATACCAACAAATCCCCAGGTGATTTCCTCTTGTAATCATTATGAGCAATTTACTTCGCTATCGTCCTAATATCCAAGATAATTATATTCAATTTATTTGTGGAAACTTATTTGGTTACTTAGTCTTCACTTTTATGCTCTTGTGGGATGGTAAAATAAATTTTTTCATCCAATTTACACCCGTGAGTATTATATATTCACATTCTTACGTTTTTATGGAAAAAAATAATTCTACATCATATATTGCTTGTGCAAGATAGCTACGAGTTGAGAAAGAAGCTTTTGATACATGTGCTCAAGTACCACTCACATGAAGTTGATGATAACATTCCTAATGATGCGTGTGAATACCTTAGCCATCTCAAGGGAGAATGGCTTTTAATAAATGAGAGATAATATGTATGTCCTTGCATGTTATACATATTACACCGAATTTTGTGAACTAAACACTATGTGGTTTTTGCGTACTTAAATATTATTATGTGTATAAGGTAAGGAGCCGTGGCGAAGCACGGGCATTCAACTAGTAAATCTTAAAATGCTTAATGTTGCACTTTAACTATTTCCAGAAGCTAAAGCTACAATCTTTTGTACTAGAAGACGACGAAAATGTAATCTGGCTATACATTAACTACCAAAGTTGATCTTGTGGGCACTCGAGAAATGTTTGGCCGCCCCGATCATCCCGCCGGCTGGATCGTACCCAACATGGCCACCGGTGCTCGTGGCCTTGGGTGAGCCAAAGCACGCGAACCAAGATACCACAGCCGACCAGAAACCAGAGCCGGACTTCTTATGGCTTCCCATGACCACTGTGAAGGGTTGAATCAAATTTCTTGAGATCGGTGTTCTCTGTGTACTGATCAAGTTGCAGCCACAGCCGGGGCATTATATAGCACACACCCAGTGTGAGGTAAAAACTGTGGGTGCTTCTGCTTGCTTGGCGACCACGGTGAATCAACTCTGGTCAAGTCAGCACAAAACACAAACTTCCTGTCCAAGAAGCAAATAGCATTATCATTGGGATTGTCCTAATCAGTTGAGTGAAATGGGAAGCTTCCCTTTTCCTGGGCAACTAGTAGAAAACAGCTCAACCATGCATGCTGGAATCATCCCCGTGTAGTATATACACACGCCCGTAGGAGCAATTTGACTGACCGGTCAAAACACCACATGCTGAAAACATCACTGCAGTTTTCCTAGTATCCGCTGACTGAAGTGAACCTCGTCTTTGTTCAGAGGCACGAAAGATGGTTCAAGTCCAATCAAGAACTAACAACTCACTTTCTTTTTCCCTCCCTAAAAAAAGACCTGACAACTCACAGCACCTTCAGTACATCAGTTATCAAGTGCGGAATTAATCTTACAGCATCTCTAGTACAACAAATAGACATGGCCCGTGAGGTTTTGGTGGAAAAAAAAAGTAACCGAACAGACACCGCAAACGAGCCCGGCCGTAAAAATATATGCTGATTCCGGTCAACTCCGACAAATCCCCGCACCGACCGATATACGTGCGTGCTCAATGGCACCGGCCAATTCGGCTCGTGGCGAGCGCATTTTTTCGCCACGTGGAGGCGGCTCATCTTCGGTGAGGCACATGGCGACGAAGGAGAGTTTCTCTTGTTGTACAAATCAGTTCACCAGATCCGGTTCCGGGTTATAAGGTGCAGCCTTCTGCCTTCAACCATAAGAACCCACTTGTAACGCTGCCATCTATTTCTCATTTGTCAATCGTGACAAGCAGAAGAGAATACACTGTTCTGGCACCTGAAGACTGACGAATTCTGAAATCTTCCGTCATGTATTGATCAAGTGGTATGTCAACTAACGCCTGATTACCTCAGCTTCTGGCAAAAGATCTATCTGTTTGACCAAATCAGTCACAAGTTTCATTTTCTGTATCCCGTTATAATGTTGCTATTTTCATTAAATTTTCCAACATGTCTAAACTGCAACGTGAAGCTGCACAATTGTCCTTCTGAACCAATACAATCTTCAACATTTTTGCTTTTAAGAGGCAGTTATATAGCATGTGGATAAGGAAATCACTGTGCAAAGTCCCATCACATTTCTCTGCAGCATGTGGCACAGAAAAAGTTGTTCCGGTGTCATCTTGCTTTGAGCACCGTGCCAGATAAGGAATTGAACCACTGAAAAATAGCACACTGCCCTATGGTCTGCAAGTTGATTTCATGCCGTCAATATGAAGTCTTCCCTGCTGTAACCAATGAAACAATTGCCATCATTCTTCAGCCATGGAAGCACATAACACCTCATGTATTCAGAATGATACATTTTTCAATGGATGAAGATATGCCATCTGATAAAAGCAGAAAAATGTGATGAGCATTCTGAAGTAGAACATTGTTTATGAACTGTTATTCCTTACACTGAGACATACCCCAGTCTCATCAAACATGTAGAAATGGCTGCAGGGCCGAGCTGTATTCATTGCTGGTTCTGTATCTGAATATCAAGTTACGAACACATGACTGTAAGTGCATGGTGATAAGAGAACAGCTCTAAAAAAAATAGAAACACTAAGCATTTGATACAACAATGAAGCAGACCCAGGTTTGTAACGGGATTCTAGCGAAACTGAAAAGGCCTGAATTTTCTTTTCATAGTAATCAAATAGATCAGAATTCTTTCACATGCAATCAGAAATTTTTGCCAAGTCTGTATCATAGTAGCGGCATTCTAGTTAGCATTTCTGTGTCACATGTTGGCATGTATAAAAGGATTAACTTTGATAACTTGAACACGCGAAACAAAGAATGATCTGAGGACATAATACATTGTATCGTGCAAAGATAGGGATTAAATTTATAACATGCATGACAGCATGAGCAAAGAATGATCTAAGGACAGAATACAACGTACTGAGCGAAGATAGGAACTAACTTTTACAACATGCATGGGCAGAACAAAGAATGGTCTAAGGACAGAATACATTGTGTTGTCCAAAGATAGAATCTAAAGTACAAGCGTACGCGGTACATGCTCAAAAGGATTATTGGTCTGGAATGAATTAAAAGTGTAGTTGTGTATCAGTTCAATTTTACTAGTAGCGATACTTCACATCTTCTAGTATCGTCATTTGGCTTTATCCAAAGAAAAAAGAGAATCAAACCTATGAAATCTGAAAAGAAGGGCTTAAATATAATGTAAAGAGACAACAGTTTCATATCAAACAGCACTTATGCACTTCCACAACAGGACTTTGAATTATTTCTAATGGCACTAACATTTAAACGCAAGTCAAGTCCCATACTACTTACTACCTCTGTTCCCTAAATATAAGGCTTATTTCATTTCCTTTGACTGAGGCTATGACCAAGAATTACACATTTAATATGTGACTAATGTGATAGAAATCATAATCACAAGTAAAGTAATTTTGAATATGAATAAAGTACATTTTAATAGACTAATTGTTGGTCAAAGGCTTGGTCAAAGCAAACAAAATATGCCTTATATTCTGAAACGGAGGGAGTACCATTTTGACAATGATGCAGCAACTTTCATTTGCACAACATATAACCTACATAAATACCACTCCCTTCGTCCCGTAATATAAGATGTTATTACAACCAATATAGGTTGTAATTGGTTGCAATAACACCTTATATTACGGGATGGAGGGAGCAGCACAGTATTTCTCACAACAATTATTGTTTGCCTTTATTTTCCTAATTCTAGTAGAACTGTAGAAACAGTCAACGTTCTTACTGTTCTTGTAGTTTAGGATATCAGATATAGTGCTGATATGATGCATAGAAATAACAACTTTCATTTGCACAAGATATATCCAACATAAATACTAGCACAGTATTTCCCACAACAGTTATTGTTTAATTTTACTTTCAGTCCAGGTCCTTACTGTTCTTGCAGTTTAGGATATCAGCTATAATGCTGATACTAATTCCAGCTCTAATTGATCTTCCTCGTGAAATTCTTCCAGTGTGTTTGGTTCCTCGTCCCATGAAAATTTAGATGTTGGGCAGTAACCTTCGTCCTTCATGTGTTTAGCTAACCTTCTCAACTCCACATTTATATTTTCCGCCTCAGGATGCTGCTGTTCCCCAACAACAAACACATGAACTCGGCTATTAAGCTCAACCCAACTGCATCCTGGATCTTTGCTAACTCCCCGAAGTTTCATCAGATGTCGCACTCTCTCAACGTCATTCCATTTTCTCTGGGCAGCATAGATGTTTGACAACAATACATATGCTGATGAGTCCTCGCTACCTAATTCCATCAGTCGTTCACCTGCATATGCTCCAATGTCGAAATCCCGCATTCTACGACATGCTCCTAGTACTATACCCCACAAATAAGTTCCATGGTCAATAGTAATTGACTCTATGAAATCCTTTGCTTCTGTTAGCATCCCTGCCCGGCTAAGCATATCAACCATGCACGCGTAGTGGTCCAGTCTAGGAGTTAACCCGTAGTCCTTGGTCATTGATCTAAAATAAATCCATCCTCTGTGAACTAGGCCCATATGACTGCAAGCCCAGAGTACATTAATGAATGTTACATGGTCAGGAGCAGTGCCCTCTAGCTTCATCTCCTCAAACAGGTCCAGCGCGCCATTGCCACACCCATTATGCGAAAACCCACCAATGATCGAGTTCCATGCAATTACATCCCTGCTGGGCATCCTTCTGAAGACAGCCAAGCTATCTTCAAGGTTCCCACATTTTGAATACATTGTGGACAAGGCGCACCCAACAGAAGTGCCGAGATCAAACCCGAACTTGAGGATTTGAGTGTGCAGCTGCTTCCCTGGCTCCAACGCTGCAATGCTAGCGCAAGCTCTAAGACCGCTAACTATAGTCAAGTTGCTGGGAATGATTCCCTCTTTGTCCATCCTGGAGTACAGGCTCAGGGCTTCCTCGTGCTCTCCGTTCTGCACATGCCCAGTAACCATTGCTGTCCAGAGGACAATGTCAACCTCATACAACTGATCAAAGCCTACCCTTGCATCACCAATGCAACCACACTTGGCGTACATGTCAACCAGCGCGCTCTTCACATATATCTGGGCCTCATGGCCGAGCTTCACGATCAAACCATGCGCCTGTTTCCCTGCCACCAACGCTCCTATATCACTACACCCATTGAGAGCCCCAACGAAGGTGAACTCGTTTGGTGAGAACCCTGCAGCATGCATATCTGAGAACATGCTGACCGCATTTTCTGCGTCCCCGTTCTGCGCGTAACCGGTGATCATCGCTGACCAGGTGACCGACTCCCTCTCTTTGGCCGACTCAAACACATGGAACGCTGCATCCATACACGCGGCCTTGGCATACATGGTGACAAGCGAGTTCTCAACGGTCACGAACCCACCAAACCCATCCTTCACGACCAGCCCGTGCAGCTGTATCCCCATCGGCAAACCCAGCGGCACACTAACCGCGCTGAGGATCGCCGTGGCCACAAACTCATTTTTCTCCGACGGGCACTCCCTGAGCATCAGCCGGAAGAGCTCAAAGGCCTCCTGGGAGCACTTTCCCGCGGCGTATCCCGCCAGCATGGCTGACCAGGACACCCCGTTCCGCTCGGGCATTTCGTCGAACACCCTCCGGGCGTCGGGAGCAAGGTCCAGCTTGCAGTACATGTTGACAAGAGCGGTGGACACGAACACGTTTGCGCTGGCGGAGGGGAGCTTGCAGGCGAGAGCGTGGGCGGCGGCTCCCGCGGACACGGACCGCGCGCGCGCCGCTGCAGTGAAGGCCGCGGCGAAAGAGTGCGGCGAAGGGAGGATGGCGGCGGAGGAGGAGGAGGAGGAGGAGAGCATGGCTCGGAAGTGGGAGAGCGCGGCGTGGGGGCGGTGGCGGGAGAGCGGGTTGATGAGGGAGTTCCATGAAGCGACGTCCCGGGTGGAGTCCGGGATGTCGGCGAAGACGGCGAATGCCGCCGGGAGGAGGGGGCGCGGGAGTGAGGAGTAGAAGGTGATGAGGGAGTTGGAGACGGGCGTGTGGGCGGCGGCGCCGGACTTGAGCGCCCAGGCGTGGAGGGGCTCGCCGTCGCGGGCGCGGGCGGCACGGCGGAGGTGCTCGACGAATTGCGTGTGGGATATCTGGCGCGCGGTGGAAGAGGGCGCCGCGCCTGCCATGGCATGATGGATAGAGACGTTCTCACTTGTCTAGGTTTTGTCTCTACGATAGGAGCAGGATTTCTTGCTCTGATCTCGTGTGATCCTTTATTTTTACAAGTTCTTAAATCATGTTTATAAGTTCTCAAAAAATTAGAAAAACAGATGTACTTAATAATATATCCTACAAACGTGCATAATCTTAATTAAAATACTTTGTCTTTTGAGCTACACAAAGATGCAAAACTCCAAAATTTATCGGATTTTATCATTTATTTTTAAAATTTTGAATTTTGAAAATCATATTTATGAGGAGTATAAAAATCGTATTCTAGGCCATACTCCCATACATAACCAAAGGAACCTTTTTAAAAAAAAAAATAAGGCCAAAGACCCGGCTTTATATATAAAGCTCCAACGACGCGCAAATAGCGTTCACATTACAAGCATAAACTCAAGTTGAGACCAATATCTGACAGATACCAAGATGACACACACGGAGCACCCCGCTCCTGCTAAAGTCTAAACCAGGTACAAGATAGAAGGCCATGGGTAGTAGACACCGCAGCTCAGGTCCTCGTCCTCGCGTATAGCCTCATAACCTCGTCCAGAGCCGCATCCAGCAAGTCCATGTCCGTCTGACCAAAACCCTAGATCGCGTCAGCCAGGCTGTTAATGATGGATCCCTCGATAGCTAGCTTATTCCTAATATTACAAAGCGGCCAGCATTGCGCCGCAGAGGTGAACCGGGCTAGTCTACGCATCGACCCCGACAAACGCTGAACAATGCACACAAAGTCCCTGACCCCTATCGGATTCCAAGAACATTTCAAGAGTTCCCTAACTCCTGTCCACATGAACTTTGCCAAATGGTAGTTGAAGAAAATGTGGTCACAATCCTCCCATTTCCCACATAGAGCGCAACTCCCATCCGACGGACCCTTCCGTTTGGCCAGCTGGTCCCGTGTCAGGAGTCTACCCCTAAGCAACTGTCAAAGGAACACCTTGATCTTAGGTGGAACCTTTGCTTTCCAAACTTGTTTGAAGTGAGCAACCGCCACCCCCTGCGTTAACTTGTGGTATATAGAATTGGTAGAAAACTGCCCTGAACTCTCCAGCGCCCATAACACCTCATCCACCCCCGGCAACACCGGATGGAGATCAAAAACCCTGCACAGGTTATCCCATTCCACGGAATCGTCCAACCCAAACGGTCGTCGGAACCTGATACGTCATCCCCCGGCAGACCGAACTCTTACCACCGCCGCGTACTGGTTGTCGCGGCAAGCAAACAAGTGTGGGAAGATAGCCCTTAAAGGGCCCCGGCCAGTCCACCAATCTAGCCAGAAATAGGTCATGCGCCCATCGCGAACCTTGTGTCGTGCTCCCAACTTGAAATATCACTTGATTTTCAGGATAGCCTCCAGAATTGCGAGCCAGGAGTCAGGACTATCGGGGAGAACAAGTCATTATCACCCAAGTATTTAGCCCTCATGAGATCTGCCCACAGACCTTCCTCATTTTGGTATATCTTCCAGATCCACCTCATGGCGATGTTCATATACTTAGTGTTAAGGATGCCCAAGCCCCATGCTCCTGCAGCCTGTGGCCCACTCCACCATATGGTATTTACGTTTGTCTCCCACTCCTTCCTAAAAGAAGCGGTAACCAAAGGAACAGTAGCCTAGTGGTTGGGTATCATCCCAACAACCAGTTGGAACGTCGAGAACAAATTCTGAAAATTCTTACCAATCTTCTCCTCTCACATGTTGGAATTGTTAAATTTGACCTAAGTCAAAGATACAAGCAGCGAACAGTGCTGATCAACAAATCCTTTTGCCAAATCGCGACTCTCGACCTGTTCCTAATTTTGATCTTCGAGTAGCACATGTTCATTTTTTAGCAATAGCAAGTATAGTGATTCATAACATATACACTGAACACGACAGCCCTAGTGCAAAGAAACTTCTGCTGGAATAGACGGAACTTTCCATCCTCTGCATTATTTCGCGTCGTACATGCCTTGCTTACAAGATAAAAAAAATGTTGTACAACGGTTCATTCTCAACATAAACCATATAAAACTAAGCCTCCAAAATCGCACTGTGGGTCAAATACATATAACTGGACACCGCTGGAAACTGCCGCCTCCTTCTCGTCTAAGTAATATATAGAGGACCGGCAACCATTCAGATCATGGCAGACTTCATTCCACGGTTCGCTCAGAAGTTTGAAGTGACTCAAACTTGTGAAGAAGCACCAAAGGAAGTTTGAAGTAAGTCAAACTTGTGAAGAAGCACCAAAGGGGTTTGGCAGCTCCTAAAATTTCATAAGAACACAGAATGACAAAGCACTGTATCGGTATGGTCACCAATCGATGACGCTGCCGTTAGTTAGTCCATTAGTCCTGCTGGATGGCAACCTCAATATCTCATCAATAGACAGGGCTGCGATCCCGTTTTCTGGTCATGCCTCGGCTCTTCGGGGATGGCGCTTTACCATAGCCACCTGACCTCATCACTGAGGGATAAATAATAATTTAGCAAGAGAAAATAAAAATAAGCAGCAATTCATGCAAATATAATAGTTTCTGGGAGAGTTCATTTACCTCTGTTTATCTCAAGCTCCTGGTCTAACTCTTCTTTCCATTTCCTCTGTCTTTCCGAGCTAATGCTGGCACAAACATTACATCACATATTAGATAACATTGAGGAAGTGAAAGACCTTGATTAAGTTGAATGAAAGTGAATTCATGCTTTTGCTGCACAAGTATTAGCAGTGTATCATACAGTACATCTAAATTGAGTGCTCTAAACAAACCTCGGGTTGTCTTGAATATCACGGACCTTGTCCTCAACCTTATTGAGTAGGGGAGAAGCTATTTCTCTCAAAACTCGACCACTTCCCATCATGCTGCTTCTTGAGAAACTCCTTGTGCAACTCTTGGGACTGGCATTATACAGATTATCATAAACTGGTTTTAATGTTGCACCTCCTTCCATCTTAATTGGAGGTGACCTTCCTAGAGGGGGCAACAATTGGGTAGTATTTATGATGTTTGCTCTGGAAACATCACTAACACCTTCAGAAAATCCTGCATTCACCGTGTTGTAGAACTCATATAAAGGTGACTGCAGTTTCTTCATATCTATTGCCTGGAAAAACATCGAAACAAAGAGTAATCAAATACCAAGAACCAAAAGTGATGAATTTGCAGTGGTTCAAGCATGAAAAATACCTTTTCATCCAGAAAATCTTTTATTTTTGATTCTGTAACTTCATCGTCCTCTTCAGAGATTCCCTCACAAGGGAAAGTGAAATCATTTTCAGAAATGTTACTTTCTGCATGATTGGCTAATCCGCTAAAGTCCCTTGATTGACTAGATCTTTGTTCTCGGCCTTCCCAACCATCAAATGGTTCAGACATAGGATTGAAGCTCTGAAATTGACAAAAGACCACACAGTTGTAAGGACTCAGAACATTCACCTATTTTCAACTTGTACAAGCTAAAGTGTTGCAGTAGCAAGAGTGGGCGTTTAGATGGATTCAAGTATAGAGAAGGGTAAAGCACAAATTCTTACTGATTCAATCATCACGAAGTCATCCTTGTCGCCAAGCTGACACATGTCATCACCACACTGTCGATCCCATAATGATACGGTGTCTGATGACTTGTAAGAGTTCATGGTGGAAATGTTGGTAGAATGATTCACGCCCCTATAAATAGAGAAATTTGCTCAGCCTAAGCTGAAGTTTGACAATGTACATGGCTCAAGATCATAGAACTTACAAGGCACCTGTCGGCATATCGTTTGTACAAAGTTTGTTGACGGAGGTTTCCTGCCAGCATAGTATTCTTTAGATTCATAACTTTTGGCCAAGCAAGTGAGTAAGTGCAATACCAGTGGTAACCAACCTTTGGCACAGCATGATTGAGCTGACAATGATCCTCCAATCCTCCTATAACAAACGGATGCTGGAAGAAAAGTTCAAGACATTACTCTCTTTTTTTTAACAAAGATTCATTGCTTCCGGCCTCAGCACCCAGTGAATGCATTCAACCCAAGGCGTTACTCTTTGCAAAGTATAATACTGTATTGTTAGAGCCACACTACCTACACGAGCTATAATTTAGAAGTCCAATGTAAACGCACCTGCAACAAGTCAGATGCAGCAGATCTCAATTCTGGTTCCCTGGAAGAAGAAACATTATGGTCAAGGCAATGGAGAGACATTTATTAAATATTATTTCCAGTTGCAGGAAAATGTGTAATTTGGTACTGCTCATTTCTGGGTAAGTTACCCAATAGAAATTTTCTAACAAATGCCATATCCAAGCAGATGTTAATTGGACCATACATACACATAACAACATCGCAGATGACAAACCATACAGTAAGAAGGGCAGTAGAAATTTTGCAATCCAAACAGGTTATAGTTTCAAATCTGGAGTTTAGTAAACTTAATATTCGGATGTTCTAAAAGAAAACAAAACTAAAATACATCTGAATTTACATGAACACCAGGCTGTATGTACATAACCTGGCTAAGCGCACAGTAGGATATCACAAGTATTACCATGCTAATATATTTACAGGTATCATTTTCTAATAGTTATGATTGTGGCCTTTGACTGTCACAATCTCCAATGACAATTTTAACTACACATTTTTACCATGCTGAGAAAATTCTATAAGTACGAGATCATGATAACTTTGACAATGAATCTACATGTCATTCTAATTTAACCATTCTAGATAGTTTTAAGTATGGGTAGTCAAACGTGGATGCATGGACAGAATCAAGGGGGAGATAGGCTATGTGAAGAACGGAGGTAGTTTTACTTGTATGCACAAATGCAGATATAACTTGAGAGAATTCATGTTCACCAATATCCAGATAACCAATATTGTACAGTTAGCATACACAACTATTTTGTATTTTTTTTTCTTACTAGATTCTACAATTCCAGCTTTCCTGAGTGCACAAAGTGCGTCAGAAAATAGAACATATTCAGGCACATTTAGTAGCAACCTTTTTCAGGATCATGCACTCATGCAGCCATAGCCATCTTTTATAAATAATTAGAAACTGTGATCATAGTCATACTTTTGCAAGCATTTCAACAGAAAATCCTTGGCTTCTGGAGAAAGATGCTCTGGTATTGGTGGGTGTGACTTCGTCGTCCCAACATAATACAGAAGAGAAACCTGAAAAGTTTTGATGATTATTAAGAGCAAGCAAATGACTTTCTTAGGGTATACTGGTACTGAAACTGACCTCCTGAATTTCCTGATTCCATGGAGTTTTACCGGTCACCATTTCAATTACAGTGCATCCGACACTCCATATATCTGCTGAACTGCAATGATGGAAATTATGGATTAGTTTGAAATGGTTTAAACACGTAGTTTGAGTTTCAAGAGATGTTGTTTTCGAACTGCAATATAGTATCAGCTTGTTTCCGAAAAATAACCAAATTCTGTTATAAAAACAGTGTTGAAATCTGCTGCTTCAGTTTTCCTAGATACATTTCAAGGTTGGTAACTGTATGTCTGTATCATAAAGTTAGCCTTGTAGTGACTGACCCCCTTAACTCATAAAATCAAGTATTATTCTTATTTCCTGAAGAGGTGTTAGGCCCCATCCCTCATCATTAAGCAAACCAACTGTTATCTTGATGGATATCAGAGATTAATTCTTGGAAAGAGAAGGAACTTATTAAAAGAGAAGAAAAGAGGAACTTAAATCAAAGGAGAAGGGGGGAAGCAACAATGCCCTAGACCCTATATGGGAGGTGAGTGAGAGCATCAGTTTTGTGAGGAAGATAAGTGATAGTATAGAAAGAAGCTGTAAAAGAGAAGATAAGATGAGAAGAATTTTTTTTCCAGATTGACGTGTCACGTGCAATCTTCATCACACCTTTGCTCAGAGAGCCAAACTGTGTTAGATTGATGATTTGGTTATGAGCGCCAGACTTGAAGGGGAGTTCGACAGCTCTGTTAGCACAAGATTCAGCAGTGCAGTCTTTGGAGAAGCTCAAATTCAATTGATGTCCATATTAACTGAAACTGTCAGTTTGTTACTTCCCAGATCAGCTGAAACTGTCAGTTTATTATGAAGTTACTGGTCCATGTTACCGCCTAGTTTGAGGTCATTCGGATCTCTGGTCGCTTGACGCAAGCTGTAACCTTGAAGGGGGAAGATTGCAATCACTCAGTTTTAGCTAAAAGCGCTAGCTCTTGTTTGTTCTCGCTTTACTGTTCCTGCTATTGTATAAAGCTTGTAGTATCCTGTTAAAATTATTGATGCTGTGATGCACCCTTAGAGCTCGGAGATTCTAGAGAAGGCTCCGTACACCCACCATCATTCACAATGGAAGAGTTTGAGAGTGGACCTTGAGATTAGAGGAGGTTTTTTACGGTGTCAACTGGGACTATTGCCGCATATTCCTTTGCTTATTTCTTGGTTGAGATTTTCCTGAGGTTTGCTTTATAGGAACTTCAGAAGAGGGGGGTTGGCTTTGAATGTTGTCGCATTGTGAATTTGTGCATTGTGTTGCGGCTTCTGGGGCCATTAACAAGAATGACAAGAACGAAAGAGGTTATTCACTTACAAGTCATGCCCACTCCCTACAATTACTTCTGGGGCCATCCAATACGGTGTGCCTTTCATTGTCTTTGCAGCAGTTGCCTAACACAAAGCAGGTGATCGCAGAATTATTGATGTGAAAGGAAGGGCATAGTAGATACATAAAAGAAAAATGTCAGTAAGGATTGTCTTCTCTTGCATTGATGAACAAAAATGCAGTAATGCACACATCTCAAGGTTTTCACTATGTAAGAATGAACTGTGAATTACAAAGCAATATAGTACATGGCAAAATCAGAAATTTCACTGTACCATGTCAAAACATATTGAACACAAGTAATTAATTTATGGACTCACCAACTTCTCAACCTGCTTCGATGCTCCAAAATCAGCTAATTTAATGCATCCTTTGTTGTCAACGAGTATATTTGCTCCCTGAAATATGAAAATACCATAAGAGTCTTAGGTTAAAACAAAAGGAAGAGAAGGCTTTATTATTGAAACAAAATCCAAATAGTAGATCGATTTTCATGCCTTTATATCCCTGTGTATGATTCCATTACTATGCAAATACTCCAGCCCATGCAAAATCTGCTTCGTGTACTTTCTGATCACCTAATGAACAAATGCATTGAGCCAAAACAACACTTCAGTGATCAACTCACGGAAGTAAAAGAAGAAGCAAGGCAATTAATACTTACAGCCTCAGGAAACGCTCCAAGCCTCCCGAGGAGTGACTGGATCGACCCTCCTGGCACAAACTCCAGCAGGATATTCAGTGAGTCTTCCTCCCGCACCGTCCCAATATATCGCTGCTCAAACCATCCAGATGGGTCAAACAAACATCGTAACTGAAAAAGAAGAGCAAGGCATGCAGCGCAATGTGTAGCGTATACTCACAACAATGTTGGGGTGCGAGAGGTTCTTGAGTAGCTTCACTTCGTCCTCAAGTTCCCTTATGTTAGCCTGATCAAAACATTCCCATGTTAAGCACTTTGGAATCAAATCAAATGGCGTCAGATTTGCACAATTGCATAAAAACAAAACGGTATAAAAACATCAGGCTGCTGGAGCGAAGGACCAAATGCACTCACTTGGGCCTTATCCCTCGTCGCAATGCTGGTTCCAATCGAAACCTGTAACCAAAAATCAGCAGAAGATCGATGAGGTTGACACCAAATCGCCCCAACAGAAGATCGATTAGATAGTATCTTGGTCGCGGAAGCGTGCCAACCTGCTTGACGGCGAGCAGCTCGCCGGAGTCCAGGTCCATGCCGAGGTAGACCTGCCCGAACGCGCCGCTGCCGATGAGATCGCCCTTCCGCCACCGGATCGGCGGGTTCTCGTCTCCCCCTAACCCTTTCCCGCCGTCGGGGGCGGGAGACGCGGATGGCGGCGGCTGAGACTGCGGCGGGGGTGGTGGGAGGCGGCGGCGCGGGGGCGAGGGGCTCTTGGAGACCATCCCGAGCAGCCCCATCCCGCGGGACTTGCGGAGGCGAGTGCTGATCCGGTCCCTGAACCCCCCGCCGGGGCCGGGGCCGGAAGAGGAGGCGGGGTCGTCGAGGGCCGCGCCCGGGCGGAAGGAGATGGAGCGGCGCACGGAGTCGAACAGCTCGTGGAACCCGCCGCCGCCGCCAGCGTCGTCTCGTCGCATGGTGCTGAACGGGGCAACGATTTGCGGGTTGGCTGGCGCGCGCGGCCGTCGCCGGCGAGGGTTTGGAGGCGGATCGAGTGCGAGAAGGATGGGGAATTGGGAATTGTTTCGTGGTGTGATGTGGGTGTGCGATTTTGAAATGGAAAATGGGTGGGAGCGGGGAGAGACGGAAACGCCTCTATCGACCGTTGCGAGATCGGGAATTTGGGATTTGGGGTGGTTTTCTTTTTCAGAGGGAATAATTTGGGGTAATTCCAGATCCAGATTAATTTTAAATATATCTTTAATCCCCATTATCTCCGCTTTTACTCAAAAAAAAATTTGAATTTTCGCCGGGAGGGAGAGGATCCCCACCTGAATTTGTATTTCCAACCGGCTCAAACGGCCACGTTTTGCGATGTTTTACAGCAGAAGAGATGGAGAGAAAGAGAGAAACACATGGGGGTGTGAAGGAGAGCAGCTGCAAGCATCAGCATCATCAGCATTCTACAAAGCGCCTAGGTGAGAGGGCCAGGCGACAGCTTCATCGTGCAGGGCAGCCGGAGCACGGAGCTCCCAAAGAGCAGCTTCCTCGCGACACATGGAGAGGAGGCGGGGGAGGCTAGCGCGCTCACCGCGAAAGGCAACCCCATTACGGTGCTTCCAAATATTCCAGCAGAGGAGGATGGTGAGAGTCGATGTCGCCTTTGAGCCACGGGGCGCGGGGGTGTCGTAGGAGAACAGTCGGCGCACATCCGCATCAACGGGAAAGCTCCAGCCGATTGCGTCCCAGAAGCGGCGCACGAAGGGGCAGCCGAAGATGAGGTGCGTCGCCGTCTCCCGCTCGCCCTCGCAGATGGGGCAGAGCGCCTCGTCCTCGGAGAGGACATGCTTCTTAAACAGCGCCGCCCGCGACTGGATACGAGACTGCACAAGCAACCAGGCGAAGAACTTGGCCTTGGACGGGGCGAATCCTCCCCAGACGAAGTCCGCGAAGGGGGCGTCGACGCCGCCGAATTGCATCAGCTTGTAGAGCTCGCCGACGGCCAGCTCGCCGGTGCGTTTGGCACACATAGTAAGAACCCGAGAGTCGGGCCGCACCGAGAGCCGTAGGGCCTCGACACGGGGGAGGAGAGCGATGAACTCCCTCTCACCCACGGTGGACAGCCTGGGCGCAAGAGCTCGACGGAGACCGCCGCGCACCACCGTGGCAACAGAGGCGTGCGGTTGGGCAGCATGGGAGAACAGCGCCGGCAGTGCATGGGATAGCGCACCACACCCGGCCCAGTCATCCACCCAGAAGCCGATGCGCTCGCCATCTCCGAGCACGACCTTGGAGATGCTCCTGTATAGGGGCATAAGAGCGGCAAGGGCAGACCAGTGCGGCCCTACGTCACTCCTCTTGCCAGCAGCGATCGGACCGACGGTGGAGCGCCACGCCCAGCAAGCCCAGGGAGACAAAGGGGCCGTATGCCTACGGTGGAGAAGCTTGACCTGTAGGCAAGCATTTCGCGTCGCCAGGCACTTGACTCCCAGGCCTCCTTCGAGCTTGGAGCGGCACACCTGGGTCCAAGCGACGAGGCATTTGGCGCCAGAAGCGCGGCCCTCGAAATTCCAGAGGAAAGCCCTTCGGAGAGCGTCGATGGCTCGGAGGAGGGCCGGGGGAAGCTCCAGGGCCCCCATAGCATAGGCTGGCAGGGCATCGAGCACGGCATTCAGCAACACAATCCGCCCGCCCGATGAGAGGAGAAGAGAGCACCACTGCTAGCGTGTAGAAGCTTCCTTGTGACGGTACAGCACACGTCCGTTGGGAACCCCAAGAGGAAGGTATGATGAGCACATCAAGTTTTCCTCAGTAAGAAACCAAGGTTTATCGAACCAGTAGGAGATGAATGCCACATGAAGGTTGTTGGTGGAGGAGTGTAGTGTGGCGCAACACCAGTGATTCCGGCGCCAACGTGGAACCTGCACAACATAATCAAAATACTTTGCCCCAACTTAACAGTGAGGTTCAATCTCAGCTTGCTGAAAACAAAGGATTAAACATATGGTGTGGAGAATGATGTTTGCTTGTAGAAAACAACAGAGAACATGATTGCAGATTGTATTTCAGATGTAAAAGAATGGACCGGGGTCCACAGTTCACTAGTGGTGTCTCTCCAATAAGATAAATAGCATGTTGAGTGAACAAATTACAGGTGGGCAATTGACAAATAAAGATTCATATACATATCATGATGATCACTATGAGATTTAATCAGGGCATTACGACAAAGAACATAGACCGTCATCCAAAATGCATATATGCTAAAAAGTTCACCTTCAGTTAGCATCCGCACCCTTCCAATATTAAGTTGCAAACAAGACAATTGCATTAAGTATGTGCGTAATGTAATCAACACAAATATCCTTAGACAAAGCATCGATGTTGTATCCCTAGTGGCAACAAGACATCCACACTTTAGAACTTTCTGTCACTGTCCAGATTCACTGAGGCATGAACCCACTATCGAGCATAAAACCCTCTTGGAGTTACAAGTATCAACTTGGCCAGAGCCTCTACTAGCAACGGAGAGCATGCAAGAACATAAACAACACATATGATAGATCAATAATCAACTTGACATAGTATTCCATATTCATCGGATCCCACCAAACACAACATGTAGCATTACAAATAGATGATCCCGATCATGATAGGCAGCTCACAAGATCTAAACATGATAGCACAAGAGGAGAAGACAACCATCTAGCTACTGCCATGGACCCATAGTCCAAGGATGAACTACTCACGCATCGTCCGGAGGCGGCATGGTGATGTAGAGCCCTCCGGTGATGATTCCCTCTCCGCAGGTGCCGGAGGCGATCTCCCGAATCCCCCGAGATGGGATTGACGACGACGGCGGCGTCTCTGGAACTTTTTCCGTATCGTGGCTCTCGATACTAGGGTTTTCGCGACGGAGAGATTATAGGCGAAAGGGCGAGCCGGAGGGCGCTCGAGGGCCCACCCCATAGGGGGGCGCCCCCCCTTGGCCACGCCGCCTTGTGGGTTGGGGCCCCCTTGGCCCCTCTCCGTTTCTCCTTCTCTGGAACCTTCGCGTAAAATAAGACCGTGGGCTTTTGTTTCGTCCAATTCCGAGAATATTTCATGTGTATTTCAAACCAAAAACAGCAGAAACAGAACGGCGCTTCGGCATCTTGTTAATAGGTTAGTGCCGAAAATGCATCAAAACATCATAAAGTGTGAACAAAACATGTAGGTATTGTCATAAAACTAGCATGGAACATAAGAAATTATAGATACGTTGGAGACGTATCAAGCATCCCAAGCTTAGTTCCTACTCGCCCTCGAGTAGGTAAACGATAAAAACAATAATTCCTGAAGTGACATGCTACCATCATAATCTTGATCAACATTATTTTAAAGCATATGAGATGAATGAAGTGATTCGAAGCAATAGATTGCTAACAAAAAGATAATGACTAAACAACTGAATCATATAGCAAAAACTTTTCATGAATAGTACTTTCAAGACAAGTATCAAAAAGACTTGCATAAGAGCTAGCACATAAAGCAATAGATTCAAAGTAAGAGGTTTCGAAGCAACACATAGGATGATTAAGTTTCAGCAATTGCTTTCAACTTGTAACATGTATATCTCATGGATAATTGTCAACATAAAGTAATATAACAAGTGCAATAAGTAAACATGTAAGAATCACAACACTTGACACAAGTGTTTGCTTCTAGGATAGAAAGAAGTAGGTAAACTGACTCAACATAAAGTAAAAGAAAGGCCCTTCGCAGAGGGAAGCATGGATTACTCATGTTCTAGAGCTTTTTATTTTGAAAACATAGAAACAATTTTGTCAACGGTAGTAATAATTCATATGTGTTATGCATAAAACTTCCTACAAGTTGCAAGCCTCATGCATCGAATACCAATAGTGTTCGCACCTTGTCCTAATTAGCTCGGATTTCCATGGATTATCATTGCATTACATATGTTTCAACCAAGTGTCACAAAGGGGTACCTCTATGCCACCTGTACAAAGGTCCAAGGAGATAGATCGCATTTGATTTCTCAGTTTTGATAAATCTCAACTTGTGGACATCCATACCGGGACAACATAGAAAACAAATAATGGACAAATTACAGGTGGGCAATTGACAAATAAAGATTCATATAATATCATGATGATCACTATGAGATTTAATCAGGGCATTACGACAAAGAACATAGACCACCATCCAGCATGCATCTATGCCTAAAAAGTCCACCTTCAGGTTAGCATCCGCACCCCTTCCATTAAGTTGCAAACAACAGAGAATTGCATTAAGTATGGTGCGTAATGTAATCAACACAAATATCCTTGGACAAAGCATCGATGTTTTATCCCTAGTGGCAACAGCACATCCACAACCTTAGAACTTTCTGTCACTGTCCGAGATTCAATGGAGGCATGAACCCAATATCGAGCATAAATACTCCCTCTTGGAGTTACAAGTATCAACTTGTGTAATATTCCAGGATTTGGGGTTACAGAAATAGAGGAAACAGATGTGTGCATTGCATTCATGCATAGAAAATCCGGGGAATTTTCGCTTTAAAGTAAAACAATCACAGAATGAAGTTTCACTTGACCTTGGTGGAATTGAAGTAGATCATCAAGTCAAGCGCTATAAACCTCAATGTGACCTTTACTAAAACCTTGTTTTGGGTAGAGATGATTTGATCTAAGGGGTTAGATCAAATGGAACTATAACCAACACAAGAACATATTAATCAAAGATCAACTACTTGATCTTATTAAAGATCATAACATGGTATTATTTGCCATAGCATATGAACATCCATTTAATTGGAAATCAAGTAACAACAAATGGAGAAACCATTCTTAAATTATCTTTTCCATGACTTAAACTAATCCATGATCATACCATGAACCTCATGGTACTTATTTTACTTTGTTCTTGGAAACATGACAAGGAGATCAACTTTAGAAATATATATTCTTCTCTATTCCAAATTATTATACATCAAACCTAGAGAGGTGAGAGTTCTATATTAATAATTAGAGAAGCAATAACAAACCTTGAGCTAAACCTTGGATATACATCCATGTATTCAAATCATCATCTTTAAGAATAACCCTAAGTTATTATTTAATACAATTCCTAGAGAGAAAAACCCATTTATATTAACCATATATGTTGGAGATCACATCATTCCCTATGGAGCCTAACCTTAGGTTAGTATTAGAGTCCTTTCCAAATGGGAGAGACCATTCATACCAATCCTAGCTTTACATATTTAAAAATAAAGGACAACCTTGGAACTAAAGTATTAGGAGATAAACCATTTCATCTTGAAGGGGTGAGATAACCAAGTATCAAATTGAATAAGCCATATCCATGAGTTGATGAAGTAAGAGTAAGACTAATCCAACTAAGTTAGACAAGTGAAGTCTTAGCCTTGATACCTAAGGCAATATTAGGAGTACACCATAAACCCTAGGATAGCTATTCCTATATGAGAGAACTCAAGCTATGGTGTTACACTCAAGATAGTTGAGGAAACACTTGGATTCAAGGGAGAGACCTATTGATATATCCAAATGGTTAAACCATCATTCCTTGAGGGAACTCTAAGGGAATATCTCAGACACTCTCCTGGGATATAATCTATTGAGACAACCATAGCCATGTCCACCCATTAAATTATAAGAGAGGTATTATACCCTAGTTGATCAAGACAATGCTTGCTCATAGAAATGAGAACCCATTCCATGAGAGATAACTTAGGAAACCAAACCTTGATCATTATAAATTGAGTAATGATCATAAACCCTTAGAATCTGAGGTAGAAAATATGAAGTACAAGTTGATCATGCTTAAACCATGATCATGCTCTTGAAGTAGGTGTGGATAAGTAAATCCTAATAGGATTAGTAGATGTTATTAACCACATGAAATCATAGGGAGGTAACTAGTAAACAACCATAGTCTTATATCCTAACCTTAACTTGTGATTCACTTGGTGATCATAAGTAGAATCCTACCACACTTATATTCCACTTACCCCTCAATTAAAGAACATAAGAAAACCTTAGAGTCAAACTCTATACTTTATATGGTGAGAAGCCATTCATTCTTATAACCAAAGTTAACTATAAAAAGATATATAGCTACTTTAGTCACTTTAACAATAGATTAAGGATATAATAGCAATCTATTGGTATAAGATAAAACCAATTCTCAAGCCCTTAGTAATTAAAGGAGAACAGAAACAATTAAGAAACTAACCATATTACCTTGGTTAGGGGAGATTAAACCCTAGCAAATGCAATATGATGTCATCTCAACTCTACAACCTAGAATTAAATCTCAACCCTAGTTTATGCATCACTATGGTGATCATAATATAAAACTAGGCCATAATTGAGATTCAAACCAATTGCCATTAGGTAAATATCATTAGAACCATAGTATGGCACATTAATAAAATCTTAAGCTACAATTTTTAAACCTGGGAAGACTCTTGTGATACATCTTATAATTAAAACCATAAGTGTGATTATCAACCACTTATCTATATAATTAAGACTCAACCTTGAGGAGGGTAATACCTACTATAGGTATATCAAAGTGTTAATAGACCATAACACTAATGTTAATTTTGATATGGGTTATCATTGAACTTACAAAACCCTAATAAAATATTGCTCACATGAAATAACATGCAAGTGATTAATTCCTCAAATAGGAAATCAAACATTAAGAACACAATTCATTGATCAATTCTTGCAATATAAAATAAAGGAATCATATCACCTATTCTTAAATATTATTATAAGTATAATAAAGATATTTTGAATTCCAAAAGAAAGAGAATGGAAATCCTAATTATTCACATACATATTTGAAATATTGTATATGTTGAAAATATCATTATGTTAACAATCAAATTAGTATGTCTCAAGCAGAATTATTATTTAAGAGGTAATTGTCAAGTTAAAATAATATATACAAATATTTGCAAACAGAATTGAATTCAAAACTGAATTAAAAATTGAAATTGAAAACAGAAAATAAAAACAGAAAAAGGAAAGGAGGAGAAAAACCTTACCTGGGCTCACCTAGCCGTGGCAGCCCAACAGGAGCCGAAGGTCCAGCCCCAAACAGCAGCCCAGCACCGGCCCGTACCCCTTCCTCTGGATAAATACGAAGAAGCAAAGCGTCTTCTTCCTCTCGCCTCAGATCGACACCGCGACGACGACGAAGCTCCACGTCCCGGCCACCAGGGTCGACTCCCACTAGCGCCGACGATCGAGGGGAGCAGTATAAATACCTGGACAAAATCTTGTTTCGTTTCCCCTTTTCTCTCTGTCCCAATCTGAAACCCTAGCTCATCCCGGCCATAGTCACCGCCGTCGATTGGGGACGCCCCAAGCCCTGCTGATACGTCTCCAACGTATCTATAATTTCTGATGTTCCATGCTTGTTTTATGACAATACCTACATGTTTTGTTCACACTTTATATCGTTTTGATGCATTTTCCGAACTAACCTATTGACGAGATGTCAAGTGCCAGTTCCTGTTTCGCTGTTTTTGGTTTCAGAAATCCTAGTAAGGAAATATTCTTTGAATTGGACGAAATCAACGCCCGCATCTTAGAATTCCACTAAGCTTCCAACACCCGAGAGCCACCGAGGAGAGCACGTGGGGCCCACACATGGGGCTGGCGCGGCCGGGGCGCGCCCCGTTGTGTGGCTCCGCACTCTTCCGACTCCGCCTCTTCGCCTATTTAAAGCCTCGTGACCTAAATCTTCGATACGAAAAGCCACGGTACGAGAAACCTTCCGTAGCCGCCATCGCGAAGCCAAGATCCGGGGACAAGAGTCTCTGTTCGGCACGCCGCCGATGGGAAGTGCCCCCGGAAGGCTTCTCCATCGACACCACCGCCATCTCCATCAACGCTGCTGCTCCCATGATGAGGAGGGAGTAATTCTCCCCTGAGGCTAAGGGTTGTACCGGTAGCTATGTGGTTAATCTCTCTCTCTGTACTCCAATACAATGATCTCGTGAAATGCTTTGCATGATTGAGATATATATGATGAGCTTTGTATCGCTACTAGTCTATGTGCTACTCATGTGATGTTATTAAAGTAGTCTATTCCTCCTGCATGGTGTAAAGGTGCCGTGTGTGCATCATGTGGTTCTTGTCGTAGGCTATGATCATGATCTCTTGTAGGTTATGGAGTTAATTATCATTATGATAGTATTGATGTGATCTATTCCTCCTTTCATAGTGTAATGTGGACAGTGTGTATGCTATGTTAGTTCTTGGTTTATTTTGCAAAGATCTATTATGCTCTAAGGTTACTTAAATATAAATGTTGAATGTTGTGGCGCTTGTTAACTCCGGCTTGAGGGAGCTCTTGTAGCCCTACACAACGAATAGTGTTTGTCATCCAACAAAATAGTGTATGTAGCACAAATGAGAGAAGTTATTATTTATTATGCGATCAATGTTGAGAGTGTCCACTAGTGAAAGTATGATCCTTAGGCCTTGTTTCCAAACATCGAATCACCGCTTACTTACTGTTCTGTTGCATGTTTACTCGCTGCCATATTTTATTCAGATTGATATTACCACTCATATACATCCATACTACTTGTATTTCACTATCTCTTCGCCGAACTAGTGCACCTATACATCTGACAAGTGTATTAGGTGTGTTGGGGACACAAGAGACTTCTTGTATCGTGATTGCAGGGTTGCTTGAGAGGGATATCTTTGACCTCTTCCTTCCTGAGTTCGATAAACCTTGGGTGATCCACTTAAGGGAAAACTTGTTTGTTCTACAAACCTCTGCTCTTGGAGGCCCAACATCGTCAGGAAAAGAAGCGTGAGTAGACATCAAGCCTATTTTCTGGCGCCGTTGCCGGGGAGGTAAGGTAAAAGGTATTCACATCCTCCGACTACTAAGCTATTTCCTAGCATTGTTGCCGGTGTGTGAGTGCTCGAAGCTATTTCCTTTAGATCCTGCAATTGCATCTTTTGGTTTCTTGTTTACACTAGTTAGGCATAATGGAAAGCAACAATGAGCTTCTTATTCTATTTCCGAGTTAAGACATGGATTGTTTGCTGTTAAAATTAAAAACCTATGGAATCTTATTTGCATGCTAGTAACAATGATATTAGTATGAACGCTTTGAACACCATTGTTGCTAATGATATGGAAAATTCTAAGCTGGGGAAGCTGGTTTTGATGAGCATGATATTTTTAGTCCCCCAAGCATTGAGGAGAAAATTTTCTTTGATGATACTTTGCCTCCTATTTATGATGATTATAATGATAGTGGTCTTTTGGTGCCGCCTACTATGGAGAGTAAATTTTATTATGATTATACTATGCCTCCTACACTTGATGAGAATAATAATGATAGCTACTTTGTTGAATTTTCTCCCACTACAACTAATAAAATTGATTATGCTTATGTGGAGAGTAATAATTTTATGCATGTGGCTCATGACAAGAATGTTTTATGTGATAGTTATATTGTTGAGTTTGTTCATGATGCTACTAAAAGTTATTATGAGAGAGGGAAACATGGTTATATGCATCTTAATAATATTAAGTTTCCCCTCTTTATGTTGAGAATCTTGAAATTGCGCTTGTGTTGCTTTTCTATGCTTGCCACTTTGTTCTTCATGAATTTATTTGTGTACAAGATTCCTTTTCATAGGAAGTGGGTTAGGCTTAAATGTGTTTTGAATTTGCCTCTTGATGCTCTCTTTTGCTTCAACTCTTATTTCTTGCGAGAGTATCATTAAAATTACTGAGCCCATCTTAATGGCTATAAAGAAAGAACTTCTTGGGAGATAACCCATGTGTTTATTTTGTTACTGTTTGTTGTGTCTTGGAAGTTTTTTTACTACTGTAGCAACCTCTCCTTATCATGTTTTTGTGCCAAGTAAAGTCTCTTTGGTAAAGTTGATGCTAGATTTGGATTACTGCGCAGAAACAGATTTGCTGTCTGTCACGAATTTGCGAAATCTCTGTAGGTAACTCAGAAAAATCTGCAAATTTACGTGCGTGATCCTCAGATATGTACGCAACTTTCATTAGTTTTGAGTTTTTCCATTTGAGCAAGTTAAGTGCCCCTGTAAAATTCGTCTTTACGGACTGTTCTGTTTTGACAGATTCTGCCTTTTATTTCGCATTGCCGCTTTTGCTATGTTGAATGAGTTTCTTTGTTCCATTAACTTTCAGAAGCTTTGGGCAATGTCCAGAAGTGTTAAGAATGATTGTGTCACCTCTGAACATGTGAATTTTTATTATGCACTAACCCTCTAATGAGTTTGCTTGAAGTTTGGTGTGGAGGAAGTTTTCAAGGGTCAAGAGAAGAGGATGATATACTATGATCAAGAAGAGTGAAAGGTCTAAGCTTGGGGATGCCCCGGTGGTTCATCCCTGCATATTTTAAGAAGACTCAAGCATCTAAGCTTGGGGATGCCTTGGGCATCCCCTTCTTCATCGACAACTTATCAGGTCACTTCTAGTGAAACTATATTTTTATTCCATCACATCTTATGTACTTTACTTGGAGCTGTGTGCTTTTATTTTCGTTTTGTTATTTTCATTCTCGGAATAAATTCATGCTCATGTGTGGAGAGAGACACGCTCCGCTTTTTCATATGAACACTAGTGTTCTTCATTTTTGCTTTTAATGTTCAAGGGCGAAAGTTGATCGCTTCACTTGTTGTTTGGTTGGAATCAGAAAATGCTTCATATGGTCTTGAATAATTTGATACTTGGCAATTGTTTTGAGCTCTCATGTTTAAGCTCTTGCATCATGTAGTTTAAATCTTGTAGTGGAGAACTACTATAGAGCTTGTTGAAATTTGGTTTGCATGATTGGTCTCTCTAAGGTCTAGATATTTTCTGGTAAAAGTGTTTGAGCAACAAGGAAGACAGTGTAGAGTCTTATAATGCTTGCAATATGTTCTTATGTAAGTTTTGCTGTACCGGTTCATACTTGTGTTTGCTTCAACAACCTTGCTAGCCAAAGCCTTGTACTGAGAGGGAATGTTTCGTGCATCCAAACACCTTGAGCCAAAACCCATGCCATTTGTGTCCACCATATCTACCTACTATGTGGTATTTCGCCATTCCAAGTAAATACTTCATGTGCTACCTTTAAACAATTCAAAAGTTATTATCTCTTATTTGTGTCAATGTTTTATAGCTCATGAGGAAGTATGTGGTGTTTTATCTTTTGATCTTGTCATTTGCTTCTGACAGACTTTCACAATGGACTAGTGGCTCATCCGCTTATCCAATAATTTTGCAAAAGGAGCAATGGGGTTCCCAGCCCCAATTAATTAACTTGCATTAATAATTGTCTTCACATGTTTTGCTCTGATCTATCAGTAACAAACTTAAATTTGCAAATAGACACTCCTCCATGGTATGTGAATGATGGAAGGCACCCGAGGATTCGGTTAGCCATGGCTTGTGTAAGCAAAGGTTGGGGGGAGAGTCATCTAATAAATAAAACTAAAGTACATGTGTAAACAAAAGAGAAGAGGGATGATCTACCTTGCTGGTAGAGATAACGTCCTTCATGGGAGCCGCTCTTGAAAGTCTGGTTGATAAGGTAGTTAGAGTACCCATTACCATTCGTTGACAACAACAAACACCTCTCAAAATTTTACTTTTATGCTCTCTATATGATTTCAAAACTTGAAAAGCTCTAGCACATGATTTAATCCCTGCTTCCCTCTGCGAAGGGCCTATCTTTTACTTTATTGTTGAGTCAGTTTACCCATTTCCTTCCATCTTAGAAGCAAACACTTGTGTCAACTGTGCATTGATTCTTACATACTTGCTTATTTGCATTCATCATATTACTCGTGTTGACAATTATCCATGAGATATGCATGTTGAAAGTTGAAAGCAACTGCTGAAACTTATATCTTCCTTTGTGTTGCTTCGATGCCTTTACTTTGAATTTATTGCTTATGAGTTAGCTCTTATGCAAGTCTTGTTGATACTTGTCTTGAAAGTACTATTCATGAAAGTTTTGCTATATGATTCATTTGTTTAGTCATCATCTTTTGTTAGCAATCTTTTGCTTCAGATCACTCTATCCATCTCATATGCTTTACAATAATGTTGATCAAGATTATGATGGTAGCATGTCACCTCAGAAATTATTTGTGTTATCGTTTACCTACTCGAGGGCGAGTAGGAACTAAGTGATACGTCTCCAACGTATCGATAATTTGATGTTCCATGCTTGTTTTATGACAATACCTACATGTTTTGTTCACACTTTATATCGTTTTGATGTTTTCCGAAACTAACCTATTGACGAGATGCCGAAGTGCCGTGTTTTCTGCTATTTTTGGTTTTAGAAATCCTAGTAAGGAAATATTCGGAATTGGACGAAATCAAGCCCGTTCCCGAAGCTTCCGTTCACCTGAGATAGAGGCGGAGGAGGGGCCTGATACGTCTCAAACGTATCTATAATTTCTTATGTTCCATGCTACTTTATTGATGATACCTACATGTTTTATACACATTATATGTCATTATTATGCGTTTTCCGGAACTAACCTATTGACGAGATGCCGAAGGGCCAGTTGCTGTTTTTTGGTTTCAGAAATCCTAGAAAGGAAATATTCTCGGAATCGGACGAAATAAAGACCCAACATCCTATTTTTCCCGGACGCTTCCAGAGCACCGAAGAAGAGCCGAGGGGAGCCAGAGGGGCCCACCCCACTGGCGGCGCGACCAAGGGGTGGGCGCGCCCCCATGGTGTGGGCACCCCGTGGCCCCTCCGACTCCCTCTCTTCGCCTATTTAGTCATCCCTGACCTAAAAACACCGATACGGAAGACGAAACCCGAGAAACCTTCCGAGCCGCCGCCATCGCGAATCGATTCGGGGGACAAGTCTCTCGTTCCACGCCGCCACGGGGAAGTGCCCCCGAAGGCTTCTCCATCGACACCGCTGCCATCTTCACCACCATCTTCATCAACGCTGCTGCTCCCATGAGGAGGAGTAGTTCTCCATTGAGGCTCGGGCGGTAGCTATGTGGTTAATCTCTCTCCTATGTACTTCAATACAATGATCTCATGAGCTGCCTTACATGATTGAGATCCATATGATGAGCTTTGTATCGCTACTAGTTTATGTGCTACTCATGTGATGTTATTAAAGTAGTCTATTCCTCCTACTTGGTGTAAAGGTGATTAGTGTGTGCACCGTGTGGTTCTTGTCGTAGGCTATGATCATGATCTCTTGTAGATTGTGGAGTTAATTATCATTATGATAGTATTGATGTGATCTATTCCTCCTTCATAGTGTAATGTGGACAGTGTGTGCACTATGTTAGTTCTTGGTTTATTTTGCAATGATCTATTATGCTCTAAGGTTATTTAAATATGAACATTGAATTGTGGAGCTTGTTAACTCCGGCATTGAGGGTTCGTGTAATCCTACGCAATGTGTTCATCATCCAACAAAAGAGTGTATGTAGCACATAAGAGAAAGAGTTATTTATTATGCGATCAATGTTGAGAATGTCCACTAGTGAAAGTATGATCCCTAGGCCTTGTTTCCAATACTGCAAACACCGTTTACTTACTGTTTCTGTTGCATGTTTACTCGCTGCCATATTTTATTCAGATTGCTATTACCACTCATATACATCCATATTACTTGTATTTCACTATCTCTTCGCCGAACTAGTGCACCTATACACCTGACAAGTGTATTTGGTGTGTTGTGGACACAAGAGACTTCTTGCTTTGTGATTACAGGGTTGCTTGAGAGGGATATCTTTGACCTCTTCCTCCCTGAGTTCGATAAACCTTGGGTAATCCACTTAAGGGAAACTTGCAGCTGTTCTACAAACCTCGCTCTTGGAGGCCCAACACGTCTACAAGAATAGAAGCTCCCATAGACATCAAGCTATTTTGCGCCGTTGCCGGGGAGGAAAGGTAAAGGTACTCACACTCCGGATCTCGGCTACTAAGCTATTTTCCGGCGCCATTGTAAGTACTCGAAGCTATTTCCTTTAGATCCTGCAATTGCATCTTTTTGTTTCTTGTTTTTATTTTCACTAGTTAGGCATAATGGAAAACAACAACAAAATTGGTGAGCTTTTTAATCTTTTTCCTAATTTAGAATTGTTTGAAGCGAAAATTAAAAAACCTATGGAACCTTATTTACATGATAGTAGCAATGTTATTAGTATGAATGCAATTACTGCTAATGCTATGAAGAAGTCTAAGCTTGGGGAAGCTAGTTTACATAAAAATAATCTTTTTTGCTCCTCAACTTTGAAAGAAATATTTTGCTCTGATAATGCTTTATCTCCTATATGCGATAACTCTAATGATGCTTCTGATATTTTAAATCCACCTGCTGAAAGTATTCCGTATAAAATACCTATGAAAATTATTGAACGTGTTATGGATAACCGCTATGAAGGGGATGGAACTGTCCATCCTGGAGATCATTTACTGTTTTTGCATTAATTATGCGGGTTATTCAAGTGTGCAGGTATTTCAATGGATGAAGTTAGAAAGAAATTATTTGTTATGTCGCTATCTGGTGAAGCGGCGCATTGGTATAAACTATTGAAGGACGGGCGCTCTCTTGATTGGAAGGATATTGTGCCTCTATTTTATTCCAAGTTCTATCCTCCAAGTGAAATTCACAAAGATCGAAACCATATATATAATTTTTGGCCTCATGATGGAGAGAGTATTGCCCAAGCATGGGAGAGATTGAAGACTTTAATGCTCAAATGCCCCAATCATGAGCTTCCAGGTAATATCATCATTGATAATTTCTATGCAAGACTTTCTTTTCAAGATAAGACCTTGCTGGATACTACTTGTTCTGGATCATTCACGAGCAACAAAGAAGAGTTTAAAAGAGACCTTCTTGATCGGATTAAGGAGAAACTGAAGATTGGGAGAACGACAAAGGTAAAGAGTCAGGTATAAATTATGATTATGAATGCATTGAAACTTTTATGGATACTGATAAATTTCGAAATATGAGTGCTACTTATGGTCTTGACTCTCAAGTTGCTGCAAATCTTTATAAAGCCTTTGCTTCTCATTTTGAATTGCCTAAAAAGAATTTTGATAAGTATCATGAACCTTTTAAAGAGGCTTGCATGAAGAATGAAATTGTTGTTAATTATTGTAATAAGCATGCTCAAACTCCTAAGAATGCTATTTCCTATAAGCATGTTAATTTTTGTGGAATACATAGACCTTGTGGAATTAATCAAATCAAAGATGAATATTGTATCCATCATGCTAATGAAAAAACTAGAAAGTGGTTTAGGGCTCTAGATGATCTTGGTAAAAAAGTTTGTGCCCTCTATCCTTTTATTTGTGAAGTTTGCCATGAAGTGGGTCATTTTAATTTTCAATGCTCCACCAATGATAATTTGAACCCAATGAGTGCTGCAAATTTGTATTGTGATGATGAAATTACTCCTAATCAGCATGATGAACTTACTTTATTTTTGGGGTGTGAAGAACTATCGAGAAAAATCTCTTTGTTACATATGAGTGATCTTGATATTGATGATGTCCTGCATGGGTGTTTTTCTTATTGCATTGATAATAGCCATACAAATACTTACATACAAAATATTTTAGAAGATGACACCTTGCCAAAATATGATAGGACCGCTGTGTGTTTTCAACTAATTAATGAAAAGGAGGGATCCTCCCAAGTTTCTTCTATTGTTTCTAAAAGAAAATCAGGTTATGCGGACAAGCCACCCTTCAAGCCTCTTCCTCCTAAAGAAGGGAACGAGGAGAAGGAAGAGAAGAAGAAGAAGAAGAAGAAGAAGGGAACAAAGAAGAAGAAGAAGAAGGAGAATAAAAAGAAAGGCGTATCCCCGCGTGAATGAGATAACGCTAGGTAACCGTAAGTATGTTGCTCCTAATGATTATTGTGATAATGAATCTGAATACGATGATCTTCCTATGCCCTTTACATACATTAGCGATCATGATTTGAATGAGCACACTACTTTTGATATTACAAATCTCTGGGAAACTAATTCTGAAAATGATAATAATTGCCATAGTGTCAGTGCTATCCATGCTTCCTCCCATAATGATATAGAAAGCTCTAAGCTTGGGGAAGAGGTGTTTGAAAATCCTTTTGCTACTGGTCATTATGTTCTTGATACATCTCCTTCTAATAACAATGATGGTATGGTCATAGATAAACCGACTGTGAAAGATAACTATTCTATTTCTTATGATGACACTGTGCCTCCGATCTTTGATGATTATTATAAAGAATGCTATGATATAGGTTATAACTATCCTTATGAAACTTGTCATAGTCATGATTGGATTACCAAAAACAATTCTTTTAATATGCAACTTGTTTACCATGTTCAAATTCTTGATAATAATCTTGCTCCAATTACTATTAATGAGAATAACTCTTCTTATGCCAAAATTAATGATATTTCTATGCATATGAACCATGATAAGAATGTTTTAAGTGATGGGTATATTGTGGATTTCATCAATGGTGCTACTGAAAGTTATTATGAGAGAGGGAAATATGGTTATATGCATCTTAATAATATTAAGTTTCCCCTCTTCATGTTGAGAATCTTGAAGTTACTCGTGTTTTATCCTCTTATGCTTGTCACTTTGTTCTTCATGAATTCATTTGTGTACAAGATTCCTTTGCATAGGAAGTGTGTTAGACTCAAATGCTCTCTTTTGCCTCAACTTTTATTTCTTGCGAGTGCATCATTAAAACTGCTAAGCCCATCTTAATGGCTATAAAGAAAGAACTTCTTGGGAGATAACCCATGTGTTATTTTGCTACAGTACTTTGTTTTATATTTGTGTCTTGGAAGTTGTTTACTACTGTAGCAACCTCTCCTTATCTTAGTTTTGTTTCATTGTTGTGCCAAGTAAAGTCTTTGATAGTAAGGTTCATACTAGATTTGGATTACTGCGCAGAAACAGATTTCTTGCTGTCACGAATCTGGGCCTAATTCTCTGTAGATAACTCAGAAAATTATGCCAATTTACGTGAGTGATCCTCAGATATGTACGCAACTTCCATTAAATTTGAGCATTTTCATCTGAGCAAGTCTGGTGCCATTTTAAAATTCGTCTTTACGGACTGTTCTGTTTTGACAGATTCTGCCTTTTATTTCGCATTGCCTCTTTTTCTGTGTTGGATGGATTTCTTTGTTCCATCAACCTTCAGAAGCTTTGTGCAATGTCCAGAAGTGTTAATAATGATTGTGTCACCTCTGAACATGTGAGTTTTTGATTATGCACTAACCCTCTAATGAGTTGTTTTGAGTTTGGTGTGGAGGAAGTTTTCAAGGGTCAAGAGAGGAGGATGATATACTACGATCAAGAAGAGTGAAAAGTCTAAGCTTGGGGATGCCCCGGTGGTTCATCCCTGCATATTTCAAGAAGACTCAAGCGTCTAAGCTTGGGGATGCCCAAGGCATCCCCTTCTTCATCGACAATTTATCAGGTTTCTTCTCTTGAAACTATATTTTTATTCGGTCACATCTTATGTACTTTACTTGGAGCGTCTGTATGTTTTTGTTTTTGTTTTTGTTTGAATAAATGATTGTTTGGGAGAGAGACACGCTCCGCTGGTTCGCATGAACACATGTGTTCTTAGCTTTTAATTTTCATGGCGAAGGTTGAAAGCTTCGTTAATTGTTATATGGTTGGAAACGGGAAATGCTACATGTAGTAATTGGTATAATGTCTTGAATAATGTGATACTTGGCAATTG